>CM035162.1:95982509-96672897 GCA_020205615.1 Panax quinquefolius
TTGGGTTGTCATTTATCGAATCACATCAGGACATTTCTCTTCTTTTATTAGAAGTGGTAGATTCTTTATTGATCATACATTATCTCCATATCTGACTTAGCTTATACTGACGTACCCTTTGATATACCCAAGATGCAAGGAATAAGTCAGTATAACTCATCATACACAAGATCTTATGATGATCTCGAGTCAAGGATTACTTGTACTTACTATCACTCTGAGGAATTCTATTGACGAGGGCAAATAAAACTCCATTAGGTATTCCTTAGCGAGCGCGTTCGATGAACTTATTCTCTAATAAGCACCTACGTACTTGCTTTAGTGTCTCCACACGAATGATCGTGAGATCAATCATCCTCATCGATGAACAAGCGGCGTATGTACTTGATCTATCCGGATTCTTAATCCCCAATTTAGTAATCCAACGATTGGGAACTATTTTAGTTTTAAGCTTTCTAAAATTTAGATCTCATTAGAATGATCGTCATCATTTATTAAAGCATTGCTTAAAAACTATGGGTTTATCTCATATTATTAAAGCGACATCATGTAGATAATTAAAAGCCTTTAATAAATTAATACTTTTTTATTAATAAATGAATAAGATTATTCTGAAAGTATATGCTTTATCATGAACATGATTGGCGTATGCATCTACTACTTTCGATCTCCCACTTGCACTAAAAGTCGATAAATGGTGGTATCTTATCTCTTCTTCTCTGGTGGCGATTATCCTAACATTGGATAAGCTTTGGTTAATGGATATGTAATGTTGTTCTTGAGAGTCCACTATCTCTACGGTGATTTCCCATCTTTCAATGATTCTAATAATCAAATAGAAAGTGCCACAACACATGTTTAGATCGAAGATGAGACTTAGGAGGCTATTCCTGAGATTACGTAATGAACTTTTAATCCAAACAATCAACTTGCAGCTTCATTTATAGCTATATACTTTGTCTTTATCACTAAACCGGTAACTCTTTTGTTGTTTAGAACCTTTCCAATTCAACTGCCTTTGCATTGAAGGTAACCGCTTTTACCTTAAAGTGGATTTTTCTGTCGTCTTGGTTTGTCACGAAAAACTTGAGTCATAAAGCCCTCTAGTTTTAATTCGGACCCACCATATATGCTCACATCCTTAGTCTTGGGTTAAGAACTTTAAGATGTTTTTCACATCATCTTGATGATCTTCTCGAATATGGTGATCGACATCGGGTCTACAGTATTTCATTGCATACATGATTGTGACTCATGTACGATCTCTCTTCTTTCAGAGTCTATGGGGACTATTAAGAGATACACTCCATAGCTCATCGGCATTGAGACATCTCTTGGAGTTGCCATGCTAAACGACTTTAGCATCAAATGAATATCGTTCGCTTGGGTTAAGTCGAGCATCCTTTTAAATCTATCTATATAGATTTATATCCCCAATTAAGATATCTTCCCAAATCATTCATGGAGGAATGTTTGAAACAACTTTATCTTCTTGATTGTAGCATTGGTATGTAATTCCTCATCAAAGTAGTATATCGACATATAATATTAGAAATTTCCACGGCGCTCGGCTGACCCTTTTGTACCACTAGAACTCTTACCTCATTCGTATATAGCTGGATCATCATCTTACATGATGTACACCTCATCATCATCATCATGATGAATCCATACCTCTAGGTATCTTGATTACTTATTCGAGTTTCTGATTGATTTGTGGTCTGATGGTGTATCTCTGAGTTCCTCTTATTTGACTTATAGTGTTTTGTGGTTCTTGAACTTTTCAAGATCTATTATCCTCCACCTAGCCCCTCAATGATAAACGCCTTTATCTTAGAAAGCGGCGTGTTCGTAACAAACACCTTTTGCTAAGTAGAATTATAGAACATATACCTAAACTTACTTTGGGATGTCCCACAAATCGACACATGTCAAATCTTGTCCCCGAAACTTATCATTTGAAACCTTTTCACATAAGTTGGACAACCCCTTATCTTAACATACTTAAGATTAGGAATCCTCCACATCCATAACTTTTATGGAGTCTTGAAATTTGGATTTTGAGGTTACCTTTTACGTGATATGTCGACCATTTCTAGGACATGATCCTGAGAAGGATCTTTGAAATGTCATTAAAATCATTATGGACCGCACCATGTCCATGAAGTGTGATGATTTTCTTTCGGATACATCAATCGATTATTGCGTGTCGGAGGCGTCCATTGTGAGAAAACCATTTGAGATGATCTAGAAACTTATTGCACAATATTTATTCCTTGATCTAATCGAAGAATCTTAATACTTTGCGATTTGTTTCAAAGATTCTTTGAACCTTTGAATAATTCACACTTGTATATTCGACAAATACACACATTCGACTCTTTGAATGATCATCTCTTTTCTTATATTAGTTTATTGATTTACAAAATAATTTTCACGTATAAGTCAGTATACAAAATTTATTAAGTAATATTCGATTCTATACAAAACATTATTATTATAAATAGAACAACAATTGTTAATTATAATACCAAAAGATTTCATTGTCAATGATAAAATGGAAATAATATTTTTAAGAAGGCTGGAATCTGATAACAACTTATTAACTTAATAGATTTTCAAGTAGGTATTAACTAAACTATAAGTTTCTATAGTTAATCAATGACCTTTGCTTCATTTTCCACCGTAGAATTACTTATATTTGTTTAGCTTTCTACTTACCTTGGTCCCTTCATAAATCTATATTTATGATAACCAAAATCGGTATCAATACCCAAGTAGAACCTTGACTTAAAGAAAATTTATTTGATCATGAATAAAAAGCGTATTATGTAAGAAACTTCACTAAAGCTTCTTTGGTTAGCCTCTGCAAGATGCTTTCATGATTTCTTTCCGGTGTCGAGGGCTTATTGCGGTGGAAGCAAACTCCTTTTGCTATCAAATATCGGTTTATTCTTATTATCCTTTGTTTATGCCTTTTACTATTTACCTTCTTTGAATCGTTCTTCTTTTAGGAAGATCCTTTGGCCCCTACCGGTAAGACTTGGTCTTTCTTGGTTGGAAAGTGACTCTCGACATTTTTCAATATGTTAAGCAAATCGGAAGGTGATATCCAAAGCTTATTTATATGAAAAATTCACAACAATTAATGAAAGAAGTCAGGGAGTGAGTCTTGAAGATCAAATCTTGGCTCGACTCTCCATCCATGACAAAACCGGTTGTCTAATTGATCAATCAATTGATTATGTTAAGAATTTTTTTATGCATCTTTATAGTGCCGTTGGCCGTTACTAGATCGGAAGAGCTCCTTAGATATGATATCTATGATCCTACTTTCTCACCGTGACTACTTGATATGCGGGAATATAGTAGGAGCATCCATAATTTCATCTTGTGGGTGAAGCTGCGTTACTTTCGTGGATCTGGCATGATCGTCGACATTAATTGTGCATCATCTTGCCATTTTCTAAAAGTAGCGATCTCTTCCTCGGAGGCATTATGCGCAACCATTGCGAGGGATAGGCGTATGGGGACGTAAGATAGCTTTTGAATATGAGAACTATTCTCAAATTCCTTAACCAATCCAGTTTAATTACTATGCGGTTAATTTAACATCTAATATAAGCCCTTGATGATAGTAATTAAGACATTGTAAAATTTTTGTAAATGAATTTATGATTAACAACATTTTAACATACATTCTTTTATTAATTACCAAAATAAATTAGGTCTTGTTTTTTAAATTGGTATCTCCCATTATTTTTCTTTAAACTATATTACCCTCACTTATATAGTTAAGCAAAATCTAATTAAAAGATTTCTTTAGTGAGAATAAGGATCCCATTTCAAATGTATATAGCCTTGTGGTGACTGACAAACTATATATAAATAAATAGGTGAACAACTTTTATCGATTACATCAACTATCGACTCCTTTTCTTTTTGCCTCTTAGATTATTTTGATCAGTGGTGGCACATCAGAATCAAAATTATCCAGTTAAGTCAAACTGGCACTCCATATATTGAAAAAGAAAAATATCATCCTTGTGGTGACCTGACAAAATAATATTATTCGATTTTCTTTATAAGCATCAAATGTGATAAATTAACATCTTAAATACTTAATACTTGCCTTGTGGTGACCTGACAAACTCGTATTAAATATTTAATACTACTATTAATTTTATAAATGCTTTAGAAAATGACGTTCGATATTCCAAATATCTTTGAGCGCTTAGGACTTAATATAAAAATTGAGGGGTTTGTTATTAATTTGTCTCATCTTGTTTAAGCGGCATTGCGTATATATATAAAATCGCGTCGTATTAATAAACATGAAGACGTGTTTGCATAATATATATATATATATATATAAGTATATGCGTGCGTATAGAATCTTTATATTATTCTACGGATTGATTATGAACTTTTATTAGTTTGGTTCCTTTAGAGCTATGAAGTGAACAAAAAATTGAAACCTGAGGGTGCGAGAAATAATATTTAAATATAACTATTACATTTTAAGCGGGCTCCATTAAGCTTGGGTCTTGGCGCTCCTTGCTCCTTGATCTCTAATTTTCAAAATTAATTCTAACTATTCCTATTACAAAACTATTTAAAATAAATAGAAACCTTGATCGTGATCGAGGGAAATACATAGGAGGAATAGAATTTACATTAAGAAAAATTAGAGAAGGCGAGAATCTTGAGACCCCATTTAATAAAACCCGTACATTCGTGCATCCATTAAAATAAAATCCGATCATATTAATTGATAGTCCATAATCAATCCCATTTATTATAATACAACATCATCATATGTGCATCGATAAATAACATTAAATCTCATGAATAATAAACATTTAATATATATATTGATATCATTTAATGGGCAAATTTAGTTAGTATAAAATCTAATTTTGAATAAAATAAACTCCTTTATTTAATCCAAATTTAAATCAAAATAAAACTATTTTATTTTAATTTATCAAATTTTGAATAAAATAAACTATTTTATTTTAATCAAAATTTTAATCAAAATAAACTCCTTTATTTTAATTAATTATGGAATCGATTCATGTATAATAAAAAAATCTTTAATTAAAATAAACTCTTTTATTTTAATTAATTGTAAGAAACAATTTTATAAAAAAAAATCTTTTATTAATGAAAACGGATATTCTTCTGATTTCACAAATAAACTCTTTTATTTTGAATAATATGAAATCTTATTTCATATTTAAATAAACTCGCTTTATTTAAGGAAAGCACGGGATTTTCTTTCTATTCACAAATAAACTCTTTTATTTTGAATAATATGAAATCTATTTCATATGTAAATAAACTCCTTTATTTAAGGAAGAAAATCAATTTCAACTCAAATTAGTTATCATGGAATCCAATTAGAAACTCTAATTAGTTAGCATGAAATTTATAAACCTTTTTTTAAAATTAAAATAAATCTTTTATTTTAATATTAAAATAAACCTTTTATTTTAATATTAAAATAAACCTTTTATTTTAAAGATTAAAATAAACCTTTTATTTAATTATAAAATTATTAAAATTAAAATAAAACTTTATATTTTAATATTAAAATAAACCTTTTATTTAAAATTAGAATAAACTTTTATTTTAATTATATATAATAATATATATATATATATATATATATATATATATATATATATATATATATATATATAATAGTATATCATATATATATATATATATATATACTAATTAAAAAATGACTTGAAAAAATATCTAATGACCCCCTTTTTTGTGTTTTACGAAAATACGTTATATTATATATATATATATATATATATATATATAAAAAGCAATTCCTTCTTTATTTAAATCTGTTAGATCTTGATTCGTTACATCAGACTGACTTGTTGGCGGAATGCATATATATACATACGTGAATAGCGGTAATTTATATAAAAAAAAGCTGTTTTTTTTTAAATTTTATCTGATTAAATTATCCCGATTAAATTATTACTAAACACATATCGATATCATATCAAATTTGAACAATTAATAATTACGCATAAAGGTTTGGCTACGATGCATTTATTGGGTTTTGTAATAATATTAGTACTTGTGATCAAATTGCATAAAAAGTGCGGAAGCGTGTAAAATCGAGTTTAAAAAATTTTACAAACCATATGCGGATCATCTTTATGCGTAATTATTAATTAAGCGAAAAGATAAAGAATAAATCGTACCCTTGAAGATCGAGGCTTCCTCCAGTCTGAAGTTCACCTCAAATCCTTTCGCGTTCAATCTTGAATCCCGGGTTTGGTTCCTTCCTTTGATCGGCATTAGTCACCCGAATGTTTGGCCTCTGAGGTGATCCGCGAGGAAGAATAAAATTCGAAGATGGGTGTTATGGCTAACCACAGTTTTTATCTACATAGAAAAGGCGTCTTCCCAACAACTTGGAATTATTACGTCTTTTTATTAAGTCAACAACCGATTCCACCCGTAATAAGACTCTTCTTATTTATAGATGTAGAAGTACCCACTTAACAATTAAGGAATTGGATTTTATTTAATTAATTAAATTCTTTTAATTAATTAAGCTCCACTAATCTTATTAGGGATAATTAATTAAACTCCTTTAACTAATTTTCCTTCTAATCAAATTAGGAATAAATGAAATTACTTATATTAAATTAATTCCTAAACTCTTTTAGAAATTAAAATAATAATAATTGTAATAATATTAATAAGACTCCTCTTATTAATTTATATTTAATATTTCTAAAATATTAAATAATAAATATTAAGCTATTTAATTTATTCTATCACCATAGATTAAATTAAATATACTTAACTATATTATTACGATTATGCCATTAACTTCTTAAATAATTATTCTTCCTTTTTATGGTGTGTGACCCTTTAGGTTCTCCGTATTAAGCAGGTTGTGAATAAATCAATTAGAACAATTCTAATCTTATTTAAATAAATAAATTAAACAATTAATTTATTTAAATAATATTTATTCTTCAATGAAGGGATAAAGCCTCGATAGCGATCGTGACTTTCCGGATAATATAGATTTCAACATTAATCATTAAAGAACCTTTGAGTAAATAATTCAAATCTGATTCAATCCTTCCAGCATCTGATGTCCCAATTAAATATAAGGCGTGGAATTCTTATCGAAGTCTTATTTTATTTAATTATATGTATTCGATCTTAAATGTCCTGACTCCAAATAATGCAAATTAGAAACTCCTTTCTAATTTCATTACTGCGTAATGTGAGACATTCTTTGGGTTGTCATTTATCGAATCACATAGGACATTTCTCTTCTTTTTATTAAGTGGTAGATTCTTTATTGATCGTACATTATCTCCGTATACAACTTATTATACCCAAGCATACCCTTTGATATACCTAAGGGTCTTAAGGAATAAGTCGAAAGTATAACTCATCATACAAAGAATCTATGATGATCTCAAGTCAAGGATTACTTGTCTACTATCACTCTGAAATTCTATTGACGAAGCAAATAAAACTCCATTAGGTATTCCTTAGCGAGCGCGTTCGGTGAACTTATTCTCTAATAAGCACTTCATGCTTGCTTTAGTGTCTCCACACAAATGATCGTGAGATCGATCGTGTACCCGATCACCAATCATCGGGATTCCATAATCCCCAATTTAGTAATCAAGCGATTGGGAACTATTTTATTTTAAGCCTAAAATTTAGATGTCATTAGAATGATCATCATCATTCACTAAAAATGCCTATGGGATATTATTAATCATGTAGATAATTAAAAAAGCTTTTAATAAATTAATACTTTTTATTAATAAATGAATAAGATTGTTACAAAGTATATCTTTATTGAAACGTGATTGGGCATTGTGTCTACTTTCTCATTATCTCCATCACATGGGATGTAATTCTTCATCATCAAAGAAGGGTAGGATAGGGGTAGCAGAACTATTAAGCAAATTTGAATGCAAATATAGGAAGACAAATGGAGCTGCTGAAAATCCAATTCAAACAATGGTATAAACACCTGGAACCAAAAATCTTGCAGACTCGAGTTTATCTTCCCATAATGTTTCTCAAAACCTAATCATATAGAAACCTCATGTTTATTGTATCATATTTAAAGAAAATTTTATAAGTGAATGAAATTGTACCATCGATTTAAAAGGACTACTTCTTCCAAGACATAATGCCAGTAAAGTATATCAATATTATGCTAATACAATGAATGTTTAACGTCTCAGCCAGCTGGTCCATTTACGGCCACTAAAGTAGGAACAAGTATTCTATAAAGCAGAAACCATTTAATTCAAACTAAAATCAGTCCAGGCATGCAAGTTATACTCCATTTCAAGAAGGGAAAAACACATTTTAATAATCTGACTAAAATTCTGGTAAACTAAACAAAATTACTTCGACTATGTCTGATTGCAGATTATTCAGCAGAACATGTTCCAGGGGTGTACAGAACCAGATGAGAGTTCCACAATAAAACTCTTGAAAGTGTAAAAGAAATCTCAGCCTCACAAAAGCATTCAAGCTCACCTGTACTATAAAAAAAATCTGGAGTTGGTATCTTAACACAAACAAACCAAAAGAAGCATAAGAAACTGAACTAATGAAGCGATCAAAAGCATCAAGGGCTAAAGTAATTTTGGTAAGCTACATTGGGATTGCTGGCCATGGTTTCTGCAAAATGACAAAATAGAAAATAAAATGACAAGCATATAACAATCTACGTAATGAATATAAGGGTATCAAGTACACTTGGTCTAATTACTAGCTACAAATGAGTAGCATAAGTGTAAAACTCAGCATATAGTTTATCAAGCACATAAACTCCTATGTTCATCATAACTCAATAACTTATGCAGAAACTGAAACTGATCAAATTGAACTGAACCATAGCAATACAACAGCTTTGTGACAATGAAAACCATACACAAGAAAAAAAATATATTAGCCATGATAAGAAACCAGAAAAAAATTATAGAAAAAAATTATGCCAAGTTGCAAGAACCTGACCTGCTGGCGTTTTTGCTTGAAGGAACAGATGCTGCAGGTTTTCAGGTTCCTTATAATCAAGGGAGGAGCAAAGTCCACCTCACAGCCAGTCTCAATGATACTTATGGCATTAGAAGGCTTTAATTCTGTTTGCTCAAATGGCGATCCATGATATCCATGATCATCAAAAAACTGCAGTGTCAAAAATCAACAATGTGGATAATAACAATAACAGCAGATGAACATATTAGTATCAAAATATGCCTGTAAATGTCTCATTAAAAGAATCCTCTACAAAGCATCCTCTGCAATTTTAGTCCTGTAATCATCTACACTATAAAATTCCAGCTTTAAACTCTCAAGTTCATCATGAGTAGAACCATTGTTTCTCCATGGAGAAAAACAATCTTACATTGATATGTAGTTTTCCCCCTTGAAGCATCAACTACAAGCTTTGTCTTAGTTACTGTATGGATATATAAGCCTGCAATCAGAGAGATGTAAAAGCAAAACTATTAATAACAAATCAGAAGCATATATGTAGCAGAAAGTACTGTGATTAATCATCATAGAAAACAAACTACTTTAATTGAAATATATCGTTAATATATTATTGAGTGATGAAAACTGCCGACAACTTCATGTCATGGAAACAGTTATAGCATCAAGGTTGGATTCTAAATTTTTGAAACACATCATGAGGCTACCTTCTATCACATGATTAGTCCTTTATTTAATCTCTTTTGCAAACAAACAAAGCCCAACAATAATATAATAGTCAACTTTTATGGAAAGGGAAATTTAACAGTACTCACACAAAACATCGCCCATCCGTGTTAATGCAACTAAATAGGTGCCCCACATGACACCTGCATCATGAACAATTTCCTCCCCAACTAGAAGTTGAACCCTTTGGGGAATCATTTTGCTTCTCTTGTCATCTCCAAATCCAAGTCTCCCATGTTCCCCTCTTCCCCAACCATATACCTGTAATGGAAGCAGAAAGTAAAACAAAAAGGTTTGAGAAGTGCATTCACTGGTGTATGCTAATGTCCTGGGTGGATTTAATAAAATAATATATTGCCAAATAACCAATAAATTAGCTGCATTTATGATATTTTTTAGGACAATTCAATTAATCCTTCCCATTGCTGCAAAAAGTGGAAACAATGAAGTAGTACCAATTTATAGATGAAATTGAATGCCTAAATAGAATGTGATATATATAGCTACTTGACTAAATGTGATATATATAGCTAGCAATACCCATAAATAGAATTTTAAATTGGCCAGAAATTGGGCCAAAATTATAGATGAAATTGAATGCCTAAATAGAATGTGATATATGTTCATCTCATTTTACCAATTCAATATTACAATCTCAACAATTATCAAATTTCTAGCACTATGATCTTATATTAGAGCATTTTTTTACAAAAAACACTATGATATACACAATCAAATAAATAAGGAGATCAAAATTAGTGGTACCTGGTTTGAAGAAGACGGAGAGACCGAAATCTGTGGCTTTCAATGGCGAGTCCTCAGCTGTACTCACCAATAGAAAATTTGCAGGCTTCAAATCCCGATTCATCACTCCCATCGAATGACAATTATGCACCACCGTCACCATCTGCCGGCACAGCACGGCGGCAGCGTGCTCAGGTAATGTCATTTCTCGATGATCCGATCAAAGAGCTCGCTATCGGCGCAAAGCTCCATAACTAGGTTCACGAAATGGTTCACGGGTGACGCCAACCTTTCCTCGATTGTTCCAAAACTTGTTTGCAGTTGGTAATGAAACAAAGCTTCGTCGAGAAAGAAGAGGACGCCATATAAGTTCTCATATAAACCCTAGACCCAAAAAAAAATCTAGAGAGATTAACTACTTTAATAATTAACCGACCAACAATTTCTCATATGTGATAGAAATTTTCCCAAATCGAAGTAAATCCTATTCGAAGTGAAAAAAATGGAAGCACGTAAACCCTAGGCGAGAGAGAAAGTCGAGGTAGCACGGTTTCCATCAGCTAAAAATATATCCTTTTTAATTTTAAGTTTTCAAGTCGCAGATCCGTGTTTTTTTCCAAAGATAACGTTTTTTTAAAAAACGTTATCTAGTTAAAATCAAAAAATCTTGCTTCTGATGTTTTTTGCGTATATATCTACTGATATTTTGTTAAAAAGCGTTGTGGAAAAAATCTGTAGCGTTTTTATAAAAGCGTTGTGGTTTAAATGTTAATATATTTCTTCTTTTTGTCTTAGTGTCTCTTTCCTGGGAATGATCTGGTTGTTAAATATTATGAGTTATAATATTAATGATTAATAATTGTTAATAGATTAAAAATGTGTTTATTAAAGATAAGTGATTTGTGGTAAATGTGATGCCCCCAAAATAGGTACAAATCACCCATCTCGAAATAAATAAAATCGTGGTATAGAATTTAAATCAAACTTTCTTTTATCTGATAATAAAGCGTAATGGCGAGAGTTTCACCTGCGGATAATGTCGCGTAGAAAGTATCCAAACTCAAATAAAGTCCTCATTACAATTATTCTCACATTATTTCCTTTGAATAGTAAGGACTACTAATGCAAGCAGTTGAACCGGAAATCAACTCCAGATTCATTGATAAAATTTATATTCTCATTTCCTAAAGAGAATAATGAAAAGCAAAGGTGAGCTCAACAATGGCGCAGTAAAATATTATGACTAAGATAATTAAGAATAAATTATTGTTAGCCTCAAACGGTGTTAAACCGATAAAATATAATAAACATCAAGTTTAAGCTGCGGTTGAACAATGATCAATTAGAGAAAGTCAGTAGAGCATAATATCTAATATTGTGAAACCCAGATTTTATGAATAAAAATTAATTTTCTCGAAATAATTTTTTTTATATTATGGTGTGAATTTGAGATAATGTTATAGTTGTAGGTAATATTTATAAATTTTGCAAAGTATCTGAGTTGTCGTATTATATTCGATTTGTAAGGGAATATTCATTTTAAATAGAAAATATTAAATGCGAATGACCCTGGCACAATCATTAGTGGACCCCTACAACGAAATTATTGTCGGATTGAGAAAATGACAAAAATATTTTATTGAAAATAACGGCGGAAGTTTTTTTCTGGTTGATCTTTGTTGAACTACTCGGTAGTAAAAATACGATAATATGCATTGTTGCGTAATAGCGCGGTATTAATTATCGATATTTATGAGAAAGTCACTCGGTTTTGTTCAATTATTTTCTGATAGTTCTTTGCGTAGTATCTCACATTATTTGATTGATTATTGTTGATTTAGAAGTTTTGTTTTATTCGTAATAAAATAGAAACATCTTTTTATATAAAATAGAATCTTTATTAAAGTTATTACATAAATAGAATATATTATATTCTATTATGCATAGTGTTTTGCATAGTAAAATCTTTTATATAAAGCAGAATCTTTTATTAAAGTTATTACATAAATAGAATATATTATATTTTATGATGAATAATGTTTGCGTAGTGCTTTGCGTAGTGTTTGTATAATAAAAATCTTTTTATATAAATAGAATATATTATATTTTATTTAAAAGATTTTTCTTAAAATATGAACAGATTAGATTAAAGTAAATCAATCTGGATAGTTCATGGATTAGTTACTATCGCATTCTATTTTCCTATAAATAGAAGCTCGTTTCCTTCATTATTTTCACGAATTCCTTTGAACTACAGAGAGAAAACTATAGAGAGAGACTATAGAGAGATAGAACAAAAGTTTTACGCTACTTCTTTACTCTTATATCAAGTATTATTTTACGGTAAGGATATTATTCTTTTGTATTCAAGAAGAGAACTTACATTATTCCATTTCTTTATTGTTACATTGGAATAATCTGTATCTCATGAGCTACCCTATACTTGGTGACATTCTTACATTATTACATCTTTATTATTACATCGGAAAATCTGTTTTGTGCTTTATCTGTAGGACTTGGTTCCATTTTATTATTAGTCTTTATTATTACAGCCGGAATATCACATGCAATCTTATCTGTTGGACTGGTTCCATCATTTATTATTCGCATTTATTATTACATTAGAACATCCCGTCGATGTGAATTTCACGACCTAGTTAAGATTATTATTATTACTGTTGAAATAATAAATACATCTGTAATCGCATGCATGGTAATATCTTTTGTTATTCCATTGATTATTATACTTAGTTGATTAAAATTTTGACTTACATACTCCATGAAATTAGTGGAATATCTTTGATATTTGCGCTTCATCCGATATCTTTTAAATTGGAAATATTCTCTGAGCATTCTTGAATTTTACTATACAAAGCGATATCATGTTGACAATTTGGGCGTTATTGGTTCTGGACAAATTAATTCTTGAACTTGTTTAATTGAATTCTTATATCATTGTCATCATCCTCGTGTTTTATGTTATGTTGAAAGTCATACGTGGCTGTAGTGCGTAGATGGACTTGGTATGATTATGACGAGGATTATTCGGTATAACCATGGTAGTAATATTACAAATGATGTGAAAATTAAAAGTCCTCATTGGCCGTAGTGCATTGATGGAATGATTTTTGGTATGATTATGGCTATGGATTCTCTTGACGAGGAAGCAAATATGAATTTGTTAGTTCTTAGTAAAGCACTGAAGTTATCTAGAAGGGGTTGAATAGATATTTGAAAATCTTTTATATTTTAAACTTGTTCTTAGATAGTGATTAAAACTTAGCGGAATTAGTATTTGTTTTAATCTTCTTAACAATGCAATGGAGTTATGGCCGAGTAAAGCGGTTATAGAAGATATAGCGATTATAGCGGATATAGATGACATAGTTGTTTTTAAGTGGTTGAGCACTTTCAAGCTCTAGTCCACTCTTACCTACTCAGCGAGTAGGATATCCACTAAGGATGTCTTTTACAATCTTACGAATCACACTGATTCCTTCAGATCAATGATCTAGTAACTTCTCTAGTTCACTCTTGAACTCTTCAAGTCCAAGCAGACTTGGCTTTCTTCTGATTCACTAAAAATTCTTCAAGTCCGTGAAACTTGGTACTCTTCTTGATTGATTGATGGTTGTTGTTTTTGCGTTTTGAAGGTTCTACTTTCGATTTCTTTGTAAGCTTTGGTTAGTTAGAAGGCGAAGTAGGCTGACAAGCTTTTCAATATCTCAAATCTTAGAGTTGAGCCTTAGAGAATTCTTCACATTGAATGTTTGATTGCTTGCTTATTTTCTCTCTCATACATACGATCTGTATATATGTAATGTTGAAAACTATCCAGTTGGATCCATCCGTTGTGGCATTAAATGCTTACGAACTTTACGTCTTTGCGATGGAACATTTACGCACATCTCTGAATTACGCATTACGGCTCCTTCGACGACTTTGCGGTGCTTTCTCACCTACCACCTAAAAGGTGTTTTGTCCCTCTTATCCATAATCTTATCCTTAGCTTCTTGATACGCTTCTTTGTTGCATCTTAAGGATATTTCATATATTACGGGATGATGAGCACTGCGGCATCTGGGATCCATTCCTCGTATGTTGAATTAACAACTAATGAGGCTTGATATTTTCTGACATGAGACATATGATGCTTTACGATTGGATCGTGATGTTATGGTTAAGATCGTAGTGGATTTGACTTGCATACTACGATCTTTGTCGATCGAGAACACTACGATTTCTCTTTAACTTTCATGCACTCACGATCTTCCCTTGCTCGTGTTGTTGACTCTACGTTCGAGAGCATACTACGATCGTTGACTTATAAACTTCACATTTCCTTGACACCACGATCGTGGAGTTAGCTTGGTGAGCGTTGGGACCAGCATGCGATTTTGAAGAGTCCCTTTCAAGGCAAGCACACTACGATCTTCGGACTCACGTTTTTACGCCTTGACTTACCGCAATGTTGATCAGATTGATGCAGTACGATTTCTTTAAGACTAATCTATTACATCTCAAGATCAACCTAACAGTTTTGATCTTTTTATCTATACATTCTAGAACAGAATGATACACGTTGAAAGCTTAGATCAACCTAACAATTTTGATCTATCACTAAGTCCTTGTACATATATTCTTTAAAGGACCTTACAAGTAATCATGAACACATGCATTAAAACATTAAATCTTAATATGCATTCTCCCAACAATCTCCCCCTATTTGATGTTGACATAACCAAGGAGATTTGTTGTCATGATTAATTAGTGACTAGATGCATTTGCAGGAATTTAAACATAACTTAGTATTTTAGTGAGCAGCTGAAATTTCTAGAGAATAAGTATGAATTTATTGATGATCAGAAGATATTACAATATAGCATTACATCAATAAAACATTAAACTCTTAACTTATCTCTATTTTCTTGGTCTCTTGCGTGGAGGTGGATTTGCATACTCCTCAACCCTTCTCTTCCTTTGAGCTTCCTCATTTTTTGCTAACTCTTCCAGCTCACTTAGACTTAGAACTGGATTCTCTTCATGTTTCTTGGCATGAATACGGGATCTCAGGTTGGCATTCGGATCGTCTGATGAGTCAAGTCTTGCGAGCTAGGAGTTGGCTCCTTATGACTCGGAGGAATAGGCGTCTGATTTACTTTTGACCGGATCGTTGAGTCGATAATGTGATGGTCTTGTGGGAGGGCTTCCCCCCTTTCTTGAATTGCATGACCTCCTCGCCTCTGCCTTGGCTTCTTTGATCTCCTTTTCCTTTCTTATTCTCCCCCTTTATATCGGACATCGAGGGTTGAATATCGATGAGGCAACCTATTTACTCCTTGGACAAGCTCGTTGAGTTGGCTTTAAGTTTGAGCAATGTCCTCCCTATTCTCCTTAATCTGTTTTTCAGCTCTAGCTTCTTTGTTTTGGAGGACTGTAAGAATCTTATCATTATGCTTCTCCTGATTGGCATAAGATTTCTAGAAGTCATAAACAGAAGCTTTCAGGTTGAGAAAATTGTCTAGCATAATTTTATGTTGACGATCTTGGTTTTTCTGTATCTCAAGCATAGCCTCTCTTTGTTTGGCAGCAACCTGGAAATGGATCTCATCTCTGTCTGATATACTCTTCAGAATTTCTTTGATAATTTTGCTTAGCTTCGTAGTGAGCTCAGTATTCATTGTACTAGGGAATTTGTTTGCAGCTTGTATCATTTAATTCAGTCGGATGTTCAGAAGGTCAGAGTGAGATTCTAAGCTTGCTTTGATGGACTTGATCATTTTCTCAGAAGTTTCTTTCAGATCATCCTTAGTGGGGAATTTGGGGAAAGTATCGATTGATTGAGGATTGTCCATTTGAGGGGTTCTTGGTGGAGATTGAGCTTGCAAGTTGTCTGAAAGAATGATCGAAGAAATTTGAAATAGCCAGATGCGATAAGGAGGATGGTATATTAGTTGGAGGAGCTTGGGTTTGGACATTTGGGATTGGTGACTCTATGATTTCAATGTTTGACTTCTGATTTGGCTTAAGTCTGGAATCATAGAGTTGGTTATTTGAGGAAGCGAGGTAAGGTTGATTTCTTACGGTTCTTGATTCTGAATTTTGGAATTCTGCTTAGCGAAAACTGATTTAATGGGTTAAGAATCACTTCCATCCATTTAGGAAATTCATAGAATTGGCTAAACGAAGATGATGGCATGTGATTAACTCTAAAGCTTGTAGGAATAGTTAATACTTCAGGTTTGGCATTTGATGAGGAATGGTCTGTAATCAGCTTTTTGGCGAAGATGTCTTCCCTTGGAAATCCGTGAGCCAGAACTGTGATTGCTGGATATTCTTTGAAGCTCCAGAACATGTGGTCCCATGATTTCAAAATTTGAACTCGATGGTATGCCATCATGGGTAGGTAAAAGAATATCTGATTGTAAAGATAGCTTCTATATCCATCCTTGCCCTCATAAATGATTTGTAGGTCATCATCATCTTCTTCCTCTTCTTATCTCCATTTGAGGATTCCATTATCTCAATGGCCTCTGGAATGTTTGGCATTGGTTCATCTTCATCTTGAACAAGGACCTCTTCTTCATCTATTAGGATATTGTGAGGCTTCCCCTCAATATAATCATCTTCTTGGAGGTTTAGAAACTCCCCTCGGTGGTACATCTTCTTACATGTTGGAAAGTCCTTTCATCTAGAACCTCTTCTTCATGATGAAGGCTTCTCCCCCCTCGGTGGTGTATACTCAATCATGAGAATTTGAGTTCTCCCCTCAATTTGGAGCATTTTCCTCTTGGTTGCTCAGGCGGTTCTACTTTTGCGACCGTGCTCTTGGCTTCCTTCTTGATGCTTTCTCATTCTCAAGAATATACTTCTTGACTTGCCTTTTCTTTGCTTTGCTGGTTGTAGTCACCACTTCTGGACTCTCTTGAGTCTTTGTTTTGCCTCATTGATCAGCCACTTTCCTTGAAGCGGCTTCCTCCATTTTTGCCACACTTGGTCTATTTTTGGAAGCAGTGAGTGTCTATAATCGAAGAACCTTTGTTTGTCTTTTGAACTTATGATGGTCTTGTTCTTCTTTATGATTTTTTGAAATGGTGGCTTGATCTTCTTGACTTCTTCTTCTGCATTTGCATCTTCCTTAGCCTCCTTAGAGTCTCTATGTCGAGAGGACTCTGCGGGAATGTTAGTTGTTGATCCTTGAGACTCTTGACTTGTCTTGCTCTCGACTTCCTTTTGCCCTTACTTTTTACAGCGAGGGTAGAGGTTCTCTTATGCTTCTCTTTTCTTCTTCAACTTCTCTAACAAGCAGACATTCCTCCTTGAAAGCTTTGCTTTTTTTTTGTTCCTCAGATCTCCCACTTGACTCTGTCATCATTCAAACAAACTCAGCAAGGTTCCTTTCCCAGTTTTTGAATAGCTTCTTTGTGTCATTCTTGATTTGGGTTGATGGCATTATCCCCAATTTGTCACCCAATGCAGATTGCGAGAATGATGCTAATGAACCTCCCATCTGACATCTTTGGGGTGCTCTTTGATTTCTTGAGCTTCGATCCACTTACCGATCAATTCGAGCAATCTGACATTATAGTTGAGTTGAGTTCCATATCTTATAGGCTGTCGTGAGCTTAATTTGAGCCTCATTTCTTGAGTCGTGACACGAACACTTACAATGCAGATGTATTTCCCAATAATATCGATAAAAATTCATACCTGAGGGAACTCCTTCTTTTTGTAGCCTTTCACGGAGGGTTCTTCTTGTGATGCATCTTCTTGATCCCTCTTGAAATCTTATGCTATTTAGAAATGGATGCCCCACATTCTTAAAAGCTAGGGCAGATTAGCGTCTTCTTCCCCTAGCTTTATTTCAACTCCTCTAACTTCGTGTGGTGATGGTCTTTATTTTCGTACACTCCATTTTGTAGAACTCCTTCACCCGATTTAGGATAGATGAGTGTATATCGGTGTTGGCGCCTCTCTTGAGACACGCCTTCTTTAGTAAGGCTAAGATCTTGTGAAACTTTGGTGGAAGCGGTTTTGAATTCGTAAAGCAGTGCGTGGCAGAAATCACATTAGAAAGCGACCATTGTTTCTTTAGTTGAGAAGAGAGATCTTCATGAAGCTTTATGCGAGTTAGAGTTTTGCTTTGAGAGAGAGAGAATGAGAGATAATCTTTTGAACTTGATTTCAAAATCATGGTTCAATTTGTACTTATAGCTTCCCTCACTCTTTTTGACTTAGTGGGGACGAGGTGTTGCATTTTGCTTGGCTCTACGATTTTAACTATTTAGGAATGTACTAATTTTCCTTTGAGTCTTTAGTCTTTGAGATGTCCTCGGGGATGACTACAATCGAAGAGATAGTCTTACGATTGTTGAGTTGGTTCTCCGTTCGTAGAGAGTCACGTCCCTACGATCGTCGAGTTTGTTCGGCGGTTGTTGAGTCGATCGGCATTCGTAGAGTGCATGCAGCCATCGAGTGCATTCGGCGATCGTTGAGTCGATCGGCATTTGTAGAGTACATCCTGCGATCGTCAAGTCTATCCTACGATCATCGAGTCATCCTACGATCGTCGAGTCTCTTGGTGTGTTTGAGGGTTAGGTTTGTCCACGAGGCACCTCTTGAAGAGATTGCTTTGTTACAAAGCTTCTCATCTGAGGATTCACTTTGCTTGTTGAAAGGGCTTTTGGTGGTCGTCGAAGTCGCACTTATGAAAGTTGAGTCTTTCTTTGCGATGATTGAGGTAGTTATTTATTCGACTCTACGATCGTGATCTTTCCTTTATCATGTCTACAATTTTGAGTGTAGCCTTTATATCTGTCATGGTTAGCACAATCTAGAGCATAGATTCGAGGTTGAAGATTTCGCATGCCTAGCTCACTTATTAACTTGTTAAATCTGGATTCATCTAATGGTTTAGTAAAAACATCAGCAAGTTGATTTTTAGTAGGGATATATTGTAAAGAAATAGTTCCATTTTGCACATGATCCCTAATGAAGTGATACCTTATCTCTATATGCTTGGTTCTAGAATGCATACTTGAGATTATGAGTTATTGCTATGGCACTTGTATTATCACGGTGTATAGGTATAGACTTGAAATCAAACCCATAGTCATTAGGTGATTTCTCATCAAAGGATCTGAAACGGCAATGACTTCCGTGACAATGTATTAAACCTGCGCATTGAGGTGGACACCGAGTTTTGCTTTTGTTGAACCAAGACACAAATCATTTCCTAGTAATTGACAAGTGCCACTGGTACTCTTTTTATCTATTTTGCATCCTGCAAAGTCGGTATATATGTATCTATTACTTGAAAAGAGGATTCCTTGGGATACCACGACCCCAAGTAGGGTGTACCCTTAAGATACGAAGATCCTCTTTCTGACAGACAAATGTGACTCTTTAGGGTTAGCTTTAAAATCTAGCATATATCGCATGTTACAAACATTATATCTGGTCTCTTTGGCGAGTTAGGTATAAAAGAGAACCTATCATACCTCTGTATTGAGTTATATCACCACGTTTATCATTCTCATCCTTGTCAAGCTTAGTTGCAGGAGCAATTGGAGTTTTCATGGGAGAGGCTGATTCCATGCCTAACTTCTTTAATAAGTCTTTGATGTATTTGGCTTGATTAATGAATATTCCTTCATCAGTCTACTTCACTTGCAGTCCAAGGAAGAAATTCAGCTCACCCATCATGCTCATTTCATACTTTCTCTGCATTAGCTTAGAGAATCTCTTACATAACTTTTCGTCAGTAGAACCAAAAATGATATCATCAACATATATTTGAACTAATCAGACTTTGTCCTTATGTTTTCTAAGAAACAATGTTGTATCTACTCTACCTCTAGTGAACCCATTTTCTATTAAGAAGCTAGTCAGTGTTTCATACCATGCTCTAGGTGCTTGTTTAAGACCATATAAAGCTTTATCTAATCTATAGACATAATTGGAAAGAGATGGATTGATGAAACCTGGAGGTTGTTCTACGTAGACTTCTTCTTGAAGCTCTCCATTTAGGAATGCACTCTTGACATCCATCTGAAAGACTTTGAACTTCATGTGAGCAGCAAAGGCAAGAAAGATTGTGATAGCTTCTAGTCTGGCAACAGGTGCAAATGTCTCATCATAGTCAATGCCTTCTTCTCGAGAATAGCCCTTTGCCACTAATCTTGCCTTGTTTCTTATAATGACCCCATCTTCATCCATTTTATTCCTGAAGACCCACTTGGTTCCTATGACAGGATGACTCTTTGGTCTTGGTACTAATCTCCACACTTTGCTTCATTCAAATTGGTTGAGTTCTTCCTGCATGGCTTCTATCCAACTGGAGTCTTCCACAGCATCTTCTAACTTCTTTGGCTCTATCTGTGATAGGAAGCTTAGTTAGAAGCATTCATTCTGAGTAGCAGCTCTTATTTTGACTCTTGCACTCGGATCTCCAATGATTAGATCACGAGTGTGATCTCTTGTCCATCTGTTCGGTTGGGACATACATTACGATGCCTTCCTGTCTTAAGTCTTCAAGGTCTATCTCTTCTTCTTGGAGTGGAGGCTCATTGTCTTGAATGGACCTCTCTACGATCTCATTATCACGCTCTACGATTTCACTATCTCGGACTACGATCGTAGTGTTTAGCTCGACGACATCATTTGTAGTGTCTGTACTATCGGTCGTAGTGTCTTGAGGCACTATTTTGTCTAAGTTAGTTTCATCAAAGATGATATGTATTGAGACTTCGACACTCAGTGTCTTCTTGTTCAACACTCTGTAAGCTTTGCTGTCTGTGGCATATCCAAGAAAGATCCCTTCATCTAACTTGGGCTAGAATTTTGTCAGATACTATTTTTCATTGTTGATAATATAGCATGCACAACCAAAGACATGGAAATAGCTAACACTTGGCTTTCTTCCTTTCCACAGTTCGTAGGGTGTCTTCATGATCGTAGAGTGAATTAATGATACATTACGTGTGTAGCATGCGGTGTTGTGACTTACCGCTTGAAGTATTGAGCGAGATGGTGCTGCTTGCTAGTAGAGTCCTCCGGCCTCTATCGGAGTTACATTCTTTCTTTCGATAACTCCATTTTGTTGAGGAGTTTCGGATCCGAGAGATTATGGTCGATGCCATTATGCGTGAGGCCAGATCCATTTCGAAATCGAATTCTCTGCCATGATCACTCCTTATGGCCTTGATTTTTTCTCCTTTTTCGTTCATCACCGATCGAACATCTTGATTAATTCGGAGACTTGTCTCATCCTTTGAAGTTAGGGAAGAATACCCGTATAAATCTGGTGTAGTAAATCAACTACGACTAGAGAGTATCTTTTTCCTCAAGGCTGGTTGTTGGGATTGGCCCAAAGAGTTGCGTGTGGAGCAAGCTGCATGGGTTTGTCGATGGAGTTAGCGGTCTTGCTCTTGAATGAGCTGGGTTTGCTTTCAGTGGCGGGCATTGCATGGCATTTCCTTCACAAAGTTGAACTTGGGTAGGCCGAGCCTACGAGATCCTTTGATGCGGTTTGGACATGCTTTTGAAGTTTAAGTGGGACGATCTTCTATGCCATAGCTTGACTCATTTCCTCGGATGCTTTTGCCAGAAAACATATTGTTTCATCAGAGCTTAGTTGACCAAGGTCTATAGTATAAATATTTCCTTCTCTTGTTCCGGTTAGCTTTATGGCAGATGTCTTCAGATCTCTAACTTGACATTAATTGTTGAGAAATGTTACTTGATGACCCTTGTTGCAAAGTTGGTTGATGCTTAGAAGGTTGTGTTGAAGTCCTTCCACATAGGCTACTTTCTTTGAAAGATATCGCACACCATTGCCAGTGAGAGCCGTATCCTCTTGTCTTGCCTTTAGAAGTTATCTCCAAAGATGGTGAGGGACCCTCCTTTTCTATATAGTTAGATAGCGAGCTTTGTTCCTATCATATGCCTTGAGCATCCACTGTCTAGATACTATGTTGAGGTCGTGGAGCTCTTTTCCTGTTAAAACATTTTAACCTTCATTTTGGTACCCATATTTGTATGGGTCCTTCTGTGTTAGTGCCTTTGGGAACCCAAACTTGTCTAGTCTTAGGTCTCACATGCATGGAGTTATAATAACACTTTGTAGCTTTATGACCATACTTATCACATATGACACATCCATTATGATGCATGCCTCTGTGTGTGTGATTCATCCTCCACTTGGACTTGTGTGGTTCCTTAGTTGTATACATTGAATCGATTCTCTTTCTTCCACGTGTCCTTAGGTTTCATAAATAGTGATGAGTGAGCCTTACCTCTACTGTACCTTCCCAGTAGATTCGTAGAGTTAGTTTTGCTTGACTCTACGATTCTTCAAGGTTGGTAGGTAGAGGTTTGGTTACTCTTCTCCTTTATGAAACCCAGACCAGTGTGTGATCCTTTACTTCTTTGAGTATAACTAGAATCAGTAGAACAAGGTTGAGCTGGTTCTTCCAACTGTGAGGATTTAACAAAAGCAATTCCTCTACTAAAGCCTGAGACATTACCATAGCTAGTTTCCATTATCTTTTCCACACTTAGCTCTGAGATGGATTCCCCAAAGCCTAAGCCTATTCTGTCGAATGTGCTTCTCTGACTAGAGAGCAGGCAGTCCATGGATGATGAGGATTTATTCCATGCAGAGATAGTCTTCTCTAGATCCTCAATTTTAGAGGTTAGCTTAGACTCTCTTTGTGCATGATGTGTGTTTGTCTGCTTTAAAGTTTCATTCTCAGCTTCAAGCTTGGAGAGAAGATCAGTACTTAGAAGGGCTGTTTCAAGCTCTTCTTGAACTTTCTTCTTCTCCTCTTGAAGAAGTGAATGATCCTTGGACAACACTCTGAACCACTTCATGTATTGATGTAGATCATTGGTTATGCCACGCAGTGCAGTTCTTAAGTGATTCATATCTATATCAGGTGAGTTAAAATCAAATACCTCATCGAGATTTACATTTTGAATGTTAAGGCTTTGTTTGTCCTTTGCATGTTTGGCCATTAAGCACAGATTTGCCATTTGTGGTTCTTCTTCATCTCTAGAGTCAGTATTTGAATCATTATCTGAATCACTCCGTGATCCTCCAGCTACCAGGCCTTTGTCTCTTTTATGAGGCCTCTTGTTTCCTTTGTATTCCTTCTTTCCATGCTATTTCTTCTTTAGTTCTTCTCTTAGGGGTTTGTTGCAGTTGGCAATGAAATGCCCAGGCTTCTTGCAGTTGTAGCATAGATCATTTATTTGCTCCTGGCTATTGTAGTTGTTGGCCTTCTTTTGCTTGCCGGCATTGCCTTGACGCATGAACCTTCTTAGTTTTCTTACCATCATGGAAAGATCATCATCATCATCTTCATCATCGTCAGATTCAATCTCAGTGATAACTTTTGATACACTTTTAGTTATTTTGAGAGCAAGACCCTTTTCCTTCCTTCTTCCTTCTGAAAGGGTTTCAGCACGTTGGGTCAGCTCCAGCTCGTATGTCAGGAGATTACCATACAGTTGTTGAACTGTCATCTCGTTAAGATTCTTTGACTCTCTTATTGCAGTGGTCTTGGCATCCCACTTGCTCGGTAGGGCTCTCATGAACTTTATGGTCAGATCTTTGTTAGGATAGATCTTTCCATATGCTCGTAGAGAGTTGAGCAGAATGTTGAATCTTTCATAAGTGGCAGTTACATTTTCGCCTTGCACATGAGCAAACATCTTGTACTGCTGTGTTAGAAGAGACTGTTTGTTCTCTCTAACTTCTTCAGTTCCTTCGTGCATGATCAGCAGTGCTTCCCAGACTTCCTTGGCTATTTTGCAGTTTACAACATTGTCAAACAGATCGTCCTCCAAGGATTGGAACAGGATGTTCTTAGCCTTTTTGTCAAGTTGGACGGCTTTCTTCTCCTCGTGTTACATCCATTCTTTTTTTCACTTTGATTTGTACTTTGTTTGGCTCGTCAATGGTTGGTGCAAGCTTTGTTGGTATATAGGGCCCATTAATAATAGTCTCAAATAGATCTTCATCTATTGAGTTACATGTAAGCTTGCATTCTAACTTTCCGATTAGCAAATTTATCCTTGTTGCACATTGGTGGCTTATTTCCTCCTTGGTCTGGATTGGCAATGCAGTGCCATTTGGATCTACTAAAGCGTGTGGTCGTAAAATAGAACCGCTTTGATACCAATTGTTAGTTCTTAGTAGGCACAAGTTATCTAGAAGGGGGGTTGAATAGATATTTTAAAATCTTTTCTATTTTAAACTTGTTCTTAGATAGTGATTAAAACTTAGCGGAATTAGTATTTGTTTTAATCTTCATAACCAACAATGGAGTTATGAGCAAGTAAAGCGATTATAGCGAGATATAGCGAGTTATAGAAGATATAGCGAGTTATAGCGAGATATAGATGACACGATTGTTTTAAGTGGTTGAGCACTTCAAAGCTCTAGTCCACTCTTTACTCAGCAGTAGGATATCCACTAAGGATGTCTTTTACAATCTTCCGAATCACAAAGATTCCTTCTGAACCGGTGATCAGGAACTTCTCTAGTTCACTCTTGAACTCTTCAAGTCCAAGCAGACTTGGCTTTCTTCTGATTCACTCTGAACTCTTCAAGTCCAGTGAGACTTGGTACTCTTCTGATTGATTGATGGTTGTTGTTGTTGCGTTACGAAGGTTGCTACTCGATTTGCTATGTAAGCCTTTGGTTTGTTAAGAATGAGTAGTGACAAGCTTTTCAATATCTCGGATCGTAGAGTTGAGCCTTAGAGAATTCTTCACGTTGAATGTTTGATTGCTTGCTTGTTTTCTCTCTCATACATGCGATCGTATATATGTGAAGTTGAAAACTATCCGTTGGATCCATCCGTTGTGGCATTAAATGCTTACGAACTTTACGTGTCTTTGTGATGGAGACATTTCGCATCTCTGAATTCGCATTCGGCTCATGGACATTGCGGTCGCTTTCTCACCTACCATCTGAAAGGTGTTTTGTCCCTCTTATCCATAGTACTATCCTTAGCTTCTTCAATACGCTTCTTTGTTGCATACTAAGGATATTTCATATATTCTGGGACTGTGAGCACTGCAGGATCTGGGATCCATTCCTCGTATGTTGAATTAATAACTCATGAGGCTTGACTTTTTCTGACATGAGACAGATGATGCTCTACGATTGGATCGTGATGTTCTACGGTTAAGATCGTAGTGGCTTTGACTTGCATACTATGATGCTTTCAGTCGAGAACACTACAATTTCTCTTAAACTTTCATACACTACGATCTTCTCTTGCTCGTGTTGTTTACTCTACGTTCCCGAGAGCACACTACGATCGTTGACTTATAAACTTCACGTTTCCTTCAGCACACTACAATCATGGAGTTAGCTTGGTGAACGTTGGGACCACTCTACGATTTTCGAAGAGTCCCCTTTCAAGGCAGGCACACTACGATATTCGGCTCTCACGCTTTTTTACGCTTGACTTACGCAATGTTGATCAGATTGATGCACCACGATTTCTTCAAGACTAATCTATTACATCTCAAGATCAACCTATAGTTTTGATCTTTCTATCTATACATTCTAGAACAGAATGATACGTTGAAAGCTTAGATCAACCTAATAATTTTGATCTATCACTAAGTCAAGGTGTACATATATTCTTTAAAGGACCTTACAAATAATCATGAACACATGCATTAAAACATCAAATCATAATATGCATTCTCCCAACAGAATTGTTTTATGGCATGATCAGGACCGTTAATGAAAACACGATTATCTTTGGCCCGTAGTGCATGGATAATTCGTGGTCGTGATACTAAAGAATATCCTTGGCCTATAGTGCAGGGATGATTTAATGATGTGGATTATTTATTGAGCTGAGTCTCAGCGATAAAAGTGACGAAAAACTTTCTAAATCATAATGAGATAGTAGATTTTATTCTCTACTTGACTCTTTTAATGGATTGCTTGTTAAGTTCTTGGTTAAACTTGATGTCATTGTATTTTATCGGTTTAACATTGTTGGAGGCTAATGATAATTTATTATGCATTATCTTAGTCGTAATATTTCTTCTTGGGCTAGTTGAGCTCACCCTTTCTTTCCTTTGTTCTCTTCATGAAATGAGAATATAAATTTGGGACGAGTGGAAGCGGAGTGATGGTCTAGAGGATAGCATTAGTAGTCCTCACTTATTTTGTGAAATAGTGTGATAATAATTGTAATAAGGACTCCTTTTGAGTTTGTATAATCTCTAGTAGACAATAATTGTATTCAAACTCACGGTTTATGTTTTTTGTCGTATTATACATACAGTTGTATTAGTAAGTTGTATTTGAATTACATACCATGTATCTGGCGACCCAAGATGGGTGATGTATACCTAATTTGGGGGCGTCACGGTTGGTATCAAAGCTTAGGGATATGATCCTGGCTAAGATGTGAGATAAGAACTAGGAGGGGAGAGACGAGGAATTCCTTCGCTAGTATGACCTACCTAAGTTTATTTGGTATTTAATTGGTCGGTCAAAGTATAGGGATAATATGTGATATGTTAATTAACCCTTGTTTTGTGGCAGTGTTTGAAAATGGCATCCGAGAATGTTGAGATTATCGATGGAGCCACGAGAGACCGTTGAGTCTCCACAGATCAATAATCAGGATAATGTGCAACCAGAGGACAATACTCCTCATGAAAACAATAACACCGATGAAATGGTGAATGATTGGATGGTCAGAGACTTTATGCAATTCATGCAACAACAGGCGAAGGCAGCTCATGTCCAAAATGCAGGTAGAAATACTGATAACTCTCGGACGGTCACCGTTAAGCAATTTAAGGAGCAATTTATGCAACAACGGACGAAGGTAGCTCCTGTCCATAATGCAGGTGGAAACAATGGTAACCCACAGTTGGTCACCGCTAAGCAGTTTAAGGAGCTGGGACCACCGGAGTTTTTGGGAAAGCCAGAACCACTTAAGGCGGAGACTTGGATAAAGAAGATTACCAAGATATTTGATGTCTTGGAATGCTCAGAGGAACAAAAGGTTCCATTTGCCACCTTTATGTAGCGTGAAGAATGAGATCATTGGTGGGAATCTGTAAAACGTACCCAACCTGACGCACTCAAGATGTCTTGGGAGAAGTTCCAAGAATTATTCAACGACAAGTACTTTCTTGAAAGTATTTGTCACATGAAGGAGGTAGAATTCATCAAGCTGGAGCAAAACAATATGACCGTGTCACAGTACGAGGATAAGTTTGCGGAGTTATCCTGGTTTGCATCCCATTTGGTCGATAATGAGGAGCGAATGACGCGAATGTTTTTGCGAGGTTTGAAACCCGATATACATCAATACCTCATTTCTCACAAACTTTGTTTATATTCAGATGTTGTGAATAGGGCTCAGTTATTGGAGCGCGATAACGAGTCAGCACAACCAAAAGGCAACGACCAACAACACAATAATAATCATACCGGTAGCAACGGTCATCAGAACAACGATAACCATCATGGGGGATATTATCATGCCAAGAATGGTAACCATTTCGGTGGTAATCATGGCCAAGATAAGAATGGACATTTTAAGAAGAAGGTTCAACAATGGCGAAGAGGCGTCACGCGATGCACCGCTTCAGAAGGAAGAAGAAGCGCCCATCGGTCGTATGTTTCAAATGCGACAAGAGGACACATCCGGTCTAAAATCTGTATGCAACAATCCAAAACGTGTTTTAATTGTGGAAGAGAAGGTCACCTAGCTCGATTTTGTCGTATGGTGAAGTCGAAGTCCAACAAGGATTGTGATGCCAAAGGATGTCCCAGATAAGACAAAGCCGAGTAGTTTAAGAGAGAGCTTTTTTTTCACGTGACGAGGAACACTGAATAAAATTATCACGGGTAAGTTAATCATAAGCTCTTCTGAAGTCTATACCGTGTTAGATATTTGGTTATACTCACTCTTTTATTTCACTTAGTTGTGTTCAATGTTTGTACTTAACTCAGGAGAAGTTAAACTTTGATTTATCTATTGAAACTCCATTGGGAGAAACCTTCGTTACCTCCGGCTGTTTATAAATCTTGTTTGATTCAAATCGACACTTTCACGTTACTGTCGATCTTATCTCTTTGAAAATACTTGCCTTTGATGTGTTTTTTTTAAACGATTGGTTAACTACTCATCATGTTTTTCGTAAGGTTGTTAGCTTTCATATTCCTAACCAACCTATTATGCGAATTCAAGCAACCAAACCACTAAATTCAATCATTGTCATATCAAGCCATAAGTAAAGAGCCCCGATCCTTTTGTTGATGACTTCCTTATGTGGAATGCACTAAAGCCAGACTTTCTATAAGTGACGTCGTGAATGACGATGACAAGTTGATAGGTATCGTTGTGAGGTGCTATCTAGGTTAAGGGATAAAAGTCAAAGTTGGTATCAATGTGACGTACTATCCAAGTCTTGGATGAGAGTAATAGTTTTGAATGAAATTTCTATCATTAATAAATCTCTTGACGTATTCCTGAAGACTTCTTAGGCTACCCCAGAGCGTGAAATCGAATTTTATATTGATTGGTCGGGGAAATATTTATAAATTTTGCAAAGTATGCAAGTTGTCATATTATATTTGATTGGTCGGTGAATATTTGTTTTAAAGCAGAAATATTCGATGACGACCAGCACAATCATCTTTGGACCGATCACTAACGCAATTATTATCGGATTGAGAAAACGACAAAATTTTTATTGAAAATAACGGCGGAAGTTTTCTGGTTGATCTTGTTGAACTACTTTCGGTAGTAAAAGTACAATAATAATGCAGCGTTGTTGCAAAGTAGCACACCAGTATTGATTATTGATATTTATGTGAGAAGTCACTCGTTTTTGTTCAATTATTGCTACAATAGTTGCGACACGATATCACATTATTTGATTCAATTATTGTTGATTTAGAAGTTTTGTTTTATTCACGTAATAAAATAGAAACATCTTTTTGTATAAAATGTAATACTTTATTAAAGTTATTCTATAAATAGAATATATTATATTCTATTATGCATAGTATTTTGCATAGTAAAATTTATTTATATAAAAGCGAATACTTTATTAAAGTTATTATATAAATAGAATATATTATATTTTATTATGCATAGTGTTTTGCATAGTGCCGCATAGTGTTTGCATAATAAAATCTTTTATATAAATAGAATATATTATATTTATTTAAAAGATTTTTTCTTTAAATATGGATCGTCAGATTAAAGTAAATCAATCTGGACCGTTCATGGATTAGTTACTATGCATTCCATTTTCCTATAAATAGAAGCTCATTCCTTCATTATTTTCTTACGAATTCACTGAACTCTAGAGAGAGAAACTATAGAGAGATAGAAGAAAAGTTTTCTGTTACTTCACTACTCTTATATCAAGTATTATTTTACGGTAAGGGATATTATTCTCTTGTATTCAAGAAGAGAACTTCTGTTATTCCATTTCTTTATTGTTCTGTTGGAATAACTCAGATATGCTGAAGCTACCTATACTTGGTGATATTCTTCTATTATTACATCTTTATTATTACGTCGAAATATCCATCATGCTGCTATACGCCGGACTGGTTCAATTTTATTATTCGTCGAAATATCACATGCGTCATATATCATGGGACTGGTTCCATCATTTATTATTCAATTTATTATTACATTGGAACACCACGTTTATTGTGAATTTCACACGACCTAGTTCCGTTATTATTATTCTGTTGAAATAACCTTTTATGCGAAATACTGCATGCATGGTGATATCTTTTGTTATTCCATTTAGATTATACTCGATTGATTAAAATTTTGACTTCTATACTCCATGAATTAGTGGAATATCCTTGATATTTGCGCTTCATCCAATATCTTTTTCGTGGAAATATTCTTCTGAGCATTCTTGAATTTTACTCTACAAAGCATAATCATGTTGACAATTTGGACGTTATTGGTTCCTGGACAAATGAATTCTTGAACTTGTTTAATTGAATTCTTATATCATTGTCATCATCCTCGTGTTTATGTTATGTTGAAAGTCATCGTATTTTGTGAGTGCATAGATGGACTTGGTATGATTATGACCAGGGATTATTCGGTATAATCATGACCATAATGTTACAAATGATGTGAAAATTAAAAGTCCTCATTGGCCCGTAGTGCATTGATGAACAATTTTTGGTATGATTATAGCTATGGATTCTCTTCGGCCAAGGGAGCAAAGATGAATTATTTTAGGGCATGATCAGGACCGTTGATGAAAACACGATTATCTTTGGCCCGTAGTGCATGGATAATTCTTGGTCGTGATACTAAAGAATATCCTTGGCCTGTAGTGCAGGGATGATTTAATGATGTGGATTATTTATTGAGCTGAGTCTTAGCGATAAAAGTGATGAAAAACTTTTAAAATCATAAAAGATAGTAGATTCTATTCTCTACTTGACTCTTTTAATGGATTTTTGTTCTCACTGTGATTAAACTTGATGTCTATTGTATTTTATCGGTTTAACATTGTTGGAGGCTAATGATAATTTATTCGCATTATCTTAGTCGTAATATTTTTCTTTGAAATTTGTTTGAGCTCACCCTTTCTTTCACCTTTGTTCTCTGTGAAATGAGAATATAGCGGGGAGGGAGCGAGTGGGAACGGAGTGATGGTCCAGAGGATAGCATTAGTAGTCCTCACTATTTTGTGAAATAGTGTGATAATAATTGTAATGAGGACTCCTTTTGAGTTTGTATAATCTCTAGTAGACAATAATTGTATTCAAACTCACGGTTTATGTTTTTGTCGTATTCATACCATACAGTTGTATTAGTTAGTTGTATTTGAATTCTGTACATTGTATCTGGCGACCCAAGATGGGTGATGTATACCTAATTTTGGGGGTGTCACATACCCCGTGAATAGTACTTTGTGAATAGTACCGTAAAAATGAATACGACTCATAGATAGTACTCCGGCATAAAAAGCTTAATATTTAACACGAATGTGTAGAAAATATCCTTGTGAAACGATACTAGATGAAGCGAAAATTTTAAGGATATTCAACTAATTTCACGTAGTATAGAAGCAATACTTTAACAAAATGAGGGTATAATCAGGAATACGAGACGAAATAATATTACTCACATACTACAGAGTATGGAAGAAAATATTATTCATATGAATACTGAACAAAATAATAGCACTTACCTCTGAAGAAGACTAGATACTGGAATAGTGAGGTAGCAGACTTCTCTTCTTATTTCTCTCTATAGCTTCTCTCTCTATAATTGCTATTGTGAGTCTTAGTGAATTGGTGAGAATGAAAAAAGAATGAGCTTCTATTTATACGAAAATATAGTTTCGATAATTGCACATTTTGGGGCTCGAAATATTACAGTATAATACATTCATCTTTTCCTATATTTTTAATTTAGTCCTGCATGTATTATCAAACTTACACCACCTCCCCTAATAGTACATCACGTGAATCAATAGTACATTCATGTGAATCAATAGTACACAAATGTGAAAAAAAATAGTTACGGTATAGTACCTTCATCTATACCTCTATTTTTAATTTAGTCATACAAGTATTATCAATCTTGTACCACCTCCCCTAATAGTACATACATGCGAATCAATAGTAAATACATGTGAACAAATAGTTATAAGCATGTGAATTAATAGCAATTAATTACTCTTTTATCCGAATATTACCCGATTGGTCAACATAACCTCCAGACATCAATTATTATCGAAATAGATGTCCATTTCCATTAACACTAATAATCCCAACACAATGAAAACATCAATTTCATCTTTAATCAATACGAACCTATTCATCATTCATATTATAACTCACAATATTTAACAACCAGATCATTCCCAGGAAAGAGAAGGCTTTCTGATAAGGATTTCTCCCTATTTGTGCGTAATTAGGTGACCAAACCTCTCCTCAACAGAACTTTCTAGACATTATCAATATTGCAAATAATAATATGAATAACTTTGTTGTCTCAATTATTGAATTAATAATAATAAATATTATGCAGATGGTACTGTGACAATAATTGAATCGATAATATGAGAGATATTATCGCAAAGAATTATCGTAGCAATAATTGAGTATAAGCGAAGTTACTTCTCACGTAAGCATCAATAATCAATACCGTGCTACTATGCAACCGCGCCATTATTATACTTTTACCAACCGGATAGTTCAACAGTTTAACGGTAAAACTTTCGCCGTTATTTTTATAAAAAAGATAATTATGTCATTTTCTAACTACGACAATACTTTCGTTGTGGGGTCCACCAATGATTTTGTCGTCGTATGAATATTCCCTGTTAAAACGAATATTCCCCGACCAATCGAATATTATATAACCACTTGCTTACTTTGCAAAATTTGTAAATAATACCCACAACTATAACATTATATCAAATCCACAGCATAATATTTAAAAATATATTTTGAGAAAAATTAATCTTTATTCATAAAAGTTGGGGTCTTACAACCTCCCCTTCTTATGAATTTTGTCCTCGAAATTAGGGTGTGTACCCGGTATGTCGAAGAGGTGAGGATACCTTGACTTCATTTCAGATTCTAACTCCCAGGTCATTTCCTCAACATCGTGGTTTCTCCACAAAACTTTGACTTGAGGTATAACCTTGGAGCGTAGAATATGATCCTTCTTATCCAAGATTTTAACAGGTACCTCCTCATACGTTAAATCTTCCGGTATCTCGTCCGATTCTAATTCAATAATGTGGTTCGGGTCTTTCACATATTTACGTAATATAGATATGTGAAAAACGTTATGAACACGAGACATACTTGGCGGTAAGGCGAGTCTATAGGCCACCGTTCCTACTCGATTGAGGATTAAAAATGGGCCAATGAATTGAGGATTGAGCTTTCCTCTCTTTCCAAATCTCGTAACTCCTTTCCATGGAGAAACACATAACAACACATGATCTCCAATATTTAATTCCACGTCCTTTTGATGAAGATCAGCATAACTCTTTTGTCGATCTTGTGAGTTTTTTATACGTTGTCGGATCGTTTGAATCTTTTTAGTAGTCATACGTACCAACTCCAGTCCAAACAATGTTGCTTCACCCACCTCAACCAAGCATACTGGAGAACGACACTTTCTTCCATACAACGCTTTAATTGGAGCCATGTCAATACTTGCTTGATAACTATTTTTGTAAGAAAACTCCACCAATGGTAAGAACTTGTCCCAACTTCCTTTGAAGTCAAGGACACAGAGTCTTAATAAATCTTCAAGAGTTTGAATAGTCCTCTCCGACTACCCATTAGTTAGAGGATGATATGCTGAACTAAATCGTAAATCCGTGCCCATAGCTTTTTGCAAACTAACCCAAAATCGTGAAGTGAATCTTGGGTCTCGATCAGAAACTATGGATACTAGCATACCATGAAATCTTACAATCTCGTTTATGTACATACGAGCAAGACGTTCAAGTGTATAAGTTTCTCGTATCGGTAAGAAATGAGCAGACTTGGTCAATCTATCAACAATGACCCAAATCGCATTTATGCCTTGAGAAACCTTGGGAAGACCAGTAACGAAATCCATGGTAATGTGCTCCTACTTCCATTCTGGAATTTCAAGTTGTTGCAATGGACCTTTTGGCACTTGATGCTCCGCCTTGACATATTGACAAGTTAGACACCTCGAGATAAACCCCGCTATCTCTCTCTTCATATTGCTCCACCAAAATGTATGTCGAAGATCACGATACATTTTGGTACTCCCAGGATGGATTGTAAACGGTGTATTGTGCGCCTCCATCATGATTTTATACTTCAAGTCAGAATCGTTAGGAACACAAAGTCTGGAGTTGACTCAAAGTATTCCTTCTTCATCGATTCTTGCTTCTGGAATAGCACCTTTGTGACGCCCCCAAATCCGGGTCTCTTCCAACCCGACATATGGTGCTACACGGTGCTACAGTTCACATAAACATTCAATTAAAATGCCTCAAAAGAATGATTATGTCTTATATATATATTCCAAAACAATACTACCATTCCCCAGGTTCTTTATAACCGTTACATTTGTTCTTGTCATAATATCAAATATTATCATTACAAACCTATACTATTACATAGTAAATCTACAAGTTCGCCTTAGCCCTTCCTTTATCCTTGCTGAATCCTTCGGTCCGTTCGATCTAAGCTGCATTCATATGGTTCAAGCAAGAGTGAGCATAACAAGCTCAACAAGTACAACAATATCTTTTAAAAAGCATTCTTGAAACATAGTAATCGTATATCTTCAATAACTGCATAATAGATATGAAGTACTATCCATAATTAAAAATAACATTTCTTTTCCTTCAAAACGTTTTATCATGACAATATTTAGTAAAACACCAATTATGGTCCAAGACCATGAGTGTTTCATAATTTCTTTGAAAAGGACAACCCGACACTAAGTCCGTAAGTCCGGCATAACTTACGAGCACTTCTAGGTGATCAGCCTATAGTACTCTATGTTGATCAACACTACATCCATTAAACGTGTGTACGTTTAAGTTGTGGCAACCTCACGTGCCCATCGAATACTCGATGAAAATACATTTGTTTATATATATTCAGGCTTACCTTGAATCTGTACCAAACAATTGGCATAGGATAGCGTTATCAATTCTATATGGAAAACTTGTAAAGAAATCAATCAACTCTTTCGTAAAACCATTCATGAATCTCATAACTTGAATCATTTGAAAACCTGACTAACACAAAGGTTAGACAAGCGTTTAAGAAAAACTTGCCTTCAGCGTCTGCTATAGTAAAATTATGTTTCCTTTAAGTCTTTACGGTCTCTACAACACATAACCACATAACATACCACATTAGGTCATGAATGAACATACATGGTTCCTAAAGAATCTTACCCTTCTTCTCAATCTAATTACGTATTAGATTTGTTATTATTGGTTCCGGCTTTTCGTTACGTCATTCTTATGTTCACATGCAATTGACTTTCTTCTAACTCTAAGTGATCATACGTAGGGCTTAATTATGTCTTAACAATGTTACATTAAGATCCTTAGTCCATTATTAAATAATTTACATTCATGCTCTACTTGTAACCATTCTTTACTATCTACGTTTTACAGATGGCGTTGCAACACCAGGCTATTACACTGTCTGTACAACATGCATTGTCATTATGGGGTTTGAAAACCCGGGACTCGGTATTTGGCATGAGTCTTCTTTGTTATATAGCTTGTCATGCGTGCCACTCTCCGAAGAGGGTTATGGCTTTGTTTCTACCAAACTTCGGTGCTTTACTGGCGTGGAAATGTGCACTGAAAACTTTTACAGATTTTCCAACTTGTGAGATTCACAGACTCATAACTTCTTCGTTATAAGTCCGAATTGGCTTGTTCAAGAGCCTACGGTTCACGAATCATGTACTCTACGTGTTCATGCAAGAATTTTATCTATTCAACTTTGTTTGCTAAAAATTCACCTATTAGTCCATTTATAACGAAAACGATAAACGTTCGTGAACGTTCAATGGTCGTTTCTTCATTCTAAGTCGGAATTCGGTCATTTTTGAGTCCACAACTCTATAATTCCAAGTAAGACTTGTCTCAATCGGAAACCAACATTTCTGAGTTTAAACACAAAATTCAACTTCTATTCCAAGAATTTCACGAATTCGACGATTATCATCTAATCGTGTGAATTCCGAGAAAACTTCATTACTTAAGATTTGTTCATCGTTCTAAATGAATTCAATCCATTATATAGACATCTCCACTTATATATTACAACAGCTTATTTTTATGTGAAGTCATTACATGTTCTTCATGAACTTATTTACTTATTAAAGTATAAAATACATACACTTTTATTCCTCATGACTTATGATGATTTATGTTTTCTAACCATCATTCTTATATCTCATTATCATGATAACTTCATTAATGTAAAACATATTACAAGTTCCTACAATTCTTCCTTGGTTCATAACTTATATGTTTATGAATAGCTTATTTATGACTTATACGACTTAAGTCCATTAATTACTCATTCTTACTACTTCCTATCATACATGTTCTACCACTACTCATTTCTCTAACAATGGAAGAGAAAGAGAAACATGGTTCAAGATTGCTTACCCTTTGATGATCACTTGCTAAACCTTAATCTTCTTCTTTCTTCTTTGAATTAACAAAGGTTAACTTCTAGCTTTTCTAGCTTTTTCTCTCAAGCAAATAAGCTCTCAACTTATAATGTATAAAGTGTTGGATGAATGAACACTAACAAATGAAATGGAAGCTTGCAATTTATAGGACTTGTTAGGTTAGGGTAGTTTAGTCTTTTAGGCCATTCACCTCCTTACTATTCCAATCTTAGGCATTAAGTTAACTTGCTCCCCACCTTATTTACTTGGCCATCACAACACTTAAGCATTAAGTTTACTTTGTCATTAAGTTTGCTTGGTTACCACACTTACTTAGCCTTTAAGTTTGCTTGCTCCCTACTTTGGATCATCCATGGGTTGCCCCATGGGTTCAAACCATCCCATAACCCATTGATTACTTACTTTGGGCCTTTAACTTAATTGATCTTAACTTATTCATTGGGCTTGCAATAAAACAATACTTGGGCTTGTTCATTAATTCATTTTGGACTTTACAATAACCAATACTTGGTTTTAACATTAGTTCACATTGGGATTAACCCAATCCCAATTAAACTATACACTTCCTACATAATCCTACAATTATAATTACATATGGCTTAAAGCGTTAGAATGTATTCTATACGCATTAATCCCGTATTCTAATTCGTATACTTAGTCAACATATATGACATACCATCATCTATACATACTCGTATAATACTTCGTATCATACTCGTATTCTCTACCTCGTACAATACCTATGTATTATACAATCATTACACTAACTTCTTAACGCTTGATTTTCCTAACGTTCTCAAATTAAGTCCACAGGCAAAATATTACGTTTTTCATAACTGAAATATTATTGGATATTCCATCTCACCTTGATATTCTATCGTTACGTATGTCTCAGAACTTCAAAAATAATTTTCGAGCAGAAATGCGTGAATAGTATTTTTCAGAATATTTCTCGGTAAGATTTTATTTTTGTCTTGGAAATTCTAACACTTTAATTCTACCATGTAGCCAAAATACTACGACGTTCTGATATGTTTAGGTCATAGAATGACCTTTAATTAGCTTGCTCCCATAGATAATCAATTAAATTCATTTAATCCACATAATTAAATAGAATTTTAATTCTCCTAAAAATCTGAGTATTTTGTGAATAGTACCCTGTGAATAGTACTTTGTGAATAGTACCGTAAAAATGATTACTACTCATGGACAGTACTCCGGCTTAAAAAGCTTAAAATTTAACAAGAATGTGAAGAAAATATCCTTGTGAAACGATACTAGATGAAGCGCAAATTTCAAGGATATTCTACTAATTTCATATAGTATAGAAGCAATACTTTAACAAAATGAGGGTATAATCAGGAATACGAGATGAAATAATATTACTCACATACTACAAAGTATGGAAGAAAATATTATTCCTATGAATACTGAACAAAATAATATCCCTTACCTCTGAAGAAGACTAAATACTGGAATAGTGAGGTAGCAGACTTCTCTTCTTCTTTCTTTCTATAGCTTCTCTCTCTATAATTGCTATTGTGAGTCTTAGTGAATTGGTGAGAATAAAAGAAGAATGAGCTTCTATTTATAAGAAAATATAGTTTCGATAATTGCACGTTTTGGGGCTCGAAATATTACAGTATAATACCTTCATCTTTTCCTTCATTTTTAATTTAGTCCTGCAAGTATTATCAAACTTGCACAACCTCCCCTAATAGTACATCATGTGAATCAATAGTAAATTTATGTGAATCAATAGTACACACATGTGAAAAAAATAGTTACGGTATAGTACCTTCATCTATACCTCTATTTTTAATTTAGTCATGTAAGTATTATCAATCTTGCACCACCTCCCCTAATAGTACATGCATGTGAATCAATAGTACATACATGTGAACAAATAGTTATAAGCATGTGAATTAATAGCAATTAATTACTTATTTATCTGATTAATTACCTGATTGGTCAACATAATCTCAAGACATCAATTATTATCGAAATAGATGTCCATTACCATTAACACTAATAATCCCAACACAATGAAAATATCAATTTCATCTTTAATGAATACGAACTTATTCATCATTAATATTATAACTCATAATATTTAACAACCAGATCATTTTCAGGAAAGAGAGGGCTTTCCGATAAGGATTTCTTCCTATTGGCGCGCAATTAGGTGACCAAATCTATCCAAGACAGAACTTTCTAGACATTGTCAATATTTCAAATAATAATATAAATAACGTTTTCGTCTCAATTATTGATATAATAATAATAAAAATTATGCTGATATTGTGACAATAATTAAATCAATAATATGAGAGATATTATGCATCAATTACTGTAGCAATAATTGAGTATAACTGAGTGACTTCTCATGTAAGCATCAATAATCAATATCGTGCTACTATGCAACCATGCCAGACATCTTGTACTTTTACAATAGGGTAGTTCAACCGGTAAAACTTTCGTAGTTATTTTTATAAAAGATAATTTCATCATTTTCTAACAACGCATAATACTTCGGTTGTGGAGTCCAAAGAATGATTGTGTTGTCGCATTTAATATTCTCTGTTAAAACCGAATATTCCCCACCAATCGAATATTATATAACCACTTGCTTACTTTGCAAAATTTGTAAATAATACCCACAACTATAACATTATATCAAATCCACACCATAATATTCAAAAATATATTTCAAGAAAAATTAATCTTTATTCATATAAGTTGGGGTCTTACAGTAAATATTTATTCAATTTTTTATATAAATAAAGGGGTTTGCTATGAGGTATTTGTTATAAGTTTGGCTTATTATTCCATGAGGAGATGTGCTAATTTGTCAAACCGTTGGTTGAAGTTATAATAGTAAATCAATATGGATCGCTGGTTTAAAGTTTTAATAGTAAATCAATATGGACCGTTGCTTTAAGTTTAATAGTAAATCAACATGGATTGTCCGTTTAAAAGTGAATTAATCTGGGCCGTTCATGAATTAGTTACTATTTAATCCTTTTTCCTATAAATAGAAGCTCATTCCTTCATTATTTCTTACGAATTCACTGAAACTCTAGAGAGAGAAACTATAGAGAGCAAGAAGAAGAGTATTCTGCTACTACCCTACTTCAGTATTCACTCTTCTATTAAGGTAAGGGGTATTAATTATTTCTTTCGTATTCATGAAGAGAGTTATTTCTTTTAATACTCATAAGGGTTGTTATTCCATTCTTTATTATTCTATGGGAATAACATGTCTACGTGGACTACCGCATGCATGGTGAAATCTTTTGTTATTCCATGCATTCTTTATTATTCTATGGGAATAACCTATCTACGCGGATTACCGCATGCATGGTGAAATCTTTTATTATTCCATTATTTATTATTCTGTGGGAATAACATGTCTACGCGGACTACCGCATGTCTGGTGAATAACCTTTCCTATTCAATTGATATTAAATTGTGAAAATGATCTGTCTACGCGAACTACTGCATGACGGGTGAAAATCCATTTGTAGTTTCTTATATTATTTCTTTTCATATTCTTAAATCTAAACTTACTATGGTAAGTATTGCTTCTATAATTCCTGAAATTAGTGGAATATCCTTGAGTTTAGCATTTCATCTAGTATCGTTTCATTGGAATATTGATATGAACTTTCTTATTAAATATCAATATTTTCACCCGGGGTACTATTCAAATGATACTATTCACTCGATTACTATTCACTCGAATATTATTCACCCGAGTATTTGGGGTACATTTCATACCGAGTTACTATTCATGAGTTACTATTCACGGGTTACTGTTCACTCGGGTACTATTCACCTGGAATACAATTCATGAAAAAAATTGATTTCTTTTCGGTCCAAATCATTTTTGATATAATATTATTCTTGAATTTTACTCCACAAAGCAGTATCATGTTGACAATTTGGACATTATTGAATTCTGGATAAATTAAATTATAAATCTTTAAAAATTTATCATTTGCTTTCTTTTAATTGAATTCTTATATCATTGTAATCATCCTCGTGCTTATATTGTGATAAAAGTCATATGTGGCTTACGTGCATAGATGTACTATTGATTGGTATGATTATGACCAGGGATTATTCGGTATAATCATGATCGTAATGTTAAAAATGATGTGGTAAAAGTCCTCATTGGCCCGTAGTGCATTGATGGACAGTTGTTGGTATGATCATTACAATTGATGAAAACACGAATATCGTTATCTCGTAGTGCATAGATAATTCGTGGTCGTGATATTAATGAATATCCTTGGCCGTAGTGCAGGAATGATTTGATGATGTTGATTAATTATTAAGCTGAGTCTCAGCGATAAAACTAATGATAAACTTTTTAAATCATAGAAGATAGTAGATATCATGCTCTACTTGACTCTTCTAATGGATTGTTTGTTCCGCTGCAGTTAAACTTGATATTTATTATATTTTATCAGTTTAACATTGTTGAAGGCTAACAATAATTTATTATGCATTACCTTAGTCATAATATTTCTTACTAAGCTAGTTAAGCTCACCCGTTTCTTTCATTGTTCTCTTCAAGAATTGAGAATATAGGTGGGACTAGTCAGGGAAAGGAGTGATGGTCCAGATGTTTGCATTAGTAGTCATCACTATTCTGTGAAATAGTGTGATAATAATTGTAATGAGGACTTATTTTTGAGTTTGAATACTGTTTAGAAGACAATATTTGTATTAAAACTCACAGTTTATGTTTTGTCATATTCTATATGACACTTATCAGTTGTATAAATTAAGTTTGTATTTGAATTATGTGCCATGTATTTGGCGACCCAAGATGGGTGATGTATAACTATTTTTGGGGCATCACAGCTATACTCAACCTCTTTTTAAGTTCTTGAAAGCTTTCCTCACACTTCTCCGTCCAAACAAATTTCAAAACTTTCCTAGTCAAATTCGTCAGCGGAGTTGCGATCTTGGAAAAGTCCTGAATGAATCTTCTGTAATATCTTGCCAACCCAAGAAAACTTCTTACTTTCGACAGCGTTTTTGGCTGATCCCAGTTCATCACAGCTTTAACTTTGGATGGATCTACCGAAATTATGTCTTTATCAATCACATGCCCAAAAAATTGTACCCGCTCAATCCAAAATTTGCATTTCGAAAACTTGGCATACAACTTCTCCCTTCTCAACGCCTCTAACGTTACCTTCAAATGCTCTACATGTTCTTCCTTGGTCTTTGAGTATACAAAAATGTCATCGATAAACACTACTTCAAATTTGTCCAAAAACGGCTTGAACAATCCATTCATTAGGCCCATAAATGATGCAGGAGCATTCGTTAGACCGAATGACATCACTAAAAATTCATAGTGACCATATCGCATTCTGAACGCTGTCTTTGGTACATCCTCTGGCCCCACCTTCAATTGATGATAACCACTCCTCAAGTCTATTTGTGAAAAGTATCTTGCTCCCTTTAATTGATCAAACAGGTCATCGATCCTCGGTAATGGATATCTATTCTTAATCGTGACCTTATTCAGTTCTCTATAGTCGATGCAAAGTCGCATCGTCCCATCCTTCTTCTTAACAAATAACACCGGCGCTCCCCACGGTGATATGCTCGATTGAATGTACTTCTTGTCCAGTAACTCTTTTAGTTGTACCATTAATTATTTCATCCCTACCGGAGCCATTCGGTACGGTGCCTTCGATATTGGAGCCGTTCCTGGCACCAAATCGATCACACACTCAACCTCTCTGTCTGGCGGAAGTCCTGATAGATCGTCCGAAAATACGTCTACGAAATCCCTCACTACTGTTATATCCTCTACTTTCAGGTTCTCTTTATGACTACCGACTATGTAAGCTAAATATCCTACAAAGCCTTGTCTTAACAACTTCCTGGCCTGCATTATCGTCAGACAACTCGCTTGTCTAGGCGAATTGCTACCAAAGAATACAACCTTTGATGGAGTCATATGGTTAATACATTTCTTCTGGCAATCAATTACAGCCCCCTAATTGAATAACAAATCCATTCCCAGAATGACATCAAATTCCCCAAGTCTGATAGGGATAAGATCTACGTTCATCATATTACCTTTAATATCCACCCTACAGTTCTTATTTACATACTTAACATGTATTATTTCTCTATTCACAATTTCTATGTTCATGGGGTATTCTAACTCATCCTTAGGAAATTCTAAGTTCTTGGCAAAGTCATCGGATATAAATGAACAAGTAGCACCCGAATCAAATAATACATAAGCATTAACTTTATTGATCGGAAAGATACCTGACACCACATCGCGAGACTGCACAGCATCCTGCATTGTCATGTTGAAGGTCTTGGCGGTCGGTCTGTTGGTTGTGGTTGGTCCCATGATAGTTAGAGCACTTCCATTGTTGTTTCCAATGTTCCCTCCTGATTCTACCCCTCTAGATCCCTTCTTGGGACAATCCCTTGCCAGATAGTTCTTTGAGCCACAAGTGAAGTAGGCACCCTTCTTTGGGTTAAGGCAGTTAGGTGCTATGTGGCCTTCATGACCACAATTATAGCAGACTCTTTTTCCTTTCATACAAACCCCTAAATGAGCTTTCCCGCAGGTTGGGCATGCTTCAATCCTCTTCTTCTGACCTCCTTGCTGATTTCTAGTTGACGAGTTATCAAACCACCTTCTCCTCTGATTGTTACTTCCTCCCGTGTTACTTCCATTAGCTTTGTTAATTCCTTCATTTTCACTCTTCTTCTTCTTCTTCTTCTTCTTCTGATCCTGATTATACTTAATCACCGCATCGCTCCCACTTTCAGCAAGGATGGCCTTCTCCAATACTCCAGCAAAAGTTTTCAACCGAAACAGTGACACTTTACTATATAATTAGGGCTTCAGTCCCTGTTCAAACCTTCTTGCTTTTCTCTCATCCATGTGCACTTGATATGTAGAGAACCTAGCCAACTCATTGAATCTTACTGCATAGTCTGACACGGACATATTTCCTTGCTTCAATTCCAAAAATTGTACCTCCATTTGGTTCTGCAAGCTTGTCGGGAAATATATCTCGAAGAACATTTCCTTAAACCTCTCTCAAGTGATCACACCTTCTCATCCACGGACCTTATTTGCTTGCCACCAATAACTAGCTTCTGATTTCAGCATGAACGTTGCGTAGGCAGTTTTCTGCTCCACTTTGACTCTAGTGACGTCAAAAACTTTTTCCATCTCCATAACCCAAGTTTGAGCTTCTATCGAGTTCATGGAGCCTTTAAACTCTGGCGGTCCTACCGCCTTGAAGTCCTTGAATGTTGTATTTGGTGGAGCTTGAGGTTGATTATTAATCGCTCCAGTCAATAAGTTCACCAATTATTGAACGGGGTTAGCATTGGCGTCATTGTTGTTGTTTGTTGGCCTTTCTTGGGCCGGTTGACAGTTTGGTCTTCTTCTCGGTGGCATATTTCTATTAAAATACATGCTTATTAAGTCTTTATTCAATTCTCTAAATATTTAAGGCTTAACTCAAACATTTTAACATAATCACTTAACACATTTTCTCAAATAACTTTGATATATTTATTTAAATCAAAAGTTTTAACAAACTACGATAGCATCACTGCTATTTACATCAACTATCCCGAGATAAAGAATCTACAGGATTTTAAACATCAAAATATTCCTCTGTTTATAAACACATCAGAATTTACATTTATAACTACCAGATAAATTTTCACATAATTAGACTATTCCTATCACTGCCTGCTAAGGCGTTGAATAGCTTTGTTACGTTCTTCTTCCATAATGTGGGACATCAGCCTGCGATCTAGCATATACGATGGTAGTCCTTTGAACTGAATTGGGTATCTCATAACCCGATCTTGGGCCTCATCAATCGCATTTTGAAGCGTAGAGTGTGTCTCCTCAAGCTTAGCCTTCTTCGCTCGATAGTTCTCTTCTGCAAGATCTGCACGCCGTGATTCCCTTACCCAGGCCTCCTCTACTATGGTCAGCCTTGCTGAGTTCTCTTTCAGTTCATTCTTCAACTCCTCTATTTCCTCTAACTTCTGCTCGGTTTGACCCCTCTCGTGAACCAAATCCCACTCTACGTTTCCCAGACGTGTGTGAAGAGCCTCAACCTCTCTATCCCTCTGCTCGATGGTAAGCTATTGAATAACTGTCCGCTCCCTCAGCTCTAAAACACTATCTCGTAACTCTATATTATGGTCAGTTTGCTCGTCGTACATCTCGGCACTGATAGAGTTCGGTGGGAACTCATCTTCTTCCTCAGGGTCTTCCTCTGGATCAGACTCAGGCTCATGCTCCTGACCAACAACTGTGATCAATGGAGATGGCTCTCTCTGTAACAACTGCTCCCTGACAACATGGATATCACGAGGCTCCTCCTCTCTAGGTACTCGGGGTTCCTCCTCCCCAGCTCGACTAGATCCTCCAATATCCGACATCTTGACAACACAGTTTTAAGTTTTAGTTACTAATCGATACTTGCGAGCACATAAGTTTATCACATAAGCACATAAAGTCTTTTATTATCTGTTATGAATTAAGGAATTATTTTCTTAGAACTCGATAAGAGTTTACCACCACTATGTTCTTGACCTCCTATAAGGCTACTACCTAAGGTTGTTCCCCCACCTCAGGTTCATAACCTACAGCTCTGAAACCAACATATGACACCCCCAAATCCGGGTACTTCAATTCCCACGTGATCTGGTGTTCAGTGTACAAACATCATATGTATATCTACCCATAATAAATGAAAACCATAAAATATATAGAAATAAGTCCTCTCCTTAGGGAGTTACATCATCTGAAAATAAGTACATCAATCCCAGGTCATACTAACCTTAAATCTCAAATACGGAAACATAAACAAATATTAAGTCTTACACAACATTGTTAAAAGTCTAAAACCTAAATACATTAAATAAACAACAAGTCTTCATCACTTGTTAATCTTGCCCTTTCCTTTGCTAGTAGAAGGCTCGTCAGACCTTTTGTTCTTAACTGCAATGTTATTATTACGCAAGAGTGAGCACGATTGCCCACAAGTATAATAATATAACAACAATATAATAACATGCGAGTGAATCAAAGACTTCTGAAATAAAAAACTCAACTTTTGAATCAAGAATGAATAACAAGAATCAAAAGAACTCCTGAGGGTCATAAGACCTTGAACTATGTCCTAAGTTGTCAAGTGTTTAAACTTAAAACCTTTAACAGCCATAAGACTATGGACTCTTCTATTTGTACTGAGGGGGATCAGCCCTTAGTACCATACTGTGCACAATATCTTAACGCTAAAGCATAAGTAATCCCCTATAACAGGGTTGTTCATCTCAGTTTGACATTAGAGTTCGCACCAAATGAAGTTTGGTTTGGATAAACTCAACAAGGGTTCTGAAATTTAAAATGTTCATTAATTATGGGCTAGTCAAAACAATAAGGGTTCGCTAGTCTTACAAGGTTCAACAATAATGATATTCAATTTGAATAATAAACTCAAGAGGTATACAATGGAATAAGTATTGTATAACATGAATCATGCTTTGAAAAGATTGATAACCTTTAATATGACATCTTGAACTTGATCAATAAATAACAAGAACTATCTCGATATACAATATAAGTCTAGAACTTGCTCAAAGTAAAGAGGTAAGGTTTAGAAACTTGCATAACGATAACAAGTAGGGTTAGGAAACTTGCCTCGAGCGGAGGTTACACGTTAACTATACACATCCCTCGATTTAATCCTACATACCATTTACATTCACAATACTAGTCAATTATAACGTAATTAGCATCATAAGTTCATTCTCTTCTCACTACACTCTGATCATGATTATACTAATCAAATCACAACACTTGTTTTCACATAAAATTAGACTTCATGAACGACGAGTTAACTATGCGTTCAACAATTTAATTAAACATGTAAATCCCTTATTGACATGTTAAGAATCTATTTAAATATCACATTATATGTCTAATACATTTTTATGTCCATTAGATTAGGTTAGAATTATATTTCTTGGATTATAACCAGGAATTATGTATCGGTATAATCATGACCCGTAATGTTACAAATGATGTGGTAAAAGTCATCATTGGCCCATAGTGCATAGATGGACAGTTGTTGGCATGATCATGACCATTGGTGATAATAACGAATATCCTTGGCCTGTAGTGCATGGATAATTCAATGATGTGGATTATTGAGATGTGTTATAGCGATAAAATATTGATGATGAACTTTTAATGCATAGAAGATAGTAGATATCATGCTCTACTTGACTCTTCTAATGGATTGCTTGTTCCACTACAGTTAAACTTGTTGTTTATTGCATTCTATCAGTTTTTATACTGTTGAAGGCTAAGGATAATTTATTATGCATTATCTTAGTCATAATATTCTTTATTGGGCTAGTTGAGCTCACCATTTCCTTTCATTGTTCTCTTCAGGAAATGAGAATATAGCTGGGACTAGTCGTTGAATGGAGTGATGGTCCGAAATGGTGGGTATAGTAGTCCTCACTATTCTATGAAATAGTGTTATAATAAATGTAATGAGGACTCCATTTGAGTTTGGATATTGTCCACGAGATAATATTCATGTTAAAACTCTAAGTTATGTTTTGTCGTATTTTACACGACAGTTGTATAATTAAGTTTGTATTTGAATTATGTACCATGTATTTGGCGACTCATAATGGGTTGTGTATACCTATTTTGGGGACTGTAGACACTCAAAATTTTCTGTACCACTGTTACTAACATTGCAGGAGGACAGATTCGTCTTTTAAGAGAGAACCCTGAAAGACAATCCAAATCCATACCGGATACTACCAAAAGTTCACCATCAAACCCCAGATCGCAGTCTGGGAGTAACCAAATTCAACCTCGGAGATAACCCCTAGACCTGCAGATACAATACCAGAACACACACCGGAGAAGATCGATTAATCTTTGAGACAACCCCGAGGTATCCAGTCTCAGTCCCAACCATGGGAATAGCCACCAACCTTGGTGATAACCCCAAGGAATGCAGTTTCGGTGATAACCCCAGAAATGTTTATTTCAAATGCGACCAGCTTCAATCTCGGCGCTCACAATGAGATACACTGAACCAACCCGAAAATAACATCGGGAAGACAGGCACATCTCAAAGATGACAATGAGGACCTTCAACAATTGCAGTGAGACCAATCTCGGTGAAATCGAGCAACGCCTCATGCTCATCATTAATCCGCGATAACACCGGTGAGGGCAACATCATCATCTCGTCAAACATGATGCCATGTCACGCTCTCACGCAACGATGTCCCACAAGGCTAACCAATCCCGAGTGACTATTAAAGGGTAAGCGGATGAAAGTTGAAGCTTGAAGACCGGAGGGCATCGTCCCATCTTCAATGACTTCGCACAAACTCTAATCCCATGCCATCGTAAAACTCTCGACAACGGTGGTCCGAAATAGGTATTGTATACCTCAAACATATGCCCGAATTGCACTTTTGAAAGTTCGAGTGGACATTACAATGCCTGAGTGCATGTACTTCGATATGACCCGACCCGACAAACCCGGTCCAACCCGGGTTGCCTCTGGTACACCTGCGGCTCAGCCGCAGGTACACCTGTGGCTAAAATTCCTATAAATAGAGGGCTTGGGGTGCTGATTTTCTAAGAGAAAAAGATGGGAAAACCCTACACAGTTCGCTCCGCACTCGCCCATACAGTGTATTTTCCCACTTTTAAACACATGTGAGCTCATATATAGCCCCTTTTATACCCACAAAAGCCAGTGTTTACCCACTCTAAAGTTATAGAAGCTTTTTTTAGCAGTCAGCTGTAAGCCTTCTCACACACTTTAGAGTCTTTCTCTTCATCTTTGCACACACCCTTCTACACATTGAGAGTCGTGTTGCTTGCTTTTGCCCGAACTTCGGTCCGTGGTTTCATTCCAGTATGTATTTATATATATATATATATATATATTTATATACATATTGACTAACATTATCGAGTTATGCCTCGATTGAGCCTGAACTTGATGCGAGCGTTTATTTACTTTTTTATATATATATATATATTTATTTATATGAAGCGTAGTGTCGAACTTTGTTCGATGAGCCTGAACTTCATGCAGAGTGTTTATCGCTTTAATATATATATATATATATATATATATATATATATATATATATATATATAATTAATTAAGCGTGTGTCGAACTCGCATTCGATGAGCACAGATTTTATATCCGGTGCATTTATTCGCTTTTATATATATATTTATACTTACATATATATGAACTGTGGTCGAACTCTATTCGATGAACCTAGATTTGACATCCGGTGCGTTTAATGCTTTTACACACACACACATATATATATATATATATATATATATATATATATATATATATATCTTGCGTCCTGCCTTGAGTTTCCTTCGTGCCAGCTGATCGTTCTTACGGCTTTATTTACATTTCTGATCCCCCATGGAGGTGCTTCGTGGTTGGTGATCATGTCTGTATATATATATATATATATATTTACAGCTTTTATATATATATCTGCTTACTACTTTCATACAAATTGCAGCATTTTGTGCGCCTTGGAATCATGTGATCACAGATTCATCCCATTGGATCTAGATTCGGTTCCCGTGATGGACATTTTCAGCTGTAAGCAGCTTGTAAATTATTTTGTTGTGTCTGAATTTCCTCAGATGGTTTCCATACCCACGAAGAAGTCGGTAATTTTTTTTGTATATATTATTTTCGTACGGATGCCTCGCATCCGTCAAATAAAATCAATTAAACAGATCACTTAATAAAGTGGGAGTGTAAAAGGTCTCAATTCCTATTGAGCATCAGGCTTTGAAAAACCTCTTTTATAAAACATCGCTGCCATATCTTGCTAAAAACTGAATTTTTATATAAATTCAAACCCTGTGTATATAGGTTTGAACGAGGCCTCGCACAACTTCTATATAACAGCACATTGACCCCTACACACACATACACACTCAGATAATAGTTTCTTGAAAAGAGCGGTCACCGTGGTAACACGGATGTCGGGGGGTGCCTAACACCTTCTGTAAGACCCCAACTTTTTGAATAAAGATGAATTTTCTATAGTTATATCAGCAAAGGATCGCCAGATCCTACAACAAAAAAGTCCGGCTACGGCAGTTTAAACAACATGACTTGGTTTTGAAGAAGATTCTTGACAACCAAGATCAGGCTAAAGGAAAATTCGCTCCTAACTAGGAAGGCCCGTTTATTGTTAAGGAAGTATTGACAGGAGGCGCTCTCAAATTACAAGAAATGGACGACGATGAATTTCCACAACTCATCAACTCGAGATAATCGTGAAGCGGTATTATGTACAAGTAACCAAACACCACAGTGCATAATCATCAGGTCACCAGTCATTCCGGTTCTTTAACCCTTTACCACATACAACTTATCTACACTTTGCCCCTCAGGGAAATGTACTCTTCAAGCTAGCAGCCTGGCTTTCTCCTTTGCGCTCATACAATTCAGGTCATCCCACCGCAGATTGAACCTCTTGCGTTTGCAGTTTGGCTACCCATACCTGGGATCAAACTTCTCTTACCTACAGTTTTTCCTCAACCTAGGATTAAACTTTCTCCTCCCCGCACTCTGACCTGCACATGGGATTATGCTTTTTGTCTCGCCCTGAGGGGAGAACTATGTCGACCTGATCTCCTCTTTAATAGGAGTACGTAGGCAACCATGTTACATGGCCTGGTCGCAATAAAACAAAAACAACAAAAACATTTCTACCCTCTTCTCCTCACAAAAACAACAAAAACATTCCTACACCATTTCTGCCACATACAGCATTGAACCTCTTACACCAGGTTCGAACTACGCAGACCTGATCTCCTCTTCAATAGGAGTACGTAGGCAGCCATTCATGGTGCGGTCTCACCCCTTACCAAAACACAAACCTTTGCCAGTTGGTATTGGGATCAAACTTCAATCCACTACATTTCATTTGGCTTTAGACCAAAGGGATGGAATTACCTGAACTCCTCCCAAATAGGAGATTCGGCGACCATCTAAGCTGCGGTCATACCTTGAAGATCAACACCAATCCATAAGAAGTGGAATTAACTAGGCTTCTCCTAAATAGAAGTATTGGCGACCATCTGTGGTGCGGTCAATCTCAAAGAATAAAGCCACACTCCTCTCCACATTTACATCCAGAAACCAGTCCCAAGACACCAAAGATGGTAGGGATACATATAGATCGATGATCCATTCTGAACTATCCAGAGACAACTCAATGTCCATCCACCTAGGAGGAATTCAGAATACGTCAAGATCACAAGCCCTGAAGCAGCAGGCAAAATATCAAGCAAATAGCAAAGCATATTTAAAAGGGAAGTGATCCAAAAAAATATTTCCCTGCCATATATATAATGTTGTTTGATATATACAATGTAAGCTGTACATGACAAAATGGCTAAGCTAGTCTATGCAGGTAAATTCAAGCTCATCTACAAGTCAGGGTATATGCGAGCTAACAAGCCCAACATGGCGTCCCTCTCAAATGAAGGAGGTAAACCTGTAGTCTCCTGGGTGAGAATATCCACACGACCTAACAGGTCTGTAGCCATATGCATGATGACCATATGCTCATCAATATAAGCGCTCATCTCTGTGATCATACCAGTGGTAAGGGACCTCACTGCAGTACTATCTGTGACGGCAACATCCCGGGCAAATATGGCGATATCCCGCTCAACTATTGATGCATCTATGGCTGACCTAGCCTCATCACGATCAGTGACGGCGGCATCTCTACGAGCCAATGCCTCATCTATCTCCAATAGAGCGGCGACCCTCACATCAAGAGTAGTCGACATCATAGATCGAATCTGATCTCTCTCAAAGGTCATCAGATGAAAACTCTGCTTTAAGTACTGTGCCGAGTGCTGAATCAAAATAGTACTGGTATTAGGAGAATCTGGAAGAAATGTTGGCAACCCAGCAGCAGGCTCCTCCTCGATGTAGGTATCAATGTCCTCCATAGGCTCTACATCGTCTAACTCGCTCTCCAGTACTACAAATACTGCTGCAGCCGAAAAAATCTTCGTCTCCATCCATGTGGAGTACTCTGCAGAATAACCGGGATGACTGACAGAAAAAGCAGCTATCTCACGCTGATCCTAGCAAGCGTATACACGAAATCGGTCCTCTGCTGAGAGGTATCGAGAAGCTGAACGCTGACCTGTCGCCCCCTCGAAAGGATGAAAATTCTGGAACTGGTCGAACTACGACATCACGGCCAGTGGGTGATAAGTAGTCATGCCCCTCAAGCCAGTCAGAGGGAGGAAATCCATGCCCGGAGCAAGAGTAATGAAGCTGTATGGTGAGCAAAGCCCCGAGCACAGCAATATGCTAAATGGATCTCTGATATCTGCCAAAAATGTGGACCAAGACAGAGCATCTATACACTTCGATGGCTGAAAGGAGTATGACATAGCTATATCATGGGTAAAACAATACCCATGCCGTCTAAGGGTACCAACCGGTCGCAAGTGTGACATAAACCACACATACAGCATGACCGAACTCCCAGTGTACACTCCTGACGAGTAAGTACATCAGTAGGATGCTGACCGCAGAGTCTCTGCTATAATCATAGGCACAATGGTACGACCCTCCTTGAGAGCTCTCACGGCCATGATAACGCCTATATCTCTCTCATCCATATACCGCGGCATATACATATATGACAGTACACATAACATCAGTACATCAACTCTGGCCAAACGCCAATGATCCTCCGACGCGGTGAAATCCCCGGAATGTCATAAGTAGCTATCCTCCGCGCCAAATCTGTCATACAGAAAATGCTGGGATATCACGTGGCGGATGTCACTCATCTCGCACTACTCGCTACCGCAATCTCACGTGAGAGTCATGAACCGTCTACTCATGTCTCCCAAAGCCATGTGCACACAAGATCTTTCTAAGGGCAACATCGTAAATCGTGCATACTCCTCTAGTGTAGGAGTCAACTCATGGGTGCCAAATTGGAATACATGCCTATCTGGTAGCCAATGCTCTAGCATCCCGTCTACAAACCCTACAGCCTGCGGGAACCTGAAAAGCCAATAGGGTCATGGTATGCTGCAGCAACAGATCTACAGTCACCCTGTCTGGCGGTGACATGCTATCGTACCACGATCGCATACCCAATGCCAACACTGACGGTGGGGTATGATCTATACGGCTAACTGTCGAAGAAGACATCTGTGCGAGCCGTGTCGTAAGACCATCCAGGGGTCAATGCCGAATATATCTGGACATACATACATAAGCATAACATGGTACATGCATAACAGATAATGGATGGCAATATTATATAGGGAATGGAAAAAACGGTGCATACATTCCTAAATATATCATCATCTAATACATCAGCTCTGCACAACTATAAATACATGGAAATGGGGCACAACCTCCCTACTAATAACAAAGGCCTATTAAAAGATATAACGAGAATGGGGAACAACCACCAATATCTAACAGAGGCCTATCAAAAGATATAACGAGAATATACATCAGAAGAAGACCAGGGTCTTGATGTCCACGTCCTCAATCCTGTCCACCTGATGTAACTCCTCCTGAGTCACTGGATCTCTATCAACAGGGATTTCAGGCCTATAAAGAAGAGTATCTGTGCCGGCAAAATCAAATGGGTCGTTCGAAGGGCGGTACCGATTTGGAAGGAAAAAATGACTCACTTCTCTCTTTGGATCTCCGCCCCAAATGACGAATAAATACATGTGCCTGGTCCAACTGCCGGGTCAAACTATCAATCTGGGTCATGTTAGTTGGAGCTCGGACACAAGCTACCCAATCCGTCATCATCAAAGATCCTGGAACCATGTCCCCCATAAACTGTGTAGCGCGGGACTAGGCCCCAATAGTGCGAGGGAACCACCAACGCTGGAACGACTCCTGAGTACATGGGCCCTCTGATAATGCAAAGTCATCAACCCCCAACAATGGGATATCAGTGACGGGTGACTGTGATACAGGCCAATAATTCCTAGCAGGAGGCAAGATCGGTATACGGATCTCCCCTGTGGTGCTCCTAATAGCACGCTCTCCTAAATAGAGCTCCCAGCCTCCATCTGTGAACAGAGGTAATCTCCTGGTGGAAATCAAATACTCGACTCCAGTCGGGTGTCCATCCTCAACGCCGATGGTCAAATGCTCCCCTGAATAGGGAATCCATGTAATGGTACCGTAGTCAAGACAACTCCATTTGATATCTAAGCAATGAGTGAATCCCTCAGATACAGGGACCTCCGACAAAATAGAATGGTGCCATCGTCGTCCTCGTGGATAGGTATCTAAACCTAACACACTCACAGGACGTAAACATGGGAGCCTCTCATAGGCCCAAAACTGCCAACACAATGGCAAAACATCTGCTATCAGTAAACACTCTTAACCTATAAATGGGAAAAGACAAGAGAAATACTCACTAGCAAAAATGGGTAAAATCCTAGCCAAGCCTCGGTCAAACCCTGTGAGCGCATAGGAATGCCCCGGAGGAAATAGGCAAAGGTGTAAGAGCCCCAATCGTACTCTCCAATACGGTCCACATCGCGTGTATACCGACCAAAGCGTAAAGATACAAGTGGAAGAGTTATCTCGCTATGGCGACCTCCAATGATCATCAGGAACAATCGCCGCAGAACGCGATCCCTGATCCTAACATCATCAGACATGGGCTCACCCAATAGCGCGCTCATAGCATCTACGCTCAAAGGACCTGAACGGATAGTCCTGCCTTTGAGCGCCTCTATCGGAACTCCTAATAAGGATCTGACGGAAGTAGGGGTAATATTCACCATGCAAGGCACTGACTCCCCTCCAAACTCCATACCTATGATAAATCACCAATCCATAGGCGTCATCATCACCTCGCAATCCAGCAGGTGGAGTGACTGAGTCTGATGAAACCATCGCTCAGACAATGCCCTGAGGTAACCCCAAGGACAACAACGGGGGAGGATGGAGAAGAATGCCTCAAACCCCCACTCATGCACTATCGCTCTATAGTCAGGATGAAGCGCCTGGTACATGTCGAGGTTGTGTAAAACCAGGAACCTGCATGAAATGCAGATCAACATCAGAACCCTTTAATCCTCATCAATAGTAAAGAAGGAAGATCAAAGTCTAACGCCATACCTCGTTAGCATACAAATACATCGATGGATGTCTGCCCAAATCACCCAGCAACTCTGGGTTCACCACCTGAATGCTCGGAAGCTCCCTGCGAGGGACATGTGCAGTAGGAGTGGGATCCTCAATCAGAATATCCGCCTCCTCATCCTCAACGTCTAGAACATCTACCGGATAGACGAATCATGACCTCTACCAACCCCGCGAGGCAGGTCGTTCGACGTGAAACGAGGACGAGGCACTTCAGAAGCCCTCCACCGTACGCCAAAAGCGGTCCTATAAGAACTGCTCGGCTGATCCGAATCCATAATATTTGGACAACAAGTCTCCAAATCACCTCAGAAAGGGTGTGGTATTTCCTTACCTGGAGTTTTTTAAAATGCATTTTATGACTATATGCATGCATGCATTTACTTTAGCATATAATAGAGTTAAAGTGCATGACTATACAATGCCTACATTTGGAAAATTTTTGCCATAGTCCCCTTTGAAAATAGGACTATCCACATGCACTCAGGCATGTCTAGGTGGCCTTTCAGTAGCACACCTGCCCCAAAGTCATATACATAATATATGCATAAAAAATCAAAATCATCATGCATAAGGCCAACCTCAATGCTAGGAGTACTTTGCCTTTCTACCTTTTGCTCAGTGAACCTCAAATAGGACAAAAAATAGCAGAAAAAGGTGTCAATTTGACTGTCTCAAAAGTTAAATTTTTTCACATCATTATGTTCAGCATGTTAATACTAACATTTACTATGTTGAATATTTTTTATCAAGTCATTTGTGCATACATAATCACTACTATGTGTTTAGATGCATTTTGTACGATAACTCATAATCCAACGGGTGGAAACTGGAAAACATACATGCATACGTTACCAGGATAGTGTAGAACACTTGTATAGTGACAGAATTTGCAGAAAGCAGCCCAAACTCAGCAGATTTGAAGATGGCTCGCGGTTTTCTCTATGCAAAGATAGTTGAAAATGACTTGTGAAGACCAGCCTGTAGGATTTATGATCGCGCTTTGTCAGCGAGCCCTGCTGACCGCAAAGAGCGGTGCACCTCTGACTCCCCATGGGGGTCCCACCCCTTCGGCTCGGTCCAGTTCGAGTTAAAACGGAGTTCTTACGGACTAGAAAGGTTAAATCGAGAATAAAAACGCCACGCGATTGAGCAAAACTGCATACAATCCTGGTCTTCTCAGATGAGACTTTGAATTTGTACAGCACTCATTGGTAGTCACCTAAATACAAGGTATACCCTACCAATGATCCCAGTTGTCAAAAGTCACATACGGCAATACCTTATACAGGTCCAATGCCACCAACTCCGGGTCGTTACCCTACGTAGCTCCCCGACGGGGGTTACAACGTAGATCCCCGACGAGGGTTAAAATGTAAATCACTGGTGGGGGTTACAACACGTTCATCCGTTGACATTTCTATCAACAAAGGTCAAGCAGCCTTAACGTTATTTCAAGCCGATGGCAAGTAAACCCATCGAAGCATTGAGAACTGTTCGATAGTTACGTACGTACTCATGAGTCCCCAATAGATCCCTGACGGGGTTTACAACGTGATATCACGGCAGGGGATTACAATGTAGATTCAAGCCATTGACACACATATCAATTGAGGTCAAGCAGCCTTGACGTTATTTTAGTCTATAGCGATTAAACTTATTAGGGATTTAGAGCTATCCGAGGTTTTCACACCCGACTGCTCGTAACCAGGATATCCCCCGGGGGGGGGGGGGTCACAACGCAATGCTCCGTTGATCTACACGTCAATGAAGGTCAAGCAGCCTTCACAGTATATCCCATAGGATTTTTCAACCGTTGATTCACATGTCGGGGAAGTACACGTCAACGAAGGTCAGGCACCCCTGACAACATTTGTTGTTGGCAGTAAATCCAGCAAGATCTTGACATGTTCTGGCGATACCAACCAGAAAAGGTTAATGTTATCAAAGAGGATAGATGATGGAATATGTTACACACATCCTCAAACAGATCAAGCTTTATCCCCACAGATCTCTTACACATAAGAGGTACATCTTCAGGATCAAATCGTTATCAAAGACACATGAATTTGGTGATAACTCCAACATCAACATCCTAACAGATTAGAATTATACATCAAATCTGGTCATCATCGCCAATCCCCAGTTGAAGCAACAGGGAATCAGCAATCATCCCCAGCGTGTTGGGCTACAACCCCATACACATGCATCAGACATTGGCATCATGTTGCTATCCATAGTACCATGTTCATCTTGTTACGTTTCAAGTGTCTAGGATTCTTTATCCTACCCATGCATCGCCATGCATGAGTATGATAAAGAGGGGAATCAGTAGACACTCAAAATTTTCTGTACTACTGTTACTAGCATTGTACGAGGACAGATTCGCCTTTTAAGAGAGAACCCTGAAAGGCAATCCAAATCCATACCGGATACTACCGGAAGTTCAGCATCAAACCCCGGATCGCAGTCTGGGAGTAACCAAATCCAACCTCGGAGATAACCCCAAGACATGCAGATACAATACTGGAACACACACCAAAGAAGACCGATTAATCTCAGAGATAACCTCGAGGTATCCCGTCTCAGTCCCAACCATGGGAATAGCCACCAACCTTGGTGATAACCCCAAGGAATGCAGTTTCGGCTATAACCCCAGAAATGCTTGTTTCAAATTCGACCAGCTTCAATCTCGGCGCTCACAACGAGATACACTGCACCAACCCGGCAATAACATCGGGAAGACAGGCACACCTCAAAGATGACAATGAGGACCTTCAACAATTCCACCAGTCCAATCTCAGCGAAGTCTGAGCAACGTCTGCTTTATCAGCCTAATCCGGCGATAACATCGGTGAGGGGCAACATCGTCATCTCGACAAACACGATGCCACGTCATGTCTCTACGCAACGATGTCCCACAAGGCTAACTAATCCCGAGTGACTATTGTGTGGGGTAACGGATGAAAGTTGAAGCATGAAGACCGGAAGGCATTGCCCCATCTTCAATGACTTCGCACAAACTCTAATCCCATGCCATCGTACAACTCTCGACAACGACGGTCCGAAATAGGTCTTGTATACCTCAAACGGATGCCCGAATTGCACTTCTGAAATTTCGAGTGGACATTACAGTGCCTGAGTGCACGTACCTCTAGACGACCTGACCCGACATACCTAGGCCAACCCGGGTTGCCTCTTGTACACCTGCGGCTCAGCCACAGGTACACCTACTTACCCACTCTAAAGATATAGAAGCTTTTTTTAGCAGTCAGCTGTAAGCCTTCTCACACACTTTAGAGTCTTTCTCTTCATCTTTGCACACACCCTTCTACACGTTGAGAGTCGTGTTGTATGCTTTTTGCCGGGACTTCGATTATCCGTGGTTTCATTCGATCAGTATATATATATATATATATATATATATATATATATATATATATATATATATATATATATATATATATATATATATATATATATTGACTAACATTATCGAGTTATGCCTCGATTGAGCCTGAACTTGATGCGGAGCGTTTATTTGCTTTTCTATATATATATATATATATTTATATATGAAGCGTGTGTCAAACTTTGTTTGATGAGCCTGAACTTGGTCTCAGCGTTTTACTTTATATATATATATATATATATATATATATATTATATTAGCTGTGTGTCAAACTACATTCGATGAGCCCGATTTTATATCCGGTGCATTTATTCGCTTTTATATATATATATTTATACTTATATATATATGAAGCGTGGTCGAACTACATTCGATGAGCACGGATTTTACATCCCAGATGCGTTTAATGCTTTTATATATATATATATATATATATATATATATATATATTCGCCTCTACTTTGGAGTTTCCTTCGTGGCAGTTGATCGCTCTTACGGCTTTATTTACATTTCTGATCCCCCATGGAGGTGCTTCGTGGTTGGTGATCATGTCTATATATATATATATATACATCTTTTTTATATATATATATATATATATCTGCTTACTACTTTCATATAAATTGCAGCATTCTGTGTGCCTAGGAATCATGTGATCACAGATTCATCCCATTGGATCTAGATTCGGTTCCCGTGATGGACATTTTCAGCTGTAAGTAGCTTGTAAATTATTCTGCGGTGTCTGAATTTCCTCAAATGGTTTCCATACCCACGAGGAAGTCGACATTATTTTTTGTATATATTATTTTTCGTACGGATGCCTCGCATCCGTCAAATAAAATCAATCAAGCCGATCACTTAATAAAGTGGGAGTATAAAAGGTCTCAATTCCTATTGAGCATCAGGGTTTGAAAAACCTCTTTTATAAAACATCACTGCCATATCTTGCTAAAAACTGAATTTTTACATAAATTCAAACCACGTGTATATATAGGTTGAACGAGGCCTCGCATAACTTTCATATAATAAACACATTGACCCACACACACACACACACACTCGGATAATAGTTTCTTGAAAAGAGGTGGTCACCGTGGTAACACGGATGTCGGTGGGTGCCTAACACCTTCCCCCGCATAACCAAGTTCCCGGACCCTAAACGAATCTCGGTTTCACCGACCCGTATATCAGTGTCACACCACTGGGTCAATGTGCAAACCTTTTCTCGGTTGTGTTGGTACAACCATTTAAAAAACCAACCGGCGACTCTTAACAGTCCCATCGTCGACATCATAAAATCTCACCTAAAATGAGAACACCAAAGAACAAGTAACGGAAAGAGACATCCAAAAATCTCGACGTCGACAGGGGCATAACAGTTGGTATCAAAGCTTAGGGATATGATCCCTGGCTGAGATTTGAGGCTAGAACTAGGAGGGGAGAGACGGGTAAATCCTTCGCTAGTACGAAAAGAGCAAGAATTAATGATGAAATTAACCAAATATATAAAACCTTCAGTTCTGCAGTTCAGTTTCACCAAGTACAATAATCAATTAATCAAGTTATTATTATTTTTCCTCCAATGAAATTATTAGCCCTAGATAACAATAAGCTCTGCTATCCGAAATTCTCTGTAGATTATCATTGTATAAAATAAGCTCTCCACCAGATTCTAACTAGCATACAACCTAGAACAAGCTCTCTAGATTTAATATGATAAAAGCATTAAGAAATAGAGAATTAGGCTAATCCAAGCAACAAACACATAAGATCGATTTGTTTAACTTATTTTCTGATAATCTTAGTAATACACAAAAGCTTGTCCACAATTAGTATTACCAAGTTGCTACTTATGATGAAGACAAATATCAATTACACGTAATATCAATCTTAATCTAGCATATGATAATGATCAAACTAATTCAATTGGCCATATTAAATTAATTAAATCAATTAGCATGCATCAATGAAAACAGATTATCAGAAGAAATTTCACACAAGAATGAATAAATAATAATACTCAATTAATCAATTACTTGTAACAAGGATTCACCTCCCTTTAAAACTGAATAAAAAGAACTAGCCTGACATGCTCTTGAGTCTGCACTCCAATAGATGATAGTTGATAATTGAATGAATAAAATCCTGACTCTCATCCTCTATTTATAGTGCTAGACAAAGTCCTAAATCCTATAGGAAGTAGAAATCCAAATCCTAAAAGGAATTACAAATCATAACTAGTTTCCATAAAGAAATAGAATCTAATTTGGAAATAAATCTTAGTCTAAAGGAAATCCTAAAGCTAATAGAAATATCAATCCAATTCCATGTAGAAATCTGTCAAAATTTGCATTTAGAAACTTTCCAAAAATCCAATTTTCCCCAATTTTCCCGCTCAAAATTCGCTGGGGCGAATTTTCATTTCCTGTTGCGATGTCCTTTGTTAAAACAAGCATAACTTTTGATTTGGGAGGAGTTACGTGGCCTACTACCGATCAAAACGAAGATGTCGACGAGATATACAACTATTCCTTAATATTTGATAGATTCTGGATGGATCAAGGTCGAAATCAGGCTCCAAGTGACTGCTATCAAAATTTCTACTTTGAAACTTTGAGGTTCAACTTTCGTCTAGTAAAAAGATCATAACGTTTTCATATGAACACTGATTGGGATGATTCAAGTGTTCTGGAAAGATAGGAAAGATCTTTATAATAAAATCCAAGTCTCAAGCCAAGACCATGCATCCAACTTAATGCTAAAAACCCTATAATTTTCCCTTTTTCCTCATTTCAGCTCCAATTCTTCCAGAAATCATTAAACACCTTAATAAGCTCATATACACATGAAACATGCAATAAAACTAAACATAAAGGAATAAAAATAGATGAATAATATGCACTCATCAAATTGGTCGGTCATAATATAGGGATAATAATATGTGGCATGTCAATTAACCTTTGTTTTGTGGCAGTTTTTGAAAATGACATCTGAAAATGTTGAGATAAGTAATGGATCACATGAGATCGTTGAGTCACCGATGATCAATAACCAGGATAACGTGCATCAGGAAGACAACAATCCTCATGTAAACAACAACACCGACCAAGTGATGAATGACGAGATGTTTAGGAGCTTTCTATAATTCATGTAACATCAGGCGAGAGAGACACCTGTTCAAAATGCAGGCAAAAATACTGGCAACTCACAGATGGTCACAGATAAGCAATTCAAGGAGCTGGGACCACCAAAGTTTTTGGGAAAGCCAGAACCACTTAAGCCAGAGACATGGATTAAGCAGATCACCAAGCTATTTGATGTCTTGGGATGCTCCGAGGAGCAAAAGGTTCCCTTTACCACCTTCATGTTCTGAGGAGAGGCAGATCTTTAGTTGGAATCTATAAAACGTACTCAGTTTGCTGCACTGAAGATGTCTTGGGAGAAGTTCTAAGAATTTTTCAACGACAAGTACTTTCCCGAAAGTATTCGTCATATGAAGGAGGTGGAATTCATCAAGCATGACCAAAATAATATGACCGTATCACAGTACGAGGCTAAGTTTGTTAAGTTATCCCAGTTTATATCCCATTTGGTAGATAATGAGGAGCGTATGACGCGGATGTTTCTAAGAGGTTTTAAACCCGAAATACGTTAATACCTCTTTTCTCACAAACTTTGCTTGTATTCAGATATTGTGAATATGGCTCAGTTATTGGAGCACGATAATGAGTCAGCCCAACCAAAATATAGCATCCGATAAAATGATAATACCAGTGGTAGCAGTCATCGAAGCAGTGACAACAAACGTCGAGGAAATCAACATGCCATAAATAGTAACCACTTTAGTGGTAATCTTGGCCAAGATAATAGAAGTGGAAATTTTAAGAAGAGAAGGTTCAATAATGATGGAAAGACGTCAGCACCAACACCTGTTGTTAAGGAAGGAGAAAGACCATCGGTCGTATGCTACAAATGCGGAGATGAGGGACACATCAGTCCAAACTGCACGTAGCAACCCAAAGCGTGTTACAATTGCGGAAGAGAATGCCACCTAGCATGATTTTGTCGTGTAGTGGAGACAAGTCCAGCTAGGATGGTGACACCAAATGCCATCCCAGACAAGTCAAAGTCGGTAGTTCAAGGGAGAGCGTTTGTTATGACCTCCCAAAAAGCGAGGAACCCAAACGAAGTTATCACGGGTAAGCTAATCATAAACACTTGCGAAGTCTATACCTTATTTGATACCAGTTCTACCCATTCTTTTATTTCACCTACTTGTGCTCAACGTTTAAATTTGACTCTAGAGAAATTAGACTTTGACTTATGTGTTGAAACTCCGTTAGTAGAAACCTTCCTTACATCCACTATTTATAAATCTTTTTTGATTCAAATCGGCACCCTCACATTACCTATCGATCTTATCTCTTTGAAAATACTTGCATTTGGTGTGATTTTAGGGATTGATTGGTTAACTACTCATCATGCTAAAATTGATTATTTTCGTAAGGTTGGTAGCTTTCATATTCCTAACCAACCTATTATGCGAATTCAAGTAACCAAACCACTAAAGTAAATCACTGCCATATCAAGCCATAAAGCTATTCGTTTATTGAAAAATGGATGTCAAGCTTTCTTAGCTTATATCATATATTTAAACAAAAATACGTCAGATTTGAATGATATTTCTATTGTTAATAAATTTCCTAACGTATTCCCTAAAGAACTTCCTGGTATACCCCCATAGCGTGAAATCGAGTTTTGTATTGACCTTGAACCCGGTACAAAACTCATTTCCAAAACCACATATTGAATGGCTTTTGTTGAACTTCGGGAGTTAAAAACCCAACTACGGGAATTGTTAGACATCGATTTCATTCGTCCTAGTATGTCTTCTTGGGGTGCTCCTATTTTATTTGTAAAGAAGGAAGATTAGAGTGTTTGACTTTGTATTGATTATCGGGAGTTGAATCGTGTCACCATCAAAAATAGGTACCCGTTGCGTCACATTGATGACCTGTTTGACCAGTTGCAAGGTGCCAATTTCTTTTCAAAGATCGAACTTCGTTCTGAATATCATCAGTTAAAGATTAAAATTGATGACATTTCAAAGACTGCTTTCAGAACTCAGTACGGGCATTACGAATTCCTAGTCATGTCTTTTGGATTGACTAATGCTCCAGCTGCCTTCATGAATATGATGAACAGAATATTCAAGGAATATTTGGATCATTTTGTGGTTGTCTTTATTAATAACATCCTCATATACTCCAAAAGTTGTGAAGATCATGAGCAACACTTGACGCTCATACTCCAAAAGCTTCGTGAAAACATGTTATATGCCTAGTTGAAGAAATGCAATTTCTGGATTGAGGAAGTAACATTCTTTGGGCACGTTGTAAGACCCCAACTTTTTAATGAATAAAATCAAATTTCCTCTATTTATTATTTTGAATAATAAAGTGTTAATTTAATATAATACTTTGGTTATGGGTGAAATGTGAAAATTTTGCAAAATAAGTAAGTGGTTATAAAGTATTCATTTTATCGGGGAATATTTGTTTGGTCGTGGAATATTCTTTCTGTTGGGGAATATTAAATACGGCCAGCATGACCATTTGTGGGGTCCCATAATGAGATAAGCCGTCGGATGAAGAAAATGACAAGTTTGAGTTTTTATAAATAACTGCGTAATGGTTATCGTTAACACTGTTGGAATACCCAATGGGTTAAAATACACGATGTCTGGCAGAAGTTGCATAGTAGACACTACGGTATTGCACAATATTTTTGAAATTATTGATTCTTACGTAAGAAGTCACTACTCAATAATTAATTACAGTAATAATGCTTATTCAATATTTTATTTTATTGGTTCAATAATTGCTTTGCGTTGATATTTTATATTATTGTTGTTTCAATAATTATCAACTGTGACAATATCTCCATTATCGGATCAATAATTCATATTATTTGAATAATATTATTAGATAGCATTATTGGCAAGGTCTAAGGAAGTTCCGCTTCAGAAAGGGTTTGGTCACCTAATTTGCGCTTGATAAGGAGAAATCCTTATCGGAAAGCCCCTCTTTCCGGGAGCGATCCGTTGTCATAATTGTGATTCTGTAATATTATTTGTGAATAATTAGTTATTGATTTATATGATAAAGAAATATTTATTTTATGTGGATATAAATGATGGATATATTTATTTTATGTGGTTATAAATGAAGGAATTATTGCTGAAGTGTTTAATCAGTATTTTGTTGGAATGGAGGTTTTGAAAATCATTCGTATGTGGATTTCGGTCATTTTTCGTTTGGAATTTCAAAAAAAATAAATTTACAAAGTTGTAGAGAATTAAATTTCCTATGGAAAGCACATGAGATTCGAATTTTTCTGATAAATGGGCTATTTATTATGAATTGTTGAAGTTTCGGAAAATAAAATACTTTTATTAAAAATATGGTGGGCCCCACTTTTGGTTGGTGAGTAATGAAATGTGCTGGAATTTATTTTCAAAAGTGGTGGGCTTGAATAGTAGCAGGTAAAGCCATCAGGTAGCAGGTTAGTTTGCTATGGCGTTCTAAGCATTTTCCTATAAATAGGGTTCTTAGTTAGAATTGAAAATCACACCAGAAACAACTTTTCTCTCTTTCTCTCTCTATATATTATCGAGCGTATTTTGTGTGTATTTAGATACTTTGTAAGTTGCTATTCATCAGTGCAAGTTTTCTTCAGCCTTATACCGATATTCCGATCAGAAGTACTGATATTTTGAGGTAAGGGATGTTATTTTCTTTCTAATGATGTTATTCTTTCAATATCATTATACCGAAATATTGGTATGGATTTTATTGTAGAATTTCTACCTTTTTGTGTCGGGGTTACTGTGACAACCCCAAAATAGGTCCATTCCACCCAACCTATTATGAGTCGACAAATACATGGTACAGAAAATAACTACAACTTTATTACAACAATTGTCATACAAAATACAACAACACATGTTGTGAGTTTTGATACAAATATATACTAACTCTGACTCTCATCCCAACCTTGGATAGCACGTCACAATGGCACCTTACATAAAGGTATAGTTAAAAACTGTTTTAGAAATTAGAATCTTTGAGAAGTGCTCAAGGAAACCTTCGTACATGGGAGGCCATGTGTCTAGGTTATTATAGATATCATATGTCCACTGAATTATCCTTGGTTGACCCAATAGACCCCAAAGAAAAACGAGAAGATCACTATCATATTCTTTCCAATGGTGAGTCTTCTCTTGACATATCATTATCTCCACTATCTCTAATTGAGAGTTATACTTCAACCAAACACCAAGATTATATAGGTAGTGCTCGTAGATAAACTCAGCAAGTGGATGTTCACAACCCTGTCTTATGATGACACGAGGTTGTATGTCATTAGACATCTTGTATGATAGTGGCAAAACACCCTTCCAACGTTGGGTTCGCCTCACCCTATTTGATTCACCAAATATAACTACTAACTGATGTATAAAATACAACACACTTTTCTATACTGTTTAGGGAGAACTCCTCAGCTAGAGACCACCATTCTATTCCCTTGTTACCCCCTCTCAACCCAGCTACACTCTTATTACCTAAAAGGAATTATGAAGCAAAAGGGTGAGCTCAACTAGCCCAGTAAAGAATATCATGACTAAAGATAAATAAATTATCAATAGCCTTCAACAGTAATAAATTAGAGATTTAGAACATATGGTAGATGATAAAAAATTTCAACCATAGTTAAATTGAACGAAAGCAATCCATTAGAAGAGTAAAATAGACCATAAAGTCTATTATCTTCTCCATGTTAAATGTAAGACCCCGAATTTTATGAAATAAAAGTATTCAATTTTTCTTATAATTACTTTTCAGTAAATGGTTAAATTGATAAAAGTTAAAGTTAAGGGTGATATACAAAAAAAATTTCAAAATAAGTAAGTGGTTATAAAATATTCATTGTTGTCGGGGAATATTCGTTTGGTCGTGGAATATTCTTTACGTAGGGAATATTAAATGCGATGGCATGACCTTGTGTGGGCCCCATAATGAATAACTCATTGGATGAAGAAAAGCGACAAGTATGAGTTTTTTTTATAAATAATAACAGAAGTTGTTACTGAATTAACACTATTAGAATACCCAAATTGGTTAAAATACAATAATATGCGTGGTTGCGCGACAAGAGCACAATCGTATTGCACCAATTATTGATTCTTACGTAAGAAGGCACTACTCAATAATTGTTACGGTAATTATCGCATTCGAAGATTTTATTGATTTAATAATTGATGCGTTGATATTTTATATTCTTTGTTGTTTCAATAATTGTCATTACACGATTATTTTTCATTATCGAAGCAATAATTCATATTATCTGAATAATATTATTAGATAACATTATTGGCAATGTCTAGAAAGTTACGTCTAATGAGAGGTTTGGTCACCTAATTCATGCTGGCATGATGAGGAGAAATTCTTATTGGAAAGCCCCTCTTTCTTAGGGCCGTATGCGGTTGTCAATATTGTGATTACGTAATATTATTTGTGAATAATTAATTATTAATAAGATGAGGAAAATATTTATTTTATATGGATATAGATGGAGAAAATTTTAAAGTGACAATTGTTGAAAATCGATATTTTATCTTTTCTAATAAAATAATATTTTATTATATTATTATAATATAATAATGATGATATTTTTACAATAAAAGTGGGATATATGAGTATATGAGGAGAAAGAGTATTTTTGTTGCAAAAGTTGTTTAAAACATGTTAAACATGTCTGTGGGCCCATTTCTTGTTGAAATTTGATTATAATGTAAAATCGCCTGTTTATGGATTTGGCCAATTTCATTTGGAATTTGGAAAAACTTTCTTCTGCAAAGTTGTAGAGAATTGAATTTCCTATAAAAACTGGCTAGATTCGAATTTTCGGATAAAAGGGATATTTATTATGAATTATTGAAGTTCCAGATTAATTGATTTTTATTTTTATTTTGGAGTTTTCAATAATTTTAGTATGAAAAACGTTTTGGTAATGTTGGCACATGTTTTGGCTGATATCTAGCATTCAAAGGTTGGCGTAGGAATTTATATTTAATATATTAATATTATATTAAATTTTCTGCTTTGATGTTTTAAGTATTTTCCTATAAATAGGGTGCTTAGGTTAGAATTGAAAATCACATCAGAAACTGAAGTTTTCTCTCTATTTCTCTCTATATTATCGAGTGTATTCTTGTGAGTATTTTGATATCTTGAGTGTTGATATATGGTGGAAGTTCGTTCAGCGTTATTCCAGTCAGAAGTACTGTTCTTTTGAGGTGAGGGATAGTAAGGGATTGTAAGGGATAGTAAGGGGTGTTATATTCTTCTTAAAATGATATTTTCTTCAATATCATTATGCCAAAATATTGGTTGGAAATTTTTATCAAATTTAGAACTTTTTCATGTCGGGGTTACTATTCATGAGTTACTATTCATGAGTTACTATTCACGATTTACTATTCATGAGTTACTATTCACGACTGGTTACTATTCATGAGTCACTATTCATAAGTTACTATTCACGAGTTACTATTCACGGGTATTATTCACTACAAAATTGGTTTCTTTTTCTAACCAAATTATAGTTGATTTATGAATATTACTTTGAAGATTAAAACTATGTATTGATTATATTGATTTTATTATCATATATAGCACTTTTATAACCCTGATGTTGAAATTCTCTTTCACTGGAGTGTAAAGATGGGTAGATTATTGGTATGATCATGACTAGGGTTCTCTTTGGCCAGTAGTGAAAAGTTGAATTGTGACTGGTATGATCATGACCATTAAATTTATAATTGAATATCTTTAGCTTAAGTGCAAAGGTGAATTGATCAACATGGTTATAATTATTTTTTATATAAATTCTGAAATGATTATATATTTCTTTGAGATATGAATATCTTTGGCCCATAGTGCAAAGATGACTTATTGATGAATATATTTGGCCGTAGTGCAAAAGATGAATTATTGATGAATATCTTTGGCATATCTTTCGCAAAGATGGTATGTTGATGAATATCTTTGGCCGTAGTGCAAAGATGAATTTATTAGTAGGATTATGAACATGAACTGTGATTTGGTATAACCATGATCTTTGATGTTTCAGATGATGAAAATTAACTTTGTCCTGGATGAGGAAAGGAATTTAGAACTACAATTACAATTATGAGTTATACACGTGATTGTGGACAGGAATTGTTGATTAATGTTATAGGGATAAAACATTGTTGATGGACTTTTAACATGGAGAAGATAATAGATTTTATGGTCTATTTGACTCTTCTAATAGATTGCTCGTTCCGCTGCAACTATGGTTGAAAAGTTTTATCATCTACCATATGTTCTAAATCTCTGATTTATTACTGATGAAGACTATTGATAATTTATTTATCTTTAGTCATAATATTCTTTACTGAGCTAGTTTTGCTCACCCTTCTGTTTCACAATTCCTTTCATGTAATAAGAGTGTAGCTGGGTCGAGCGAGGGTAACAGGAGAATAGAACGGTGGTCTCTAGCTGTGGAGGTTCTCGCTAAACAGTTATTGACTTTACCTTTATGTAAGGTGCCATTATGAGGTGCTGTCCACGGTTGGGATATGAGTCACAGTTGGTATGTATTTAAACTCACAGTTTAAGTGTTGTCGTATCTTGCACGACAATTGTATTAATAAAGTTGTAGTTATTTTCTATACCATGTATTTGGCGACTCGGAATGGGTTGGATGGAATGGACCTATTTTGGTGTTGTCACAGTAACCCCGACACAAAAAGGTAGAAATTCTACAATAAAATCCATACCAACAATATTTTATCCCTGTAACATCACTCAACAGTTCCTTTTCACAATCATATGAATAACTCATAATCAAAATTGTGATTCTAAATTCCTCTTCGCACCCAGCACGAAGATGATTTTCATCACCTGTCTTTACCTGAAACATCAAAGATCGTGGTTATACCAAATCACAGTTCTTGTTCATAATCATACTAATAAATCCATCTTTGCACAACGGGCCAAATATATTCATCAACAGACCCTCTTTGGACTACAGGCCAAAGATATTCAACAATAGGTCATCTTTGCACTACGGGCCAAAGATATTCAATAACAGGTCATCTTTACACTACGGGCCAAAGATATTCATCAATAATTCATCTTTGCACTACAGGCCAAAGATATTAATATCTCAAAGAAATATATAATCATTTCAGAATTTATATAAATAATAATTATAACCATGTTGATCAATTCACATTTGCAATTAAGTTAAAGATATTAAATTATAAATTCAATGGTCATGATCATACCAGTCAACAATTCATCTCTGTATTACTGGCCAAAGGGAACCCATAGTCGTGATCATACCAAAAATCTACCCATCTTTACACTCAAGTCAAAGAGAAATATCATCATTAGGGTTATAAAAATGTTATATATGATAATAAAAATAATATAATCAACATATAGATTTAATCTCAAGAGTAAGATTCATAACTCAACGATAATTTGGTCAGAAAAAGAAACCAATTTTGCCGTGAATAGTACCCATGAATAGTAACTCGTGAATAGTAACTCATATTCGTACATAGTACCGTATACGTAAATAATGTCATATACGTAAATAGTGCCATATACATGAATAGTGTCGTATACGTGAATAGTAACCCCGACATGAAAAAGGTAGAAATTCCATAATAAAATCCATACCAATATTTCGGTATAATGATATTGAAAGAATAACATTTCTTAAACTTATAAACAATTTATTTTAATTGTTTACACTTTACTAATTAATGCATTTAATCATACTAAAATGTCAAACACATAATATTTCAGCACCAATAACCAAAACTCTCCTCAAAAATCTACACATACCTTATACAGGATTCTCAAGTCATAAAATCATATTTCCCAATTTTCTTACTTCACATAACATATTTAATTCATTTACTCATAACTAGTCCATTTTCATGAAAAATACGGAATCAGTACAAACAAATTTTCTTTTCTGAGATTTAGCAAAATATAGTCCCATATTAAACATATATTTTTCTCAAAATTTTTAAAATTCATTTACTATTTTTCATATGGCCAAAACTGCCGAATATTTAGACATTTATCAAAAATTGTACTTTTGTTCAAAAATTCTAAAATTTACAGAGTATACTTCTGTTATATACATGTACTCCCAATAAAAATTCCACCAATTTTGGAGTTAACCACAAGGAGTTATAAGGAAATAGTCTTTTCTCATAAAATTCATAACTCCTAATCTATACATCCAAAAATCGCAATTTTTGGACACAATCAAGAAAACTCATCAAATTATCATTTCAAATTTTTCCAGAATTTTTGAAGGTCGAAAAAAATTACGAAATTAAAAAACATAACAACCCTTAAAATCCCTCACCTCAAAAGAGCAGTATTTCTGACTGGAATATCGGATGAAAAGTCGAAGGAACCTTGAACTAAATAACAACTCTCAAAATATCTAAATACTCACAAAAATACGCTCGATAATATAGGGAGAGAAAACTTATGTTTCTGGTGTGATTTTCAATTCTAACTTAAGCGCCTATTTATAGGAAAATGCTAGAACGCTAAAGGAGACTAAATTAATAAAATATTATATTTCTTTCTTAACATCTACGCATGCCAACCTTGGAAAATTAGCAGCCACCATAATTGAAACTTAATTCAGCACACTTTTTTTCTACACCAACCAAAGTGGGTCCCACCCAAATTTAATAAAACTCATTTTATTTTCTGAAACTTCAGTAATTCATAGAAAATAGCCCGTTTATCAGAAAAATACGAATTGTATGTCCATTCCATACGAAATCAAATTCTCTACAACTTTGCAGAAGAAAGTTTTTCGAAATTCCAAACAGAAAATATCTGAAATCCACAAACGGATGATTTTTAATACCTCTTAAAATTCATAACAAATCATACGTTAATTTTTTAACGGTTCAAAATATGTGGATATATACTTAACTTATATATGTATAACATATCCGAAAATCACAACGATCCAACGGTCGGATTAAAATTATAACTCACGCAATAGAGCTTTAAGAACACCGATTTGGTATTTTAATACCTCCAATCCGACAAAATACTAATAGAACACCTCAACATTAATTCCTTCATTTATAACCACATAAATAAATCAATCATTTATATCCACATCAAATAAATATTTCCTTAACATATAAATCAATAATTAATTATTCACAAATAATATTACAGAATCCCAATAATGACAACTAGGCAGTTCCCAGGAAAGAAGGGACTTTCCGATAAGGATTTCTCCTTACTGGCGCGCAATTAGGTAACCAAACCTCTCCTTGACAGAACTTTCTAGACATTGCCAATAATGCTATCTAATAATATTATTCAAATAATATGAATTATTGATCTGATAATGGGAAATACTGTGCAGTGACAATTATTGAACAACAATAATATAAAATATCCACGTAGCAATTATTGAATCAATAAAATAAAATATTGACCAGTAATTACTGTAACAATTATTAAGTAGTGCCTTCTTACGTAAGAATCAATAATTCAAAAAAATCACTGCAATACTGGCAGCTACTTGCAACAAAGCGTATTACTTTACTTTACCCACCGGGTATTCCAATAGTGTTAACGGTAACGATTATGCCGTTATTTATAAAAACTCAAATTTGTCATTTTCTTCATCCGGCGGTTATTACATTATGGGGCCCATTAATGGGTCGTGTTTGTCATTATGAATATTCCCAAACGTAAAGAATATTCCACGACCAAACGAATATTCCTCGATAAAAATGAATATTTTATAACCACTTGCTTATTTTGAAAAATTTTCACATTTCACCCATAACCAAAGCATTATATCAAATTAACACCTTATTATTCACAATAATAAATAGAGAAAATTGAATTTTATTCATTAAAAAGTTGGGGTTTTACAATCTCCCCTTATGAAATTTCGTCCCCGAAATTTATGTACCTGGTATTTTGAAGAGTTGAGAATACCTTGCTTTCATTTTAGATTTTATCTTCCCGTTCATCATGATTTCTCCATTGCTCATCTCCCGTGATAACTTAATTTGGGTTCCTCACTTGTTGGGAAGTCATGACAACCGCTCTCCCTTTGACTTATCTGGGACAACATTTGGTGTCATCGCTACCGTTGGAATATGCTTTTCTATAGGGCATATTCCACCCTCAACTGCTTCGTCGTACTCCTGATTCATGATTTGAATCATCAATATTCGATTCATATTGAATTGAGGTTGACCGCTCTGTACAGGGTAATTCAAAACTCGATGTTGGGTTCTCCCAATTGCTGTCCAAAAAGAGAAATACATATCATCTATTTTAGCCTTCTTAGATCGGACATCTCTTTCCACAATATCAATGCGTTGGCGGCTTTTACCCATGCATCACTCACTCTCACTCGTTTAGTTGTTTCTTCTTTCAGCTCAGATTCCAGCTTTATCATCTTATACTCTACCAAAGAATGCTTCTGTTCAAGCATCACATATCGGGTAACACAAGCTTTAATTGTTGCATCCTTTTGTTCCACGACCGCCTACCGTTTTTCAACCTGCTCTTGTAACTCATGAATATGATTTTGCAATTCTACATTTCGATCATAAAATTCTTCTAATAAATTCTCCTCAGGTTCTTCTTCTTCCTCACTCTCACCGCTACCTCTGCGACTAGCTAAGAGGTGCAACTATTAATTCTTCCCTCACCACAAGAATAGCTCTAATTCCTTCTTCGCCTGACATCACATTATCATGGTTGGTGATTAGAGGTATCCCCATGGTCTCATTCACTCCATTGTTAACATTCTCAGCTGCCATTCTCAAATACTGCCATAAAACAATGGTTAATTAAGCAAATTAACGTATCACATAATATCCGTATATTATGACCGACCAACAAATAAGCTTAGGTAGGACACACTAGCGAAGGATTTACTCATCTCTCCCCTCCTAGTTCTATTCCCGATCTCCGCCAGAGACCATATCCCTAAGCTCTGATACCAACTGTGAAAACCCCAAAATAGGTCCATTCCACCCAACCTATTCTGAGTCGCCAAATACATGGTACAGAAAATAACTACAACTTTATTACAACAATTGTTGTGCAAAATACAACAACACATATGCTGTTAGTTTTGATACAGATATATACCAACTGTGACTCTCATCACAACCTTGGATAGCACGTCACAATGACACCCTACATAAAGGTATAGTCAAAAACTGTTTTAGAAATTAGAATCTTTGAGAAGTGCTCAAGGAAACCTTCGTACATGGGAGGCCATACGTCTAGGTTATTATAGATATCATATGTCCACAGAATTATCCTTGGTTGACCCAATAGACCCCAAAGAAAAATGAGAAGATCACTATCATATTTTTTCTAATGGTGAGTCTTCTCTTGACATATCATTATCTCCACTGTCTCTAATTGAGAGTTATACTTCAACCAAACACCAAGATTATATAGGTAGTGCTCGTAGATATACACAGCAAGTGGATGTGCACAACCCTGTCTTATGATGACACGAGGTTGTATGTCATTAGAGATCTTGTATGATAGTGGCAAAACACCCTTCCAACGTTGGGTTCGCTTCACCCTATTTGATTCACCTAATATAACTACTAAATGATGTATAAAATACAACACACTTTTCTATACTGTTTAGGGAGAACTCCTCAGCTAGAGACCACCGTTCTATTCCCTTGTTACCCCTGCTCGACCTAGCTACACTTTTATTACCTGAAAGGAATTGTGAAGCAAAAGGGTGAGCTCAACTAGCCTAGTAAAGAATATCATGACTAAAGATAAATAAATTATCAATAGCCTTCAACAGTAATAAATCAGAGATTTAGAACATATGGTAGATGATAAAAAATTTCAACCATAGTTGCAGCGGAATGAGCAATCCATTAGAAGAGTCAAATAGACCATAAAGTCTATTATCTTCTCCATGTTAAAAATCCACCAACAATGTTTTATCCCTGTAACATCACTCAACAGTTCATTTCCACAATCATATGAATAACTCATAATCATAATTGTGATTCTAAATTCCTCTTCGCACCCAGGACGAAGATAATTTTCATCACCTATCTTTACCTGAAATATCAAAGATCATGGTTATACCAAATCACAGTTCCTGTTCATAATCATACTAATAAATCCATCTCTGCACCACGGGCCAAAGATATTCATCAACAGACCATCTTTACACTACATGCCAAAGATATTCAACAACATGTCATCTTTGCACTACGAGCCTAAGATATTCATCAATAATTCATCTTTTCACTACAGGCCAAAGATATTAATATCTCAAAGAAATATATAATCATTTCAGAATTTATATAAACAATAATTATAACCATGTTGATAAATTTACCTTTTCACTTAAGCTAAAGATATTCAATTATAAATTCAATGGTCATGATCATACCAGTCAACAATTTATCTTTGCACTACTGGCCAAAGGGAACCCATAGTCATGATCATACCAAAAATCTACCCATCTTTACACTCAAGTCAAAGAGAAATATCATCATTAGGGTTATAAAAATGTTATATATGATAATAAAAACAATATAATCAACATATAGATTTAATCTCAAGAGTAAGATTCATAACTCAACGATAATTTGTTCAGAAAAAGAAACCAATTTTGTCGCGAATAGTACCCGTGAATAGTAACTCGTGAATAGTAACACATATTCGTACATAGTACCGTATACGTAAATAATGTCATATACGTAAATAGTGGCATATACATGAATAGTGTTGTATACATGAATAGTGCCATATACGTGAATAGTAACCCCGACATGAAAAGGGTAGAAATTCCACAATAAAATCCATACCAATATTTCGGTATAATGATATTGAAAGAATAACATTTCTTAAACTTATAAACAATTTATTTTAATTGTTTACACTTTCTAATTAATGCATTTAATCATACTAAAATGCCAAACTCATAATATTTCAATACCAATAACCAAAACTCTCCTCAAAAATCTGCACATACCATATATAGGATTCTCAAGCCATAAAATCCTATTTCCCAATTTTCTTACTTCACATAACATATTTAATTCATTTACTCATAACTAGTCCATTTTCATGAAAAATACCGAATCAATACAAACAAATTTTCTTTTCTGAGATTTAGTAGAATATAGTCCCATATTCAACATATATTTTTCTCAAAATTTTTAAAATTCATTTACTATTTTTCATATGGCCAAAACTGCCGAATATTTAGACATTTATCAAAAATTATACTTTTGTCCAAAAATTCCGATAATAATTCCACCAATTTTGGAGTTAACCACAAGGAGTTATAAGGGTTTACTTTTAAAATAGTATTTTCTCATAAAATTCATAACTCCTAATCTATACATCCAAAAATCACCATTTTTGGACACAATCAAGAAAACTCATCAAATTATCATTTCAAATTTTTCCAGAATTTTTGAGTCTCGAAAAAATTACGAAATTGAAAAACATAACAACCTTTAAAATCCCTTACCTTAAAAGAGCAGTATTTTTGACTGGAATATCGGATGAAAAGCCAAAGGAACCTTGCACTGAATAACAACTCTCAAAGTGTATAAATATTCACAAAAATACGCTCGATAATATAGGGAGAGAAAACTTATGTTTCTGGTGTGATTTTCAATTCTAACTTAAGCGCCTATTTATAGGAAAATGCTAAAACGCCAAAGGAGACTAAATTAATAAAATATAATATTTCTTTCTTAACATCTACGCATGCCAACCTTGGAAATTTAGCAGCCACCATAATTAAAACTTAATTCAGCACACTTTTTTTCTACACCAACCAAAGTGGGTCCCACCCAAATTTAATAAAACTCATTTTATTTTCTGAAACTTCAGTAATTCATAGAAAATAGCTCGTTTATCAGAAAAATACGAATTGTATGTCCATTCCATACAAAATCAAATTCTCTACAACTTTGCAGACGAAAGTTTTTCGAAATTCCAAACAGAAAATATCCGAAATCCACAAACGGATGATTCTTAATACCTCTTAAAATTCATAACAAATCATACGTTAATTTTTTAACGGTTCAAAATTTGTGGATATATACTTAACTTATATATGTATAACATATCCAAAAATCACAACGATCCAACGGTCGGAATAAAATTATAAATCATGCAATAGAGCTTTAAGAACACCGATATGGTATTTTAATACCTCCAATCCGACAAAATACTGATAGAACACCTCAACATTAATTCCTTCATTTATAACCACATAAATAAATCCATCATTTATATCCACATCAAATAAATATTTTCTTATCATATAAATCAATAATTAATTATTCGCAAATAATATTACAGAATCACAATAATGACAACCAGGCAGTTCCCAAGAAAGAGGGGGCTTTTCGATAAGAATTTTTCCTTACTGGCATGCAATTAGGTGACCAAACCTCTCCTTATCAGAACTTTCTAGACATTGCCAATAATGCTATTTAATAATATTATTCAAATAATATGAATTATTGATCTGATAATGGGAAATCTTTGTGCGTTGATGATTCTTGAACAACAATAATATAAAATATCAACGTAGCAATTATTGAATCAATAAAATAAAATATTGAACAGTAATTACTGTAACAATTATTGAGTAGTGCCTTCTTACCTAAGAATCAATAATTCAAAAATCTTGTGCAATCTGGTAATGTGCTCATTTGCAACAACGCAGTATTTTACTTTACTTTACCCACCGGGTATTTCAACAGTGTTAACGGTAACGATTACGCCGTTATTTATAAAAACTCAAATTTGTCATTTTCTTCATCCGATAGTTATTCTGTTATGGGGCCCATAAATGGTTACGACGTCGTAAGAATATTCCCCGACAAAAAGAATATTCCACGACCAAACGAATATTCCCGACAAAAATGAATATTTTATAACAACTTGTTTATTTTGAAAATTTTGCACATTTCATCCATAACCAAAGCATTATATCAAATTAACACCTTATTATTCACAATAATAAATGGAGGAAATTCAATTTTATTCATTAAAAAGTTGGGGTCTTACAGTTACTATTCATGTACACGACACTATTCACGAATACGGCACTATTCACCGAAAAATAAAAATTTCTCCTTTTTGTCCAAGATGTCTATTATGGTTACTATCTTTGATTGTATCCATGTTTTTATCTTTATTTTTGAATTCTGTTTCACAATTGGTTATTATGGAGTATTTTTGAACTTGGATAAACTAAAGAACGAATCCCTAATCTTTGATCTTTTATCTCACTGAATTGTTTTCTTTAAGATATTTTTCATCATCCTCAGTCCTAAATAATGATATTACCGAATATCTTAGGTCTGTAGTGCAAAGATGAATGATTACCTAATAAATATCTTTGGGCTGTAGTGCAAAGATGAATAGGTGTTGAGATGAACATGACCAACTGGTGATATAAATGAATATATTTGGCCTGTAGTGCAAAGATGAATATTTGATTCAAGATGTATATTGATTGATGTTACAGGGATAAAATATTGATGATGGACTTTTAAATCTTAGAAGATAGTAGAATTCTTTCTCTACTTGACTCTTCTAATGAATTGTTGTTTCCGCTGCAGTTGTTGATCTAAAACTTATTGTCTATTATATTTTATAAGATTTTTCCCTGTTGAAGACTAATGATAATTTGTTGTATATTATCTTAGTTATAATATTCTTTACTGGGCTATTTGAGCTCACCATTTTCCTTTTTGTTCCATTGTTCTTCTCAGGAGGAGAAAATTTAGCAGGAACTAGCCGGGGTATGGAGTGATGATTCAAGATAGTTGTTTTAGTAGTTATCACTGTTTTGTAAAATAGTGTATCAATAATTATAATGAGGACTCCTTTTGAGTTTGTATACTGTCTATTAGACAATATTTGTATTCAAATTCACAGTATATGTGTTGTCGTATTTTGCACGACAATTGTATTACTGAAGTTGTATTTTTTTTTGTACCATGTATTTGGCGACTCAGAATGGGTGATGTATACCTATTTTGGGGGCATCATAGTTGGTATCAAAGCTTAGGGATATAATCCCTGGCTAAGATGTGAGACAAGAACTACGAGGGGAGAGACGGGGAATTCCTTTTCTAGTATAACCTGACTAAGTTTATTTGGTATTTATTTGGTCGATGAGAGTATAGGAATAATATGTGACATGTTAATTAACCCTTGTTTTGTGGCAATATTTGAGAATGGCAGCTGCAAATATTTATAATGAAGTGAATCAGACCGTGGAGACACCTTTAATCACCACCCAGGGGAACGTGCAACAGGAAGGCAATATTCCTCCTGTAAACAACACTACCGAACAAATGATGAATGATGGGATGTTTAGAAGCTTTTTGCAGTTCATCCAAAATCAGACGAGGGAGACTCGTGCACAAAATATGGGAGGAAATGATAGCAATACGCGGCTTGTCATAGCCAAGCAGTTCAAGGAGTTGGGACCAGCAGAATTTGCGGGAAAACTGGATCCGATTAAGGCGGAAACATATGTCAAACAAATTACCAAGATATTCGATGTCTTGGGATGTACGGAGGAACAGAAGGTTCTATTCGCCACCTTTAAGTTCCGTGGTGAGGCAGATTACTGGTGGGAATCTGTGAAGCGTACCCAGCCTGCCGCACTCAACATGTCTTGGGAAACATTTCAAAAACTATTTAATGACAAGTACTTGTCGACGTCGAGATTTTTAATTGTCATTTTCCGTTACTTGTTCTTTGGTGTTCTCATTTTAGGTGAGATTTATTTGAAAAAAAAAAGTGAAAAAGGTCCGACATGTATAATGTCGACGATGGACTGTTAAGAGTCGCCAGTTGGTTTTTTAAATGGTTGTAGCAACACAATTGAGATTTGCACATTGACCCAGTGATGTGACACTACTAAACGGGTCGGTGAAACCGAGATTCATTAGGGTCCGGGGACTTGATTATACTGAGGGAAGGTGTTAGGCACCCCCCGACATCCGTGTTACCACGGTGATCGCCTCTTTTCAAGAAACTATTATCTGAATATGTATGTGTGTGTGTGGGTCAATGTGCTGTTATTTGGAAGTAGTGCGAGGCCTCGTTCACACCTATATACACAGGGTTTTAATTTATGTAAAAAATCATTTTTTAGCAAGATAAGGCAATGATGTTTTGTAAAAAGGTTTTTTAAACCCTGATGCTCAATAGTAATTGAGACCTTTTGATACTTTCATTTTATTCAGTACTTGGCTTGATTGATTTTATTTTACAGATGCGAAGCATCTGTAAGAAAATAATGTACAAAATAATGCCAACTTCCTCGTGGGTATGAAAACCATCTGAGGAAATTTAGACACTTGTGAGAATAATTTACAAAGTCGCATACAGCAAAAATGTCCATCACGGAACCGAATCTAGATCTAATAGTTGGATCTGTGATCACATGATTCTCTTGGCGCATATGATAATCTTAAATTTGTATGAAAGCGTAGCGGATATATATATAAAAGCTATAAATATATATATACAGACATGATCACCAACCACGAAGCACCTCCATGGGGGATTAGAAATATAAATAAAGCTATAAAAAGCTATCAACCACCACAGAGGAAACTCAAGGTGGGACAAAATATAAATAAAGCTGTAAAGCTATCAACCACCATGGAGGGAACTCCAGGCGGGACAAAATCTAAATAAAACTGTATAAAGCAATCAACTGTCATGAAGTGAACTCCAGGCAGGACGAAACGTAAAGAAAGCTATAAAAGCGATCAACCACCGCAAAGTAAACTCCAGGTGGGACGAATATATATATATATATATATATATATATATATATATATATATAAGTGAGTAAGCATATAGGATGTAAAATCGAGCTCATCGAGCGTAGTTCGACAATGCTTTTATATATATATATATATAAGTAAATAAACACTCCAAACCGATGTTTAGGCTCAATCGAGGCATAACTCGATAATATTAGTCCATATATATAAATAAATATATAATATATACGTATATACAAACTGAAATAAAACCACGGACCGAAGTCCGGGCAAACACACGCAACACGACTCCTAACGTGAAGAAGGGTGTGTGCAAAGATGAAGAGAAAGGCTTTAAAGTGTGTGAGAAGGCTTATAGTGGGTTGCCAAAGAAGGCTTCTATATCTTTAAAGTGGATGAAACTAGGCTCCCGCCTGTACAAAAGTAGATATATGTGAGCTCACAAGTGTTTAAAATGGGAATGCACTCAGTATATTGCAAATACGGAGCAAATTTGACAGGGCTTCCTCGCTCTTTCTATCCTTAAAATGGCCAGCCCAAGCCCTCTATTTATAGAGGGGGAGCCGCAGATACACCTATGGCTGCCCGGGTTGCCCCGAGTTTCTCGAGTCGAGTTGTCTCGTAGTACGTGCATGTAGGCACTGCAATGTTCGCTCGAACTTTCAGAATTGCAATCCGAGCATCCGATTGAGGTATATAGGACCTATTTCGGACCACCGTTGTCGAGAGTTGTACAATGGAATGGGATTAGAGTTTGTACGAAGTTATTGAAGATGGGACGATGCCCTCCATTCTTCAAGCTTCAAATTCTATCCGTTACCCCGCACAATAGTCACTCAGGATTGGTTTTCCTTGATTCTTATGGGACATCGTTGTGTAGAGATGTATGTATGGAATGTTGAGACGACGTGATGTGGCCTTAGAGTGGCGAGATAATGCCTTGGCCCCTCACCGGAGTTATTGCCAGTTTGGGCTGATAAAGCAAACGGTGCTCAGGGATATTGCTGAGATTAGACTGCTGCAAGTATTGAAGGTCCTCAGTTTCAACTCTAAGGTGTACCTGTGCTCCCGGTGTTATCTTTGGGTTGGTACTGGATGTCTCGTTGTGAGCGTCAAGATTGAAGCTGGTTGCATTTGAAACAAGCATTTTTGGGGTTATCACCGGAACTGCATTCCTTGGGGTGATCACCAAGGTTGGTAGCTATTCCCATGATTGGGACTGAGACTGGATACCTCGGGGTTATCTCTGAGATTAATTGATCTTCTCCGGTGTGTGTTCCAGTGTTGGATCTGCACGCCTCGGGGTTATCTCTGAGGTTGGAATTGTTACTCCTAGTGTGTGTTCTGGGGTTGATGTTGAACTTCCGGTAGTATCCAGAATGGATATGAACTGTCTTCCATGGTTCCCTCTTGAAAGATTTAATCGACCTCCTGCTGATATTAGTGATGGTGTGTGAGAAAATTCGAGTGTCTACAAGATACTTTCACGAAAGTATTTGTCATATAAAGGAGGTGGAGTTTATTAGACTGGAACAAAATAACATGACAGTGTCCCAGTACGAGGAGAAATTTGCAGAGTTCTCCAGGTTTGCACCTCATTTGGTCGAGAATGAGGAACGAATGACGAGGACATTTCTGAGAGGTCTAAAACCCCAAGATTTGGCAATATCTTATCTCTCATAAATTTTCGTTATATTCAGATGTTGTCAACATGGCTCAATTATTAGTGCTAGATAATGAGTATGCCCAACCGAGGGACCACAATCAGGGTCATACCGGTGACAGTAGTCATCGGAGCGATGATAACCAGCGGGGAGGAAAGAATACAAACAAAAGTAGTAACCACTCGGGCGGTAATCATGGCCATGATAATAGAAGAGGTGAGTCAAGTGGAAATTTCAGAAAGAGGAGATTCAACAATGACGGGAAGATATCAGCAGCAGCACCAACACCAACAATAAATTCTAGGGGAGCAGAATGACCGCCAGTTAGATGCTATAGATACGGAGAGGAGGGACACATAAGTCCAAACTATTCACATCCTTCCAAGGTGTGTTTCAGTTGTGGAAAAGATGGTCATATAGCCTGGTTTTGTCCGGTAGCGATGTTAAGTCCAGCTGGGATGGCGACACCAAAGGCGACTACGGACAAAACAAAGTCGGTGGTTCAAGGGAGGGCGTTTGTCGTGACTGTCCAAAAAGCGAGAAACCCGAATGAGGTGATCACGGGTAAGCTAATCATAAACTCTTGCAAAGTTTATACCTTATTAGATACCGGTTCTACTCATTCTTTTATCTCTCTTTCTTGTGCTCAAAGTTTAAACTTGACTCCAGAGAAAATAGACCTTGACTTATCTGTTGAGACTCTGTTAGGAGAAACTTTCATTACATCTACTGTTTATAAATCTTGCTTGATTGAAGTTGGAACCATAACATTACCTGCCGAGCTTATTTCGTTGAAAATTCTTGCATTTGATGTGATTTTAGGGATTGATTGGTTAACCACGCATCATGCTAAAATTGATTATTTTCGTAAGGTTGTTAGTTTTCATATTCCTAAACAACCTATTATGCAAATTCAAACAACTAAACCATTAAAGTCAATCACTGTCATATAAAGCTATAAAGCTATTCGTTTATTGAAAAACGAATGTCAAGCTTTCTTAGCCCATGTCACGAACTTGAACAAAAACATGTCAGATTTGAATAATATTTCTATTGTTAGTGAATTTCCTGACGTATTTCCTGAAGAACTTCCCGGTCTTCCCTCAGAACGTGAAGTTGAATTCTTTATTGATCTTGAACCTGGTACAAAGCCCATTTCTAAAACCCCATATCGAATGGCTCCTATTGAACTTCAGGAGTTGTTGGACATCAGTTTCATTCATCCTAGTACATCTCCTTGGGGTGCTCCTGTGTTATTCGAAAAGAATAAAGACAGGAGTATGCAACTTTGTATTGACTACCGAGAATTGAACCATGTCACCATTAAGAATAGGTATCCGCTACCTCACATTCATGACTTGTTCGACTAGTTGCAAGGAGCACAATTCTTTTCAAAGATCGATCTTCGTTCTGGATATCATCAACTAAAGATTAAAACTGAGGATATTCCAAAGACTACCTTTAGAACTCGGTACGGGCATTATGAATTCTTAGTCATGTCTTTTGGATTGACTAATGCTCCTACTGCTTTCATAGATATGATGAACCGTGTGTTCAAAGAATATTTGGATCAGTTCATTGTGTCTTTATTGATGACATCCTCATTTATTCCAAAAGCCTTGAAGATCATGAGCACCATTTGAAGATAGTACTGCAAAGGCTTCGTGATAACAAGCCATATGCTAAGTTGAAGAAATGCGAGTTCTGGCTTGAGGAAGTAGCATTCCTGGGGCACGTGGTGTCAAAACATGGAGTATCTGTCGACCCGGCAAAAATTAAAGCAATACAAAGTTGGGAGCAACCGAAGTACGTAGCTTTCTAGGCTTAGCTGGTTATTATCGGAGATTAGTGGACCAATTTTCTCGAATCGCTACTCCGTTAACTCAGCTGACTCGTAAAGATACAAAATTTGGTTGGAGTGAGGATTGTGAGAAGAGTTTTCAAGAGCTCAAGAGGAGACTCATTTTGGCACTTGTTCTGACAATACCATCTAGTTCGGATGGATTTGTTATCTACAGCGATGCTTCAGGCAAAGGGTTAAGATGTGTTCTCATGCAACATGGGGAAGTCATAGCCTATGCCTCGTGAAAACTCAAAGAATATGAGAGGAATTATCCTACTCATGATTTGGAGTTGGCAGCAGTCGTTTTCACATTAAAGATCTGGAGACACTACCTGTATGGGGAGAAAGTGGAGATCTATACAGATTATAAAAGCCTCAATTATTTCTTCACCCAAAAAGAACTCAACATGCGGCAACGACGTTGGCTCGAGCTGTTGAAAGATTACGATCACACCATCCATTATCATCCTGGAAAAGCAAACGTGGTAGCTAACGTATTGAGTAGAAGATCATAAGCGGGAATGAGTGCAATGTTGTTAACACAAAGGTCCATTTTATATGACTTGCAAAGGATGGAGATAGAGGTAAAGGCTCCAAGCACCCACGTGATGATATCAAATATACGAGTAGAACCGACTTTAATCGATAAAGTTAAAGCTGCTCAAGCTACGGATATGGACCTGATGCGTATGAAGAAGAAAGTGCAAGAAGGTGCTATTCCAAAAGCAAGAATTGATGAAGAAGGAATACTTCGAGTCAACTCCAGACTTTGTGTTCCTAACGATTCTGACTTGAAGCATAGAATCATGATGGAGGCACACAACACACGTTTGTAATCCATCCTCGGAGTACCAAAATGTATCATGATCTTCGACATACATTTTGGTGGAACAATATGAAGAGAGAGATCGCGGAGTTTATCTCGAGGTGTTTAACTTATCAACGTGTAAAGGCAGAGCATCAAGTGCCAAAGGATCCATTGCAACCACTTGAGATTCTGAAATAGAAGTGGGAACACATTACTATGGATTTAATTACGGGTCTTCCCAAGGTTTCTCAAGACATAGATGCGATTTGGGTTATTGTTGATAGATTAACCAAGTCTGCCCATTTCTTGCCTATTCGGGAGACTTATTCCCTTGAACGTCTTGCTAGTATGTACATAAATGAGATGATTGAATGGCATGACAGTATCCATAGTTTCGGATCGTGACCTAAGAATCATTTCACAATTTTGGGTTAGCTTATAGAAAGCTATGGGGACAGATTTACGATTCAGTTCGGCATACCATCCTCAAACGGACGGGAAATCAAAGAGGACTATTCAAACTCTTGAAGATCTATTAAGACTATGTGTCCTAGATTTCAAAGAGAGTTGGGATAAGTACCTACCATTAGTGGAATTCTCCTACAATAACAGTTATCAAGTAAGTATAGGCATGTCTCCATTTGAAGCATTGTATGGATGAAAGTGTCTCTCTCCATTATGCTGGGATGAGGTGGGAGAAGCAACATTATTGGGACCAAAATTGGTACACATAACTACAGAAAAGATCCAAACGATTCGACAATGTATACAAACGGCACAGGATCGACAAAAGAGTTATGCGGATCTTCATCGAAAGGACGTAGAATTTAATATTGGGGATCATGTATTGTTACGTATTGCTCCATGGAATGGAGTTACAAGATTTGGGAAGAGAGAAAAGCTCAATCTAAGATTTATTGGTCCATTTGAGATTCTTGACCGAATAGGAAATGTGGCCTATAGACTCGCATTACCTCCAAGCATGTCTCGTGTTCATAATGTTTTTCACATATCTATGCTTCGTAAATATGTGAAAGACCCGAACCACATTATTGAGTTAGAACCAGATGAGATAGCCGAAGATTTAACGTACGAGGAGTACCTGTTAAGATCTTGGATAGGAAAGAGCATGTCCTACGCACCAAGGTTATACCACAAGTTAAGGTTTTGTGGAGAAACCATGATATTGAAGAAATGAACTGGGAGATAGAATCAGAAATGAAAGCGACGTATCCTCACCTTTTCGAAACACCAAGTGCGTACGTAAATTTCGAGGATGAAATTTCATAAGAAGGGAAGGTTGTAAGACCCCAACTTTTTAATGAATAAAATCAAATTTCCTATATTTGTTATTTTGAATAATAAAGAGTTAATTTGATATAATACTTTGGTTATGGGTGAAATGTGAAAATTTTGCAAAATAAGCAAGCCTTTTGTCGGGGAATATTTGTTTGGTCGTGGAATATTCTTTCTATCGGGGAATATTCGTACGACGGTGCAACCATTTGTGGGCCCCATAACGGATAACTGTCGGATGAAGAAAAGGAAAAGTTTGAGTTTTTTTAAATAACGGCGTAATGGTTATTATTAGTAACATTGTTGAATACCGGTGGTTAAAATACGATGAATGGCGTGGTCGCACGATAATACACAGTATTGCATAGTATTTTTGAAATTATTGATTCTTACGTAAGAAGTCACTACTCAATAATTGTTACAGTAATTACTGTTCAATATTTTATTTTATTTGTTCAATAATTGCTGCGTTGATATTTTATATTATTGTTGTTTCAATAATTGTCACTGCACAGTATCTCCATTATCAGATCAATAATTCATATTATTTTAATAATATTATTAGATAGCATTATTGGCAATGTCTAAGGAAGTTCTTTCTAGGAAAGGGGTTTGGTCACCTAATTGCGCGCCAATAAGGAGAAATCCTTATCGGAAAGCCCCCTCTTTCCTAGGAACAACCTGGTTGTCATAATTTTGTCGGAATTGAGATTTTGAAAATCGTCCGTATGTGGATTTCGGTCATTTTTCGTTTGGAATTTGAAAAAACTTAAACTTACAAAGTTGTAGAGAATTAAATTTCCTTTGGAAAGCACATGAGTTTCGATTTTTTCTGATAAAATTTCTATTTATTATGAATTGTTGAAGTTTCGGAAAATAAAATGTTTTTATTAAAAATATGGTGGGCCCCACTTTTGGTTGGTGAGTAATGAAATGTGCTGGAATTTATTTTCAAAAGTGGTGGGCTTGAATAGTAGTGAGTAAAGCCCATGGTGTATGAGTTGTTGCTCTATATGGCGTTTCTAAGCATTTTCTATAAAAGGGTGCTTAGTTATAATTGAAAATCACACCACAAACAAGTTTTCTCTTTTTCTCTCTCTATATTATCGAGCGTATTTTGTGAGTATTTAGATACTTTGTGAGTTGCTATTCATCAGTGCAAGTTTCCTTCAGCTTTATACCGATATTTCGATCAGAAGTACCGATATTTTGAGGTAAGGGATGTTATTTTCTTTCTAATGATGTTATTTTTTCAATATCATTATACCGAAATATTGGTATTAATTTTATTGTGGAATTTTTTCCTTTTTGTGTCGGGGTTACTATTCATGTATACGGCATTATTCACGTATACGGCACTATTCACGAATACGGCACTATTCACTGAAAAATGAAAATTTCTCCTTTTTGTCCAAGATGTCTATTATGGTTATTATCTTTGATTATATCATTGTTTTGATCTTTATTTTTGAATTCTGCTTCACAATTGGTTATTATGGAGTATTTTTGAACTTGGATAAACTAAATTACGAATCCCTAATCTTTGATCTTTTATCTCACTGAATTCGTTTTCTTTAAGATATTTTTCATCATCCTCAGTCCTAAATAATGATATTACCGAATATCTTTGGCCTGTAGTGCAAAGATGAATGATTACCTAATGAATATCTTTGGGCTGTAGTGCAAAGATGAATAGGTGTTGAGATGAACATGACCAACTGGTGATATAAATGAATATATTTGGCCTGTAGTGCAAAGATGAATATTTGATTCAAGATGTATATTGTTTGATGTTACAGGGATAAAATATTGATGATGGACTTTTAAATCTTAGAAGATAGTAGAATTCTTTCTCTACTTGACTCTACTAATGGATTGATGTTTCTGCTGCAGTTGTTGATCTAAAACTTGTTGTCTATTATATTTTATCAGATTTTTCCCTGTTGAAGACTAATGATAATTTGTTGTATATTATCTTAGTCATAATATTCTTTACTGGGCTAGTTGGGCTCACCATTTTCCTTTTTGTTCCATTGTTCTTCTCCAAAAGAGAGAATTTAGCAGGAACTAGCCGGGGTATGGAGTGATGATTCAAGATAGTTTTTTTAGTAGTCCTCACTATTTTGTAAAATAGTGTATCAATAATTGTAATGAGGACTCCTTTTGAGTTTGTATAAGGTCTATTAGACAATATTTGCATTCAAACTCACAGTATATGTGTTATCGTATTTTGCACGATAATTGTATTACTGAAGTTTTATTTGTTTCTGTACCATGTATTTGGCGACTCAGAATGGGTGATGTATACCTATTTTGGGGGCATCACAACGTGATATCAAATGACGGAATATCTGTTGACCCAGCGAAGATTGAAGAAGTACAAAGCTGGGAGCAACCTAAGTTAGTGACCGAAGTATGTAGCTTTCTGGGCTTAGCTGGTTATTATCGTATATTCGTAGAAGGGTTTTCTCGAATCGCTACTCCATCAACTCAGCTAACTCGAAAAGATACAAAATTCGGTTGGAGCGAGGAATGTGAGAAGAGTTTTCAAGAACTCAAGATGAGACTCATTTCAGCACCTGTTCTGACAATACCATCTGGTTCGGAGGGATTTGCCATCTACAGCGATGCTTCAGGTAGAGGGTTAGGATGTGTTCTCATGCAACATGGGAAAGTCATAGCCTATGCCTCACGATAACTCCAAGAATCTGAGAGGAATTATCCTACTCATGATCTAGAGTTGGCAGCAGTTGTTTTTACGCTTAAAATCTTGATGCATTACCTGTATGGGGAGAAAGTAGAGATCTATACAGATAATAAAAGCCTTAAATATTTTTTTCACCCAAAAGGAACTCAACATGCGGCAATGACATTGGCTCAAGCTATTGAAAGATTACGATCATACCATTCAATACCATCTTAGAACAGCGAACGTGGTAGCTGACGCGTTGAGTAGAAGATCATATACGGGTACGAGTGCGATATTGTCAACGTAAAGGCTCATTTTGTATGACTTACAAAGGATGGAGATAGAGTTAAAGACTCTAGGGACTCACGTGATGTTGTCAAATATACGAGTAGAACCGACTTTAATCGATAAAGTTAAAGTTGCTCAACTTACGAACCTGAAGATGATGCGTATAAGGAAGAAAGTACAAAAAGGTATTATTCCAGAAGTAAGAATAGATGAAGAAGGAATACTTCGAGTTAACTCCAGACTTTGTGTTCCTAACGACTCTAATTTGATGTATAAAATTATGATGAAGGTGCACATCGTTTGCAATTCATCCTGGGAGTAACAAAATGTATCGTGATCTTCGACATACATTTTGGTGGAGGAATATAAAAAGTGATTTCATGGAGTTTATCTCAAGGTGTCTAACTTGTCAACGTGTCAAAGCGGAGCATCAAGTGCCAAAAGGTCCATTGCAACCACTTGAAATTCCAAAATGGAAGTCGAATCACATTACCATGGATTTTGTTACCGGTCTTCCCAAGGTTTCTCAAGGAATAGATGCAATTTGGGTCATTGTCGATAGATTAACCAAGTCTGCTAATTTTTACCTATACGAGAAACTTATTCACTTGAACGTCTTGATCGTATATATATAAATGAGATTATAAGACTGCATTGTATGCCAGTATCCATAGTTTCTGATCGAGACCTAAGATTCACTTCACAATTTTGGGTTAGTTTGCAAAAAGCTATGGGCAAAAATTTACGATTCAGTTCTGCATATCATCCTTAGATGGACGGACAGTCCAAGAGGACTATTCAAACTCTTGAAGATCTATTAAGACCATGTGTCTTAGACTTCAAAGGAAGTTGGGACAAGTTCTTGCCATTAGTGGAATTCTCCTACAACAACAGTTATCAAGCAAGCATAGGCATGGCTCTATTCGAGGCGTTGTATGGACACAAGTGTCGTTCTCTAGTATGCTGGGATGAGGTAGGTGAAGCAACGTTGTTGGGACCGGAATTGGTATGCATGACAACGAAAAAGATTTAAATGATCCGGTAATGCATAAAAACCTCACAAGATCGACAAATGAGTTGTGTTGATCTTCAACAAAGAGACGTGGAATTCAATGTTGGAGATTATGTATTATTACGTGTTGCTCCGTGGAAAGGAGTTACGAGATTTGGAAAGAGTGGAAAGCTCAATCCTCGATTCATTGGGCCATTTGAAATCCTCGATCGAGTAGGAATTGTGGCCTATAGACTTGCCTTACCGCCAAGTATGTCTCGTGTTCATAACATTTTTACATATCTATGTTACGTAAATATATGGAAGACCCGAATCACATTATTGAGTTAGAACCAGATGAGATAGCGGAAGATTTAACGTATGAAAAGGTACCTGTTAAAATCTTGGATAAGAAGGAACATATTCTACGCTCCAAGGTTATACCTCAAATCAAAGTTTTGTGGAGAAACCACGATGTTGAGGAAATGACCTCGGAGTTAGAATCTGAAATGAAATAAAGGTATCCTCACCTCTTAGACATAAGAGGTACGTACACCAATTTCGAGGATAAAATTTCATAAGAAGGGGAGGTTGTAAGACCCCAACTTTTATGAATAAAGATTAATTTTTTCTAAATATCTTTTTGAATAATAAGGTGTGGATTTGATATAATGTTATAGATTTGGATAATATTTACAAATTTTGCAAAGTAAGCAAGTTGTCATAAAATATTCGTTTGGTCGGGGAATATTCGTTTTATCAGGGAATATTTGTACGACGGCACAATCTTTGGTGGACCCCACAACGAAATTACTGTCAGAGTTAAAAAATGACATAAATGACTTTTTATAAAAATAACGGCAAAAGTTTTATCGTTAATTGTTGAAATACCCGGTGATAAAAGTATAGTAATATGCGTGATTTCATAGTAGCACACGATATTGTACAGTATCTTTGATTATTGATGCTTACGTTAGAAGTCACTCGGTTATACTCAATTATTGCCACAATAATTGTTACATAGTATCTCACATTATTGATTCAAATATTGTCATAATATTTTATATTATTAAATCAATAATTGAGACGATAAAGCTATTCATATTATTATTTGCATTATTGATAATGTCTAGAAAGTTCTATCGAGGAAAGGGGTTTGGTCACCTAATTGCACGCCAATAAGGAGAATGATCTGGTTGTTAATATTGCGAGTTATAATATTAATGATGGATAAATGTTTTTAAAAATGTGTTTTGTGAAGCCAATTGAGTTGAGATAAATAGAGGGGGTTTTATTGAAGTATTTGTTGTAAATTTATCTTATTATATGGACCCCCACTTACTCATTTTTCAAAATCAACGATAGAAAGTTATATATATATATAAAGGTGTCGTGTATATATATATTATATATATATATATATATTATATAAGTTTAAATTTTTTATATAAAATAGAATATATTATATTTAATTATTGCATAGTACTGCATAGTGTTGCATAGTACTACATAGTATTGCACAGTGCTGCATACTAAATCAGAAAAAAATACAGTCGAACGAATTCGGCGCCCGTGATGGTTTTATTGTGTGTCCGTGATTTTATTTTCTAAATAGTATCCTTCCATTCTCGTATAAATAAGATGCTTAGTTTAGAAATGAAAATCACACCAGAATCAGAGAATTCTTCTTCTATAATATTGAGCGTATTTCTTTTGAGTTTAAGGAAGCTTTGAGTGTAGAAAACAGTGCAAGTTTTCTTCAAGAATATCCCCGCTATACCATTCAGAAGTACTCTCCTTTTAAGGTAAGGGATATTATTTTTGTTCAATATTCGTAAGAAATAATTTTTTCTTCCATTTTCTGTAGTATGTAAGTAATATTATTTCGTTTCAGATTCTGAATTCTACACTCATTTTGAAAAGTATTGCTTCTATACTCCTTGAAATCAGTAGAATATCCTTGAAATTTGCTCTTCATCTAGTATCTTTTCACAAGAATATTTTTCTGAATATTCTTGTTAAATTTTAATATTTTTATGCAGGGGTACTATTCACGGGGGTACTATTCACGAAGTATTATTCATGGGATACTATTCACTCGGGTACTATTCACCCGGGGTACTATTCATGACAAAAATTGATTTCTTTTCTATCCAAATTATTTTTGATACAATAAATTCTTGAATTTTACTCCACAAAGCAGTATCATGTTGACAATTTGGACATTATTAAATTCTGGATAAATTGAATTATAAATCTTTAAAATTTATCCTTGCTCTCATTTAATTAAATTCTTATATCATTGTCATCATCCTCATGTTTATATTGTGATAAAAGTCCTCATTGGCCCGTAGTGCATTAATGGAAAGTTGTTGGTATGAATATGACCAGGAATTATGTATCGATATAATCATGACCCGTAATATTACAAATGATGTGGTAAAAGTCCCCATTGGCCGGTAGTGCATTGATGGATAGTTGTTGGCATGATCATGACCATTGGTGATAATAATGAATATCCTTGACCCGTAGTGCATGGATAATTTGTGGATGTGATACTAACGAATATCCTTGGCCCGTAGTGCATGGATAATTCGATGATGTGGATTATTGAGCTGTGTTACATCGATAAAATATAGATGATGAACTTTTTAATCATAGAACATAGTAGATATCATGCTCTACTTGACTCTTCTAATGGATTGCTTGTTCCGCTGCAGTTAAACTTGATGTTTATTTTATTCTATTAATTTTTATACTGTTGAAGGCTAAATATAATTTATTCTGTATTATCTTAGTCATAGTATTCTTTACTGAGCTAGTTGAGCTCACCCTTTTCTTTCAGTGTTCTCTTCAGGAAATGAGAATATAGTTGGAACTAGTCCGAGATGGTGGTTATAGTAGTCCTCACTATTCTATGAAATAGTGTGATAATAAATGTAATGAGGACTCCATTTGAGTTTGGATATTGTCTACGAGATAATATTTGTGTTAAAACTCTCAGCTATGTTTTGTCGTATTTTACACGACAGTTGTATAATTAAGCTTGTATTTGAATTCTGTATCATGTATTTGGTGACTCAGAATGGGTTGTGTATACCTATTTTGGGGGCATCACAGAAATGGAATCCCTCAGAGTGTTGATAGACGCTTAGCTAGATGAAGACCAATAGTTACAAGATCGGTACCACCAATTATCTCTAATAGATGAAAGGCGGGCTACAACCATCTTCCATGGTCAGTTATACCAACAAAAGATTGCTAGATCCTACAATAGAAAAGTCTGGCTACGGTAGTTCAAAGAACATGACTTGGTCTTGAAGAAGGTTCTTGACAACCAAGATCAATCCAAAGGAAAATTCACCCCAAACTAGGAAGGCCCGTTTGTTGTCAATAAGGTATTGACAAGAGGAGCCCTCAGATTACAAGAGATGGATGGCTATGAATTTCCACAGCTCATTAACTCAGACACCGTGAAACGGTATTATGTCTAAAGTTACATGCAAACCAACATCCTGGTTCTGGATCATCAGATCCATCAGTCACTTCAGGTTGGGACCTGAGATGGTACAACAAATGGCATACATGGTTAAGCTAATACGTACTCGATTGGTAGCAGCTCAAGATAGACAAAAGAAGTATACAGATCCTCACCGTGAGAAGAGGGAGTTTGAAGTAGGTTTGTATGTCTTTCTAAAGGTATCTCCTTGGAAAGGGAAGATACGTTTTGGAAAGAAAGGGAAGTTAAGTCCAAGGTTCATAGGACCTTTTGAAATTTTAAGAAGGGTAGGAGTGGTAGCTTATGAAGTAGCTTTACCTCCAGAGATGGAAAGAATACACAATGTGTTTCACGTGTCTGTATTGCGTCCTTATAAACCAGACTACAATCACGTAATAGAGTATGAATCTATTCAAGTAGAAAAAGACTTAACGTATAAAGAACTTCCAATTCAGATTGTTGATAGGAAGGAACAAGTCTTGAGAAATAAGATAATACCTTCGGTGAAGGTAATTCGGAAGAACCCAAATGCCGAAGATGCAACGTGGGAACTCGAGAGTAAAATGAAGGAAAATTTTCCCCATTTGTTTATGTAATTGTATCGAGATTCTGGGGACAGAATCCTTATAAGGGGGAGAATGTAACGCCTGAGAAAATCGTATTTTTATGTGAATTAATTATATTTGATTATTTGAATTAAATGAATTTAATTTTTTATTTATGTGAGTAAGCTGTTTGAAGGTCGTTTTATGACCTAGAATATGCGGATGTAGTTAGGATTCTGGCTATATGCTAGGATTAATTATTTTGAATTCCCAAGATGAAAATAAAGGCTTTTCGAGAAATTTCTGTAAAACACTATTCATCCGTTTCTGTTCGAGAATTAATTATGAATTTCTAAGAAACGCGTAATGATAGAATTCTAAGACAAGACAAAATATCTAATAATATTTCAGTTATGGCAAACGAAGTTTTCGCATGCGAACTTAAAACCTAAGGGTTAGGAAAAGTGAGTTTCGTGAATTAAGTGACTATGTATAAGGATTATAGTTGTTATATGTGAGAAATACGAGTATGATATTAGTTATTATACGAGTATAGTATGAAGATTATTACGACGTATAATATGAATATCGTACGAACTATATACGAAGAGAATACGAGAATTGTACGAGTAAAATACGATTAGTCTTAGTGGATTTTAAGTAATGGACTTTGATAACTCCAATTGGACTTGGTTTGTGTCAAGCCCAAAGTTATGTAAACCAAGCCCAAGATAGGCCCAATACTATTTATTTCTAAAGCCAAAACCAAGAAACCAAACCGCGGATCAAACCGATGGGTCACCAGATGGGTAAAATCCATGGGGCAACCCATGGAGGACCCAAAGGGCCATGTGGGTCAGCCACTTGGTGGACAAGTAAAGTGATTTACTTGGTGATAAGGAGGTGGACTGATTGGCCAATTTGCCCTCCATTAGATTTCTATATAAAGAAAGCTTGGGTTGGTTCATTTGTTGTTTCACCAACTCTAAACAAATATATTGAGAGAGAGAAAAGAGCTTTAACAAGTAATCAAGAGCAATCCAAAGCAAAGTATACAAGTTTTATTCAAGAACGCGAAGAACGTTAAGGTAATAATATGTAAACCTTAGTCTTTGATCCTTTTCTATTTATTTTTCTTAGAGAAGTATGAATTGGTGGAGCATGTCTCTTCTGGAGTAATAAAGATTGCTAATAGTGAATTAAAACATTATAAGTCATGTATGATTAGGAATCATAAGTGTTTAAGTAAGTTTAAGTGAAGAAAACCAATAAGCGTTTATTTTGTTGTTGATGGACAAATTGAAAACCATCAATTTTAGGGTATGTGCATATTGCTTGGTTAAGTATAGATAATGAATCAATGGATTGGTTCCATTTGATTTGGCATATAAAACTCGAGTAACGAAGTTATGGCGAAATTTACGAGATTAGGCGTTAAACGTTGAAATCGTAGAAAATCCCAGATATGTAGTCAAAAGTTGATGTTTAACTCGGAAACCTTGGGTTTAGATAGCTTATCGTAGGACAACGTATTTAAGAGTCATGGACTTAAGAATTGTTGAATTCCGACTTAAAACGAAGAAACGAGTTATGAACATTCACGAACGTTAAACGAACGCGTAATAGAAAATTAAATAGTGAATTCATTGTTAACGGATTTAAAAACTACTTTTATCAAAATGAAATCGAAGTACATGAGATTTTTAAAATAATGGCTTTTGAACGAGCCAATTCTGACTTATAACGACCAAGTTAGGAGTCCGAAAAGAAATGAACTGGAAAAACTTATAAATTTCCCAGGGCTCATGGTCGGTTCCCGCAGCACCGCCCAAGCCTATGTTACTCGCACCGCATCGTCGGGTAGGGAGAGTGGGCACTGCAAAGTCACCACAACGCCACTCGTATGAAGAAGTCTCACACCGCAGCGCCGAGACGAGGGTTTAGATACTTTTAGTTGGCATCGCAGCGCCGAGAGAGGTGAAAAGTTGACCAAGTTGATTTTTGAACCCAATTGTTACAAGGAAATAATGGGGCAAGTATAAATACTTAATATACTTGGTAAGACCATTCCTATATCACATATTTGTGATGACTTTAGGAATTTAACGTTGTAATGAAACGATGATCGTTAATAAGCCGTAAGGAAGAATAGTAACGTGAGTCGGGTTTTATTAATGAACTAAATTCGATTAAATTATAGAAGAGAAAAAAGTTGGTAAAACAATATGATTAGATTGTTTGGTAGCTAATTGCAGTGTGCTATGGTAATATATCATGTAGAAACTATAAAGACCAAGAACTGTTGAATTTTATTTGAAGACGCTTGAAGGCAAGTTTTCTTAATGTTTGTCTAACCTTCACGTTAGCCAAGTTTTCTGTGATTCATGTTATAAGATGCATGAATTAACTTATGAAAGGGTCGATGCCATTTTTAACTCGGCTAGACTAATCTTAAGAGTTTGATTGATTTATTTATAAGTCATTCGATATAGAATTGATAACGCTATCCTATGCCAATTGTTTGGTATGGATTGAAAGGTAAGCCTGAGTATGAATAAACAAATGTATTTTACATCAATTATTCGATGGGCACGTGAGGTTGCCAAAACTTAAACGTAAATACGTTTAACGGATGAGTGTTGATCAACATAGAGTACTATAGGTTGATCACCTAGAAGTGCTCTTAAGATATATCGAGATTACAGACTTAGTGTCGGGTTGTCCTTTTTCATGAATGAAAATCAAAAGAGAATGTTAATGGTCTTTTGACATACTCAGAATTCCTAAGTCATTATATGTACTTCGGAATTATTTTATGAGAATGAAAAGTTATATTCAATGTTTCATAGTACTTCATAGCTACTTGTTTAGTTATTGAAGAATAATCATATGATTCTCGACGTGGTATTTATATTATCTATTACTAGACTTGCTGAGCTAGTTATGCTCACTTCTTGCTTGAATTATATGATTGCAGCTAAGGCCGAGCGAACCGAGGGTTCTAAAAATATAAAGGCAAGGCTAAGATGGATAAATATTTATCATGTACTAGACTAGTATTTTGTATGAATTATACTATGATAAGTAAAGAATGTAATTCGGTTACAGAACCTGGGAAAGGATTTATTATTATTGTAATAAGAATATAGTTAATACACTCATTTTGATGTTGTTTCAATGGAATGAATGTATAGTTATGAGTAACGTGTAGCACCATATCTGTGACACCCCCGAGTCTGGGTCCTCTGACCCCGGTTCGGTCACCACAATAAAATACAAACATCCACATCTAAACAACATACGATAACTAAAATGCGAAATATAATAAATGTACATCGTTCATTCAAAAGGTGTTACTAGTCCCAAGATACGATAACCTTAATATAATCTTACAAACATACCCTAAAATAAACATTAGGATTCATAATAGATAATAGTAATTTAAACTAGGCATAAGGTAAAGTATGTTTCTTGCCACTATCCTACATCTTTCCTTTACCCTTGTCCTTTCCTGAGGTCTCGGGCTTAGCTGCAATATAATTCATGATATAGCAAGGATGAGCAACAAGTTTGCTCAACAAGTTTAAATACAACAATAAGAATATATCATGATGAATGGAAAATATCAAACAATGAATTCAACAATATGAATATCTAAAGGATTCAACAATATGAATATTAGAAATAAAGCTAATGATTATTTTTAGAATAACTGCTAGTCAAGTAAACTTTGAACTATAACACTCCAATGGAATCAATAGCTAATTGACCCTTTGGTTACTGGCTACAGAATAAGTACTTGAGGGGATTAGCCTCACGTACACTATGTATATGCATAACATTTAAATCTGCTCTTTGCTTCTTATATTAGATACCTGGGGTACTCCCTTATCATAAAAGGGGTGTTCTTTCAGTCTAAGAATCCTTACCATCAATTGGTTCGAATAGCTTTTATAAAACTTCATACACTTGTCTGACCAAACAAAGGTTCAGACTCTATCTAACACAGTTCAAGAATTATAGAACTTTAAACGATGTACAAGTCCAAGATTGTACGAACTCAAATGCACTAAGTGTGAATATCAATAATATCGATGTGGAATAATTGTAAGGTAATTAAACCACTTAATAGCATGCTTGGAAATAAAGTTCAAGCTTAAATGAATAACTGTCTTCCTCATGTCCATTGCATAAATAAAATGCAAAGGTTAGGATACTTTGTACAATAAAAGTATGGTTCAAGGAACTTGCACAACCAAAGAGTGAAGTCCAGGGAAACTTGCTCAATATAAATTTTGATTAAGGTTAGGGAAACTTGCATTCAACATATAAATTACACGAAATTCAAGAACTTGCACAAAAGCCAAAGTTGTGTAAGTTGGGAAACTTGCTCAAGTAAAAGAGTAAGAATTAAGGAACTTGCACAACTAAAGAGTGAAGTTCAAGGAACTTGCTCAATAATAATTTGAGTAAGGTTAGGGAACTTGCATTCAACATACGAATTACACGAAATTCAAGAACTTGCACAAAATCCAAAGTTGTGTAAGTTAGGAAACTTGCCTGTTTGCTCAGCTATAATTTAATTCTAGCTTTAATTAACTTGCGTTGAAATGACCTAATGTTAACAAGTCGATCTTTTCAATTAGTATGTGTAAACTAGTATGAGTTTAAACTTACAAGAATCAAATCATCACATAGCATGCTTTTTAACACGTTATATGGCATATTGGTCATATATTACAAGGTAAAGAAATCATATAAGCATGCCCTGAATTTTAGAATCAAAAATAGAATCTAAGGCAAGATCAGAGATTCATGGCAAGCAATTGCTGCCTAGTCTAAAGCTAGCACACCTGGCCTTGTTGCGTTGTCCCAGCGCCGTAATGAGGTTGGGCCTTGCATTTCCTATTTCTGTCCAACTCTAACATACCCCTATACATACATATTAACATACATAACTGCTACTCACATGACACATGACCATACTTGAATTTACCACAAGTTTAACTAACAATTTATATGTCATTAAAACATAAAATCACGTAACCATCATGCTCAATACATATGTATCATGTCTAGGAGTATTATAGTCATAACATGACACCTCAACCCTTTGGTATCTAAGTACTTATATAATATGCAACTTAAGTTTGAAAACACGTTCAAGGTTATCTTTAAAATCATTTTAGCACGAATGATGTACGATAACACGTATAAGACAACTTCAAAACTTTTATCATAAGGAGTTAAGTAATGTTAACCTCCTTCCAAGATCAGAATCTAAATCTCTTAGCGTTCATGTTCATTAGCCTTATTTTACTAAGCTTTTCTTTTTAAACTATGTTCTAGCATAAAGTTTATCAAGTTGGTCATGGATACAACAGCTATGAATCATATATCATGCATATTTAGGTTCCAAAACAGTCATGTACATGAGTCACTAAGTTCAGAACTTGTGAACACAAGTTTTCCACAAGGTTAGTTTTGAAAACATTAAGTTTTGTTATAAACTTCCATACTAGTCCAAGTTGATTACTTCATACCATATAAGAAAGCTTTACATCTCATGTTATACTCCCTTTTAGGTATATATCTAAGTCATAACATCAAGTTAGCAACACATAGCACAACCATAAATCGTAAATCGATTAAAAGTGCAAGGCAATTTGCGTTACACCCTAGTACAAATATAGGCGCACTTGTTTTACTCGCACTGTAAGCAGTAACTTTCTCTGTTCTGTAGAACATCAAACAACTTTTACTTTACTTGATTCAAACATGTTCCAATCCATCGCTTAAGAGTTCAAACATGTAACATACTTCATAAACATATCATGGCATGTTAATTCACATTGATTAACAAAGAATTCAAGTAATTCCTAAGAATTTGACAAAACCCAACTAAGAACACAATTAGAGTTTATACTTCCTTAAGCTTGAATTGAACACCTCACACACTTAGTATACTTCTACAATTGTTTAGCAACTTAAGACTCTCAAACTCAGAAAATTACCAGTAACAAAAACTAAAACTAAAGCTTCCATTTATAAGGAAACTTTGAACTAGGTAACAACATTGCACTGAGGTTTGAAGTCATGGTGTAATAGCAAGAAACCTTAGTTAATAAGGAGTGGTTCAACAACCCAATAACAGCCATCTCCATAGCCATTGGCCTAGCAATCACTAGCCACTGATATCAACTTGGAAGTTACGTATTTTAGTTTTAGGTCACTGTTCATGTACTTTTGTTACACTTAATTTGGGACAAGAGCAAAAATCTCAGCAATTAGCTTGGTTTGGATACTATAATTCCCAAAATGAAATTTTAAAGTAAAATTGTTATCATATTAGGAAAAATATGGATTATTTATGTACTCACACCATATAATCCATGTACATTAAATACACGCAGTTAAAATAACACAGTTAGGTATTATTAACCGGGTAGTTCCATAATTATTTTTACTACTCTCATAAACACATAATAACATTATTTAATATTATCTATCCAGTGTACACACATAATTTCTTTTCCCAATTTCTGGAATACACATATATTCAATTATTTCTGTTTAACAATCACTTATGATTTTATTGCACTACTTGATACTCCATATCATTAGAATATATTCTTATCATATGATTGTATACATGCCACACCTTACATTAATGTTCCATTTTATTTTCTACAGTAGAAACTAACTTTTCTCATATTAGACACTAGCGCAGCTGCACCATTTTGTACTGCTGGGAGGGCGCAGCTGCGTCGGTCCTTGGCAGTGTCAAAATGGGTTAGCTTCAAGCCATTTCCAATTTCTATCACTACATAAGTCTTGTATGATATAATTTAACTTCTATAATGGTGATATATCCATAATTGAAATGAATCAATATATTCAAATCTTGTCACTATATTCAAATAGATTAAAGATTTAATCATTAAGAATCCTAACAATTCTTTGTTACCAAACTCTTAGGGTTAGTCCACCAATTTAAATAACTATTAGTGACTCCCTTTAATCATATCATAAATTCACATAACCACATGAGGTTTAAATAGACTCACAAAACTAACTTATTAAAATTAAATCACATATTTAATTAATAAAGAGTTTTAAAATTCACGGTCATTACAATATCTATGGGTTGAAAGTACCCGAATTTGGGGGCGTCACAGGTTGGTATCAAAGCATTAGGTTATAAAACTTAAGGGGGGAAGAACCTTAGGCTAATAACCTCGTTAGTAAAGGAGAAGTTAGAAGTGAATGAACTCTAGTAAATGAGTTAACTAAGTATTGAGGAAACTCAGTACCGAAAGATTTAAAAGATGGAAATTAACCCTAAATAAACTAAATGTGATTTATGCTTATATTATTGTGTATTATGTACTAATCAACATGTTCTGTATTATTGTAGATGTCCATCGATAGCTACATGTATCTGAGGATATACGTGGTGAGTGAAGAGAGTCGTGACGAGGATAGCGCCGAAGATACGGTGCAGATGGCGGCGGTACCAGTGGTGAACCTAGAAGAGTCCGAGTTGGAGGAGGAATATTCAGAGGGGGATATGGGAAATATGGGATCGGCATCATATTTTGATATGGTGGTCGATGTGGACGAGGATATGGAGGTAGCATCGTTTAATACGGTGGTACCTGCACTAGACCCAACACCTCCAGATGCAATGAGGGCATTGTATCTAGCGGTGCTTGACCGGAATGTGCAACTGTGCACTATTGTGTAGAACCAGGGAGGAGATTAGTGATCTCCATGAAGCTAAGGAGTCTGCAGAAGCAGATTTTGAAATTGAGCATGACGAGAAGGAGCTCGTGAAGGATAAGGCGACAGATTTTAAGAATGAGGCCATTAACCTTCATAAAGAACTGGGGAGCGGAACCAGAAGATAGCACAGATGTCATACATCCACGAGAGTGCTCATGAGGATTTCAAGCTAAAAATTTCTTGTTATTCCATTGAGTCGGGGCAAACCCATCACACTATTAGTAAGGATATTGTGTCAATTCTTACGAATGAGAAGCATGAGAATGCTGTTATACAGTATTAGAAGTCTAGAGTGGTAAATATTTTGTGTAATGACGTAAAACCCTCTTTTGTATAATTAAAGGGTAGTGTTTTTGTAAATCCCATTTTTTATGAAATTCAATCGCGGGATAGGAATGTGATAGCTTTGGATATGGAATCAAATTGTAAATAGTTTGAATGATGAAGAAGCATATGAATATAATGAAGTTTTTATTTAATGTGTTTTGTTATGGTATGAGTTGTTGTTTGACGAATAATAACTAAGTAAGTAAATAGATAATAATGAAACTTTATTTATTTAATCAGAAAAATGCCGCCAAGAAGAAGACAACGTAATCAGGAGGCTAAATTCCATAATGATAACCAAGGGGGTCAGAACAATCCTATGCAAGAGTTCGTTAATTTATTAACAGCTGTATTTAACCAAACTGGGGGTAGAGCACCCGTAGTACCTAGGGTAGCCAGAACGACTACCTGTAAAGAATTTAAAAGCGTCAATTCGCTGGAGTTCAAGGGAACTACGAACCCAATAGAGGCGCGGACATGGGTAAAGGAAATAGAGAAGGAGTTTGTCATTACAAACATAGGAGAGGCGCAAAAGACTTCTTTTGCGACCTACATGATGAAAGGAGAAGCCAACTTTTGGTGGGAGGCTAACCAGGGTGGGGCTAGAACTGATGTTGTCACGTGGGAAGAGTTTAAGAAGGCTTTCTTTGAGAACTATTTTCCTACAAGCATGCAGGGGAGAATGGAGATTAAGTTCTTAGAACTTAAACAAGGGGATATGACGGTTCCCCAGTATGTGGCCAAATTCAATAAATTAGCAAGATTCGCTCCACATCAAGTGGACACTGAGGAGAGGAAGGCTCATAGGTTTGAGCGAGGATTGAAACCCTGGCTCTATAGTAAGATTTTTGTGTTCTAGAGTGCTTCGTATGGAACCATTCTGGAGAAAGCAATTATTGTTGAGGGTGGTTGTGAGGCTTTGAGCCAATACCACAAAGAGAGAAAGAATAAGAGCAAAGGAGATGGAGGATCCAAGGCGGAGGGAGATAGTGGTAGCAGCAGTATGTCCAAGAGGAAGAATTTTAACTTCAAGAATGCTGGAGTAAAACAAGGGGATCCTAAGCGGAAGATCGAAGCATGCAAGACATGCAGAAAGGCTCATCTAGGAGTCTGTCTGAAAGGGAAGTCGGTTTGTTATAACTGTGGGCAGGAGGGACATATATCACCCAATTGTCCTAATCCTAAGAAGAACCACGGTTGTTTTGTTTGTGGGTCGATGGATCACCTGGCAAAAAATTGCCCAAAGAATGGAACGGAGGGTAACAAGGGTGCGAGTAGTGGAAAGTTAGTCATTACTGGACCAACACAATCGGGTAGACCCATGGCTCGTACTTTTAATATGACTGTCCAAGATGCGGTTGCATCAGCAGATGTAGTAACAGGTATCATTCCAGTCAATGAAATAAATGCTTATATGCTGTTTGATTCGGGTGCTACTTGTTCTTTTATAGCATGTGAATTCGCTAAGCGATTAAGTTTATTCCCGGAAAGATTAGAAATACCTTTAGACATTAAGGTAGCGAACGAAGAGATAATTCTCGTTGAACACATTCATAGAAATTGTTGCGTTGATATTAGAGGTAACAAATTATCGGTAGATCTAATACCGATAAGATTGAGAGAATTTGATGTAATTCTCGGTATGGATTGGTTGATTTACCATAGAGCGATAATAGATTATCATAAGAAGAGTGTGAACCTTCGGCTTTCTAAGAAACCCAAGGTAGTGTTCTACGGTATTAAATAACAAGGGACACTCTTGTTGTCTAACCATGACACAAGCTAGGAAGATATTGAGGAAGGGGTGTATAGGAAACTTGTGCCATGTTGTCGATACCCATAGAGTGGAAGCATCATTGGAATACATATATATAGTATGATAGTTCACGGATGCATTTCCGGAGGAGTTACCAGGTCTTCCGCTGGATAGGGAGGTCGAATTTTTGATTGATCTGTTACCGGGCACGACATCAGTTTCTAAGGCACCTTATAGAATGGCGCCGGTAGAGATGAAGGAGTTAATGATTCAATTACAAGAACTATTAGTCAGGAAGTACATTCAACCAAGTGTGCCTCCGTGGGATGCACCGGTGTTGTTTGTAAAGAAGAAGGATGGGTCGTTATGACATTGTATCGACTATCGGGAGTTGAACAAGTTAACGATTAAGAATAAATACCCATTACCCAGGATCGATGATCTATTTGATCAGTTAAAAGGGGAAAAGTATTTTTCTAAGATAGATTTGCGTACGGGGTACTATTAGTTGAAAGTAAGGAATGAGGATGTACATAAGACGGCGTTCAGAACTCGTTATGGTTATTACGGGTTTCTGGTTATGTCGTTAGGGTTGACTAATGCGCCAGCCACATTTATGGATATGATGAACAGAGTGTTTAAACAATATTTGGATAATTTTGTCGTAGTGTTCATTGATGATATTCTAGTATATTCTAAGACACCAGAAGATCATGCTGAACATTTTGAGGATAGTGTTGGAAACATTACGGAGGGAGAAGTTGTATATGAAATTCACTAAGTGTGAATTTTGGCTTGAAAGAGTACAGTTCCTAGGACATGTTATTGATAAAGATGGCATTTCTATGGATTCAGCGAAGGTAGAAGTAGTTAATAATTGGGAACAACCGAAAATGCCAACTGAGGTTCGGAGTTTTCTGGGGTTAGCGGAATACTATAGAAGGTCCATCCAGGACTTTTCTATAATAGCTACTCCGTTGATGAATTTGACGAGGAAGTCAGTAAAGTATGTATGGACTGAGAAGTGTGAAAATAGTTTTCAAGAACTAAAGAGGAGGTTAAGTGAGGCACCTGTATTATCTTTACCAGATGATACAAGGAATTTTGTAGTTTATAGCGATGCTTCGCATAGAGGACTGGGTTGCGTGCTCATGCAGCATGGCAAGGTCATTGTGTATGCGTCACGCCAGTTAAAGGATTATGAAAAGGTCTATCCTACTCATGACCTAGAATTGGCAGCAATAGTTTTTGCCTTGAAAATATGGAGACATTATTTATACGGGGAGAAGTGTGAGATATACACGGACCATAAAAGTCTGAAATATATCTTTACACAGAAGGAGTTGAATATGAGGCAGAGAAGGTGGTTAGAATTGATAAAAGATTACGAATGTGATATCTTATATCATCCAGGAAAAGCAAATGTAGTAGCCGATGCGTTAAGTAGGAAGGGTAGGGAAAAGCTATCAATGTTAACGACTCAGAATGAGCTAGTAACGGAGATGGCAAGAATAGACCTAGAACTTAAATTACCTAGTGTAGAGGTAGAGATGTTATTCACAATCGAGACTAGACAAACGATAGTGGAACGAGTTATGGAGGTACAACTAGGTAACGAGGAGTGCGAATGAATGAAAAAGATAATGGAGGATGAAGAGAAGACTGAGTATAACCTTGATAAAGAAGGATTACTTTGTTTTGAAGGACGAATTTGGGTTCCAAATAATTTTGAATTAAAAGAAGAGATAATGAGTGAGGCCCATAGTTCAAGACCTTCGCCAAAACTTTTAGTGGCCAAACATGAAGAAAAAGATAGCAGAATATGTTAGTAAGTGCTTAACTTGTCAGAAAGTTAAGGCTGAACACCAACGACCGAGTGGATTATTGGAATCAATAGAGATTCTAGAGTGGAAGTGGGACTATATCATGATGGACTTTATGGTGCGACATCCAACGACAAGGAAGGGATACGATGCTATTTGGGTAACAGTAGATCGGTTGACAAAATTAGCTCACTTTTTACCAAAAGGAGTTAGGTATAACCAAGAGCAATTGGCTAAACTTTATGTCAAAGAAATTATTTCAAGACATGGAGTACCTGTTTCGATTATGTCAAATAGTGATCCACGATTCACATCGAATTTTTGGAGAAGTTTGCAAGAGCAACTGGGAACGTAGTTGAGGTGAAGTACAGCATATCATCCTTAGACGGATGGACAAAGTGAACGGACAATTCACATGCTAGAAGATTTGTTAAGATCTTGCGTTATGGATTTCAAGTGGAGTTGGGACGAACATCTGCCTTTGGTGGAATTCTCTTACAACAATAGTTTTCACACTAGTATAGGCATGCTACCTTACGAAGCGTTATATGGGAGGAAGTACAGAACACCACAGTGCTGGGATGAAGTAGGTGAACATCGGATGTTGGGACCTGAGATGGTACAACAAACGGCAGACATGGTTAAGCTAATACATACTCAATTGGTAGCGGCTCAAGATAGACAAAAGATGTATGCAGATCCTAACAATGAGAAGAGGGAGTTTGAAGTAGGTTTGTATGTCTTTTTGAAGGTATCACCTTGGAAAGGGAAGATACGTTTTGGAAAGAAAGGGAAGTTAAGTCCAAGGTTCATAGGACCTTTTGAAATTTTAAGAAGGGTATGAGAGGTAGCTAATGAAGTAGCTTTACCTCCAGAGATGGAAAGAATACACAATGTGTTTGACGTGTCTGTATTGCGTCCTTATAAACTGGACTACAAGCACGTAATAGAGTATGAGTCTATTCAAGTAGAAAAAGACTTAACGTATGAAGAACTTCCAATTTAGATTGTTGATAGGAAGGAACAAGTCTTGAGAAATAAGATAATACCTTCGGTGAAGGTAATTTGGAGGAACCACAATGCCGAAGAAGCAACGTGGGAACTCGAGAGTAAATGAAGGAAAATTTTCCCCATTTTTTTATGTAATTGTATCAAGATTCTAGGGACAGAATCCTTATAAGGAGGGATAATGTAACGACCGAAAAATCGGATTTTTATGTGAATTAAATTTTATTTGATTATTTGAATTAAATGAATTTAATTGTTTATTTATGTGAGTAAGCTGTTTGAAGGTCGTTATATGACCTAGAATATGTGGATGTGGTTAGGATTATGGCTATGTGCTAGGGATAATTGTTTTGAATTTCCAAGATGAAAATAAAGATTTTCCGAGAAATTTCCATAAAAATACTATTCATTTGGTTCTGCTAAGGAATTAGTTATGAATTTCTGAGAAACGCGTAATGATAGAATTCTAAGACAAGACGGAATATCTAATAATATTTCAGTTATGGAAAACAAAGTTTTCGCCTGCGGACTTAAAACCTAAGGGTTAGGAAAAGTGAGTTTCGTGAATTAAGTGACTATATATAATGATTATAGTTGTTATACGTGTGAAGTACGAGTATGATACTAGTTATTATACAAGTATAGTATGAAGATTATTACGACGTATAATATGAATATCGTACGAACTATATACGAACAGAATACGAGAATTGTACGAGTAGAATACGATTATTCTTAGTGGACTTTGAGTAAATGGACTTTGATAACTCCAATTGGACTTGGTTTGTGTCAAGCCCAAAGTTATGTAAATCAAGCCCAAGATAGGCCCAATATGATTTATTTCTAAAGCCCAAACCAAGAAACCAAACCGCGGATCGAACTAATGGATCACCGGATGGGTAAACCCCATGGGGCAACCCATGGGGGACCCAAAGGGCCATGTGGGATGGCCACTTGGTGGCCAAGTAAAGTGATTTACTTGGTGATGAAGGATTGAATAGTATGGAGGTGAACTTATTGACCAATTTGCCCTCCATTAGATTTCTATATAAAGGAAGCTTGGGTTGGTCAATTTGTTGTTTCACCAACTCTAAACAAATATATTGAGAGAGAAAAAAGAGCTTTAACAAGTAATCAAGAACAATCCAAAGTAAAGTATACAAGCTTTATTCAAGAACGCGAAGAACGTTAAGGTAATAATAAGTAAACCTTAGTCTTCGATCTTTTTCTATTTATTTTTCTTAGAGAAGTATGAATTAGTGGAGCATGTCTCTTCCGGAGTAATAAGAATGGCTAATAGTAGATTAAAACATTATAAGTCATGTATAATTAGGAATCAAAAGCGTTTAAGTAAGTTTAAGCGAAGAAAACCAATAAGCGTTTATTTGGTTGTTGATGGACAAATTAAAAATCATCAAGTGTAGGGTATGTGCATATTTCTTGGTTAAGTATAGATAATGAATCAATGGATGGGTTCCATTTGATTTGGCGTATAAAACTCGAGTAACGAAGTTATGGTGAAATTTACGAGATTAGGCGTTAAACGTTGAAATCGTAGAAATTCTAGATTAGTAGTCAAAAGCTGTCGTTTAACTCGGAAACATTGGTTTTCGATGGCATATCGTAGGACAACGTATTTAGGAGTCGTGGACTTAAGAATCGTTGAATTCCTACTTAAAACGAAGAAACGAGTTATGAACGTTCACGAACGTTAAACGAACGCGTAATAGAAAATTAAATAGTGAATTTATTGTTAACGGATTTAAAAACTTCTTTTATCAAAATCGAAGTACATGAGATATGTAAGATAATAGCTTTTGAACGAGCCAATTCCGACTTCTAACGACCAACTTAGGAGTCCGGAAAGAAATAAACTGGAAAAACTCGTAAATTTCGGAGAGGCTCAAGCGGTATGTCACGCCTAAGCAAGTGTTACTCATGCACGGTGTTGTGGGTAGATGATAAGAGTGGGTAATCGCTAAGTCGCACCACAGCGCCACTCGTATGAAGAAGTCTCATGTCGCAGCGTCGAGACGAGTTTAGATATTGTTAGTTGGCATCACAGCGCCAATATTGTACTAGAGGATAGCGTCGCAGCGCCGAGAGAGGAGAAAAGTTCACCAAGTTAATTTTTGAACCCAATTGTTGCAAGGAAATTATGGGGCCTGTATAAATACTTAATATACTTGGTAAGACCATTCCTATATCACATATTTAGTGATGACTTTAGGAATTTAACGTTGTAATGAAACGATGATCGTTAATAAGCCGTAAGGAAGAATAGTAACTTGAGTCGGGTTTTATTAATGAAATAAATTCGGTTAAGTTATAGAAGAGAAAGAAGTTGGTAAAAACAATGTGATTAGATTGTTTGGTAGCTAATTGCAGTGTGCTATATTAATATATCATGTAGAAATTGTAAAGACAAAGAACTGTTGAATTTTATTTGAAGACGCTTGAAGGCAAGTTTTCTTAACGTTTGTCTAACCTTCGTGTTAGCCAAGTTTTCTGTGATTCGTGTTATAAGATGCATGAATTATCTTCTGAAAGGGTCGATGCCAATTTTAACTCGGCTAGACTTATCTTAAGAGTTTGATTATATTTGGTTACAAGTCTTTTGATATAGAATTGATAACGCTATCCTATGCCAATTGTTTGGTACGAATTTAAAGGTAAGCCTGGGTATGAATAAACAAATGTATTTTACATCGATTATTCGATGGGCACGTGAGGTTGCCAAAACTTAAACGTAAAAACGTTTAACGGATGATTGTTAATCAACATAGAGTACAATAGGCTGATCACCTAGAAGTGCTCGTAAGATATATCAGACTTACAGACTTGGTGTCGGGTTATCCTTTTTCATGAATGAAACCTAAAAGAGAATGTTCATGGTCTTTTGACCTACTCAGAATTTCTAAGTCATTATATGTACTTCGGAATTATTTTCTGAGAATGAAAAGTCTTTTTCAATGTTTCATAGTACTTCATAACTACTTGTTCAATTATTAAAGAATAATCATATGATTCTCGACATGGTATTTATATTATCTATTGTTAGACTTACTGAGCTAGTAATACTCACTTCTTGCTTGAATTATATGATTGCAGCTAAGGCCGAGCGAACCGAGGGTTCTAATAAAGATAAAGGCAAGGCTAAAATGGATAATTTATTTATCACGTAATAGACTAGTATTGTAATACCCGAAAAAAGTACTAATAATAATATTAATACTTAAATCTATATTTAAAAATAGTTAATTGGGCTTTCCTTGTGTTTGGGTAAGATTCTATTTAATTAATGTGGACCATAATAAGTAAAGGATTGTATTAATTTGGGCTTTTAAATTAATTGGGTCTAATTTATAATTCTGTAATTTTAAATCCTAATAAATTAAAAGAATTAAGGAAACATATTAATTAAAAATAAATAAGTAAAACCTAGCTTTATCTTATTACGTCTGATGAGTTGTGGGAGTAAAGCGAGAACAAAAGAAAGAGGCGGAAGAAGAACGAGGAGGAGAACGAGAGAACGTGGCTGGAATTACAAAAGGGTTTGAGAGTAAAATCTTAAAATTTTATTGATCATATTCTTCTTCTTAAAGGTAACTATGGACTATTTTTGAATACAAAACAATTAGTTTGCTACTGTAATTATAATCTATTTCTTATTGTATTTGCAATCTATTTTAAAATTTTAGTATACCGTTTGATTAGTTGAATTTGTTAATGAAATTTTGATTTATAATTGGGATATATGTTATATATATATATATATATACAGAAATTTTAAAAAAAGGGAAGGTAATAAATAATATTATAATATTGTTATTATAATTAAAATGTATCTTTTGATTAAGAAATGAATATAGTATTTTAAAATTATTGAATTTATGAAAATATAATTTTATGAGTTCATAATTTAATTATATGTATTATATTTTATTATGATAATTAGATCGGATTGAGGAGTTTAGCGGGTCATAGTAGTTGGATTCTTGCAAATTATTTTGGTACTATATTAAGGTACGGATTAGTATTTTTCAATGAGACTCTTTTAAATATTATTCGATTCGTTTTGTTATTCGTTTAAAAATTTGGTATTGCTTCTTAGGATTATTCCTTGCTGTGCAATTTATTGTGACAGTTTCGTTTTGGCGTTCACATTAAAATTCGTATTTGTACTACTTGAACTAGTTAATCATGTCAGTATATTTTGGAGACTTTATTCGTTTGTACCATTGTTTGTATACTTTTATTCATATTCGGGAGTTATTTTGATAATTGATATATTGTGATAATTAATAATGTTTGTATTTGATAATTCGATTTCATTTGAATATGGTCATGTAAGCCTTGTGATTTGAACCTCTTCTGGCTTACATTTTGTAGTTTGATCCTTAGGGTATACTTGAGCTAACCACCTGTGGGGGTACCATAGGCATGTCCTCTTGACACAAGGGCATGACACCTTCCGTGGCGGTGTGATCAATCCACGGCGTATCCTTTTGTATGCTCTGGGAATGAGCTTTGGCCATTTGATATATTTGTTCAGGATACGTATGGGTCGACCCAATATTTGATTTGATTCGAATTATGTGATGGATTAGTGACGTATGTGTCGTTCGTACTATCCGATTTGATTTGTATATATCATGGTACCGAGGTATTTTGTTAGCCTTTGGCTATTTGTATTTGAGCTCAGTATGAAGTTGTCACCTTATAACCATTTGATTCAGCCTTATTTTGTTTGGAATTCTTTTGACTATAGTTGTCAGTTCGACAGTGTTAATCATTTGTACCTTGTCTTAAAATTTTTGATGTATTCATATTTGGTTAGTAGTTGTAATTGTTCGTTCATTCAGTTCCTTTGGTACATATATATTTTGTATATATATGTGCATTTTTATATTCGTACTAGGCAATTGGCTCACGCTGTGTTCTTTTTCTGGTAGGTTTGCAGGGGTGATTCAGGGCTAGTGTGATGATAGAGTTGTCTTTGACAATCTAGGTTGTTTCGAATTTTGGTTTTGGTTATTTTGACTCTATTGGGAGAATTAGATTTAGTATTATATTAATGGATCAGTACCACTATTAATATTTTGAAGTTATTAGTGCTCTGTTTACTTATTTTAAGGGTTGTTGTGCTTTGCATGTGACCTCTCTTTCCTTTTCGGGAACGGGGTGTTACGGAGATGGTATTAGAGCTTAGGTTCTTTCTTGTAGAAAACCTATTTAGGTTTGACCTGTGAGTTGTGGGTAAATCACTGGGTAGACGTAGGAGTTTTATTTGATTTTGTTCTCTATTTTGTTGGTCTTAATTTTAACCAAGTGTTTTGAGCTCTTTAAGTTGTAGTTGATTTGAGAAACGCGAGATAATTTGTTAGGATTATTATTGTTATGTGTTGGAGCAATAATATTAGTTAAGGATTGTGATTTGATCATTAAGAAGAAGAATGTCATATTTTGTTCAGTTAAGAAATGATTATACGATTATTATATGAGTATTTGTATCAGCGAGTTATGATATTGGAGAATTATTTGTTAGAGTTATTTCAGGTAATTACAAATTATTATGATTTTGGAATTGAGGATTTGATTAAGGTTAGATTCTGATTTTTGTTAAGTTGTGAATAATTTGAGGTATGTGAATCGGTGGGATAATATGATAAAGTGAAAACTATTGAGTACATAGGATCTCTTGTAATTTTGAGTTGTTGTAGAGATTCGAGGTAATTAGATTAATCTTTTGGAGTTAACGAATTTTGTGATTATTTCCTAGTACAATATTGGAGTTATCTTATATGAAATTTTGAGTGATAGTATGAGGAGATCTTGGAATTTGTTGGGTTAAGATTTGCATTAAGAGAATGATTGATTCATCGAATGGTTAGATATATATAATAAGTGATGAATCTTTAAGAGATTTTGAAAGCTATAGTTTGATTATTCAGATAGTAGGATATATTATTTGGAATTTTGGTATGGTGATGAAGAGATCTTAGTAGTAATATATTTTTGGTGTAATATTATTTGAGAACTAATTTGATTCTAGGTTATGATATTTTAAAACTCTTGAGTTCTTAGGGTTAGTTAGAGATATAATTTGAACAATTGTTTTGTTTGTCCGATGTCATTGAAGTTTTGCATGTATTTATGTTAAATAAATAAATAAAATAAAAATAATTTGTTAAATCTTTTTCATGTGTGGAACATAAACATTTTACGAGTTAAAAATAATTTTAAATATTTTGGGTATTCGAATCGTATTTAGATGAAGAAAATTTTTTGTGTTTTCGAATTATGTTTCGAAGAGTACGTACATTTGCAAGAATAAAACTTAAAGTAATTAATGGGGGCCCACACCAACGGTGGATCATGTGATTTAATTTAATGCAATTCGAAGAACCTTGCCAAGGCTCAATTAACACGGTATAGATGACGAAGCTTTTACAAGTAGATGGATAATTGCGTGGACCGACGGACTTATTAGGCTTGATCGTTACAAATGGCGGCGCTACGTCTTAACTAAAGTTTATGAATAATTATACATTCGATTTAAATAAAAATAAAAATAAAACTTTATGTAGCTTATTTGAATTCCGAGGACAGAATTATTTTAAGGGGAAGATAATGTAATAACTCAAAGAAAAAATAAAATTTTGGGTATAATTAAATAATTGATTAAATTAAAACTGAGGAGTACATTAGGGTTTTGATAACTACTATATTGATTTCTATTTATTTTTAAAGAGTAAAGGTGTAACTTTAATCCGATTATAATTTGATTAGTTGAATTTCAGAGTAAAATACTTGTACGCACTGCAGTCCATAAAAATAATAATAATCATAATTAATTAATTAATCCGATGTCGAAATTGAGTGAATCCAAAGCGTGTTTCTTCAGTTTTTCGTCTTCTACAATTGGAAGAAGGAAGAAGCTTGAGGCAATTTTATATCGTCAAAAGCGGGTTATGAGGAGGAAGACAATCTCATTTGTTAAAGTTTTATAGCAAAATTATCTGGAGCGCGAAACTACTTCAGATGGGGGAGTCAATTCGAGCGGAGTGTCCGTCTCTCTTTGAAAATTAGGTACGTTCCATTCTTTTGATTCCAAGGACCGAATCCTTTTTAAAGGTGAGGTAATGTAATACCCGAAAAAAAAAAGTAATAATAATAAAAATAATAAAAATATTTAAATCTATATTTAAAAATAGTTAATTGGGCTTTCCTTATGTTTGGGTGAGATTCTATTTAATTAATGTGGACCATAATAAGTAAAGGATTGTATTAATTTGGGCTTTTTAATTAATTGGGTCTAATTTATAATTTTGTAATTTTAAATCCTAATAAATTAAAAAATTAAGGAAACATATTAATTAATAATAAATAAGTAAAACCTAGTTTTATCTTATTACGTCCGATGAGTTGTGGGAGTAAAGCGAGAACAAAAGAAAAAGAGGAAGAAGAAGACGAGGAGGAGAACGAGAGCGTGTTTGGAATTACAAAAGGGTTTGAGAGTAAAATCTTAAAATTTTATTCATCATATTCTTCTTCTTAAAGGTAACTGTGGACTATTTTTGAATACAAAACAATTAGTTTGCTACTGTAATTATAATCTATTTCTTATTGTATTTGCAATCTATTTTAAAATTTTAGTATATCGTTTGATTAGTTGAATTTGTTAATGAAATTTTGATTTATAATTGGGATATATGATATATATATATATATATATATATATGTATATATATGTTATATATATATATATATATATATATATAATTTATAAAAAAAGGAAGGTAATAAATAATATTATAATATTGTTATTATAATTAAAATGTATCTTTTGATTACAAATTGAATATAGTATATTAAAATTATTGAATTTATGAAAATATAATTTGTATGAGTTCATAATTTAATTATATGTATTATATTTTATTTTGATAATTAGATCGGATTGAGGGAGTTTAGCGGGTCATAGTTGGATTCGGCGAATTATTTTGGTACTATATTAAGGTACGGATTTCGTACTTTTTCAGTGAAACTCTTTTAAATATGATTCGTTCGTTTTGTTATTCGTTTAAAAATTTGGTATTGCTTCTTAGGATTATTCCTTGCCGTGCAATTTATTGTGACAGTTTCGTTTTGGCGTTAACATTAAAATTCGTATTTGTATTCCTTGAACTAGTTAATCATGTCAGTATAATTTGGAGACTTTATTCGTTTGTACCATTTTTTGTATACTTTCATTCACATTCGGGAGTTATTTTGATAATTGATATATTGTGATAATTAATAATGTTTGTATTTGATAATTCGATTTCATTTGAATATGGTCATGTAAGCCTTGTGATTTGAACCCCTTCTGGCTTACATTTTGTAGTTTGATCCTTAGGGTATACTTGAGCTAACCACCTGTGGGGGTACCACATGCATGTCCTCTTGACATAAGGGCATGACACCTTCCGTGGCGGTGTGATCTGTCCACGGCGTATCCTTTTGTATGCTCTAGGAATGAGCTTTGGCCATTTGATATATTTGTTCAGGATATGTATGGGTCGACCCAATATTTGATTTGATTCGAATTATGTGACGGATTAGTGACGTATGTGTCGTGCGTACTATCCGATTTGATTTATATACATCATGATACCGAGGTATTTTGTTAGCCTTTGGCTATTTGTATTTGAGCTCAGTATGAAATTGTTACCTTATAACCATTTGATTCAGCCTTATTTTGTTTGGAATTCTTTTGACTATAGTTGTCGGTTCGACAGTGTTAATCATTTGTACCTTGTCTCAACAATTTCGATATATTTATATTTGGTTAGTAGTTGTAATTGTTCGTTCATTAAGTTCCTTCGGTACATATGTATATTGTATATATATGTGCATTTTTATATTCGTACTGGGCAATTGGCTCACGCTGTGTTCTTTTTCTGGCAGGTTTGCAGGGGTGATTCAGGGCTAGTGTGATGATAGAGTTGTCTTTGACAATCTAGGTTGTTTCGATTTTTGGTTTTGGTTATTTTGACTCTAGTGGGAGAATTGTATTTAGAATTGTATTAATGGATCGATACCACTATTAATATTTTGAAGTTATTAGTGCTCTGTTTAATTATTTTAAGGGTTATTGTGCTTTGCATGTGACCTCTCTTTCCTTTTCGGGAAGGGGTGTTCTGAGAGATGGTATCGAGCTTAGGTTCTTTCTTGTAGAAAACCTATTTAGGTTCGAATTTGTGAGTCATGGGTAAATCCTTTGGGTGTATATAGGAGAGTTATTTGATTTTGTTCTCTGTTTTGTTGGTCTTAATTTTGACTAAGTGTTTTGAGCTCTTTGAGTTGTTGTTGATTTGAGAAACGCGAGATAATTTGTTAGGATTATTATTGTTATGCGTTAGAGCAATAATATTAGTTAAGGATTGTGATTTGATCATTAAGAAGAAGAATGTCATATTTTGTTCAGTTAAGAAATGATTATACGATTATGATATGAGCATTTGTATCAGCGAGTTTTGATATTGGAGAATTATTTGTTAGAGTTATTTTCGGTAATTATATATTATTATGATTTTGGAATTGAGGATTTGTTTTGGGTTAGCTTCTGATTTTTGTTAAGTTGTGAATAATTTGAGGTATGTGAATCGGTGGGATAATATGATAAAGTGAAAACTATTAAGTACATATGATCTCTTGTAATTTTGAGTTGTTGTAGAGATTCGAGGTAATTAGATTAATCTTTTGGAGTAAACAAATTTTTTGATTATTTCCTAGTAGAATATTGGAGTTATCTTATATGAAATTTTGAGTGATAGTATGAGGAGATCTTGGAATTTGTTGGGTTAAGATTTACATTAAGAGAATGTTTGATTCATCAAATGATTAGATATATACAATAAGTAATGAATCTTTAAGAGATTTTGAAAGCTATAGTTTGATTATTCATATAGTAGGATATATAATTTGGAGTTTGGTATGGTGATGAAGAGATCTTAGTAGTAATATATTTTTGGTGTAATATTATTTGAGAACTAATTTGATTCTAGGTTATGATATTTTGAAACTCTTGAGTTCTTAGGGTGAGTAGGAGATATAATATGTACAATTGTTTTGTTTGTCCGATGTCATTGAAGTTTTGCATATATTTATGTAAAATAAATAAATAAAATAAAAATAATTTGTTAAATCTTTGTCATGTGTGGAACATAAACATTTTATGAGTTAAAAATAATTTTAAATATTTTGGGTATTCGAATCGTATTTAGATGAAGAAAATTTTTTGTGTTTTCGAATTATATTCCGAAGAGTACGTACGTTTGCAAGAATGAAACTTATAGTAATTGACGGGGGCGGCACCAACGGTGGATCATGTGATTTAATTTAATGCAACGCGAAGAACCTTGCCAAGGCTTAATTAACTCGGTATAGCTGACGACGCTTTTACAAGTAGATGGATAATTGCGTGGACCGACAGACTTATTAGGCTTGATCGTTACAAATGGCGGCGCTACGTCTTAACTAAAGTTTATGAATAATTATACATTCTATTTAAATAAAAATAAAAATAAAACTTTATGTAGCTTATTTGAATTCCGAGGACGAAATTATTTTAAGGGGAAGGTAATGTAATAACTCAAAAAAAAATGGGTATAATTAAATAATTTATTAAATTAAAACTGAGCAGTACATTAGGGTTTTGATAACTACTATATTGATTTCTATTTATTTTTAAAGAGTGAAGGTGTAACTTTAATCTGATTATAATTTGATTAGTTGAATTTCGGAGTAATAAACTTGTACGCACTGCAGTCCATAAAAATAATAATAATTATAATTAATTAATTAATCCGATGTCGAAATTGAGTGAATCCAAAGCATGTTTCTTTAGTTTTTCGTCTTCTACAATTTGGAAGAAGGAAGAAGCTTGAGGCAATTTTATATCGTCAAAAGCGGGTTATGAGAAGGAAGACAATCCCATTTGTTAAAGTTTTGTTGCAAAATTATCTGGAGCGCGAAACTACTTCAGATGGGGGAGTCTATTCGAGCGGAGTGTCCGTCTCTCTTTGAAAATTAGGTACGTTCCATTCTTTTGATTCCAAGGACCGAATCCTTTTTAAGGGTGAGGTAATGTAATACCCGAAAAAAAAAGTAATAATAATAATAATAATAATAATAATAATATTTAAATAATATGTTAAAAAATAGTTAATTGGGCTTTACTATATTTTTGGGTGAGCTTTCCTTATGTTTGGGTATTTATTTAATTAATGTGGACCATAATAAGTAAAGGATTGTATTAATTTGGGCTTTTAAATTAATTGGGTCTAATTTATAATTTTGTAATTTTAAATCCTAATAAATTAAAAGAATTAAGGAAACATATTAATTAATAATAAATAAGTAAAACCTAGCTTTATCTTATTACGTCTGATGAGTTGTGGGAGTAAAGCGAGAACAAAAGAAAGAGGCGGAAGAAGAACGAGGAGGAGAACGAGAGAACGTGGCTGGAATTACTAAAGGGTTTGAGAGTAAAATCTTAAAATTTTATTCATCATATTCTTCTTCTTAAAGGTAACTGTGGACTATTTTTGAATACAAAACAATTAGTTTGCTACTGTAATTATAATCTATTTCTTATTGTATTTGCAATCTATTTTAAAATTTTAGTATATCGTTTGATTAGTTGAATTTGTTAATGAAATTTTGATTTACAATTGGGATATATGTTATATATATATATATATATATATATATACAAAAATTTTTAAAAAAGGAAGGTAATAAATAATATTATAATATTGTTATTATAATTAAAATGTATCTTTTGATTACAAATTGAATATAGTATATTAAAATTATTGAATTTATGAAAATATAATTTGTATGAGTTCATAATTTAATTATATGTATTATATTTTATTTTGATAATTAGATCGGATTGAGGGAGTTTAGCGGGTCATAGTTGGATTCGGCGAATTATTTTGGTACTATATTAAGGTACGGATTCCGTACTTTTTCAGCGAGACTCTTTTAAATATGATTCGTTCGTTTTGTTATTCGTTTAAAAATTTGGTATTGCTTCTTAGGATTATTCCTTGCTGTGCAATTTATTGTGACAGTTTCGTTTTGGCGTTAACATTAAAATTCGTATTTGTATTCCTTGAACTAGTTAATCATGTCAGTATGTTTTGGAGACTTTATTCGTTTGTACCATTTTTTGTATACTTTCATTCACATTCGGGAGTTATTTTGACCATTGATATATTGTGATAATTAATAATGTTTGTGTTTGATAATTCGATTTCATTTGAATATGGTCATGTAAGCCTTGTGATTTGAACCCCTTCTGGCTTACATTTTGTAGTTTGATCCTTAGGGTATACTTGAGCTAACCACCTGTGCGGGTACCACATGCATGTCATCTTGACACAAGGGCATGACACCTTCCGTGGCGGTGTGATCTGTCCACGGCGTATCCTTTTGTATGCTCTAGGAATGAGCTTTGGCCATTTGATATATTTGTTCAGGATATGTATGGGTCGACCCAATATTTGATTTGATTCAAATTATGTAACGGATTAGTGACGTATGTGTCGTGCATACTATCCGATTTGATTTGTATACATCATGATACCGAGGTATTTTGTTAGCCTTTGGCTATTTGTATTTGAGCTCAGTATGAAGTTGTCACCTTATAACCATTTGATTCAAATTTTTATTTTGTTTGGAATTCTTTTGACTATAGTTGTCGGTTCGACAGTGTTAATCATTTGTAACTTGTCTCAACAATTTCGATATATTCATATTTGGTTAGTAGTTGTAATTTTTCGTTCATTAAGTTCCTTCGGTACATATGTATATTGTATATATATGTGCATTTTTATATTCGTACTGGGCAATTGGCTCACGCTGTGTTCTTTTTCTGGCAGGTTTGCAGTGGTGATTCAGGGCTAGTGTGATGATAGAGTTGTCTTTGACAATCTAGGTTGTTTCAATTTTTGGTTTTGGTTATTTTGACTCTAGTGAGAGAATTGTATTTAGTATTGTATTAATGGATCGATACCACTATTAATATTTTGAAGTTATTAGTGCTCTGTTTAATTATTTTGAGGGTTATTGTGCTTTGCATATGACCTCTCTTTCTTTTTCGGGAAGGGGGTGTTACAGAGATGGTATCAGAGCTTATGTTCTTTCTTGTAGAAAACCTATTTAGGTTTGACCTGTGATTTGTGGGTAAATCACTGGGTAGACGTAGGAGTTTTATTTGATTTTGTTCTCTGTTTTGTTGGTCTTAATTTTGACCAAGTGTTTTGAGCTCTTTGAGTTGTAGTTGATTTGAGAAACGCGAGATAATTTGTTAGGATTATTATTGTTATGCGTTGGAGCAATAATATTAGTTAAGGATTGTGATTTGATCATTAAGAAGAAGAATGTCATATTTTGTTCAGTTAAGAAATGATTATACGATTATGATATGAGCATTTGTATCAGCGAGTTTTGATATTGGAGAATTATTTGTTAGAGTTATTTCAGGTAATTATAAATTATTATGATTTTGGAATTGATGATTTGATTTGGGTTAGATTCTGATTTTTGTTAAGTTGTGAATAATTTGAGGTATGTGAATCGGTGGGATAATATGATAAAGTGAAAACTATTAAGTACATATGATCTCTTGTAATTTTGAGTTGTTGTAGTGATTCGAGGTAATTAGATTAATCTTTTGGAGTAAACGAATTTTGTGATTATTTCCTAGTAGAATATTGGAGTTATCATATATGAAATTTTGAGTGATAGTATGAGGAGATCTTGGAATTTGTTGGGTTAGGATTTACATTAAGAGAATGATTGATTCATCGAATGATTAGATATATACAATAAGTAATGAATCTTTAAGAGATTTTGAAAGCTATAGTTTGATTATTCAGATAGTAGGATATATAATTTGGAGTTTGGTATGGTGATGAAGAGATCTTAGTAGTAATATATTTTTGGTGTAATATTATTTGAGAACTAATTTGATTCTAGGTTATGATATTTTGAAACTCTTGAGTTCTTAGGGTGAGTAGGAGATATAATATGTACAATTGTTTTGTTTGTCCGATGTCATTGAAGTTTTGCATGTATTTATGTAAAATAAATAAATAAAATAAAAATAATTTGTTAAATCTTTGTCATGTGTGGAACATAAACATTTTATGAGTTAAAAATAATTTTAAATATTTTGGGTATTCGAATCGTATTTAGATGAAGAAATTTTTTTGTGTTTTTGAATTATATTCCGAAGAGTACGTACGTTTACAAGAATGAAACTTATAGTAATTGACGGGGGCCGGCACCAATGGTGGATCATGTGATTTAATTTAATGCAACGCGAAGAATCTTGCCAAGGCTTAATTAACACGGTATAGCTGACGAAGCTTTTACAAGTAGATGGATAATTGCGTGGACCGACGGACTTATTAGGCTTGATCGTTAGAAATGGCGGCGCTACGTCTTAACTAAAGTTTATGAATAATTATACATTCGATTTAAATAAAAATAAAAATAAAACTTTATGTAGCTTATTTGAATTCTGAGGACGAAATTATTTTAAGGGAAAGGTAATGTAATAACTCAAAAAAAAAAATTTGGTATAATTAAATAATTGATTAAATTAAAACTGAGGAGTACATTAGGGTTTTGATAACTACTATATTGATTTCTATTTATTTTTCAAGAGTGAAGGTGTAACTTTAATCCGATTATAATTTGATTAGTTGAATTTCGGAGTAAAATACTTGTACGCACTTCAGTCCATAAAAATAATAATAATCATAATTAATTAATTAATCCAATGTCAAAATTGAATGAATCCAAAGCGTGTTTCTTTAGTTTTTCGTCTTCTACAATTTGGAAGAAGGAAGAAGCTTGAGGCAATTTTATATCGTCAAAAGCAGGTTATGAGGAGGAAGACAATCTCATTTGTTAAATTTTGTAGCAAAATTATCTGGAGCGCGAAACTACTACATATGGGGGAGTATATTCGAGCGGAGTGTCCGTCTCTTTTTGAAAATTAGGTGCGTTCCATTCTTTTGATTCCAAGGACCGAATCCTTTTTAAGGGTGAGGTAATGTAATACCCGAAAAAAAAAGTAATAATAATAATAATAATAATAAAAATATTTAAATCTATATTTAAAAATAGTTAATTGGGCTTTACTTATGTTTGGGTGAGATTCTATTTAATTAATGTGGACCATAATAAGTAAAGGATTGTATTAATTTGGGCTTTTAAATTAATTAGGTCTAATTTATAATTATATAATTTTAAATCCTAATAAATTAAAAGAATTAAGGAAACATATTAATTAATAATAAATAAGTAAAACCTAGCTTTATCTTATTACGCCTCGATGAGTTGTGGGAGTAAAGCGAGAACAAAAGAAAGAGGCTAAGAAGAACGAGAGGAGGAGAACGAGAGGCGTAATTTGGAATTACAAAAGGGTTTGAGAGTAAAATCTTAAAATTTTATTCATCATATTCTTCTTCTTAAAGGTAACTGTGGACTATTTTTGAATACAAAACAATTAGTTTGCTACTGTAATTATAATCTATTTCTTATTGTATTTGCAATCTATTTTAAACTTTTAGTATACCGCTTGATTAGTTAAATTTGTTAATGAAATTTTGATTTACAATTGGGATATATATATATATATATATATATATATATATATATATATATATATATACTGGTCAGATCAAGAGCATTCTCCTTAAATAGCATTCCTCTTGGAATAGCATTCTTGTATTAAAACTAAATGCGTTTTTTGGAGGGACGCGGTGGCATTGTATTTACAAAAATGCCACCGCGTCCCTCCAAAATGATGTAGTTTTAATACAAGAATGCTATTTAAGGAGGAATGCTCTTGATCTTTCCGATATATATATATATATATATATATATATATATATATATATATATATATATATATATATATATATGGGAGCCCCTCCATATGACCGATTGCTATATGAAAGTAATGTCTAACACCTCATTTTTGGACCGTTGATAAATTGAATTGATGGGTGCGATTAACTTTTCTATTTGATGTTTCAAGACGAGGTTGTTGTTGTGCCTAATTATTTACTGTGCATTAATTTCTATTTTAATAAGTGAGGCCCACGTAAAATTATATTGTCGATATAGTTATAAAAAGTGAATATTTATTATTAAATAATCCCACTTAAGAGCTTCTACCTAAACATATATTTTAAATTTTTTTTTATTTCTCCTTTGGTAAAAAGGCCGATATCTAGTGGCATTAAAATAATAAAATAATCCCGTAGGAAGAGTTTTTATAGAATTACACATTTTTTTTTTTATTTCTCCCGGCACATCATAAAGTTGATACTGGTGGCATTAAAATAATAAAAAAATTTACTTAAGACAGGTGATATGGTGGTATTAAAAATTAAAAAAATAGCTCTGTTTGCATCGCTTGTCACGGTACCGACAATAAAAATTAAAAAAAATCATTTTATTCAAGCAATTCATTTGCTAAATGATTCGAACTCGCAACCTCCAACTCCATACACTCGTTAATATGACCACCCGAGCAGCACCACTGCCTAGTCATTAATTTCAACCAAGGATATATCTTTATATTAAAACTTCACCATCCCCCAAAATCTATATTCTCGCATTATTATTATATTACGATTTATTATTATTAATAAGTCTATATAATACATATGGGGTTTTCTATTTAGAAATAAGTTAATATCTATATTTATTATTATCCCTTTAATATTTTTTTTTTTATTTTGTAATAATATCAATAAAAGGATTATTAATATATTAAAAAAATATCATTCTTTAATAAAATATAAATAATGATTTTATATTCATGTATTACTATTATTATTATATTCATGTATTACTATTATTAAAAATAATATTAATAATGATTTTTAATATTAATATAAATAATGTGATTATTAATATTAGTCCAAATAAAAATATCCATACAGTTCAACAAAATAGATAATTTTTTTTCGTATTAATAATATGAAGTGGTTTTATGTGATTCAATAATATTCATATTACTAAGTTATGAATTTGAAAATCCCATAAAGTTCAACCAAATAGACATTCTTATTAATTAATATGTACATTAGATAACGTTGGATAAGTTTTATATCTCAGAGGCCGGAAGTAATCTTGCGGATTTCTTGTAGAGCTCCCACGCGACGCGATAACGAAAGACTGTGACATCTTCCAAGGACCACTTCTCTTCAAAAATATTACCATTGGCCCTAATCTAAACAAATCAACATACTTGCATACAAAATGCCGATACCGAGTTGTTGTGTTGTTTTGGTCGAATCTTTAAGGTCGCACAAGAGATTTCTTGTTGGGCCACTCAACGATCAAATTACCATTTCGCAAACAAAATGGTATCAAATGTACTGCATGTACAAAGTAGTTGGTTAATAATTTTTAATATTAAAGGACATTATAAAATTAAAATATTTTAAAACTAAACATACCGCAACTTTAACTAATTCGAGTACATTTCATGTAACTTAATATACTTAGTGTCATCAGAAAAGTGTCAATTGATTATGGTAACCATCCAATCTTCAACTGCGAATAGGAACAAGACAAAATGGCGTTGATTGGTACTACACACCGGCATGAATATGTATTTGCATTCGTGTAAAGGTGGACCAACATCTTGGTTAACATACGGATCTCAAAAACTCCATGCAGTATTCACGTTAATGCAGGGCACATAGCCCTGCCCAAGATGCATGAAGAATGAATTCACGAAACCAAATTGGGACCACCTTTGTATTCCCCGCGACCTGTAGTATTCCTCTCTGTCTCGTAGCAACAACATATAAGCGTCGATGACATGCTCGAATATCCAACACCCAGGCCCTAAGGATTGCACTGCATTGTATTCTAATTCATATAACTGGCGCGGATGTAATAAAGGATATAAATCCCCTTCTGGTGCCACTACGTTTCCAAACATATGTTTATTTACAAATGTCTCCTTCCAATCTTTAAGTCTTTTGGATAAGGACCCTTTTGGTCCATAAGAGATGTGGTCTCCCACATCTTGTACCTAATTGAGACCCAAATGTACATTATTATTATATAGCAATAATAATTAAAACCATCACTATTAACATAAATATATATACCTTTTGTGAACTAGATCCCTTGGCGTCAGAAAGTCCCGCAAATAAAGAGTTGGTTGGAATGTAACACTCCTCATAGGTTTGGAAGGTTGGAATGTAACACTCCTCGTAGGCTTGGGTGGTGGGAATGGAGTTCTCCTCGATTACTTGTGGGGTGGGTATGTAGCTCTCTTGTACAACATAATCAGTTTGTTTCCCAAGCCCTTCATTGAGTTGTGTGTATTGGGACTGTGGTCCAAAATTTGTGGGACCCCCCTATCGAGGTATTTGTTTACCTCTTACTTCAAAGTCGTATAGGGCGTATTGGAAATCCCAATTATTTTTTTGCAGAACCAACTCGGGAGGCAGCTGAGTAAGTACTGAAAATTTATCAAGTAACGACTTTGCACTCTCAACCTGTCATGTAAGATAAACACAAACAAATATTATTAACAATAAATATGAATAAATGTAATAATAAGTATTTACTCCAATACATGATTTATTAAAGAAGAATATAATTTTATACCATTTGAATAAGGTGTTGTTGGTTGTAAATGGCCCGAGGCTCATAACAACTATCGTGGTCGCTTGCCTGTCGAGGTCGGTGGATTTTCCAACGTGTAATTTTCCTATACCAAACCATGTAATCATCTATTGGGACATAATCAAAAATTTCAGTTTGTTATCCTTCGAGATGATCCATGTATGCCTCCCATATCGAAATATATTCCCTTCTCAAGGCCATGCAATCTTCGACATCAATAAATTTAAACTTTTTCTCCTTTCTAAGGTCACCGTGGTTTTTGGCTGTTGATGGTATGCCTTGCATGAACCCGAACTGTCTCATCACACGGTCCGGCATCTGAAATTCCACAATATCAAAGTGGATCAAGGGGACCCCACCAGATCCCAATAACCTACCTTCAAAATTAAATCCACTAATATCATCATCCCACATTATGTAAGGCCGCCAAACCACATCCCACATAGACTTAATATCTAACTCCCCTCGGTAAAATGACAAATGGTGATGGGGATTCTCACGTCTACCAGGGTAACTGTGGGCTCCAAAATAGGACCATGATATAGCCCTAGGTAACCATAAGGATGATTGTGGCCAAGGGTTTGGCTTTCCAATACTTACACGCTCATAAGCCCAAATTTGTAACAATGTAACACAACCATTAATGTATTTAACTCCTTTCCTAGTAGCAGTATATAAAGGTCTATACAAATATGCTATCACTGCCGCGCCCCAAGAGTAAGTTACACAATCTTCAGCGTTGACAATAAAAGACATATATCGTGGGTGCACACTATTTCTATTCCTATTAGGGAATAATATTGCCCCACACAACCACAACATTTATGCCTTTATGTGTCGCCCTACAACATCTTTACTTGCATTCTCAGGACATTTATTAAAATGTTTCGTGCAACCACACTAATGAAATTAGACCGCATTTTTTGAACTAAAATATTCACCAGCTAATTTATCTCCAAAACAATCCCTAAAATAATTCAAATTGGTGACAGCAAGGGGACCCGTTAAGGGCTTTCCCACCACCGGTAACCCAAAAATAAAGTGAACATCCTCTAACGTGATTGTTATTTCTCCACAGTTTAAATGAAAAGTATTGGTCTCCGGGCGCCATCTCTCGACTAAGGCAGATATCAGACCAAGATTAGTTTGGTGTACAACACCTTGAAAACTAAATACTCCAAATCCACATTTATCTAAAAGGATTTTTTGTTCTTTTGTCAAAACCCACTGATTATATTTCTGATCAGTATATTGACTGGAGCCTAGTTTTCCCCTATCTCTCCCATGATATATGTCATCTGATACATGATCTTGTTGATCATGCAGAACACTTGGATCAATTGGCCCATATTCCCAACTATCCATCTTTTACCTAAAAAATACATCAATTCCATATTAGTATAAAGATGCATGACAAAATGAAGTTGAAAGTAACAAAATGTCGCAAAATGACAAAGAATAATAATGCATGCACACTAACATGCATTAAAAATCGAACAACATGCATATAATAATAACATGCATGTATATAATGTAATAATATTAACATGCATTAAAAACTAGTAAAAACAAAAACTATTAAAACAAAAACAATAAGAATAAAAATAAATTAAAACAATAAGTGAACAATTGAGTACATGGGATAAAATAAAAACAATAAATGAAAATAATAATAAAATAAATACTTATCAATGCATGCTATATCTTTAAAAGTTTTCTTTTTATTTGGATTTGTTAAAATAGAAATAAGTTAATATCTATATTTATTATTATCCCTTTAATATTTTTTCTTATTTTTGTAAAAATATGTCCAATTAGTCTAATTAATATATTAAAAATAAATATCATTCTTTAATAAAATATAAGGTGATCATTATAAATCTTCAGATTATTTTGTTGTTATTATACTAAAAAATAATAACAACAATAGAAACTATTAAAAAATGAACAAATGGAATATCTTACAATAAATAACAATAACAGCTATAACAATATCTTACATTAAAATCTTCGGTATCTTCAGAATATAATAAATGGAATCCAGCCGGTTCAACTTGTTGAAGTTTTCATGCATTAAAATCTTCCAAATACTCCCTCTATACTCTCTCGTTATTTTAGTTTGATCTAGCTTAGCAAGTGAACTTTAGTTTTGAACAACATGTGTTCTCAATAGACGTTTAAATAAGCTCATGCAAGTCCGAAGGTACATGAATTATTTTAGGACCAAATTCAAACATTAATACTGTTATGGGTCACAGCTTTTTAGTTTATCGAAGCTTGCAGGTGTTCTTTTCCGAGGCGATGTGGCAGAAAAAGTAGTCAACATGGCAGAAAAAGTACTTATCAATGCATGCTATATCTTTATAAAAGTTTTTTTTTTCCTATATTAACGCTTAAACCCGGCTTTAGCTTTTTTAATTTTTTTATCTTCTTTTCTCCATTGTATAATGATAACTCAAAGAAATTAAAATAAAAAATAAATAAAAAGCATCCTGTTTAAGACTGACTTCATCCCTTTAACTTATGTAAACAAGATAGGGCCAAGACAAATTTGTCCCTACCGACAAATTGGAATAAAAAAAATCGATATCCCAAACTATTCGCTACTAAACAGATTCGAAATCGCGACCTCAAGCACCAATCCCTCGTCATATGACTACCCGAGCACCACGGGCCTAGCTGTTTTAATTTACCTTGGATTTGTATATATCTTAAAACAGTCCATTTCCCCCCAAATTAAATTTCTCAATATTTTATTATAATTATTCGATTATTATTATTATTATTATATTATTATTACGATTGAGTATAAAGTATTTCCATATTGATTTGGCTTATGTACTTTTTTATTAGTTTATTACCATTATTATTATTATTATTATAAAGCTGTATCGGCTGGTCTTTTTACCTTTAAATATTGTCTAGGAAGCTGCTATTTTCTCAAGTTATCTTCTTCTCCATGAACCCGAATTTGTTCTCTGATATTATTTTCTCTTTTCACCTCTACTCATAATTTGTATCATCTAGTTGCCCACTTTCACTTCAGAAAATCAAGTTGAAGTTCTGATCGAGCAAAATTCATCACTATTATTCACAAGTAAGTTTTTCAAAATGTCATATAATACATCTGAATTTGTCAGTGAAGTTGAAAGTAATAAATCTGATATTGTTCTGTACGTTGGTCAATTATTTTGTACGTTGGAAGAGGTTGAATATTTTTATAGATCATATGCTCGCAAAAATGGATTTGAGATTAGAATTGCAACTAGTCATAAACATGCTAATACGAATGATATCAGATCTAGGAAGTATGTATGTAAGAAAGCCGGTACACCAATTGTTGGCAAGAGTTTACCTGATGATGAAGATAGTAGTAATAAAATAACTAGACAGAGAGACTCGATAGGACGAACAATGTGCAAAGCTAGAATATATGTTGTCCACAATAAGAAAGAAGACAATTGGCGATTTCTCATTGTTGAATTAGAGCACAATCATCACTTAGTGACCCCCCACCAAAGTAGATTTGATAGAGACACACGTAAATATTACTCTGTTGCAAGAAATTTAATTGACACTTTAAATAAGTCCCAGATTGGTCCTAGTAAGATGATGAATGTTTTGAGCACAATGGAAGGTGTTTGCAAAATGTTCCTTTCTCTACTGCCAATGTTGAGAATGTGGTGCGAGATTTAAGGCGTGAATCAGAGATGAAAATGATGCACAAGTCATTGTCAATCATTTAAACAAACTTGCATCCGGAAGTGCCAAAGAAATTTTTTTTTTCCGAGTGAAACCGGTGAAAACAAACCAGATAGCTTGTATTTTGTAGGTTGACGCCCGATCAAGGTTTATGTATCAACGGTTTGGAGACGTTGTGACATTTGATAGTACATACCGGACAAATAAGTATGGCATGCCGTTTGTTCCATTTGTCGGGGTCAACCACCATTATCAGTCTATATTATTTGGATTTGCACTGTTACGAGACGAGACAGAGGACACTTTTGTTTGGGTATTACAGACATGGCTTGAAGCCATGAACTACAAGGCACCTACAACCATCATCACTGATCAAGACAGAGCCATGAGTAATGCTATTGCTACGGTACTTCCTTCTAGTTATCATTTATTGTGTTCTTGGCATATTAGCAATAAATTTCCTAAAAAATTGCATCATGTTTATTCTGAGCACCCATCGTTCAAAAATGATTTTAACAACTGTGTGTATAACTCATTGTCCATCGAGGAATTTGAAGAGCGTTGGCATATTCTGATAAGTTCCTATGAATTGTATACCAATGAATGGCTTGGAAGTTGGTATGATGTACGACAGAAATGGATTCCAGCATATACAAAGAAATATTTTGTCACGAGAATGACTACCACTGGTAGAAGCAAGAGCATGAATGCCTTTTTTGATGAGTATGTTAATGCATCAACAGGTATGCTATGTTTTGTACTGCAAAGTCAAAAGGCTGTAGAAAGACAGTTTATTAGGGAGAGGAAGGCTGACTACATAAAAAAACATCGTAAAAGGATTATGGTACTCGGTTCATCTTTAGAAGTTCATGCTGCACAAGTGCACACAAAAGAGATGTTTAGACGTTTCCAACGTCAATTCGTCGATTCCATGAAATATAATGTTCATAAACTTAGTGAGTTGTGTGTCACTGATACTAAGGTTTATGCAGTGTATAATGCAAATGCAACTGAAAGTGGTGGAAGATATAAAGAAATTATCAACAATCGACAACTGGGATCGGTAACATGTAACTGCCAAATGTTTTCTCACTCTGGTGAATTATGCAGGCACATCTTGAGATATTTCATAGCAAAGAGTATTTCACAAATATCGACCGACATGATCCTTCATCGGTGGACAAGAGACGTGAACAAAAGCAATGGTGAAGACTTACTCTTTAACTCCACATCTGCTGACTTCGAACAAAATCAAGCAATGCACTATAATCATTTGATGGGTGATTACCAGGAGTTAGCGAGCAAAGCGGCTTGCTCAGTCCGAGGTTACAAAACTGTTCTTAAACTGAATGCACAAGGAAAAGAGTTGGTTGACCAGTATGATCCGGATTAGAATATTACTGAACTGGCAGATGACGACATTGATTGCACAGTTGGAGATCCAAATTATGATATGGGATACGATAATGACGATGAAGATGCAGAGGTGGAAGAAGAAGAAGAGTTTTTGCCGCCTAATATTTCTCAAACAAAGGGCCGCAAAAAATAATCTAGATTCAAGAGTGCACTCGAGAAAATCATTCCTTCTAAGACTCATCGAAAATGTGCAATTTGTGTCTTTGAAATCGACCACGATATAAGTTTAAATCACTATCGAAAGTGCTAGGGATTCTGAGCCAAAAAAATAGGCGTCATTGTATTAATCATTCTATGTTTTTTTTATTTTATGAAAATGAACATGTAATATGTACTATTCCTCTTAATGTTATGCAAGACTAGTATTGGTATAATCAGACTTCTAATATTGATAATAACATTATTATTATTATTATTATTATAATACTTCACTACTTTTATAAATTCGATAATCACATTATTATTATACTTCACTAGTTTTATTAATAATAAAATCATTTCTTAATAATAAAATCATTACTTAATATATAAAATCATTACTAATAATCATTGCTTAATAAATATAGCTATTAACTTATTTCTAAATAGAAAACCCCCATATGTATTATATAGACTTATTAATAATAATAAATCGTAATATAATAATAATGCAAGAATATAGATTTTGGGGGATGGTGAAGTTTTAATATAAAGATATATCCTTGGTTGAAATTAACAGCTAGGCCCGTGGTGCTCGGGTGGTCATATGATGAGTGTATGGAGTTTGAGGTTGCGAGTTCGAATCTGTTTAGCAGCGAATTGCTTGAATAAAATTATTATTTTTAATTTTTATTTTCGGTAGTGACAATGTCATACTTTACGGCTATTTTTTTCAATTTTTAATACCGGTCACCAGATCAACAGATCGGTACGGAATTTTTTATTATTTTAATGCCACCAGATCGTACAGACATCGGTGGGAGAAATAAAAAACAATTAAAAAAAATGTGTAAGCCGGTAGAAGCTCTTCCGGCCAGATTATTTTATTATTTTAATGCTACCAGAGTATCAAATTGCATCTACGAGAGAGAATTAAAAAAATTAAAATGTGTGTTTAGGTAGAAGCTCTTAGGCCGGATTATTTTAATAATAAATATTCACTTTTTATAACTATACTGACAATATAATTTTACGTGGGCCTCACTTATTAAAATAGAAGCTAGGTACAGGTAAATAATTAGGCACAACAACCTGTGCCGGCTTATCAAATAGAAAAGTTAATCGCAGTGACCATCAATTCAATTTATCAACTATTCAAAAAAGAGGGTGTTGACAAAGACTCATAAAGAACCTACTGCATGGAAGGGCTTCCTATATATATATATATACAATTTTTTTTTTTAAAAAGGGGAAGGTAATAAATAATATTATAATATTGTTATTATAATTAAAATATATCTTTTGATTACAAATTTAATATAGTATATTAAAATTATTGAATTTATGAAAATATAATTTGTATGAGTTCATAATATAATTATATGTATTATATTTTATTTTGATAATTAGATCGGATTGAGGGAGTTTAGCGGGTCATAGTTGGATTCGGCAAATTATTTTGGTACTATATTAAGGTACGGATTCTGTACTTTTTCAGCGAGACTCTTTAAAATATGATTCGTTCGTTTTGTTATTCGTTTAAAAATTTGGTATTGCTTCTTAGGATTATTCCTTGCTGTGCAATTTATTGTGACAGTTTCGTTTTGGCGTTAACATTAAAATTCGTATTTGTATTCCTTGAACTAGTTAATCATGTCAGTATGTTTTGGAGACTTTATTCGTTTGTACCATTTTTCGTATACTTTCATTCACATTCGGGAGTTATTTTGATCATTGATATATTGTGATAATTAATAATGTTTGTATTTGATAATTCAATTTCATTTGAATATGGTCATGTAAGCCTTGTAATTTGAACCCCTTCTGGCTTACATTTTGTAGTTTGATCCTTAGGGTATACTTGAGCAAACCACCTGTGGGGGTACCACAGGCATGTCCTCTAGACACAAGGGCATAACACCTTCCGTGGCGGTGTGATCAGTCCACGGCGTATCCTTTTCCATGCTCTGGGAATGAGCTTTGGCCATTTGATATATTTGTTCAGGATACGTATGGGTCGACCCAATATTTGATTTGATTCGAATTATGTGGCGGATTAGTGACGTAAGTGTCGTGCGTATTATCCAATTTGATTTGTATACATCATGATACCGAGGTATTTTGTTAGACTTTGGCTATTTGTATTTGAGCTCAGTATGAAGTTGTCACCTTATAACCATTTGATTCAGCCTTATTTTGTTTGGAATTCTTTTGACTATAGTTGTCGATTCGACAGTGTTAATCATTTGTACCTTGTCTCAACAATTTCGATATATTCATATTTGGTTAGAAGTTGTAATTGTTCGTTCATTCAGTTCCTTTGGTACATATGTATATTGTATATATATGTGCATTTTTATATTCGTACTGGGCAATTGGCTCATGCTGTGTTCTTTTTCCGGCAGGTTTTGCAGGGGTGATTCAGGGCTAGTGTGATGGTAGAGTTGTCTTTGACAATCTAGGTTGTTTCGATTTTTTGGTTTGGTTATTTTGACTCTAGTGGGAGAATTGTATTTAGTATTGTATTAATTGATCAGTACCACTATTAATATTTTGAAGTTATTAGTGCTCTGTTTACTTATTTGAGGGTTGTTGTGCTTTGTACGTGACCTCTCTTTCCATTTTGGGTAGGGGGTGTTACAAGTATTTTGTATGAATTATACTATGATAAGTAAAGAATGTAATTCTGTTACAGAACCTGGGAAAGGATTTATTATTATTGTAATAAGAATGTAGTTAATACATTCATTTTGATGTTGTTTTAATGGAATGAATGTATAGTTATGAGTGCCATGTAACACCATTTCTGTTGTTTGAAAATAACCGGATTTGGGGGCATCACAATAAAATTTCCACATATCACCCTTAACTTTAACCTTTTATCAATTTAACCATTTACTAAATAGAATAATAATTATAAGAAAATTGAATACTTTCATTTCATAAAATTCGGGGTCTTACAAACTCCCCTCCTTATGAAATTTTACCCTCGAAATTTACGTACCTGATAGTTCGAACAGATGAGAATACCTTGCTTTCTTTTCGGATTGTACCTTTCCTGTTATTTCCTCTGTATCATGATTTCCCCATTGCTCATCTCTTGGATTTTAGATATCATTCCAAAATCCAGCTTCAAAACGAGAGTTAATTGACATATCACAATTTGTCAACTTAAGTATGAAAATTCTACTTAGGTAGGACACACACTAGCGAAGGATATTACTTGACTCTCCCTTCCTAGTTCTAATCACGGATCTCCGCTAGAGACCATATCCCTAAGCTCTGATACCATTTGTGACGCCCCAAAAATAGGTCCACACAACCCATCATGAGTCGCCAGATACACGGTATAGAATTCAAATACAAACTTCATTTATACAAATGTCCTGCAAAATACGACAACATATATGTTTTTAGTTTCAATAAAAATATTGTTACGTATATAGTATGTGACGTCCCCAAAATAGGTATACATCACCCATTCTGAGTCGCCAAATACATGGTACATAAATCAAATACAAACTTCTTTTATACAATACGACAACAGCGTAGCTTAGAGTTTTTACATGAATATTGTCTCATAGAAAGTATTCAAACTTAAATGAAGTCCTCATTACATTTATTATCACACTATTTCATAAAATAATGAGGACTACTATAGCCACCATCTCGGACCATCACTCTGTTCCCCGACTAGTCCCGGCTACGTTCTCATTTCCTGAAGAGAACAATGAAAGCAAAAGGGTGAGCTCAATTAGCCCAGTAAGAAATATTATGACTAAGATAATGCATAATAAATTATCGTTAGCCTTCAACAGTGTTAAACTGATAAAATACAATAAATATCAAGTTTAACTGCAATGGAACAAACAATCCATTATAAGAGTCAAGTAGAGCATGATATCTACTATCTTCTATAATTTAAAAAGTTTTTCATCAACATTATCGCTGAGACTCAACTTAATAAATAAACCACATCATCGAATCATCCATGCACTACGGGCCAAGGATATTCATGTAATCATCAATGGTCATGATTATACCAACAACTGTCCATCAATGCACTACGGGGCAATGAGGACTTTTACCACATCATTTGTAACATTACGGTCATGATTATACCGAATAATCCATGGTCTTAATCATACCAATCAATAGTACATCTATGCACATAAGCCACGGATGACTTTTATCACAATATAAGCATGAGGATGATGACAATGATATAAGAATTCAATTAAAAGAAAGCAAAGGATAAATTTTGAAAGGTTTATAACTTAATTTATCCAGAATAATGTCCAAATTGTCAACATGATACTGCTTTGTGGAGTAAAATTCAAGAATAATATTGTATCAAAAATGATTTGGACAACAAAGAAATCATTTTTTTCATGAATAATTCCTCGGGTGAATAGTATCCTGTGAATAGTACCCTGTGAATAGTACTCGTGAATAGTACTTTGTGAATAGTACCTGTGAATAGTACTTTGTGAATATTACCCTGTGAATAGTATTTTGTGAATAGTGTCATAAAAATAAATACTACTCATGGACAGTACTCCGGCATGAAAAGCTTAAAATTTAACAAGAATGTGTAGAAAATATCCTTGTGAAACGATACTAGATGAAGCGCAAATTTCAAGGATATTCTACTAATTTCACGGAGTATAGAAGCAATACTTTAACAAAATGAGGGTATAATCAGGAATACGAGATAAAATAATAGTACTCACATACTACAGAGTATGGAAGAAAATATTATTCCTATGAATATTGAACACAATAATATCCCTTACCTCGTAAAAAAATGGATCTTTGGAATAGTGAAGTAGCAGACTTCTCTTCTTCTTTCTCTCTTTAGCTTCTCTCTATAATTGCTCTTGTGAGTCTTTGTGAATTGGAGAGAATGAAAGAAGAATGAGATTCTATTTATCGGAAAATATAGTTTCGATAATTGCACGTTTTGGGGCTCAAAATATTACAGTATAATACCTTCATCTTTTCTTTCATTTTTAATTTAGTCCCCGTAAGTATTATCAAACTTGCACTATCTCCCCTAATAGTACATATTGTGAATCAATAGTACAATCATGTGAATCAATAGTACAATCATGTGAAAAAATAATTACAGTATAGTACCTTCATCTATACATCCATTGTTAATTTAGTCATGCAAGTATTATCAATCTTGCACCACCTCCCCTAATAGTACATGCATGTGAATCAATAGTACACATGTGAACAAATAATTATAAGCATGCAAATTAATAGCAATTAATTGCTCATTTATCCCATTAATTACCCGATTGGTTAATATAACCTCCATACATCCATTATTATCGAAATAGATGTCGATTTGCACTAACACTAATAATCTCAACACAATGAAAATATCAATTTCATCTTTAATCAACACGAACTTATTCATCATTAATATTATAACTCATAATATTTAACAACCAGATCATTCCCAGGAAAGAGGGGATTTTCAATAAGGATTTCTCCCTATCATGCGCGCAATTAGATGACATTCAAAAATCCACACCATAATATTAAAAAATATATTTCAAGAAAAATTAATCTTTATTCATAAAAGTTGGGGTCTTACACCTACACACACACATTCAGATAAATGTTTAAAATGAAAAGTAGCAATCATCGTGTTACCACGGATGTCGGGGGGTGCCTAACACCTTTCCCTCGCATAACCATGCCCCTGGACCCTAATGAATCTTGGTTTCATAGACCAGTTACGTAGTGTCACATCACTAGGTCTATGTGCAAACCTTTTATCGGTTGAGTTGGTGCAACCATTTAAAAATACTAACTGACGACTCTTACAGTCCAATCCCCGACATATACATGTCGGACCTTTTCACAACTTGTTTTTTCAAACAAATCTCACCTAACATGAGAACACCAAGAGACAAGAATAGAAAATGGATAAATAAAATCCCGATGTCGACATGGTTAATTGACCCTACAAAACTTGTAGGAGTCATTTTTTATAGGATGTTTATAAAGTTTTAGATTAAAAATATATTAAATATCTAAAACTTCTACCCATATAACTACTCCACTATTTCTTAATGCTTAGTAATTTATATTGAACATTATACTTTTATAACTATTGAAAACATGTCGACGCCGAGAATTTTGATTCCTTTTATTTCTACCCTTTGTGTTTCGCTATGTTGATTAATTTATTTAAAGGGTGAGACTTTAGGAAAATACTAATGTCGACGTCGGGATTTTTAGTTGTCCCTTTCTGTTCTTGTCTTTTAGTGTTCTCAAGGTAGGTGAGATTTGTTTGAAAAAACAAGTTTGAAAAGGTCCGACATATATATGTCGACGATTTGATTGTAAGAGTCGCCAGTTTGTATTTTTAAATGGTTACACCAACTCAACCGAGAAAAGGTTTGCACAAAGACCTAGTGATGTGACACTATTTAACTGGTCTATAAAATCAAAATTCGTTATGGTCCGGGGGCTTGATTAAGCAGAGGAAATGTGTTAGGAACCCCCCGACTTCTGTGATGACACGGTTATCACCACTTTTCAATAAACTTTTATCTGAATGTGTGTGTGTGTGTGTAGGTCTATGTGCAGTTGTTTGGAAGTAGTGTTATAACTCGTTCGCACCTATATATACAAAGTGTTTGACTTTTGTATAAAAGTTCAATTTGAACGAGATATGACAGTGATGTTTTGTAAAATTGGTTTTTTAAACCCTTATGCTCAATAGTAATTGAGGCATTTGATACTTCTATTTTATTAAGTGTTCGGCTTGATTGTTTTTATTATTTTTGAGATGCGAAATATCTTTAAGAAAATAAGATACATAGCAGTGCCAAACTACTTGTGCGCAAAAGAGCCATCTAAGGAAATTCAGACACTGTGAATAATTTACAAGTTGGCTATAGCTGAAAATGTCCATCACGGGAACCGAATCTAGATTCAGGAACTGAATCTGTGATCACATGATTGCTAGGCTCACATGATAAAGCAATATGTACAAAAGCTAAAACAAGAACTAGATTTGAATAAATCTAAACTATTTCAGCTGCATCAGTTCCTGTTTAGTCACCATGAACCGGTTAAAGTGAGAAATAGCCAGATTTAGGCAAATCAAACCCGCAGGCTGACAAAAAGTTATATATATAAAAGCTGTATATATATATATATATATATATATATATATATATATATATATATATATATATATATAAAGTAAAAGGCCACATTAATTGAACTCCGTGCCGTATATAAATGTGTATATATATATATATATAAGTTGTAAACGCACTAGATATCACACCTGTGCTCAATTGAAAAGAGTTCGATAACAAGTGTGTGTGTGTGTATATATATATATATATATATATATATATGTATTTAAATATATATAAAAGCAATAAAAAGCCACGGATCGACGATCTGGGCATACCCACACGACGCGACTCTCAACGCGAGTAGATATATATATATATATATATATATATATATATATATATATATATATATATATATATATATATATATATAGAAGTGAGAAAAAGCTTAAAAATCTAAAATATCTTACAGTGGGCTGCCATGAAGACTTCAGATAGCTTTTGATGAACGAAAACTTGATTTCCACCGGTTAAATTTCAGTATGTTGTAAAACACAAGCTCACTAGTGTTTAGAAAAAGGAAGAACTTATTTTGGATCACTATAGCAGTGTGTATGAAGTGAAATGGACAGAGTTTTCTCACTTTTTCTCTCTTAAAATGGCCACCCTAAGCCTTCTATTTATAAACCAACTGGCCACGGGTCTACCCGTAGCTGCCCGGGTTGTCTCGGGCCATGTGGGTCCTGCCGTCTCAAAGTACGTGCACTCGTGTAACGCGTTGTCCGCTCGAACATTCATAACTTTCAATCCGGGCATCCGATTGAGGCGTGCTATACCTTTCCGGAAAGCTATTGTTGAGAGCTACACAATGACATGGGATAAGAAGTTTTATGAAGATGGAAAGATGGGTCCATGACTAGATCTTCAAGTCTTCAAATTTTATCCGATATATTGTCTTGTGTAGTAGTCACTCTAGATTTTGAGCTATGGTTCTTGTGGGACACTTCGTGTGAAATGTGGTTTGAAATAATGTTGAGATGACGTGAATGTAGTATCGAGGTTGTAAAATAATGATTTTTCCGCTCACCGGGGTTATCTCCGGCTTTGTATGTAGCGATCGGTCAGCTTTCGGTGTTATCTCGTAGATTCAAGGGTGCGATTGGGTGCTGAATGTCCTTAGGGTTGTCTCTAAGGTGTGCTTGACTTCCCGGGGTTATATCCGGGGTTGAAACTGAGTGCCTCGGGGTTATCTCCAAGGTTAAAACTAACTTTTCTCGGGTTATCTCCGGAACTGGAACTGCATCCCTTGGGGTTATCTCCGAGGTTAGAACTGAATCTCCCGACGGATGAAATTATTGGACCACCTTTGAGGCTTCGCTAGATTTACTTACCAATGACTGATAATGTCAAGGCAGCTTGACCTTCGTGGAATCAGGAATACGAGACGAAATAATATTACTCACATACTACAGAGTATGGAACAAAATATCATTCCTATGAATACTGAACAAAATAATATCCCTTACCTCGGAAGAAGACTGGATAGTGGAATAATAAGGTAGCAGACTTCTCTTCTTCTTTGTCTCTATAGCTTCTCTCTATATAATTGCTCTTGTGAGTCTTAGTGAATTGGTGAGAATGAAAGAAGAATGAGCTTCTATTTATAGGAAAACATAGTTTCTTCGATAATTGCACATTTTGGGGCTCGAAATATTACAATATAATACCTTTATCTTTTCCTTCATTTTTAATTTAGTTTTGCAGGTATTATCAAACTTGCACCACCTCCCCTAATAGTACATCATGTGAATCAATAGTACATTCATGTGAATCAATAGTTCTATACATGTGACAAAAATAATTACAGTATAGTACCTTCATCTATACCTCTATTTTAATTTTAGTTATGCAAGTATTATCAATCTTGCACCACCTCCCCTAATAGTACATGCATGTGAATCAATAGTACACATATGTGAACAATAGTTATAAACATAAGAATTAATAGCAATTAATTGCTCGTTTATCCGATTAATTACCCGATTGGTCAATATAACCTCCAGACATCAATTATTATCAGAATAGATGTTGATTTCCACTAACACTAATAACCCCCACACAATGGAAATATTAATTTCATCTTTAATAAACACAAACTTATTCATCATTAATATTATAACTCACAATATTTAACAAAAAGATCATTCTTAGGAAAAAGGGGATTTTCGATAAAGATTTCTCCCTATTGGCGCACAATTAGGTGACCAAACCTCTCCTTGACAGAACTTTCTAGACATTGTCAATATTACAAATAATAATATGAATAACTTTGTCGTCTCAATTATTGATTTAATAATAATAAATATTATGCAGATGATACTGTGAAAATAATTGAATCAATAATATGAGAGATATTATGCAGCAATTATTGTAGCAATAATTGAGTATAACTGAGTGACTTCTCACGTAAGCATCAATAATCAATACCGTGTGCTGCTATGCAACCACGCGTGTTACTATTCTTTTACCACCGGATAGTTCAACAGTTTAACGGTAAACTTTTGCCGTTATTTTTATAAAAAGATAATTATGTCGTTTTCTAAATACGACAATACTTCAGTGTGGGGTCCACCAATGATTGTGTCGTTGTACGAATATTCCCTGTTAAAATGAATATTCCCCGACCAATCGAATATTATATAACCACTTGCTTACTTTGCAAAATTTGTAAATATTACCCACAACTATAACATTATATCAAATCCACACCATAATATTTAAAAATATTATGCAACACGCGTATTACTATTCTTTTACTACCGGATAGTTCAACAGTTTAACGGTAAAACTTTCGCCGTTATTTTAATAAAAAGATAATTATGTCATTTTCTAAATACGACAATACTTCAGTGTGGGGTCCACCAATAATTGTGTCGTTATACGAATATTCCCTGTTAAAATGAATATTCCCCGACCAATCGAATATTATATAACCACTTGCTTACTTTGCAAAATTTATAAATATTACCCACAACTATAACATTATATCAAATCCACACCATAATATTTAAAAATATATTTCGAGAAAAATTAATCTTTATTCATAAAAGTTGGGGTCTTACAAAATACGACAATATTCATACTCAAATTATTACAATGCCCTATAATATACAGTAGCAAATATTTCAAGTCTCCAAAGGAGCACAAGAAGATTTATGTTCTCTTCATTCTATTGGAGTGCATTTTGACACTTTCAAAGTTGGGTTCTCATCACCCTATTGTTGTTCACCAAAATCAATTATTAAGTAACGTATAATATACGACACACCCATCTTAGCTCCTTAATACAATTATATATTGCATGTCATGCAGTTTTATAATGTATTGAGAAACTTCCACAGTCTTAGACCATCACACAATTCCCCTGTTATCCCCGCTCGACCCAGCTACACTCTTAATACCTGAAAGGAATTGTAAAGCAAAAGGTGAGCACAAATAGCCCAGTAAAGAATATTATGACTAAGATAATTAATTTATCAATAGCATTCATCAGTACTAAATCAGATATTTAGAACATATGATAGATAATAAAAGTTTTCAGCCATAATTGCAGCGGAATCAACAGTCCATTAGAATAGTCAAGTAGAACATAATGTCGACTATCTCCTCCAAATGAAAAGTTCATCGTTAATATTTCATTCCGATAATACTCATCAACAGTTCTTTGTTGTACCCAAGACAAAGAGAACTCTCATTACCTGTCTTCACTTGAACCACCAAAGATTATAGATAAATTCACAATTCATATTTATAATAAGTTAAATCAACATTCCATCTTTGTACTACGAGCCAAAGACATACAACTGTAAAAACCAATAATCAACAGTCCATCTTTGTACGTAAGCTAAAGATATACAACTGTAAAACCAATAATCAACAGTCCATCTTTGCACGTTAGCCAAAGATATACAACTGTAAAACTAATAATCAACAGTCCATCTTTGCACGTAAGCCAAAGATATACAACTGTAAAACAAATAATCAACAATCCATCTTTGTATGTAAGCCAAAGAGGATTTTTACCACATCATTTATTTGTAAAATAAATAATCCACATCATCGAATTATCCATGCACTACGGGCCAAGGATATTCGTTAGTATCACATCCACGAATTATCCATGCACTATGGGCCAAGGATATTCGTTATTATCACATCCACGAATTATCCATGCACTACGAGCCAAAGATATTCGTTAGTATCACATCCACGAATTATCCATGCACTACGGGCCAAGGATATTCGTTATTATCATCAGTGGTAATAATCATATCAAACAATTGTCCATCAATGCACTACAGGCCAATGAGGACTTTTACCTAATCCTTTATAACATTACAGATCATGATTATACTGATACATATTTCCTAGTCATAATCATACCAATCAACAGTCCATCTATGCACTACGAGCCAAAGATAACTTTCATTACAATATAAGCATGAGGATTATGACAATGATATAAGAATTCAATTAAGTGAGAGCAAGGATAAATTTTTAAGATTTATAATTCAATTTATCAAGAGTTCAAGAATGTCCAAATTGTCAACATGATAACTGCTTTGTGGAGTAAAAATTCAAGAATAATATTTATGTATCAAAAATAATTTGGACAGAAAAGAAATTAATTTTTTTCATGAATAGTGCCCCGAGTGAATAGTACCTGAGTGAATAGTACTTCATGAATAGTACCCCGTGAATAATACCTTATATATGAATAGTACCGTATGTATGAATAGTACCGTATATATGAATAGTACTCATGAATAGTACTCCGGCATGAAAAGATTAAAATTTCACAAGAATGTCCAGAAAAATAATTTTCTGAAACGATACTAGATGAAGCATAAATTTCAAGGATATTCTACTAATTTCAAGGAGTATAGAAGCAATACTTATCAACATGAGTGTATAATTAAGAATACGAAATGAAATAATATTACTTACATACTACAGAGTATGGAAGAAAATATTATTTCATACGAATATTGAACAAAAATAATATACCTTATTTAATTGTTGAATCTAAAAATAATATTTCTTACTTAATATTGAAGCTAAGATAATATTCCTTACTTAATATTGAAGCGAAAATAAAATTCCTTACGAATATTGAACGAAAATAAAATTCCTTACGAATACGAAAAATAATATCGTAAGCAAATATGAAATAAATAATACCCCTTACCTTAAAGAAGAGTACTTCTTACTGGTATAGTGGAGATATTCTTGAAGAAAAACTTGTACTATTTGCTACACTTAAAGTTTCCTTAACTTAGAAGAAATACGCTCAATATTATAGAAGAAGAATCTTTGATTATGGTGTGATTTTTATTTCTAAACTGAGCATCCTATTTATAGGAGAATAACAGGATACTATTTAGGAAAATAATCACGGACAACACAGTAAGATTCGGCGAATTCACGAGTGTTCAGCTGGAAATTTTTGATTTTATTATACAATACTATGCAAACGCTATGCAGTACTATGGATATAATAAAATATAATATATTCTATTTTATATAAAAAAACAAAACTTATATAATATATATATATATAACAAAACTGAGATAACTTTCAACCTACGATTTTGAAAAATGAGCATGGTGACACTATGCTCATCAATAAACATGCTCATCTTTGCAATGATATCAGCAGTATGGGACCTCAATGAAGTATTGTCAGTAATAGCAGCATCTCGGGAAAATATAGCACCATCCCGCTCAAATACAACTGCATCTCTAGATGATCAAGCCTCGTCCCACTCAGCAACAGTGGTGTCTCTATGAGCTAAAGCCTGATCTCTCTCAAATGTCATCAAATGCAGACTCTGCTCTAAATACTCTGCAGAATGTGGTGTCACAGTAGCAGAAATACTGGGAGAATCAACCAGAGCTGCTATCAACCCAGAAAATAGCTCATCCTCAGTGGGAGAATCAGTGTCCTCCATGGGCTCCCCATTGTAAGAATCAACACCCGGCTCCGTGGATATAACCCCAGCCGATGTAATCTCTGCCTCCAACCATGCAGAATACTCTATAGAATGGTCTGGATGGCTAGTAGTAAAATCATCCATTTCACGCTGGGCCCAACAGGCATAAACCATGGACAAATCCTCTACTGATAAAAGTCGAGATGACATACGCTGACCAAATGCCCCGTCGAAGGGATGAACATCCTGAAACTGGTCAAACTGTGACATCACAGCCAGTGGATGATAAGTGGTCATGCCCCTCAAACCATCCAGATGGAGATAATCCATGCTAGATGCATGAGTGATGAAGCTGTAGTGAGAACTAAGCCCTGAACATGACAAATTATTAAATGGATCCTCGATCCCTGCCAAGAAAACCTACCAACAAGTAGCGTCTGTACACTCAGCCGGCTGAAAGGAGTAAGACATGGCGATCTCATGGGAAAAACAATACACGTGGCATCGGAATGTGCCAATCTATCTCAAGTGTGTCATAAACCACACGTACAGTAAGACCGAACTGCCTGAAAATACCTTTGCAGGTTGGGTGTGGCAATACATGGCCGACCTCAAAGTCTCTTCCACAATCATCAATAAAATGGTATGTCCCTCCCTGAGAGCCCGCACTGCCATAACCACACCGATGTCTAAATGATCCATGTACAGTGGTATGTATAGATAAGCCACTACACACATCAAGAGTACATCTACTCTGGTAACACGCCAATCATCCTTCGACGTGGTGAAATCCCTGGTGTATTGTGCATAACTGTCCAAAGAGCCAAATTTGTCTATCAGAAAATGCATAAACACTACATGCCCTGAGGAGATCTCATCTAGAGCAACCCTGCGCCTCAAACCTGTGAGGGTCATAAACTGTCGGCTCATATCTCCTACAGCCATCCGAGCGTAAGGCCTGTCCAACTACAAATTTGTCAGTCGCTCATAATCCTCTAAGGTAGGAGTCAACTCCTAGGTCTCAAACCGGAACACCTACATATCCAGTATCCAATGCTCCAGCATGCCCTCTACAAAACCCAATGGAACCTGGAACATCAGGTTGGTCATAGAGTGTCGTAACAGCTGATCTACAGTCACCTGATCTAGGGATGACAAACTATCATACAACGATCTCAAACAAGAGGCCACCAATACTAGTGGGGTATGATCAATGCGACTAACTATCGATGAAGACATCTGTAGGACCGTGTCATAAGACCATCCAAGGGTCAATACTAAACATCTTTGTACATACATATGCATAACCTAATACATGCATGATAAATAATAGATGGCAATATGATGTAGGGAATGGAAAACAGTATACATACATTCCTAAGTACATCATCATCTAATACATCATCTCTCAGATACAAATGAAAATATAGGAAATGGGGCACAATTGCCCAACAACTAACAGAGGCCTATCAAAAGATATAACGAGAATGGGGCATAACCACCCAGTATCTAACAGAGGCCTATCAAAAGATATAGCGAGAAAATACATCAGAAGAAGTAAATAGTATTGATGTCTACATCATCTGTGACACCCCCAAATCCGGGTACTTCAATTCCCACGGGATTTGATGCTCACTGTCCAAACATCATGTATCTATCTACCCATAATAAATAAAAAATCATAAATAGATAGAAATAAATTTTATCCTTATGGAATTACAATATCTGATTTAAATACATCAATACTAGGTCATACTAACCTTAAATCTCAAATGCGGAAACATAAATAAATATTAAGTCTTACACAACTTAAACATAAGTCTAAAACATAACATAACAAATAAACAACAAGTCTTCATCACTTGTTGACCTTGACCTTGCCTTTACTAATAAAAGGCTCGCTGGACCTTTCGTTCTTAACTGTAATGTTATTATTACCCAAGAGTGAGCACGATTTCCCACAAGTATAATAATATAACAACAGTATAATAACATGCGAGTGAGTTAAAGACTTCTGAAATAAGAAAACTCGGCTTTTGAATCAAGAATGAATAACAAGAATCAAAAGAACTTCTGAAGTCATATGACATTGAACTACATCCTAGGTTATCAAGTGTTTATACTTGAAACCTTTAAAAATCATAAGAATATGGACTCTTCTTCTCGTACTTAGGGGGATCAACCTTTAGTACCATACTGTGCACAATATCTTAACGCAAAGCGTAATTAATCCCCTATAACAGGGTTTTTCATCTCAGTTTGACATTAGAGTCCGCACCAAAGGAAGTTTGTCTTGGATAAGCTCAATAAAGGTTCTGAAATTTAGAACGTTCATCAACTCTGGAATAGTAGAATCAATAAGGGTTCGCTAGTCTTACAAGGTTTCACAATAAATGATATTCAATTTGAATAATAAACTCAAGAGGTATACAATGGAATAACTATTATATAACATGAATTATGCTTTAAAACATCTAATATGAAATCTTGAACTTGATCAATAAATAACAAGAACTTGGTCTATATAGAATAAAAGTCTAGAAATTGCTCAAATAAAGTTTAGGGTTAGAAAACTTGCTCAATGTAAAAAGGTAAGGTTTAGAAACTTGCCCCGTGCATAGATTATACGTTAACTATACACGATCCTCGATTTAATCCTTCATACCATTTACATTCACAATACTATTTAATTATAATGTAACAAGCATCACAAGTTCATTCATTCTCACTACACTCTGATCATGATTATACTAATTAAATCACAACACTTGTTTTTACATAATATTAGACTTCACGAACGACGAGCTAACTATGCGTTTGACAAATCAATTAAACATATAAATACCTTATTGACATGTTAAGAATCTATTTTAACATCACATTATATGTCTAATACATTTTTATGTTCATTAGAATAGGTTACAATTACATTTCCTAGACTTGAACAATTAAAAATCTCATTTCTAGGCAAAACTTTAGAGTGGCGCTACAACCCCACCATTTGAATTGTTACACCAATTAAGCTAAGTTTGGCGTTGCAGCTCAGACTATTGGAGTTGCAGCGCGGCTTGCACTGCAGCTCGAATCTTAAGCCTGGATATGGCGTTGCAGCGCGACACGCTAGTTCCAGAATCTAAAGTACGCGAAAACACAAAGAACATGGCCAAAACTTCTAATTTCTTTGTCTATACATTAATTTAAGCATACCCAGATACTATAATTCATATATGATCATTACCCAACCTTTTTAACATGATTTTAACAACTTAATTCATACAATTACTTGAATCAAATCACATAATTTCACTGTTCTTATGAAAAACTCTATTTTTAACATTACTAACGAAATCAACTATTGCGAACTCGTTTTTCGACCAAATCAGTCCGTTTAAGTTTCATTCTTTTTGTTTTTACATGTATAAACGAAATCATTCATCAATTTACCGATTAATATGCAATTTAAACATATTTTTTGTACTTATAAGCCATATTCATTTATTTTTCTCTATAAAACTATAAAACTCCAATTACGACATATTTATATGAAATTGATGGTTTGAAAACACACATAGATGGTAGAAAATGTGTTATGATTATATATTATCATGTATATACACATAAATCATCAATTCATGCATTGATCATACAATAGTTATTTTATAGAGAACTCAAAACACCCATTAATGGAAAAACTCTAATTCTAGCATGTTTTCATGAAATCAATTACTCTAATCACGTGAATATATGATATAAACATATACAACATCATAGATTTAACAATAAGTCATGAAAATTGAATTATAGAAAGTTAAAAGCCAATTTTCATGAAAAACTTTAATAACGTAATTTAAAACTGAGATTAAGGGTTTACCCTGACTACTCTGTTATGATAAGGCATGATGATGGAATGCTCTTCTTAACTCTCAATTTTGCTTCCCAATTCAGAATTCCTCTCCAAGTTTCTCTCTAATTTCTCTATTTTTCTCTCTAAACTTTGTTCTCCAGGTTTGAAATTAAGAACTGAATATAAGACGCATAAGTTAACCGGTGAATCATGGGCAGCAGTTAAGAGCAACGAGGCCTTAACTACTCTCATGTTCCTTAGGCCATGTTTGGCTTGAATATTAGATATCCCTTCTAATTTATTTTAATTACTTTATTAGTATATAGTTTATTTGTCGCACTTTAATTAATCAAATAATATTATTTAAATTCAATTAAATTAAAGATGATATTACCCATTAAATCACATCATTACATAATTAAAATTCTCATTTATTAATTATGTCAAATCATTAAATCTCTAATTAATTAGAATAACATTATGCTTATTAAATAATTCATTTAATCAAATAAGCTCAATTAAATACATACTTTGAATAATAAATTTCTCAACATTAATTTAATCAATGTAACACATATAATTAAATTAATCTTCCATAAATTCATCAATTAATTATTTAACCCAATAATTAAATCATCAAAAAAATATTTATTTAATTCAATAAATATTCAAATTAAATTACGAAAATCTCGTTCGTCACATCATCCAACCTATCCATCTGATGCAACTCTTCCTGAGTCACTGGATCTCCGCCAAGGGGGATATCAAGCCTATACAATAGAGGATCTGCACCAGAAAAACCATCTGAATATGGGCCACCTGAAGGGTCATCCCCTGAGCTGGAAGGATCAAAAGTATCCTCCTCGGAAGGATCTCTGCCCAAATACCGGATGAAAAAAACGCTCGGTCTAACTGCTAGGTCAAACTATCAATCTACGTCAAATGAGTAGGTTCTCGGACGCATGCAATATAATCCACTATCATGACGGAGCTAGGAACCATATCCCCCATAAACTGTGTCGCGCGTGTCTGAGCTCCGATGCTACGAGGAGACCACCAGCGGTAGAATGCCTCCTGAGTGAACGGTCCCTCTAATAAATAAAAGCCATCAACTCCCACCAATGGGATATCACTGATCGACGGCTGCGACACAGGCCAATAATGCTTGTCAGGAGGACAGATCGGGATACGGATCTCTCCTATGGTGCTCCTGATAGCACGTTCTCCTAAATAGAGCTCCCATCCTCCATCTGTGAAGAGGGGAACCAGACGGGTGGACATCACATGCTCGACACCAGTCGGGAAACCACCCTCAAAGCCAACTGTCAAATGGTCCTCAAAATAGGGAACTCGTGTAATGACATCAGCTGTCAATAACTCCAATTTTAGGTGAGAATGGGTGAAACCCTCGGCTATAGGAACCTCCACCAACGTGGAGTGATGCCATCGCCGTCCCCGTGGATAGGTGTCCAAACCTAATAGGCTAATAGGACACAGACATGGAAGCCTCTCGTAGGCCCAAAACTGCCAATACAAGATCAAACAAACACGGTCAGTCAACACTCTTAACCCGTACAACGGAAAATAAAAGAGAAATACTCACCAGCAGGAATGGGTAAAATCCTAGCCACACCTCTATCAAGCCCTGCGACTGCATGTGCATTCCCTTGAGGAAATAGGCAAAGGTATAGGAGCCCCAATCATACTCTCCAATACGGTCCACCTCACGTGTGGCGCTGACTAAAGAGAACGACACCGTGGAAGAGTTATTCACCATGAAACAACCCCAAAGGATGACCAGGAACAATCGCCGAAGAATGTGATCCCTGACTTTCCTATCATTAGGCAATGACTCACTCAACGCCCCACTCGTGGCGTCTACACTCAAAGGACCAGTGCAAACTATCATGCCTTTGAACACCTCAGCCTGGACTCCTAACAAGGATCTGAAGGCAGAAGGGGAAATTTTAGCCACACAAGGCACTAGCGCCCCGAAAAACTCTATATCGGTGGTAAATCGCCAATCCATCGGCGTCATCATCACCTCGCAATCCAGCAAATGAAGAGATTGAGTCTGGTGAAACCAGTGCTCAGACAATGCCATGAGGTAACCCCAGGGACAACGGCGGGGGAGGATGGAAAAGAACGCCTCAAAACCCCAAGAATGCACAATCTCTCGGTACTCTGGGTGAAGAGTCTGGTATAGAAAATGTATACTGAACCAGTTCCCTCGAGGCTGCATAAAGCTGGGAACCTGCATCACAAATGTAAACAACATCAGAACCCTTGCTCCTCATCAATAGGAAAAAGGAAGATCAAATGCAGCTTTACCTTGTAAGTAGATCGAGGGGTAGCGACTCAAATTGTCTAGGAGCTCTAGATTTGTCACATTTATGGCTGGTAACTCCCTGTGGGGAATAGAAGCAGCAGGAGCTGGAGCTGGAACTGGTACATCCTCCTCCTCATCCTCAACATCTGGCACATCAACCCGGATGGGAGGAATAACTAACTCTGTCAATCGATGAGGTTGTCGGGCTGGGCGAGGCCGAGGCACATCAGAAGCTCTCTACCTCACACCTGAAGAGGTCCTACGGGAGTTGCTCGACAGGTCTGGATCCATGTATCTGGACACAAGTCTCCAAATCACCTCAGAAAGGGTATGGTAAATTCTAACCTGGAGCATATTAAATGCATTTTATGTCTATATGCATGCATGCATTACTTTAACATATGCCTATAGTAGAGTTAAAAATGCTTGTCTATTCAATGCCTAGACTCATGGAAAAATTTTGCTAGAGTCTCCTTTGTAAAAAGGACTATCCACGTGCGCGAAGGCATGACGAGGTGGCCAGTCAGTAGCACACCAACTCACAGTAATAAACATCCTATATGCATGAAAAGTGTCAAAGTCATAATCCATAAGGGTAGTTTAATTACCAGGATTACTTTATTTTATAACCTTTGCTCATTTGTCCTCAAATAGGATAAGAAATAGCAGAAAAAGGCAATTTGACTGCTTTAAAAGTCAAATTTTTTCACATCAATACGTTCAGCATGATTAAATACTAACATTTACTATGTTGAATATTCTTTATCAAGTCAAATGAGCATGCATATTCACTACTATGTGTTTAGAAGCATTTCATGTGATAACTTACTTTCCAACGGTCAAAACTGGAAAAGAAGACATGCATACATTACCAGGATAGTGCAAAACACTTATAAGGTGATGGATTTTGCAGAAAATATCCCGAACTCAGCAGAGCTGAAGAAGAACTCTCGAATTCTCTGTGTGGCTTCACTTGAAAAATGACTTGTGAAAGGGAAAGCTCCCTCAAATAGACCCACGGATGGCCTCGGGTCTACCTACGACTATCGTAGGTTCACTTGCGGCTATCCCAAGTGGTCCCCACCCCCTCTGGCTCGATCCAATTTGAGTTGTAAAGGAGGTCCCATAAGCTAAAAAGTTAAATCAGGAAAAAAGACGCTACACGATTAAGCGAAAAAGCCTAAAATCCTGATTTTTAGAGACTAAACTGCAGGTCTACACATCAATCATTGGTATTCACCCGAACACAGGGTTTACAAAGCCGATGATCATAGCTGTTGGAAGCTACCTTTAGAAATACCTCACAAAGGTCCAATGCCATCAACTTAAGGTTGTAATTCCAATAACAACCATATATTTCATCTATCCCCATCAGGGATTTCATACAACTTCAGCCGTTGGCAATTAAATCCAGCAAACCATCGGAGGTGGTCCGATGATATTAGCCGTTGAAGCACATTTTAGCGAAGGTCAAGCAGCTTTGACATTATCAATCATTGACAAATAAATCCAGCGAAGCATCAGAGGTGGTCCGATGATTTCATTCGTTGAAGTACATTTCAGCGAAGGTCAAGCAGCCTTAACATTATTCAGCCATTGGCAGGTAAATCCAGCGAAGCATCGGAGGTGGTCCGATGATATCATCCGTTGAAGTACATTTCAACAAAGGTCAAGCAGCCTTGACATTATCAGTCGTTGTCAAGTAAATCCAGCGAAGCATCAGAGGTGGTCCGATTATTTCATCCATTGAAGGACATTTCAACTAAGGTCAGACAGTACTGACATCATTAGCCATTAGCAATTAAAACCAACAAAGCATCGGAGGTGGTCCGATGATATTAGCTGTTGAAGCACATTTCAGCGAAGGTCAAACAGTCTTGACATTATCATTCGTTTGCAAGTAAATCCAGTGGTGCATCGGAGGTGGTTCAATGATTTCATCCGTTGAAGGACATTTCAACGAAGGTCAGACAGTCCTGACATCATTAGCCGTTGGCAAGTAAATCCAGCGAAGCATCGGAGGTGGTCTAATGATATTAATCGGTGAAGAACATTTCCACGAAGGTCAAGCTGCCTTGACATTATCAGTCATTGGTAAGTAAATCTAGCGAAGCCTCAAAGGTGGTCCAATATTTTCATCCGTCGGGAGATTCAGTTCTAACCTCGGAGATAACCCCAAGGGATGCAGTTCCAGTTCCGGAGACAACCCTAGAAAAGTTAGTTTTAACCTTGGAGATAACCCCGAGGCACTCAGTTTCAACCCCGGATATAACCCCGGGAAGTCAAGCACACCTTAGAGACAACCCTAAGGACATTCAGCACCCACTGCAGCCCAATCTCTGAGATAACACTGAGCACTGACTGCTACATCTGCACAAAGCCGGAGATAACCCCGGTGAGCGGAAAAATCATTATTTTATAACCTCGATACTACATTCACGTCATCTCAACATTATTTCAAACCACATTTCACACGAAGTGTCCCACAAGAACCATAGCTCAAAATCTAGAGTGACTACTACACAAGACAGTATATCGGATAAAATTTGAAGACTTGAAGATCTAGTCATGGACCCATCTTTCCATCTTCGTAAAACTTCTTATCCCATGTCATTGTGTAGCTCTCAACAATAGCTTTCCGGAAAGGTATATCACGCCTCAATCGGATGCCCGGATTGAAAGTTATGAATGTTCGAGCGGACAACGCGTTACACGAGTGCACGTACTTTGAGACGGCAGGACCCACATGGCCCGAGACAACCCGGGCAGCTACGGGTAGACCCGTGGCCAGTTGGTTTATAAATAGAAGGCTTAGGGTGGCCATTTTAAGAGAGAAAAAGTGAGAAAACTCTGTCCATTTCACTTCATACACACTGCTATAGTGATCCAAAATAAGTTCTTCCTTTTTCTAAACACTAGTGAGCTTGTGTTTTACAACATACTAAAATTTAACCGGTGGAAATCAAGTTTTCATTCATCAAAAGCTATCTGAAGTCTTCATGGCAAATTTCACTTTGTAAGATATTTTAGATTTTAAGCTTTTTCTCACTTCTATATATATATATATATATATATATATATATATATATATATATATATATATATATATATATATATATCTACCGCTGAGAGTCGCTGTGTGGGTATGCCTGCATCGATCCGTGGCTTTTTATTGCTTTTATATATATTTAAATACATATATATATATATATATATATATATATACATACACACACACTGTTATCGAACTCTTTTCAATTGAGCCTGGGTGTGATATCTAGTGCGTTTACAACTTATATATATATATATATACACATTTATGTCTGGCCTGGAGTTCAATTCGTGGCCTTTTACTGCTTTATATATATATATATATATATATATATATATATACGCTTATTTATATATATATAATTTTGTCACTGCTTGGGTTTGATTTGCCTAAATCTGGCTATTTCTCACTTTAACCGGTTCATGGTGACTAAACAGAGGCGATGTAAATTGAAATAGTTTAGATTTATTCAAATCTAGTTCTTGTTTTAGCTTTTGTACATATTGCTTTATCATGTGAGCCTAGCAATCATGTGATCACAGATTCAGTTCCTGAATCTAGATTCGGTTCCTGTGATGGACATTTTCAGCTATAGCCAACTTGTAAATTATTCACAGTGTCTGAATTTCCTTAGATGGCTCTTTTGCGCACAAGTAGTTTGGCACTGCTATGTATCTTATTTTCTTAAAGATATTTCGCATCTCAAAAATAATAAAAACAATCAAGCCGAACACTTAATAAAATAGAAGTATCAAATGCCTCAATTACTATTGAGCATAAGGGTTTAAAAAACCAATTTTACAAAACATCACTGTCATATCTCGTTCAAATTGAACTTTTATACAAAAGTCAAACACTTTGTATATATAGGTGCGAACGAGTTATAACACTACTTCCAAACAACTGCACATAGACCTACACACACACACACATTCAGATAAAAGTTTATTGAAAAGTGGTGATAACCGTATCATCACAAAAGTCGGGGGTTCCTAACACATTTCTCCGCTTAATCAAGCCCCGGACCATAACGTAATTTTGATTTTACTGCATCAGCTTAAATAGTGTCACATCACTAGGTCTTTGTGCAAACCTTTTCTCGGTTGAGTTGGTGTAACCATTTAAAAATACAAACTGGCGACTCTTACAATCAAATCGTCGACATATATATGTCGGACCTTTTCAAACTTGTTTTTTCAAACAAATCTCACCTACCTTGAGAACACTAAAAGACAAGAACAGAAAGGGACAACTAAAAATCCCGACGTCGACATTAGTATTTTCCTAAAGTCTCACCCTTTAAATAAATTAATCAACATAGCGAAACACAAAGGGTAGAAATAAAAGGAATCAAAATTCTCGGCGTCGACATGTTTTCAATAGTTATAAAAGTATAATGTTCAATATAAATTACTAAGCATTAAGAAATAGCGGAGTAGTTATATGGGTAGAAGTTTTAGATATTTAATATATTTTTAATCTAAAACTTTATATTTTAACTAAACATCCTATAAAAAATGACTCCTACAAGTTTTGTAGGGTCAATTAACCATGTCGACATCGGGATTTTATTTATCCATTTTCTATTCTTGTCTCTTGGTGTTCTCATGTTAGGTGAGATTTGTTTGAAAAAACAAGTTGTGAAAAGGTCCGACATGTATATGTCGGGGATTGGACTGTAAGAGTCGTCAGTTGGTATTTTTAAATGGTTGCACCAACTCAACCGATAAAAGGTTTGCACATAGACCTAGTGATGTGACACTACGTAACTGGTCTATGAAACCAAGATTCATTAGGGTCCAGGGGCATGGTTATGCGAGGGAAAGGTGTTAGGCACCCCCCGACATCCGTGGTAACACGATGATTGCTACTTTTCATTTTAAACATTTATCTGAATGTGTGTGTGTAGGTGTAAGACCCCAACTTTTATGAATAAAGATTAATTTTTCTTGAAATATATTTTTTAATATTATGGTGTGGATTTTTGAATGTCATCTAATTGCGCGCCAATAGGGAGAAATCCTTATTGGAAATCCCCCTCTTTCTTGGGAATGATCTGGTTGTTAAATATTATGAGTTATAATATTAATGATGAATAAGTTCGTGTTGATTAAAGATGAAATTGATATTTTCATTGTGTTGAGATTATTAGTGTTAGTGCAAATCGACATCTATTTCGATAATAATGGATGTATGGAGGTTATATTAACCAATCGGGTAATTAATCGGATAAATGAGCAATTAATTGCTATTAATTTGCATGCTTATAATTATTTGTTCACATGTGTGTACTATTGATTCACATGCATGTACTATTAGGGGAGGTGGTGCAAGATTGATAATACTTGCATGACTAAATTAACAATGGATGTATAGATGAAGGTACTATACTGTAATTATTTTTTCACATGATTGTACTATTGATTCACATGATTGTACTATTGATTCACAATATGTACTATTAGGGGAGATGGTGCAAGTTTGATAATACTTGCAGGACTAAATTAAAAATGAAAGAAAAGATGAAGGTATTATACTGTAATATTTTGAGCCCCAAAACGTGCAATTATCGAAACTATATTTTCCGATAAATAGAATCTCATTCTTCTTTCATTCTCTCCAATTCACAAAGACTCACAAGAGCAATTATAGAGAGAAGCTATAGAGAGAAAGAAGAAGAGAAGTCTGCTACTTCACTATTCCAGTATCCAGTCTTTTTCTGAGGTAAGGGATATTATTGTGTTCAATATTCATAGGAATAATATTTTCTTCCATACTCTGTAGTATGTGAGTACTATTATTTTGTCTCGTATTCCTGATTATACCCTCATTTTGTTAAAGTATTGCTTCTATACTCCGTGAAATTAGTAGAATATCCTTGAAATTTGCGCTTCATCTAGTATCGTTTCACAAGGATATTTTCTGCACATTCTTGTTAAATTTTAAGCTTTTCATGCCGGAGTATTGTCCATGAGTAATATTCATTTTTACGGTACTATTCACAAAGTACTATTCACGGGGTACTATTCACAAAGTACTATTCACGGGTACTATTCACAAAGTATTATTCACGAGTATTATTCACAAAGTACTATTCACGGGATACTATTCCCGAAGTACTATTCACAGGATACTATTCACTCAGGTACTATTCACCCGAGAAATTATTTATGACAAAAATTGATTTCTTTACTGTCCAAATCATTTTTGATACAATATTATTCTTCAATTTTACTCCACAAAGCAGTATCATGTTGACAATTTGGACATTATTGAATTATGGATAAATTAAGTTATAAATCTTTAAAAATTTATCCTTTGCTTTCTTTTAATTGAATTCTTATATCATTGTCATCATCCTCATGCTTATATTATGATAAAAGTCATATGTGGCTTATGTTCATAGATGTACTATTGATTGGTATGATTATAACCAGGGATTATTCGGTATAATCATGACCGTAATGTTACAAATGATGTGGTAAAATTCTCATTGGTCAATAGTGCATTGATGGACAGTTATTGGTATAATTATGACCAGGGATTATTCGGTATAATCATGACCATTGATGATTACATGAATATCCTTGGCCCGTAGTGCAAGGATGATTCGATGATGTGGTTTATTTAATAAGTTGAGTCTCAGCGATAAAACTGTTGATAAACTTTTTAAATCATAGAAGATAGTAGATATCATGCTCTACTTGACTCTTCTAATGGATTGTTTGTTCCGCTGCAGTTAAACTTGATGTTTATTATATTTTATCATTTTAACACTATTGAAGGCTAGCGATAATTTATTCTGCATTATCTTAGTCATAATATTTCTTACTAGGCTAGTTGAGCTCACCCTTTTGCTTTCCTTGTTCTCTTCAGGAAATGAGAACGTTGTGACGCCCCCAAAATTAGGTATACGTCACCCATCTTGGGTCGCCACTTACATGGTACATAAATTCAAATACAACTTAATAATACAACTGTCGTGTTCAATACGACAAAACATAAACTGTGAGTTTGAATACAAATATTGTCTACTAGAGATTATACAAACTCAAAAGGAGTCCTTATTACAATTATTATTATACTATTTCACATAATAGTGAGGACTACTAATGTTATCATCTGGTCCGTCACTCCTTTCCCCGACTAGTCCCTACTACGTTCTCATTTCCTGAAGAGAACAATAAAAGTAAAAAGGGTGAGCTCAACTAGCCAGTAGGAAATATTATGACTAAGATAATGCAGAATATATTATCGTTAGCCTTCAATAGTGTTAGCAAAAGTTATACTTTGAGAAAGAAGTAAGCACAAGAAAGAATCAAGTGATCATCAAAGAGTAAGTGTTCTTGAACCATGTTTCTCTTTCTCTTCCATTGTTAGAGAAGGGGGTATTGGTAGAACAAGCATGATAAGAAGAGGTTGGAACAATGACAAACCAAAGGGCTTAAGTCTTAATAAGCCGTATAAATCATGAATAAGCTATTTATAATCATTTAAGTTACAAACTTGTGAAGATCAATAATGAAAGTATAAGAACTTGTAAGAAGTGGTAATATGTTTCCATTAAGAAGTTAGCATGATTAATAAAGAGGTAAGAATAAGGATTAAAGGACTTAACTTATTAATAAGTCATAAGCAATGAAATTAAGTATGTTATACTTTAATAAGTAGTTTATAAGTTTATGAGTTTTGAACTTATTAAGAACAAGTAATGACTTATCATGAATAAAAGTTAATGAGGCATGTATATCAAGATGATAGTATAATGGATTGAATCCAAGTGAAATGGTTTAAAAATCTCAAGTAACGAAGTTTCGCCGAAATTCACACGATTAGACGACGATCGTCGAATTCGTGAAATTCTCGGAATGGAAGTCGAATTTTTATATTGAGTTTGGAAACATTGGTTTTCAATGGAGACAAGTCGTATTTGTCATTATAGATTTGCGGACTCAAAAATGGTTGGATTCCGACTTAGAACGAAGAAACGAGTGTTGAACGTTCACGAACGTTTATCATTTTCGTTAAAAAGGGACTAATAGGTGAAATTTTAGTAGACGAAGTTGAATAGATAAAATTCTTACATGAATGCATAAGGTACGTAATTTGTGAACCGTAGGCTCTTGAATGAGCCAATTCAGACTTATAACGAAGAAGTTACGAGTCCGGGAATCTCGCAAAGTTGAAAATCTGTCAAAACTATTCGTGGCTCAGAGTCCGTGGCATGACAGCGACTCAAGCTTAAATGATCGTAGGCGCCACAAATACCAAAGTGAGCTTTAGACACTGCAAGCTCGCGCCGCAGCGCGATAGTTAACAAAGGGACTCGCGCCGCAGCGCCGAGTCCGGTCTCCAAGCCCTAATGGGCGACGCCGCAGCGCGGCACAACAAAGGATCACCGGCGCCGCAGCGCCAGTCTTAAAAGCTAGACAATAAAGAATGATTACAAGAAGAAGATGAAGGGAAATTGTTGAGTAACGAACTAATGAACTTAATTAAACATTATCAAGTCATAATTGAACCCCAAGTATGATCACTTCGGGTTAAAAGAAAGTCAATTGAAGATGAACACAAATGATATTCAATGTTAATACTTCACCAATGACGATCGAGTTTCGATTAATAACGTACGGACGTTAGTAAGCCGTGAGGATGGATAATTAACTCGAACCGAGTTGTATTAATGAAATAATTTCATTAAGTCATAGAAGAGAACGAAGTTGGTAAGAATGGTGTAAAAGAATGACGGAAAGCCGGAACCCATAATAACAAATCTAATACTTGATTAGATTGAGAAGTAGGGTAAGATTCTTTAGGAACTATGTATGTTCATTCATGACCTAATGTGGTATGTTATGTGATTATGTATTGTAGAGACTGTAAAGACTCAAAGGAAACATAATTATACTGTAGCAGACGCTGAAGGCAAGTTTTTCTTAAACGCTTGTCTAACCTTTGTGTTAGCCAGGTTTTCAAAATGATTCACGTTATGAGATGCATGTATGATTTCAAAGAAAGGGTCGAAGCCAATTTTAACTCGGCTAGACTAATCGTAATAGATTGATTGAACTGTTTATAAGTATTTCAATATAGAATTGCTAACTCTATCCTACGCCAACTATTTGGTAAGGATTCAAGTTAAGCCTGAATATGTATAAACAAATGTATTTTTATCGAGTATTCGATGGGCACGTGAGGTTGCCACAACTTAAATGTACAAACGTTTAATGGATGTAGTGTTGATCAACATAGGGTACTATAGGCTGATCACCTAGATGTACTCGTAAGATATGACGGACTTACGGACTTCGTGCCGGGTTGTCCTTTTCAAAGAAACTATAAGACGTTCACGTCTTGAACCAGAATTGATGAATTGATGAATATTTTTATTGTAAAATGTTTTGAAGGAAAAAGGAAAGCTATTTTGAAGTATTGATAATACTTTGTAACTATAATCCAGTTATTGAAGATATACGATTCCTATGTTTGAAGCATGCTTTTAAAATGAAATTGTTGTACTTGCTGAGCTTGTTATGCTCACTCTTGCTTGAACCATATGAATGCAGCTTAGACCGAATGGACCAAAGGATTCGACAAGGATAAAGAGAAGGCTAAAGTGAACGTGTAGATTGCCTATGTAATAGTATAGGTTTGTAATGATAATATTTGATTTTATGACAAGAACAAATGTAACGGTTATAAAGAACCTGGGGAAAGGTAGTATTGTTTTGGAATATATATAAGACATATTCATTCTTTTGAGGCATTTCAATTGAATGTTTGTGTGAACTGTAGCACCGTGGAGCACCATATGTCGGGTTGAAAGAGACCCGGATTTGGGGGTGTCACAGGTTGGTATCAAAGCATTAGGTTATAAAACTTAAGGGGGGAAGAACCTTAGGCTAATAACCTCGTTAAGGATGAGAAGTTCGAAGGAAGAAAAACTTGAGCTTTACTTAAGTTGAATGAGTTAATAAGGTATTGAGGAAACTCAGTATCAAAAGATTTAAAAGATGGAAGTTAACCCTAAACAAATTAAATGTGATTTGTGCTTATAAAATTCTGTGTTATATACTAATCAACACATGTGTTATTGTAGGATGTCGATCGATAGCTTGATGTATAGAGATATACACGCGGTGATCAAAGAGCTTATGAACCAAGTAGAGACTGTACCTATACCGGTGGCGGAGGTACCATTAGTGATTCTAGCGGAGTCGGAGGTAGAGGAGTACTTTTCCGAGGAAGACTACTCAGAGGGAGAGATGGATATATCGTCATACCTTAGTATGATGAATGATATAGAAGAAGAAAGAGAGGTAACATCGGTTACTACGATGGTACCTACATTGGAGTCATCACCTCCAGATGCAATGGAAGCATTGTATCTAGCAACGCTTGATAGGAATGTGCAACTGGGTACAGTTGTGCAGAAACAGAATGAAGAGATTAGTGCTCTCTATATAGCGAAGGAGTCTGCAGAAGCAGATTTTGAGTCAGAGCATGATGAGAAGGTGCTCATGATAAATAAGTCTAGGGATTTTAAGAAGGAGGCCGATGAGCTTCGTAGAGAACTTGGGGAGAAGGACCGAAAGATAGCACGAATGTCTTACATCCATGAGAGTGCACATAAGGATTTCAAGTTGAAGGTTGCTTGTTATTCCATGGAGTCAGGACAAACCCGTCATATGATTAGTCGGGATACTATAGCAATGATTGCAAATGAGAAACACGAGGATGTTGTTATGCATTATTAGAACGTTAGAGTTATAAATATGTGTGTAGTGTTGTGAAGCCCTCTTTTGTATAAAAGGGTAGTCTTTTTGTAAATCCCAACTTTTGTGAAGTTCAATTGCGGGATAAAAATGTAATAGCTTTTGGCTACGAACGTAAATTGTAAATAGTTTCAAACTATGAAGAAGCATATGGGTATAATGAAGTTTTCATAGAAATGATTTGTTATGATGCAATTTGGTATGTGGCGATTAATAACGAAGTAAGTAAATAAATAATAATGAAATTTTATTTAATCTAAAAATGTCGCCAGGGAGAAGATAGCATAATAAGGAAGCGGAATCACATAATGATAATTAATGGGGTCAAAACAACCCTATGCAAGAGTTCGTTAAGTTATTAACTGTATTTACCCAAACCGGGGGTAGAATACCCACGAAACCTAAGGCAGCTAGAATGATTACCTGTAAAGAGTTTAAAAGCATAGGTCCGCCGGAGTTCAAATGAACGACGGACCATATCGACGCCCATACCGGGGTAAAAGAAATAAAGAAGGCGTTTGTTATTACAAGCGTAGGTGAGATGCGAAAGTTTTCTTTTGTGACTTATACGAGGAAGAGTGAAGCCAACTTTTGGTAGAAGGCTCACCAGGGTGGGGTTAGAACAGATGCGGTAGCGTGGAAACAATTCAAGAAGGTTTTCTTATAGAATTATTTCCCTAAAAATATGTGAGGGATGATAGAGATTGAATTTTTAGATCTTAAGCAAGGGGATATGATATTTCCCCAGTACGTGACCAAATTCAAATGAATTGGCAAGGTTTGTTTCACATCAAGTGGACAAGGAGGAGGTGAAGGCTAGTAGATTGGAGCAAGGCCTGAGACTCTAGCTCTATAGTGGGATTTTGGTGATCTAGAGTGTTTCCAATGGGACCATTCTGGAGAAGGTGATTATAGCATAAGATGGTTGTGAGTTGTAGACTCAATACCACAAAGAGGGAAAGAATGAGAGCAAGAGAGAGGGAGGAACCAAGGTAGAGAATGGTAGTGGCAGTATGCCAAAGAGACAGAAATTTTTAACTCCGGGAATACTGGAGTGGGACAAGGGGACCCTAAGCGTAAGATCGAAGAGTGTAAGACAGGTGGAAAGACTCATCTAGGAGTCTGTCTGGAAGGGATTATAAATACCTTTAAAACATTAAGGTAGAGAAGGAGGAAATAACTTTCGTTAAATTATATTCATGAAAATTATTTCATGGATAATCAAAGTAAGTAGGTATCACTAGATAAGTACTGTTCATGTTGAGAGAATTTGAGGAAATTCTCGTTATGAATGGGTTGATTAACCATAGAGCTATAACAAATAGGTATAAGAAAAGTGTGAACCTTTAGTTTTCTCAAAAAAATCTAAGGTAGTAATTTACGGTAATAAAATACCGCGACATTATTATTGTCGAACCATGACACAAGTTAGGTTGGTGTTAAGGAAGAAGATGAGTTGATACGGTTGCATATCGACTATCGTAATAGGAGTAAGATAGCGGTTAAGGATAAATACCCATGGCCCAGGATCGATGATCTATTTGGTCAATTGAGAGGGGCAAAGAATTTTATTTTAAGATAGATGTATGTATGGGGTATAGTCAGTTGGAAGTAAGGAAGAAGGAGGAGGTACCTAAGATGACGTTCAAAATTCGTTATGGTTATGACAAGTTTCTGGTTATGTCATTTAGGTTGACTAATGTGCGGAAGTAGGTTTTTCCGTAAGGGGTGCCAATCAAGTCGGTGGCCAATTTGATAGATATTCTTGTGAGGTGCTATGGTTGAAGGTACCATTAGCGTCACAGGATTATTAAAGACGGTTAAGTAAGACACCTATATTATCTTTATCAGATGATACGGGGAATTTTGTAGTGTATCTCGATGTCCGCATAGATGACATGATTGCGTGCTCTTATAGCATGGCAATGTCATTGTGTATGCATCACGCCAGTTAGAGGATTATGAGGAGGTCTATCCTACTTGATCTATAATTGGCAGCAATAGTTTTTGAATTAAAAATTTGAAGATAGTATTTATATGGGGAGAAGGGTGAGATATACACGGACTTTAAGAGTCTAAAATATATCTTCACATAGGAAAAGTTGAATGTGCAGTAGGGGGAGGACTATGATATCATATATCATTCAAGGAAGGTATACGTAGAAACCGACGCGTTAAGTATGAAAGGTATGGAAAAGCTATCGATGTTAGCAACTCAGAAGGAGTTAACAACGGAGATGGCAAACATGGAGTTAGAAGTTAAATTACGGAATGAAGGGGTAGAATAGTTATTCAACACGTAGACTCAATCCACGATAATGGAACAAGTTAAGTAGGTACAACTAAGTAATGAGGGATGCAAGCGAATGAAGAAGATGAGGCAGGATAAGTAGAAGACTAAGTATAGTCTTATTTTGAGGGAGGAATTTGAGTTCCAAATAAGTTTAACGTTAACAGAAGAACTAATAAAAGGAAGATATCGTAATGTGTTATTAAGTGTTTAACATCCAACTCAAATTGTTAACAGGAAATGATAAGTTATGTGTGAAAAGATAATACCTTCGATGAAGGTGAAATGGAAGAACCCCAATGTCGAAGAAGCATTGTGGGAACTCGAGATTAAAATAAAGGAAAATTATCCACTGTGGTGGTGGTATTATTAGCAAGATTCTGGGGACAGAATCCTTATAAGGAGGGAAGAGTGTAACGCCCCGAGAAAATTGGATTTTTGAGAATTAAATTTTTATTTTTATTAAATAAATTTAATTAATTATTTATGGAGCAAGCTAATCGAACGTCGTTCTCTGGCCTAGAAATGTCAGAACATCGTAGGATTTTGGCTACGTGATAGAATTAAAGTGTTTGAATTTCCAAGACGAAAATAAAAGCTTTCCGAGAAATTTTTCGAAAAACACTATTCACGCATTTCTACTCGGGAATTATTTTTGAACTTCCGAGAAATACGTAAAGATAGAATATTGATGTGAGATGGAATATCCAATAATATTTCAGTTATGGAAAATGTAATAATTCGCCTGTGGACTTAAAACCTATCGTTTAAGGAAAGTGATTTACGAGAAGGAAATGTAATGTGATTAATGATTTAAGCGATGATTGTATAATACGTAGGTATTGTACGAGGCAGAGAATACGAGTATGATACGAGGTATTATTATCTGATGTATATGAATGATGGTATATCGTATATATTGAATAAATATACGAGGGGAATACGAGATGAATACGTGATTATACGTTATAAGGCTTTAAGCCAAATGTAATGGAGTTGTTGAATTGTGTAGGAAATATATGTATTGTCCAATGGGATTAATGATAAAGCCCAAATGTAGGAGATGGTTAAGTCCAATATGAATTAATATAAAAGTCCAAAGTAATTTAATGTGCAAGCCTAAGTGTTTGTAATGTAAAGCCCAAAGATTTATTAATGCAAGCCCAATGTTTGTTTAATTACAAGCCCAAAGTAAAATTATTCTAGAAGCCCAAATGATTAAGTAAGTTAATTAAGCTAAGGCCCAAAGTAAATATCCAATGGGTTAAGAGTTGGTTTAAACCCATGAGGCAAACAATGGATGATCCAAATTAGGGAGCAAGTAAACTTAGAGGCTAAGTTAGTGTGGTGATCACACAAAGTGTTTATAAGTGATGACAAAGTAAACTTAAGGACTAAGTGTTGTGGGGAGCAAGTATACTTAATGATTAAGTAAGTGTGCTGACCAAGTGTTGTGATTAACAAGAGACTTAAGGGCTAAGCAATGGATAACTTATGTGGTGAGCAAGTAAATGTGGGGAGCAAGTTTACTTGGTTGCTAAGCTTGGAATAGTAAGGAGGTGGAGTGGCTTAATGACCCTTATGCCCTAACCTAGGATGTCCTATAAATAGAGAGCTTAAGCATTCATTTGTTGGTTATTAGTTTTTCATCTAACTTAAGTGGAGAGCTTATTTGGTAGAGAGTATAAGCACATATAAGTTATACTTCCTTTTGTGAGATTTGCATACAACAACTTATAGCTTAATGGCTTGAGAGAAAAAGCTAGAAAGCTAGAGTTCATATTTCAAGAAGCAAGAAGAAGAGTGAGGACATGTTAGCTTATTTGTTGTTGATTAATTTTCAACCAACCTCTTCCATCTAGCAAAGTGTTTATTGGTTAGAGATAATAAGTTATCAAAAGTTATACTTTGAGAAAGAAGTAAGCACAAGAAAGAATCAAGTGATCATCAAAGAGTAAGTGTTCTTGAACCATGTTTCTCTTTCTCTTCCATTGTTAGAGAAGGGGGTATTAGTAGAACAAGCATGATAAGAAGAGGTTGGAACAATGACAAACCAAAGGGCTTAAGTCTTAATAAGCCGTATAAATCATGAATAAGATATTCATAATCATTTAAGTTATGAACTTATGAAGATCAATAATGAAAGTATAAGAACTTGTAAGAAGTGGTAATATATTTCCATTAAGAAGTTAGCATGATTAATAAAGAGGTAAGAATAAGGATTAAAGGACTTAACTTATTAATAAGTCATAAGCAATGAAATTAAGTATGTTATACTTTAATAAGTAGTTTATAAGTTTATGAGTTTTGAACTTATTAAGAACAAGTAATGACTTATCATGAATATAAGTTAATGAGGCATGTATATCAAGATGATAGTATAATGGATTGAATCCAAGTGAAATGGTTTAAAAATCTCAAGTAACAAAGTTTCGCCGGAATTCACACGATTAGACGACGATCGTCGAATTCGTGAAATTCTCGGAATGGAAGTCGAATTTTGATATTGAGTTTGGAAACATTGGTTTTCAATGGAGACAAGTCGTATTTGTCATTATAGATTTGCGGACTCAAAAAATGGCTGGATTCCGACTTAGAACGAAGAAACGAGCGTGGAACGTTCATGAACGTTTATCGTTTTTGTTAAAAAGGGACTAATAGGTGAAATTTTAGCAAACGAAGTCGAATAGATAAAATTCTTACATGAACGCATAGAGTACGTAATTTGTGAACCGTAGGCTCTTGAATGAGCCAATTCGGACTTCTAACGAAGAAGTTACGAGTCCGGGAATCTCGCAAAGTTGAAAATCTGTCAAAACTATCTATGGCTCAGAGTTCCTTGTGGCGCGACTCCAAGCTTAAACGGCCGCCATAGAAGATGCCAAAGTGAGCTTTAGACACTACAAGCTCGTACTTGCAGCCACGATAGTTAACTCCAAGCCCTAATGGCGCACAATACATAGCAAGTAAACAAAGGATCACCATTGCCGCATCGCTTGATCTTAAAAGCTAGACAATAAAGAATGATTACAAGAAGAAGATGAAGGAAAATTGTTGAGTAACGAACTAATGAACTTAATTAAACATTATCAAGTCATAATTGAACCCCAAGTATGATCACTTAGGGTTAAAAGAAAGTCAATTGAAGATGAACGCAAATGATATTCAATGTTAATACTTCAACAACGACGATCGAGTTTCGATTAATAACGTACGGACGCTAGTAAGCCGTGAGGATGGATAATTAACTCGAACCGAGTTGTATTAATGAAATAATTTCATTAAGTCATAGAAGAGAACGAAGTTGGTAAGAATGGTGTAAAAGAATGACGGAAAGCCGGAACCCATAATAACAAATCTAATACGGGATTAGATTGAGAAGTAGGGTAAGATTCTTTAGGAACTATGTATGTTCATTCATGACCTAATGTGGTATTGTGACGCCCCCAAAATTAGGTATACGTCACCCATCTTGGGTCGCCACTTACATGGTACATAAATTCAAATACAACTTACTAATATAAGCGCTGTGGTATGCAATACGACATAAACCGTGAGTTTGAATACAAATATTGTCTACTAGATATTATACAAACTCAAAAGGAGTCCTCATTACAACTATTATCACACTATTTCACAGAATAGTGAGGACTACTAATGCTATCCTCTGGACCATTACTCCGTTCCCCGACTCATCCCAGCTATGTTCTCATTTCTCAAGAGAACGAGTGGAAAGAAAGGGTGAGCTCAACTAGCCCAAAGAAGAAATATTATGACTAAGATAATGCGAGAATAAATTATCATTAGCCTTCAACAGTGTTAAACTGATAAAATACAATAGACAACCAGTTTAACTGCAGCGGAATATGCAATCCATTAAAAGAGTCAAGTAGAAAATAAAGTCTACTATCTTTTAGGTTTTAAAAGGTTTTCATAAATTTTTATCATTAAGACTCGGTTTAATGAATAAACCACAATATCTAATCATCCCGTACTACCATCAAGGATTTTCATCAAATTATCAATGGTCATGACTATACCGAATCACCTTGGTCATAATCATACCAAAAACTATCCATCATCGCATTCACGAGCCAATCGAGGACTTTTATCACATCATTTATAACAAGCCATGATTATACCGAATGATCCTCGGTCATAATCATACTAAGTTCATCTATGCACGTAAGCCAAAGATAACATAATATATCATGAGGATGATGACAATGACATAATAATTCAATAAAACAAGTTCAAGAATTATTTTATCGAGGAATTAATAACGCCCAAATTGTCAACAAGATCTTGTTTTGTAGAGTAAAATTCAAGAATGATCGGAAGAATATTTCCATGAAAGATACTAGATGAAACGCAAATATCAAGGATATTCTACTAATTTCATGGAGTATAGAAGTCAAAGTTTTAACCAACTGGGTATAATAAAGAATGGAATAACAAAAGAAATCACCATACATGCGGTACTTCGCATAGACAGGTTATTCCAATGAATAATAATAACGGAACTAGGTCGGTGAAATTCACAATCGACAGGATGATCAAATGTAATAATAAATGCTTTGAATAATAAACAATGGAACTGTGTTAGGTGTAAAACACACGCATGAGGATATTCCAATGTAATAATAAATGCGAATAATAAACAATGGAACCGGTCAGGTGTAAAACACATGCATGTGATATTCCAACAGAATAATAAAGAATGGAATAATGTAAGAAGATCACCAAGTATAGGGGATTCCGCGTATACAAAGTTATTCCAATGTAATAAATAAGAATGGAATAATATAAGGATTTCACCAAGTATAGGTATGCCATATATACAAAAGTTATGTATAGGGTATGCCACTTTTTACAAGTTATTCCAGCAGAATAATAATGAATGGAATAATGAGAAGTTCTCTTCATGAATAAGAAAGAATAACACCCTTTTACGACGTACAAGACATTTGGATATCAAAGTAGTGAAGTACCGTAATACTCTTCTTCTTTCTCTCTATAGATTTTCTCTATAGCTTCTCTCTATAATTTTCTCTCTAGAGTTTCGGTGAATTCGTAAGAAAATAATGAAGGAATGAGCTTCTATTTATAGGAAAATAGAATGCATAGTAATTAATCCATGAAGCGGTCAGATTGATTTACTTTAATCGACGGTCCATATTTAAAGAAAAATCTTTTAAATAAAATATCATATATTCTATTTATATAAAAACATTTTACTATGCAAACACTATGCAACACTATGTAAAAAACACTATGCAACACTATGCATAATAAAATATAATATATTCTATTTATAGAATAACTTTAATAAAGTATTCGCTTTTATATAAAAGATATTTACATTTTATTATGTTAATAATACTGAATAAAACAAAACGTCATTATCGCTATAATAATTCATATTATTAATTAACAATAATGGAATCAAACCGAGTGACTTCTCACATAAGCATCAATAATCAATACCGTGTGCTACTATGCAACCACACGTGACATCGTATTTTTTTACTACCGAGTAGTTCAACAAAGATCAGCAGTAAAACTTCCGCCATTATTTCAATAAAATATTTTGTCGTTTTCTCAATCCGACAATAATTACATTCATAGGGTCCACCAATGATTGAGCCATTGTATTTAATATTCCTCGCTAAACCGAATATTATTGAGACCAATCGAATATAATATAACCACTTGCATACTTTGCAAAATTTATAAATACTACCCACAACTATAATATTATCTCAAATTCACACCATAATATTAAAAATTATTTCGACAAAATTTAAATCTTTATTGATAAAATCTGGAGTCTCACAATCTCCCCTCCTTATAGAATTTCGCCCTCAAAATTAGGGTACGTACATGGTATGATAAAGAGGTGAGGATACCTTGAATACCTTTATCGTTAAAAATATTAAATTCATCTTTCTAATCCTAGCCAAAGATATTCATTAACAATTCATTTTTGCACTACATGCCAAAGATATACAATCAGAAACCAATAATCTTTGAGACGCCTTTTTTAATAGTATCACGACCACTTAATTATCTATGCACCAATTGGCCAAGGATATTCGTGTTTTCAATTACTGGCCATGATTATACCGAATAATCCTTCGTCATAATCATACCAAGTCTATCAATGCACTACTGCCCAAAGATGACTTTTACCACATCCATGAATTAATATTTCATTCTTCGAGACTCATTTCAATAATTAATCCATATCATCGAATCATCCCCCGCACTACGGTGCCAAGGATATTCATTAGTATCACGCACCACTAATTATCCATGCACTACTACCAAAGATAATCGTGTATTCATTAGTATCACGACCACAAATTATCCATGCACTACTACCAAAGATAATCGTGTATTCATTAGTATCACGACCACAAATTATCCATGCACTACGGCCAAAGATAATCGTGTATTCATTAGTATCACGACCACCAATTATCCATGCACTACAGCCAAAGATAATCGTGTTTTCATTAGTATCATGACCACCAATTATCCATGCACTACGGCCAAAGATAATCGTGTTTTCATTAGTATCATGACCACCAATTATCCATGCACTACGACCAAAGATAATAGTGTATTCATTAGTATCACGATCACAAATTATCCATGCACTACGGCCAAAGATAATCGTGTATTCATTAATATCACGACCACAAATTATCCATGCACTACGGCCAAAGATAATCGTGTTTTCATTAGTATCACGACCACAAATTATCCATGCACTACGGCCAAAGATAATCGTGTATTCATTAGTATCACGACCACAAATTATCCATGCACTACGGCCAAAGATAATCGTGTATTCATTAATATCACGACCACAAATTATCCATGCACTACTACCAAAGATAATCGTGTTTTCATTAGTATCACGACCACAAATTATCCATGCACTACTACCAAAGATAATCGTGTTTTCAATTACGGTTATGATTATACCGAACAATCCTCGGTCATAATCATACCAAGTCCATCTATGCACCTTCACAGCCATGAGATGACTTTCAACATAATATAAACATGAGGATAATGATATAAAGAATCAATCAAATGAGATAAAGGATAAATATTAAACATTTATAATATAATTTATCTAGGATTCAAGAATATCCCCATGTTATCAATCACTTAATAATCTTATAATCTAATATCATTAATATTATAACAATATTTTAATCACTTCTTAAATTTATAAACAATTTATTTCAATTGTTTACGCTTTACCATATAATGCATTTTATCATTCAAAATGCCATACTCATAAGATATCATCACTAATGATCAAATCCTCATAAAAAAAAATATGCATATACTCTATATAGGATTCTCTAGCCATAAAATCCTATTTTCAACTTTGTTACTTCACATAACATATTTAACTCATATGTTCAGTAATTAAACTATTTTCATAAAAATACCAAATCAGTCCCAAAAATATTTCTTTTCTGGGATTTAGCATAATATAGTCTCATAATGAAAATATATTTTCTCGGAATTTTTAAAATTCATTTACTATTTTTCAAAATCAATTTCTAATTAATTCCTTAAGAAATTAGCTACCTCAAGTTTAACTCCAAAATTCCCAAATCTTGGCAGGACCTTACACATGTTAATGTGAGCCTCCAGATTTAAATTTCATGGTCATCTGAGTTGTAGAACTCCGGGTTATATCATTTTAAATCGGAAAAACCTAAATATTGAAATGGTCATAACTTGCTCATTTTAAGTCAGAATAAGCTCATTTTTGGACAGGAGTTACCTTATACCATATACTTTCATTCCCAAAAGGCTAGAATTTTTCTCATAATTTAAGTGGCCGAAAATGCCCTTTTAAAAATAAAATCAGTAGCTTTTTGAAATTTCCAGCTTTTTCATTCTTTATTAAAATCAGTCCACACGTAAATCTACAACACCTTTTCCAGTGATTCCACTTGGAGATGCTACAAAACTCATAGATCTAACTCTAGAATTTGACCACACTGAAAAATTCAAAATATATTAGGAGATATGGTCAATTGAATTTCATGTTACGTTTTTCACAAAATATGATTTTCAACTCTTTGTAATTTCTAAGAAACTTTCATGTTTTCTCATAATAACCAACATAACTCATTATAACACTTACTAATACCACGTATACCCATGATTTTCATAAGTCCAATGCTTTTATTATGACTTTCATCATAATCCACGTAAACAGATCCTTTTAGTTGAAGAAATATTTGAGGGTTTAAGAAATGAGTTTTTGTACTGGGGTCAATACAAAATTCGATTTCACGCTCTAGGGTAGGCTAGAAAGTCTTCAAGAATACGTCAAGAAATTTATTAATGATAGAAATATCATTCAAGACTGTGACTCTCATCCAAAACTTGGATAATACGTCACATTGATACCAACTGTGACTTCTATCCTTTAACCTAGATAGCACCTCATAATGATGCCTATCAACTCGCCATCTTCTTTCATGATGTCGCCTAGAGAAAGTCTGGCCTCGGTGCATTACACACAAGGAAGTCAACAACAAAAGGTTCAGGGATCTTTACTTATGGCTTGATATGATAATGATTGACTTTAATGGTTTGGTTACTTGAATTCGCACAACAGGTTGGTTATGAATATGAAAGCTAACAACCTTACGAAAAGCATGATGATTAGTTAACCAATTGATTCCTAAAATCACATCAAAAGGCAAGTATTTTTAAAAAATAAGATCGACAAGTAACGTGAAAGTGTTTATTTGAATCAAACAAGATTTAAAAGCAAGAGAGGTAACAAAGGCTCCTACTAACGAAGTTTCAACCAATAAGTCAAAGTCTAACTTCTCCGAGTCAAATTTAAGCGTTGAACGCAAGCAAGAGAGATAAAATAATGGGTAGAACCAAGATCTTATAAGGTATAGACTTTCGTAATTTATAATTAACTAACCCGTACTAACCCGTTCGTTTTACTCGCTTTTTTGAGAAGTCATGAAAAATGCACTTCCTAAAACCAACGACTTTGTTTTGTCCACATCCACCTTTGGTGCCACCGTCCCAGCTAGACTTGACTTTGGTGCACAACAAAATTGGGCTAAATGACCTTCTCTTCTTGCAATTTCCACTTCTATTATCTTTGCCATGATTACCACCGAAGTGGTTATAATTTCCCCCATGATGGTTATCATTATTCTGATAGTTGTTGCCAACAGTATGATTATTATCGTGTTATTGGTCGTTACCTTTTGTTTGAATTTGAATCAACACTCTCATGTGTTTCATTGCTTATCTCGGCATTTTCGGATGCCATTCTCTACAACACCACACAAAACAAGGGTTAATTAACATATCACATATTATCCCTATACTCTACGTGACCAATTAAATACCAAATAAATTTAGGTAGGTCATACTATGAAGGAATTCCCTGTCTCTCCCTCCTAGTTCTTATCTCACATCTAAGCCGGGGATCATATCCTAAGCTTTGATACCAACCGTGATGCCCCCAAAATTAGGTATCGCCACCCATCTTGGGTCGCCACTTACATTGTACATAAATTCAAATACAACTTACTAATATAAGCGTAGGTATACAATACGACATAAACCGTGAGTTTGAATACAAATATTGTCTACTAGATATTATACAAACTCAAAAGGAGTCCTCATTACAACTATTATCACACTATTTCACGTGAATAGTGAGGACTACTAATGCTATCCTCTCGGACCATTACTAGTTCCCGGACTCGTCCCGGCTATGTTCTCATTTCAAGAGAACGGTGAAAAGAAAGGGTGAGCTCAACTAGCCCAAGAAGAAATATTATGACTAAGATAATGCAGAATAAATTATCATTAGCCTTCAATGATGTTAAACCGATAAAATACAATAGACAACCGGTTTAAGCTGCAGCAATGAATATGCAATCCATTAAAAGAGTCAAGTAGAAAATAAAGTCTACTATCTTTTAGGTTTTAAAAGGTTTTCATAAATTTTTATCATTAAGACTCGGTTTAATAAATAAACCACAATATCTAATCATCCCCGTACCACGGTCAAGGATTTTCATCAAATTATCAATGGTAAATGACTATACCGAATCACCTTGGTCATAATCATACCAAAACTATCCATCATTGCATTACGAAGCCACCGAGGACTTTTATCACATCATTTATAACAAGCCATGATTATACCGAAAGATCCTCGTCATAATCATACTAAGTTCATCTATGCACGTAAGCCAAAGATAACATAATATATCATGAGGATGATGACAATGACATAATAATTCAATAAAACAAGTTCAAGAATTATTTTATCCAGAATTAATAACGCCCAAATTGTCAACAAGATAATTGTTTTGTAGAGTAAAATTCAAGAATGATCGGAAGAATATTTCCATGAAAAGATACTAGATGAAACGCAAATATCAAGGATATTCTACTAATTTCATGGAGTATAGAAGTCAAAGTTTTAACCATTTGGGTATAATAAAGAATGGAATAACAAAAGAAATCACCATACATGCGGATTGCAGATGTATAAAAGTTATTCCAACAGAATAATAATAATAACTAGGTAGGGGTGAAATTCACAATCAAGCAGGATGATCCAACAGAATAATAAATCTTTGAATAATAAACAATGGAACCGTGTCCGGTGTAAAACACATGCGAGGATATTCCAATGAGAATAATAAATGCGGAATAATAAACAATGGAACCAGTGGGTGTAAAACACACGATGTGATATTCCAATGAATAATAAAGAATGGAATAATGAAGAAGATCACCAAGTATAGGGGATTCGCGATACAAAAGTTATTCAACGAATAAATAAGAATGGAATAATATAAGGATTTCACCAAGTATAGGGTATGCCGCATATACAGGTTATGTATAGGGTATGCCACTTTTACAAGTTATTCCAGCAGAATAATAATGAATGGAATAACAGAAGTTCTCTTCATGAATAAGAAAGAATAACACCCCTTACGGGTACAAGACATTGGATATCAAAGTAGTGAAGTACCAGAATACTCTTCTTCTTTCTCTCTATAGATTTTCTCTCTATAGCTTCTCTCTATAATTTCTCTCTCTAGAGTTTCAGTGAATTCGTAAGAAAATAATGAAGGAATGAGCTTCTATTTATAGGAAAATAGAATGCATAGTAATTAATCCATGAACGGTCCAGATTGATTTACTTTAATCTGACGGTCCATATTTAAAGCAAAATCTTTTAAATAAAATATCATATATTCTATTTATATAAAACATTTTACTATGCAAACACTATGCAACACTATGCAAAAAAACACTATGCAACACTATGCATAATAAAATATAATATATTCTATTTATAGAATAACTTTAATAAAGTATTCTATTTTATATAAAAGATATTTACGCTTTTATTACGTTAATAATACGAATAAAACAAAACGTCATTATCGCTATAATAATTCATATTATTAATTAACAATAATGGAATCAAACTGAGTGACTTCTCACATAAGCATCAATAATCAATACCGTGTGCTACTATGCAACCACACGACATCGTACTTTTACTACCGAAAGTAGTTCAACAAGATCAACCAGTAAAACTTCCGCCGTTATTTTAATAAAATATTTTTGTCGTTTTCTCAATCGACAATAATTACATTGTAGGTCCACCAATGATTGAGTAGTTGTACAAATATTCCCGCTAAACCTGAATATTCCCGACCAATCGAATATAATATAACCACTTGCATACTTTGCAAAATTTATAAATACTACCCACAACTATAATATTATCTCAAATTCACACCATAATATTAAAAATTATTTCGACAAAATTTAAATCTTTATTGATAAAATCTGGGGTCTCACAGGTATGTTATGTGATTATGTATTGTAGAGATTGTAAAGACTCAAAGGAAACGTAATTATACTATAGCAGACGCTGAAGGCAAGTTTTTCTTAAACGCTTGTCTAACCTTCGTGTTAGCCAGGTTTTCAAAATGATTCACGTTATGAGATGAATGTATGATTTCAAAGAAAGGGTCGAAGCCAATTTTAACTCGGCTAGACTAATCGTAATAGATTGATTGAACTGTTTATAAGTATTTCAATATATAATTGCTAACCCTATCCTACGCCAACTATTTGGTACGGATTCAAGGTAAGCCAGAATATGTATAAACAAATGTATTTTCATCGAGTATTTGATGGGCATGTGAGGTTGCCACAACTTAAACGTAGAAACGTTAATGGATGTAGTGTTGATCAACATAGGGTACTATAGGCTGATCACCTAGATGTACTCGTAAGATATGGCGGACTTATGGACTTCGTGCCGGGTTGTCCTTTTCAAAGAAACTATAAGACGTTCACGTCTTGAACTAGAATTGATGAATTGATGAATATTGTTATTGTAAAATGTTTTGAAGGAAAAAGGAAAGCTATTTTGAAGTATTGATAGTACTTTGTAACTATCATCCAGTTATTGAAGATATACGATTCCTATGTTTCAAGTATACTTTTAAAATGAAATTGTTGTACTTGCTGAGCTTGTTATGCTCACTCTTGCTTGAACCATATGAATGCAGCTTAGACCGAATGGACTAAAGGATTCGACAAGGATAAAGAGAAGGCTAAGGTGAACGTGTAGATTGCCTATGTAATAGTATAGGTTTGTAATGATAATATTTGATATTATGACAAGAACAAATGTAATGGTTATAAAGAACCCGGGGAAAGGTAGTATTATTTTAGAATATATATAAGACATATTCGTTCTTTTGAGGCATTTCAATTGAATGTTTGTGAGAACTGTAGCACCGTGGAGCACCAAATGTCGGGTTGAAAGAGACCCGGATTTGGGGGCGTCACATTATTAATATTATAACTCACAATATTTATCAACCAGGTCGTTCCCAGGAAAGAGGGGGCTTTCTAATAAGGGTTTCTCCCTATTAGCGTGCAATTAGGTAACCAAACCTCTCCTTGACAGAACTTCTAGACATTGTAAATATTGCAATTTATAATATGAATAACTTTGTCATCTCAAGTATTGATTTAATAAAAATCATTTTATGCAGATAATACTGTGACAATAATTGAATCAATAATATGATAGATATGATGCAGCAATTACTGTAGCAATAATTGAGTATAACTGAGTGACTTCTCACGTAAGCATCAATAATCAATACCGTGTGCTACTATGCAACCACGCAGTAATAATCTTTGTACTTTTAACACCGGGTGTTTCAACGATTAATCTGTGAAACTTCCACCGTTATTTTCATAAAGTATTTTTGTGCTTTTCAATCCGATCAAAATAATTCCGTAATGGAGTCCACCAATGATTGTGTCGTTATGCTAATATTCCTATTAAAACGAATATTCCAAACCAATCGAATATTATATAACAACTCACGTACTTTGCAAAATTTGTAAATATTACCCACAACTATAACATTATATCAAATCCACACCATAATATTCAAAAATATATTTCGAGAAAATTTAATCTTTATTCAAAAAGTTGGGGTCTTACAACCTCCCCTTCTTATGAAATTTCGTCCTCGAAATTAGGGTGCGTACCTGATATGTCGAAGAGGTAAGGATATCTTGATTTCTTCTCAGATTCTAACTCCCGGGTCATTTCTTCCACATCGTGGTTTCTCTACAAAACTTTGACTTGAGGTATAACCTTTGAGCGTAGAATATGATCCTTTTTATCCAAGATTTTAACAGTAACTCTTCATATGTTAAATCTTCCTCTATCTCGTCTCGGGTTCTAATTCAATAATGGTGGTTGGTCTTTCACATATTTACGTAACATAGATATGTGAAAATGTTATGAACACGAGACATACGGTAAAGTAGAAAGCGAGTCTATACGCCATACAGTTCCTACTCGATTGAGGATTAAAAATGGGCCAATGAATCGAGGGTTGAGCTTTCCTCTCTTTCCAAATCTCGTAACTCCCTTCAATGGAGCAACACGTAATAACACATGATCTCCAATATCGAATTCCACGTTCTTTCGATGAAGATCAGCATAACTCTTTTGTCGATCTTGTGAGGTTTTTATACGTTGTCGTATCGTTTAAATCTTTTTCGTAGTCATACGTACCAACTCTGGTCCCAACAACGTTGCTTCACCCACCTCATCCCACCATACTGAAGAATGACACTTTCTTCCATACAACGCCTCAAATGGAGCCATGCCAATACTTGCTTGATAACTGTTGTTATCGGAAAACTCCACTAATGGTAGGAACTTATCCCAACTTCCCTTGAAGTCAAGGACATAGAGTCTTAATAGATCTTCAAGAGTTTGAATAAATCTCACTTGCGTCCGTCGTCGAGGATGATATGCCGAGCTAAATCGTAAATCCGTGCCCATAGCTTTTTGTAAACTAACCCAAAATCTTGAAGTGAATCTTGGGTCTCGATCAGAAACTATGGATACTGGCATACCATGCAGTCTTACAATCTCGTTTATGTACAAACGAGCAAGACGTTCATGTGTATAAGTTTCTCGTATAGGTAAGAAATGAGCAGACTTGGTCAATCTATCAACAATGACCCAAATTGCATCTATGCCTTGAGAAACCTTGGGAAGACCGAAGAATTGAAATCCATAGTAATGTGTTCCCACTTCCATTCGGAATTTCAAGTGGTTGCAATGGACCTTTTGGTACTTGATGCTCTACTTGACTCGTTGACAAGTTAAACACCTTGAGATAAACTCTGTTATCTCTCTCTTCATAATCCTCCACCAAAATGTATGTCGAAGATCACGATACATTTTGGTACTCCCAGGATGGATTGCAAATGGTGTGTTGTGCGCCTCCATCATGATTTTATACTTTAAATCAGGGTTGTTAGGAACACAAAGTCTGGAGTTGACTCGAAGTATTCCTTCCTCATCGATTCTTGCTTCCGACATAGCACCTTCTTGCACTTTCTTCTTCATACGCATTAGCTCCAGGTCTGTAGCTTGAGCAACTTTAACTTTATCGATTAAAGTCGGTTCTACTCGTATGTTTGCCATCATCATGTGGGTCCCTGGAGTCTTTATCTCTAACTCCATCCTTTGCAAGTCATACAAAATGGGCCTTTGCGTTGACAATATTGCACTCGTACCCGCATATGATCTTCTACTCAGTGCGTCAGTTACCACGTTCGCTTTTCCAGGATGGTATTGGATGGTATGATCATAATCTTTCAACAGTTCAAGCTAACGTCATTGTCGCATGTTGAGTTCCTTTTGAGTGAAGAAATATTTGAGGCTTTTATGATCCGTAAAGATCTCCACTTTCTCTCTAACAAGTAATGCCTCCAAATTTTAAGTATGAAAACAACAGCTGCCAACTCTAGATCATGAGTAGGATAATTCCTTTCATATTCTTTGTGTTGTCTTGAGGCATAGGCTATGACTTTCCCATGTTGCATGAGAACACATCCTAACCCTTTGCCCGAAGCATCACTGTAGATGACAAATCCCTCCGAACCAGATGGTATTGTCAGAACAGGTGCTGATATGAGTCTCCTTTTGAGTTCTTGAAAACTCCTCTCACATTCCTCGCTCCAACCGAACTTTGTATCTTTCCGAGTCAGCTGAGTTAATGGAGTAGCGATTCGAGAAAATCCTTCCACGAATCTCCGATAATAACCAGCTAAACCGAGAAAGCTACGTACTTCGATCACTAATTTGGGTTGCTCCCAGCTTTGAATAGCTTTAATCTTTTCCGGGTCAACGGATATTCCATGACTTGATACTACGTGCCCAAGGAATGCTACTTCCTCAAGCTAGAACTCGCATGTCTTTAACTTGGCATAAAGCTTATATTCATGAAGCTTTTGGAGTATCAGCCTCAAGTGTTGCTCATGATCTTCACGGCTTTTGTAATAAATAAGGATGTCATCAATAAAGACGACCACAAAGTGATCCAAATATTCCTTGAATACTCGGTTCATCATATCCATGAAGGCAGCAGGAGCATTAGTCAATCCATAAGACATGACTAAGAATTCATAATGCCCGTACCTAGTTCTGAAGGCAGTCTTTGGAATATCCTTAGTTTTAACCTTCAGCTGATGATATCCAGAACGAAGATCGATCTTTGAAAAAAATTGTGTTCCTTGTAACTGATCAAATAGGTCATCAATACGTGGCAATGTGTACTTATTTTTTATGGTGACATGATTCAACTCCCGATAATCAATACAAAATCGCATACTCCCATCTTTCTTCTTCACGAATAGAACAGGAGCACCCCAAGGAGACGTACTAGGACGAATGAAACCAATGTCTAACAATTCCTGCAATTGGGTCTTTAACTCCTGAAATTCAATAGGAGCCATTCGATATGGGGTTTTGGAAATGGGTTTTGTACCGGGTTTAAGGTCGATACAAAATTCAACTTCACGCTCTGGGGGTAGGCCAGGAAGTTCTTAAGGGAATACGTCAGGAAATTTATTAACAATAGAAATATCCTTCAAATCTGACGTATTTTTGTTTAAATCCGTGACATGAGCTAAGAAAGCTTGACATCCATTTTTCAATAAATGAATAGTTTTGTGGCTTGAGATGACCGTGATTGATTTTAATGGTTTGGTTGCTTGAATTCGCATAATAGGTTTATTAGAAATATGAAAGCTAACAACCTTACGAAAATAATCAATTTTAGCCTGATGAGTAGTTAACCAATCAATCCCTAGAATCACGTCAAATGCAAGTATTTTTAAGGAGATAAGATCGACAGGTAACGTGCGATTACCGATTTGAATCAAATAAGACTTATAAATAATGGATGTAATGAAGGTTTCTCCTAATGGAGTTTAAACAGATAAGTCTGATAAGTGGATTTTATATACACTTATCTGGTATCTTTTACTTGAATTAGTTACTTATATTTATGTGTCTTAGTTACTTTTCATGCATTTTGTGTTCATTTTGTAGGTTATACATTTGGGAGCGGTGTGAGTGACTATTGGTAAGGAAAAGCAAAGAAAACGCAAAGAATAGCAAACCGGACATCATTTGGGCTTTCATGTTTACTTCATGTTCTTGGTTTGGAACTTTTCTTACATTGAAGAGCATCGTCTTAGCTTTCCAGAACATTTTGAATCATTCCAATCAGAGTTCGGATGCAAGAGTTATGATCGTTGTACCAACGGACGTCGAACGTCATGGTTTTGGGTGGTCATTTACACAGCAGTCCCTTCAGAGCCAATTTAAGTATAGTTTCGGACCTTATTTTGGAACACTCAAAGAATGAAAGTTGTAGATCTACTTCACCTCTTTTCGGATCATCTTGAATCATCAAAATCGGAGTTCGAACGACGAAGTTATGGCCATTTTCCCAAAGGACGTCGGAGCAGAAAATGTCAGAACATGTGGTAGCCCCGGGGCGCCCATTTTTGGCCTATGCCCAGCGTTGGGGCGCTGGGGAGCAGAGTTTGAGCACCGTGCCCAGTACTGGGGTGCTGGGGAATAGACTGGGAAGGCTTGGAAGCGTTTTTGGGCGAATTTTGACACCTTTTTGACTCCAAATAGGATTGGGTTTGTTCCTAAGCTAAAAATTAGACTTGTAACCTATAAATACATGATGTAAGGCATAAAATAAGGGGAGATTACATAGCTTAGCTTAGAAAAAATACTCCATTATATTAGAATATAAACCCTAGTTCTTAATTAACCATTGGAGATTGAAGCAAATTGAAGAACACTGAAGATCAAGAGAAAGAGCAAGAGGGGAGCATCAGATTTGCTAACAACAGATTCTATTCTTTTCTCTTCTCTTACTTTTATCTTTTAATGTCTATTCAATTGTGGATTCTTGGTTTTAATTTATTAATTATGAACTAACTCTTTCTTTAAGATTTCAATTGAACTTTTTATGGCTATAAATTAGTTATTCATTATATTACAATTATTTATGTTAAAGTGAGTTATTTATCTTGTCTTGTGCTTATTGCTTAATTATTTGATCAGTAATTACCTTGTTACTCTATAAGGAATTGGAAGAGGAATTCTAGGGTTAGAACTGGGCATGATAACATGTGACTTAGTTATTTGCATGGTGAATAATTAGGTTTGTGAATTGAATGGAAATATCTCATCACGTACGTAACACATAAGGAATTGGGATTGGAAAGAGTTTAATTCAATTGTTTTATAGGATTATAGCAAGATTAATCTGGGTTAAAGAGAAGGCAATTGATCACTTGGAAAAGGACTTTTGGCATTTGAGAATTCCTGTTAACAATTCAGTAGGCATAATAATTGGGATAATTGGATAATTAATTTATAATTGATAATTGGGGATATTGAAGTCTTAATCTTTATTTATTTGAATTCATTCGTTAAAATCTTAGTTTTAATTAGTTAATTTAGTTTTCTTAATTAGAAAAATCACGATTTGAGATTGTTTAAATAAAATTAGTTTGGTTAAGAATTAGTACTTGGTGATTTTTATTAAATAATTCCTCGTGGGAACGATACTCTACTTTCACTTTATTACTTGTTGTCAAGTGTATACTTGCACGTATTCATTGATTTATGAAATCGATCAACAAGTTTAAAAGGCGCCGTTATGGGAATTAATTTAATAATTATTTACCAATATTAATTTCAATCAAATTAGTCTTAATTTAAACATTTTTATTTTTATTTTTAATTCTCTTTCTATATTTCTCTCTTTTTAGGTACCATGGATGACTGCGTATCAATGGCCATACACTAACATGACTCAACCAAGGGGGGAGAGAGATTGACAGACTCGAGAAACTTTACGCATCACAAAGACAGATTGAGACAATTTCGAGGATGTTTGAAGCTTTTGAAGCTCAACGTCGTCAAATTATGGCGGTTACTTGTGATTATTGTGCTGGAAATCATATGAATCATCAATGCGCCATCAGTTTCGAGCCGGTACAGTATAGTGGTGATTACCCCAATAATTATGTCTATCCCAACAACTATCATCGAGATTGGGGGTATCACCCAGATTTTTTTCATGGAGTAACAATCAAGATCAAATTTATGCTCCAAGTCCAACATACCCACAGGATTTCTCGTGTCCACCTCCACTACAACAGGAAGAACATTCAAATTGGGAGGAAGCCTTGGAAAAATTTATTAAAGCTTCTGAAAAAAGGAATGAGGAACAAGACAAGAAAATGAATCAAGTAATTTGAATTTGCAAAGCCAAGGCGTTGATCAAGAATCTGGAAAATCAAGTGGAACAGATAGCACATGCGTTGAACAACTGTCCTCAATACACCTGGCCCTATGACATGGATTCCGAGACTGATGGAGAGCCCGAACAAAATCTACAACTAGATGAGCCACAAGATGTTAAAAGAGAGGAAACAATTGGGAACCAAGAAAAGGAGATCGGCGAAGATCTAACTTTGATTACCAACGAGGAGGAGCCGATGTTATTAGTGCCCCAAGTTCCTTCTCCGCCAAAGCTCAAGAATCCGGTTAGATTTTCAAAACCATGTCTGCTAGGTAGTCATGTCGTCGGCAATACTCCTTGTGACGTAAAAGCGAGTATAACTTCGAAGCCATGGTTCAATGAGTTGGAGAAGATAGAAGAAGAGATTGTTGTGTCTGACAAGCCTCAATGCCAGAATCTATTTGCAAACACAATGGAAAAAACACCTAGATGTTGGACGTTCTTTAATGTGATCTTATCTAAACAAAGCATGCTAGGTGACTTTAATACAATGGCTATCGTAAATGGGAACCTACCAAAAGCTATATTATTTCCGATGGATGGAGGGTTCCTCAACTTTCTAAGAGGAATTGGATAGCATTGACCAGACAAAGTTAGGCTGAAAGACTATAAATCAATACCAATCGGGAGGCAACCCAGAATTTTTATATTTATATGCTTTAATAGTTTATTTAGTAGATAGGAATTAATTTGCTTAGTAAGTTCTCTTATAATCTAATACATGTTGTCTCTCTTTATTGCAGGTATTGGAGGTTCAATGGATAGGAAAATGATCGTCGCTACCATCACCACCACCACCTCACGCTTAGATGATTACAGGGAAGTTCTCTTCTACTTATCGCTATATTCTTACAATGAGGACATTGTAATTGCTAAGTTTGGGGGAGTTTAGTTTAGTTCGTTATTGCATGTTTAGTTTCATGTTTATGTTATGTTATTTTGCATATGTTGTTAATATAGTTTAGGTTCATTATAAAAAAATCAAAAATAATAGTTAGTTACTATGTTCATTTTGCATAAGTTCCAGCGGTTTGTTATAGTTAAGTTTATTTTGGCCAATGATGAGATTGGAATTGGGTAGACAAGTATAATACTGACTATTAGAGCTTTGATGTGATTTCTTGTTATGAATTGAATCTTTTTCTGTTTGAAACTAGTATAATAATGATAGCACAGTAAAAACAACTTGTTGATTGATTGAGTTTAAATTGATACATAATGGGACTCTAAAGGATAATGCTAGTTTGAATGAAAGAATGACAAGAATAAGTAGTGATGACTAAAGTTAGACAAGAACCTAAGTTTGGGGGATTATATGTGGGGTATATAAGCTTTAAAAAAAACATGTTGAGTCTTGTGGTTGGTTGAGGAGAAACACTCCCCATAAACACAAGCGTGAGATGGAGCGTAAAACGCACTCACCAACCATCTATCAAAAGAAAAAGAAAAGGAAAAAAAAGGTATATAGGTTGACTAGTCTTGTTTCGGGGCCTTTGTTACTTAAGCAAGTACGCCCGAGGGGATTGTCTTTACACCTAGCGCCCTAAGGTCTTTTATGGTCTGGGAGTCGTTGGTCGAAAGCTCGCTAAGGGGTAACACTGTTAGCCTAATGGGATGAGACATTGCACAGTCATTTATGTATATATATAAAAAAATGAATAATCACGGGAAAAGAGAAAAAAGCCCTCGTGTAAAAAAAACAAACAAAAAAAAGAGAAGGAAGAAAAGAAAGTATAAGTATCCTGCATGTACCCTTAAATTTGGTTGAGTTTAATTTTAGTTGAATCGTGCATATCTTTGAGATTTCTTGAGTTTACACTATATGATACCTTTGAAGAGACTTGTTATGTGTTAAATTTGATTTTATATCAGTAAGCATGGTTGTTGAGCACACACACGCACTATACCAGTAATAACAGTTTAAGACTTGATGATTGACTACGAAATTGTTGATTGGTTTTGATATGAAGTATTGTCGTGTTTGCTTGATTGCTCTAAGGCCGAGTGAATAGATTTGATTCTATCAAATACTGCTTGATTCGTAGGCATATAGATTAGTTGCATTTCATTGCATTGCATTGCATTATGTTGTGTTATTTGGGGACAAGTAACAATTTAAGTTTAGGGGTATTTGATAAGTGGATTTTATATACACTTATCCGGTATCTTTTACTTGAATTAGTTACTTATATTTATCTGTCTTAGTTACTTTTCATGCATTTTGTGTTCATTTTGTAGGTTATACGTTTGGGAGCAGTGTGAGCGACTATTGGTAAGGAAAAGAAAAGAAAACGCAAAGAATAGCAAACCGAACATCATTTGGGCTTTCATGTTTACTTTATGCTCTTGGTTTAGAACTTAGCTTACATTGAAGAGCATCGTCCTAGCTTTCCGGAACATTTTGAATCATTCCAATCAGAGTTCGGATGCAAGAGTTATGATCGTTGTACCAACGGACGTCGAACGTCATGGTTTTGGGAGGTCATTTACACAGCAGTCACTTCAAAGCCAATTTGAGTATAGTTCCGGACTTTATTTTGAAACACTCAAAGAATAAAAGTTGTAGATCTACTTCACCTCTTTCCAGATCATCTTGAATCATCAAAATCGGAGTTCGGACGAAGACGTTATGGCCATTTTCCCAAAGGACGTCGGAGCATAAAATGTCAGAACATGTGGTAGCGTCGGGGCTCTGGGGAGCAGAGTTTGAGCACCGTGCCTAGCACTGGGGCACTGGGGAAGAGACTGGGAAGGATTGGACGCGTTTTTGGACAAATTTTGACACCTTTTTGACTCCAAATAGGATTGGGTTTGTTCTTAAGCTAAAAATTGGACTTGTAACCTATAAATACATGATGTAAGGCATAAAATAAGGGGAGATTACATAGCTTAGCTTAGAAAAATCACTCCATTAGATTAGAATATAAACCCTAGTTCTTAATTAGCCATTGGAGATTGAAGCAAATTGAAGAACACTGAAGATCAAGAGCAAGAGCAAGAGGGGAGCATCAGATTTGCTGACAACAGATTCTATTCTATTCTCTTCTCTTACTTTTATCTTTTAATGTCTATTCAATTGTGGATTCTTGGTTTTAATTTATTAATTATGAACTAACTCTTTCTTTAAGATTTCAATTGAACTTTTTATGGCTATAAATTAGTTATTCATTATATTCTAATTATTTATGTTAAAGTGAGTTGTTTATCTTGTCTTGTGCTTATTGCTTAATTATTTGATCAGTAATTACCTTGTTACTCTATAAGGAATTGGAAGAGGAATTCTAGGGTTAGAACTGGGCATGATAACATGTGACTTAGTTATTTGCATGGTGAATAATTAGGTTTGTGAATTGAATGGAAATATCTGTTCACCGCATGTAACACATAAGGAATTGGGATTGGAAAGAGTTTAATTCAATTGTTTTGCATAGGATTATAGCAAGATTAATCTGGGTTAAATAGAAGGCAATTGATCACTTGGAAAAGGACTTTTGGCATTTGAGAATTCTTGTTAATAATTCAGTAGGCATAATAATTAGGATAATTGGATAATTAATTTATAATTCATAATTGGGGATATTGAAGTCTTAATCTTTATTTATTTGAATTCATTCGTTAAAATCTTAGTTTTAATTAGTTAATTTAGTTTTCTTAATTAGAAAAATCACGATTTAAGATTGTTTAAATAAAATTAGTTTGGTTAAGAATTAGTACTTGGTGATTTTTATTAAATAATTCCTCGTGGGAACGATACTCTACTTTCACTTTATTACTTGTTGACCGTGTATACTTGCACGTATTCATTGATTGCGAAATCGATCAACAAAGTCAAACTCTAATTTCTCTGGAGTCAAATTTAAACGTTGAGCGCAAGTAGGAGAAATAAAAGAATGGGTAGAACCGGCATCAAATAAGGTATAGACTTCACTAGAGTTTATGATCAGCTTACCCGTGATGACCTCGTTCGGGTTCCTTACTTTCTAGGAGGTCACAAAAAATGCTCTCCCTTGCACCACTGGCTTTGACTTTTCTAGGACGTCCTTTGGTGCCTCCATCCTAGCTGAACTTGTCTTCGGTGAATGACAAAATCGGGCTAGGTGACCTTCTCTTCCACAATTATAACACGCTTTAGATGGCATCGCGCAGTTTGGACTGATATGTCCCTCCCCTCCGCATTTGAAGCGTATGATAGGTGGTCATTCTCCTTCCTTAACCACGGTTTCTGGTGCTGACATCTGTCCATCATTGTTGAATCTCCTTTTCTTGAAATGTCCATTTTTACTATCTTGGCCATGATTACCACCGAAGTGGTTACCATTTCTGGCATGTTGATTCCCTCCACGTTTGTTGTCACCGCTTCGATGACTGATACCACTAGTATTTTCATGCTGCCGGCTGCTTTCTCTTGGTTGTGTTGACTCGTTATCGCGCTCTAATAATTGAGCCCTATTTACAACATCTGAGTACAAACACAGTTTATAAGAAATAAGATATTGACGTATCTCCGGTTTCAAACCTCTTAAAAACATTCGTGTCATTCGCTCCTCATTATCGACCAATTGGGATACAAACCGGGATAACTCCGCAAATTTAGCCTCGTATTGCGACACGTGAAAGTAATATGCACACAAGCCAATCATGTTTGATGATAAAGCATATACTTTGTAACAATCTTATTCATTTATTAATAAAAAGTATTAATTTATTAAAGGCTTTTAATTATCTACATGATGCTGTTTTATAATATGTGATAAACCCATAGTTTTAAGCAATGCTTTTAGAATAACGATGATGATCATTCTAATGAGATCTAAATTCTTAGAAAGCTTAAAACTAAAATAGTTCCCAATCATTGGATTACTAAATTGGGGATTAGTGAATCCGGATAGATTGGTACATACGTTGCTTGCTCATTGGATGAGGATGATTGATCTCATGATCATTTGTGTGGAGACACTAAAGCAAGTATGTAGGTGCTTACTAGAGAATAAGTTCACTGAACGTGGCTCGCTAAGGAATACCTAACGGAGTCTTACTTGCCTGTCAATAGGAATTCCTGTAGTGATAGTAGTACAAATCCTTGGACTTGAGATCATCATAGTATCTTGTGTATGATGAGTTATACTTTGACTTATTCCTTAAGACCCTTAGGGTATATCAAAGGGTATGCTTGGGTATAATAAGTTGTACATGGATATAATGTATGATCGATAAAAAATCTACCACTTTATTAAAGAGAAATGTCCTATGTGATTCGATAAATGACAACCCAAGAGTCCTTGGCGGCGAGAATGAAATTAGAAAGGAGTTTCTAATTTGCATTATTTGGAGTTGTGCATTTAAGGATCGAAATACATATAATTAAATAAAATAAGACTTGAAAGTAATTCCATGTCTTATATTTAATTGGGACATTGTATGGTGGAAGGATTGAATTGTGCGGTAACTATTTACTCAAAGGTTCTTTTATGATTAATGTTGAAATCTATATTATCCGGAAAGTCGTTGATGATCGCTAGGGAGGCTTATCCTTATGTAGAATAAATATTATTTATTTAAATAAATTAATTATTTAATTTATTTATTTAAATAAGATTAGAATTGTTCTAATTGATTTATTCACAACCTAGGTTTAATATGAAGAACCTAAAGGGTCACACCATAAAAGGAAGAATAATTATTTAAGAAGTTAATGGCATAATCGTAATAATATGTTATGTATATTTAATTTAATCTATGGCGATAGAATAAATTAAATAGCTTAATATTTATTATTTAATATTTTAGAAATATTAAATATAAATTAATAAGAGAAGTCTTATTAATATTATTACAATTATTATTATTATTTTAATTTCTAAAAGAGTTTAGGAATTAATTTAATATAAGTATTCTCATTTATTCCTAATTGGATTAGGAAGGAAAATTAGTTAAAGGAGTTTAATTAATTATCCCTAATAAGATAAAGGAGCCCTTTAATTAAAAGGTTTTAATTAAATAATACCTTATTTTAATAGGGTTACTTGATATCTTTATAAGAGGAGTTTTATATCAGATATTAAGACTACGTGATAATTCCAATGGTTGGAGAGTACGCTCTTTTTCTATAGAGATAGAAAAATTAGGGTTTAGCCAACCACCCATCTTCTTAAATCCTTCTTCTTCCTTGGTGGATCACCCCAGAGGCCAAACACTTGGGTGGCTAACGTTGATCAAAGGAAGGAACCAAACCCGGTGGATTCAAGTTGAGCGCGAAAAGGATTGGAGGTGAACTTGTATTCGAGGAAGCTTCGGATCTTCAAGGGTATGTTTCTTATTCATCTTTTTTCATTTAATTAATAATTGTGCATAAAGGGTGATCAAGGGTATATGGTTTGTAAAATTTTAAACTCGATTTTTACGTTTAAGCTTATTTATGCAATTTGATTGCGTTCTTGAATATTACAAACCTAACAGTGGTATCAGAGCCAAACCTTTATGCAAATTATTAATTATTTTAATTTAATATGTATATTGATATATGTTTAGAACAATTTAATTGGGCATAATTTTATTGTATAAAATTTATTTAAAAAAAAACTCGGTAATCAATTCCGAAAACCTTTATTCTGCGGACTGTTAAAAAAGGGAGAATCTCCTGTTAACTAAAATTATTATCAAGGGTGGCGCGGATCACGAAGCAGGATGATAATAGGATTCTTGTTTTGGTGATATATTATATATATAATATTAATATATCAACGTGGTAATCATACATATATATCTCAAGTTCCTAACTTATATAGATATGATTACTTGGTAATATAAATATTATATATATTATTATTAATTATTTTATAATTAAAATAAAAGATTTATTTTAATCTTAAAATAAAATGTTTATTTTTAATATTAAAATAAAAGAGTTTATTTTAATTTTAAAATTAGAATTTCATGCTATCTAATTAGAGTTGGAATTTGATTCCATGATAACTAATTGGAGTTGAAATTGTATTCCATCTTTCCTTAAATAAAGGAGTTTATTTAGATATGAAATAAGATTTCATATTATTCTAAATAAAAGAGTTTATTTATGAATAGGAAAGAGAATCCGTATTTCCTTAAATAAAGGAGTTTATTTAGATATGAAATAAGATTTCATATTATTCAAAATAAAGGAGTTTATTTGTGAATAGAAAGAGAATCGTGTTTCCTATAATAAAGGAGTTATTTTTTTACATGGAATTGGATTGCATAATTAATTAAAAATAAAAGAGTTTATTTTGATTAAAGATTTTGATTAAAATAAAATAGTTTATTTTATTCAAAAATTAGATAAATTAAAATAAAATAGTTTTATTTTGATTTAAATTTGGATTAAAATAAAGGAGTTTATTTTGATTCAAAATTAGATTTTATACTAACTAAATTTGCCCATTAAATGATATCAATATATATATTAAATGTTTATTATTCATAAGATGAATGTTATTTATTGATGCATATGATGATGTGTATGATAATAAATGGGATTGATTATGGACTATTGACCAATGTGATTGGATTTTATTTTAGTTGGATGCATGAATGTATGGGTTTTATTAAATGGGAATGCTGCGTACTCGTCTTCTCTAATTTTTCTTAATGTAAATTCTATCTCCCTCTATGTACTTCCCTCGATTGTTGATCTAGGTTTCTATTTATTTTAAATAGTTTTTAATAGGAATAGTTAGAATTAATTTTGAAGAATTGGAGATCAAGGAACAAGGAGCTTGAAGACCAGATTTTGTAATGGAGCCCGGGTTTAAATGTAATAGTTATATTTAAATATTATTTCTTGCACCCTAGGGTTTAACCTTTTGGTTCACTTGGTGGCTCTAGTGAACCAAACTAGAATAAAAGTCCATAATCAATTCGGGTATAATATAGTATTCTATATGTGCATGCTTATATTATATATATTATATATTATGCAAACATGCTCGCATGTTTATTAATACGACGCGTATTTTATATATATGTAAATGCTTGCTATTAAGCAAGATGAGACAATTAATAACAAACCCCTCAATTTTTATATTAAGTCCTAAGCGTTCAAAGATATTTGGAATATCGAACGTCAGCCTTTCTAGCATGATAAAATTAATAGAGTATTAAATATTTAATATGAGTTTGTTGTGTCACCACAAGGCAAGTATTAAGTATTTAAGATGTTAATTTATCACATTTGATGCTTATAAAGAAAATTGAACAATATTGTTTTGTTGTGTCACCACAAGGATGATATTTTTCTTTTTTGAATATATAGAGTGCTAGGTCGGACTTAACTTGGATAATTTTGATTCGGATGTGCCACCACTTGATCAAAATAATCTAAGAGGCAAAAGAAAAGGAGTTGCATAGTTGATGTAATTGACAAAAGTTGTCTACCTATTTATTTATATATAGTTTGTTGTGTCACCACAAGGCTATATACATTTGAAATGGGATCCTTATTTTCACTAGCAAATCTTTAATTAGATTTTGCCGAACTATATAAGTGAGGGTAATATAGTTTGAAAAAAATAGTGGGAGATACCAATTTAAAACAAGACCTAAATTATTTTGGTGATTAATAAAAGAATGTATGTTAAAATGTTGTTAATTACAAATTCATTTACATAATTTTACAATGTCTAAATTACTATCATCTGCTGAAACATATTAGATGTTATTTAACAGGACCGAATTTAACGGTTGGTTAAGGAATTGAGAATAGTTCTCATGGGTGAAAAGCTATCTTATGTCCTTAATACGCTATATCCTCGCAATGGTTGCGCATAATGCCTCCGAGGAAGACATTGCTACTTTTAGAAAGTGGCAAGATGATGCATGATTGTCTCAATGCATCATGCTCACATCCGTGAGTGCTTGAGCTTCAGCGTCAAGATGAAACTATGGATGCTCCTACTATATTCCGCACATCAAGTAGTTGATGGTGAGGAAAGTAGGACATATAGATATCGAGATATCTAAGGAGCTCTTCCGATCTAGAATGGCCAATGGCACTATAAATGCAGAACAAAAAGTTCTTAACATAATCAATTTGATTGATCAATTAGGACAATGGTTTTGTCATGGATGGAGAGTTGAGCCAAGATTTGATCTTGCACTCACTCCGGACTCCTTTCCCAATTGTTGTGAATTTTTCATATAAACAAGCTAGATATAAACTTCGTTGATTTGCTTAACATGTTGAAAAATGATGAGAGTCACTTTCAACCAAGAAAGACCATGTCTTCTTGGTAGGGGCCTAAGGATCTTCCGAAAAGAAGAGCGATTCAAAGAAGGTAAATAGAAAGGCAAAAACAAAGGATAATAAGAACAAAAGCGCGTCACGGATAGCAAAGGAGTTTGCTTCCACCGCAATAAGCATGGACACCTTCGGAAAGAAAGCGTGAGAAGCACCTTGCGTTGGCTAACCAAAGAAGCTTATTGAAGTTTGATTTATAAATACAATTTTGTTCAAGATTTAAAATAAATTTTTCTTTAAGTCGAGGTTCTACTTGGATATTGGATATCGACTTTGGTTATCATAAATATAGATTTATGAAGGGACCAAGCGTAAGTAGAAAGTTAAACAAAGATAAGTAATCCTATGTGTGGAAAATGAAGCAAAGGTTGTTGCATTAGCTATAGAAACTTATAGTTTAAGATCGCTACGGCAAATCTATTAAGTCGATAAGTTGTTATTATATTCAATTCTTGTTAGAAACATTATTTCCATTTTATTGTTGGACAATAAAATTTTTGGTATTATAATTAAGAACAATTGTTGTTCTATTTATAATAATAATGTTTTGTATAGAATGGAATATTACTTAATAAATTTTGTATACTTGACTTACATGAAAATAATTTTGCATATTGAACAAATCAAGATAAGAAAAGGAGATGATCATTCAAAGAGTTGAATGTGTGTATTTGCTAAAATACAAGTGTGAATTATTTGAAAGGTTCAAAGAATTCAGAAGTGAAACAAATTGGAAATGTATTAAGATTCTTTGATTAGATCAAGGAATAAATACTTGTGCAATAAGTTTTTGGATCATCTCAAATGGTTTTCTCATAATGGACACATCCCGATACGCAATAATTGATTGATGTATCTGAATGAAAAATCGTACCTTGTTGGACATGGTGCGGTCCAAAATGATTTTACCGACATTCAATATCCTTCTGGGATAATGTCCTAGAAATGGCTGTATATCTACGAAAATGGTAACCTCAAAATCCGGCCCCAAGACTCCATAAAAGTTATGGACAGGGAGGATTCCTAATCTTAAGTATGTTAAGATAAGGGGTTGTCCAACTTATGTGAAAAGGTTTCAAAGGATAAGCTTGGGACAAGATTTGACAAGTACAATTTGTGGGACATCCTAAAGTAAGTTTAGGGTATATGTTCTATAATCCTATTTAGCAAAAGGTGTTTGTTGCGAAACACGCTGCCTTCTAAGATAAATGTGTTTATCATTGAAGGGCTAGTGGGAGGATAATAGATATTGAAGAGTTCAAGAACCACAAAACACTATAAGTCAAATAAGAGGAACCTGTAGATAGACCTATTGTACCACAATTGAATCGTAAATCTGAAATAGTACTGAAGATACCAAGGAGGTATGGATTCATCATGGATGATGATGATGAGGTACGCATCATAGAAGATGATGATCCAGAGTAACATACGATGAGGTAAGAGTTCTAGTGTGTACAAAAGGGTCTGTGGAAGCGTCGTGAAATTTCTAGTATTATATGTTGATATACTACGGATGAGGAATAACATACCAATGCTACAATCAGTAAAGATAAAGTTGTCTAAACATTCCTCCATGAATGATTTGGGAAGAGTATCTTAATTGGGGATAAAATCTATATAGATAGATTTAACAGGATGCTCGACTTAACCCAAGGAACGTATATTCATTTGATGCTAAAGTCGTTTAGCATGGTAAACTCCAAGATGTGTCTCATGTCAATGAGCTATGGAGTGTATCTCTCTTAATAGTCCCCACAGTCTCCTGAAAAGAGAGGTCGCATGAGTGACAATCATGTATGCAATGAAATGTACGAGACCTGATGTTGATCAGTCATATTATGGAGAAGTTCACTATGAGTCGATGAAAAACATCTTAAAGTGCTTAACCAAAGACTAAGGATGTGATCATATTCATGGTGGGTCTAAATTAAAACTAGAGGGCTTAAATGGACTCAAGTTTTACAAAGCGAGACCAAGATGATGAGAAAAATCCACTTTAAGGTAAAGCGTTATCTTGAACAGTGGTGCAGTGAATTGGAAAGGTTCCAAACAGCAAAAAGTTGTTGGTTTAGTGATAAAGACAAAGTATATAGCTATAAATGAAGCTGCAAGTTAATTGTTTGGATTAAAAGTTCATTACAGAACTAGGAATAGTTCCTAAGTCTCATCTTGGATCTAAACATGTGTTGTGGCACTTTCATTTGATTAGAAGAATCATTGAAAGATGGGAAATCACTATAGAGATGGTGGACTCTCAAGAACAACATTACATATCCATTAAATAAAGCTTATCCAACAGTAGGATAATCGTCACTTAGAGAAGAAGAGTATAAGATACAATGGCGATTGGCTTTAGTGCAAGTTGGAGATTGAAAGTAATATGCACACAAGCCAATCATGTTTGATGATAAAGCATATACTTTGTAACAATCTTATTCATTTATTAATAAAAAGTATTAATTTATTAAAGGCTTTTAATTATCTACATGATGCTATTTTATAATATGTGATAAACCCATAGTTCTAAGCAATGCTTTTAGAATAACGATGATGATCATTCTAATGAGATCTAAATTCTTAGAAAGCTTAAAACTAAAATAGTTCCCAATCATTGGATTACTAAATTGGGGATTAGTGAATCCGGATAGATTGGTACATACGTTACTTGCTCATTGGATGAGGATGATTGATCTCATGATCATTTGTGTGGAGACACTAAAGCAAGTATGTAGGTGCTTATTAGAGAATAAGTTCACTGAACGTGGCTCACTAAGGAATACCTAATGGAGTTTTACTTACCTATCAATAGGAATTCTTGTAGTGATAGTAGTACAAGTGATCCTTGGACTTGAGATCATCATAGTATCTTGTGTATGATGAGTTATACTTTGACTTATTCCTTAAGACCCTTAGGGTATATCAAAGGGTATGCTTGGGTATAATAAGTTGTACATGCAGATAATGTATGATCAATAAAAAATCTACCACTTCTATTAAAAGAAGAGAAATGTCCTATGTGATTCGATAAATGACAACCCAAAGAGTCCTTGGTTAAGGCGAGAATGAAATTAGAAAGGAGTTTCTAATTTGCATTATTTGAGTTGTGCATTTAAGGATCGAAATACATATAATTAAATAAAATAAGACTTGTGAAAGAATTCCATATCTTATATTTAATTGGGACATTGTATGGTGGAAGGATTGAATTGTCACGGTAACTATTTACTCAAAGGTTCTTTTATGATTAATGTTGAAATCTATATTATCCGGAAAGTCGTTGATCGCTAGGGAGGCTTATCCCTATTGTAGAATAAATATTATTTATTAAAATAAATTAATTATTTAATTTATTTATTTAAATAAGATTAGAATTGTTCTAATTGATTTATTCACAACCTAGGTTTAATATGAAGAACCTAAAGGGTCACACCATAAAAGGAAGAATAATTATTTAAGAAGTTAATGGCATAATCGTAATAATATGTTATGTATATTTAATTTAATCTATGGCGATAGAATAAATTAAATAGCTTAATATTTATTATTTAATATTTTAGAAATATTAAATATAAATTAATAAGAGGATTCTTATTAATATTATTACAATTATTATTATTATTTTAATTTCTAAAAGAGTTTAGGAATTAATTTAATATAAGTACTCTAATTTATTCCTAATTGGATTAGGAAGGAAAATTAGTTAAAGGAGTTTAATTAATTATCCCTAATAAGATAAGGGAGCCCCTTTAATTAAACTCCACCTCCTTCATGTGACGAATACTTTCAGGAAAGTACTTGTCGTTGAACAGCTCTTGGAACTTCTCCCAAGACATCTTGAGTGCGCCAGTCAAGTAATGCTTTTCTGATTCCCACCAAGATGTCGCTTCTTCACGCAACATAAAGGTGGTGAAGGGAACCTTTTGCTCCTCGGAGCATCCCAAGACATCAAATATCTTGGTGATTTGCTTTATCCATGCTTCCGCCTTAAGTGGTTTTGGATCTCCAATAAACTCCGGTGGTCCCAGCTCCTTGAACTGTTTAGCGATGACCGTCCAAGAGTTTCCTGTGTTTACACCTGCATTTTGAACAGGAGCCGCTCTCTCCTGATGTTGCATGAATTGCATGAAGCCTCGGAACATTCCATCATTCATCATTTGGTTAGTGTTGTTGTTTGCATGAGGATTGTCGCCTTCCAAATGCACGTTGTCCTGGTTATTGATCTGTGGAGACTCAACGGTCTCCTGTGCTCCATTGATGTTCACAACATTCTCGAATGCCATTTTCAAACACTGCCACAAAATAAGTGTTAATTGACATGCAACATATTATCACTATACTCTGACCGACCAATCAAATACCAAATAAACATAGGTAGGTCATACTAGCGAAGGAATTCCCCGTCTCTCCCCTCCTAGTTCTAGTCTCACATCTTAGCCAGGGATCATATCCCTAAGCTTTGATACCTACTGTGACGCCCCAAAATTAGGTATACGTCACCCATCTTGGGTCGCCACTTACATGGTACATAAATTCAAATACAACTTAATAATGCAACTGTTGTATTCAATATGACAAAACATAAATTATGAGTTTGAATACAAATATTGTCTACTAGAGATTATACAAACTCAAAAGGAGTCCTTATTATAATTATTATTACACTATTTCACATAATAGTGAGGACTACTAATGCTATCATCTAGTCCGTCACTCCGTTCCCCGACTAGTCCCTGCTACGTTCTCATTTCCTGAAGAGAACAATAAAAGTAAAAAGGGTGAGCTCAACTAGCCCAGTAGGAAATATTATGACTAAGATAATGCATAATATATTATCGTTAGCCTTCAACAGTGTTAAACTGATACAATATAACGACCATCAAGTTTAACTGCAGTGGAACAAGCAATCCATTAAAAGAGTCAAGTAGAGAATAAAATCTACTATCTTTTATGATTTAGAAGGTTTTTCATCACTTTTATCGCTGGGACTCAACTTAATAAATAATCCACATCATCGAATCACCCCTGCACTACGGCCAAGGATATTCTTTAGTATCACGACCACAATTATCCATGCACTACGGGCCAAAAATATTTGTGTATTCAATAATGGTCATGATCATGCCAACAACTGTCCATCAATGCTCTACGGGCCAATGAGGACTTTTTCCACATCATTTGTAACATTACAGTCATGATTACACCGAATAATCCCTGGTCATAATCATACCAAGTCCATCTATGCACTATAGGCCACAGATGACTTTAAACAAATATAAACATGAGGACGATGACAATGATATAAGAATTCAATAAAACAAGTTCAAGAATTAATTTATCCAGGAAATAATAACGTCCAAATTGTCAACATGATACTGCTTTGTAGAGTAAAATTCAAGAATGCTCATAAGAGTATTTCCAAGAAAAGATACTAGATGAAGCGCAAATATCAAGGATATTACACTAATTTCATGGAGTATAGAAGTCAAAACTTTAACCAACTGAGTATAATAAGGAATGGAATAACAAAAGTAATCACCAGGCATTCGATAGACCGCATGCAAGCGAGTTATTCCAATAGAATAATAAATAACGGAATCAGTCCCAAAAGAAACGCAGACATGGATATTCCAACAAAATAATAAAGAGGCGGAATCAGTCCGTAAAACGCATGCATGACAGGATATTCCAATGTAATAATAAAGAGCGAAACTATAATATCCGTCGAACGCATGCATATGATGTTCAACAGAATGATAAAGAATGGAACAATGGAAGAATTTCACCAAGTATATAGGGTAGCTTAGCGATATCTGAGTTATTCCAATGAATAATAAAGAATGGAATAATGAAGTTCTCTTCATAAAGACGAAAGAAAGAAATAATACTCCTTACCTTGGAAAAAACTGGATACTGGAATAGTGAGGTAGCAGATTTCTCTTCTTCTTTCTCTATATAATTTCTCTCTATAATAATCGCTCTAAAGCTTTTGTGAATTGGTGAGAAATGAAGGAAGAATGAGCTTTATTTATAGAAAAATATAGTTTCGATAATTGACGCGTTTTGGGGCTCGAAAATTACAAAGACAATACCTCCAACTTTTCTTTCATTTATAATTTAGTCCTGCAAGTATTATCAATCTTGCACCAACTCCCCTAATAGTAAATAATGTGAATCAATAGTTCAATCATGTGAATCAATAGTATAATCATGTGAAAAATATGAATTTTAGTACAGTACCTCCATCTTTACCTTCATTTTTAATTTAGTCATGCAAGTATCATCAATCTTGCACCAACTCCCCTAATAGTAAATAATGTGATTCAATAGTACACATATGTGAACAAATAGTTATATAAGCATGTGAATTAGTAGGAATTAATTGCTCATTTATCCAATAAATTACCCGATTTATCAATATAACCCCTAGACATCAATTATCATCTGAATAAATATCGATTTTCACTAACACAAACAATTCCAACATAATGAAACTATTTTTATCGAAAATATAAATTTTTAAATTTTAAAGTTTGACTTTTCCCAAAAAAGTCAACTGTTGACTTTTTGACCAAATAGTAAATCCCGGAAAATTTTGTGTTTATAGACTATTTTTACTAATTTACGTCGTTAGGGACTCAAATATCACATCCGTCTCCAAATTCAACTCGAACAACATTCATTATTAATATTATAACTCACAATATTTATCAACCGTGTCGTTCTAGGAAAAGGGGCTTTCAATAAGGATTTCTCCTATCATGGCGCGCAATTAGGTGACCAAACCTCTCCTTGATGTAACTTCTAAACATTGTAAATATTGCAATTTATAATATGAATAACTTTGTAAATCTCAAGTATTGATTTAATAAAAAACATTTTTTGCGAGATGATCTTGTGACAATAATTGAATCAATAATATGATAGATATGATGCGACAATTATTGTAGAAATAATTGAGTATAAGCGAGTGACTTCTCACGTAAGCATCAATAATCAATATTGTGGGCTACTATGCAACCACAGCGTACATCGTACTTTTAACCTTTGGGTGTTTCAACAGTTAACGGTAAAACTTCCGCCGTTATTTTCATAAAGTATTTTTGTCGTTTTCTCAATCCGACAATAATTCCGTTGTGGGGATCCACCAATGATTGTGCCGTTGTACGAATATTTCCTGTTAAAATGAATATTCCCCGACCAATCGAATACTTTGCAAAATTTGTAAATATTACCCACAACTATAACATTATATTAAATGCACACCATAATATTCAAAAATATATTTCGAGAAAATTTAATCTTTATTCAAAAAGTTGGGTCTTACAAACGTAGCTGGGACTAGTCGGGGAACAGAGGGACGGTCCGAGATGGTGGCTATAGTAGTCCTCACTATTTTATAAAATAGTGTGATAATAAATGTAATTTGGACTTCATTTGAGTTTGAATATTGTCTATGAGACAATATCTGTGTAAAAACTCTAAGTTACGTTGTTGTCGTATTGTATAAAAGAAGTTTGTATTTGATTATGTACCATGTATTCGGCGACTCAGAATGGGTGATGTATGCCTATTTTGGGGGCGTCACAGTAGGTCTATGTGCAGTTGTCTGGAAGTAGTGTTATGCCTCATTTGCACCTATATACAAAGGGTTTGAATTTTGTATAAAAGTTCAATTTTAACAAGATATAGCAGTTATGTTTTGTAAAAGATATTTTTCAAACCCTTATGCTCAATAGTAATTGAGGCCTTTGATACTTCCATTTTATTATGTGTTCAGCTTGTTTGCTTTTATTTTTCGAGATGTGAAGCATCTTTAAGAAAATAAGATATATAGCAGTGCCGAACTCCTTGTGGGCATGAGAGTCGTCTAAGGAAATTCAAACACCGTGAATAATTTACAAAAGTCAGTTACAATTGAAAATGTCCATCATGAATCGAATCTAGATTCAGAAGCGAATCTGTGATCACATGATTCCTAGGCTCACATGATGATGCAGTATGTATGAAAGATAAAAACAGTGCAGTTATATATATATATATATATATATATATATATATAAGTTGTATATATATATATATATGAACGATCAACCGCCACAAAGTAAACTCCAGGCGGGACTAAATGTAAATATATATATAAAGACGATCAACCACCACGAAGTAAACTCCAGGTAAGACTAGATGTAAATATATATATATAAAGACGATCAACCGCCATGAAGTAAACTCCAGGCAGGACTAAATGTAAATATATATATATATATATATATATGTGTGTGTGTGTGTGTGTGTGTATAAAAGTAGTAAACGCACCAAATATATAACGATCCAGGCTCAATCGTTAATTCGAGTTCGAGGATGTATATATATATATATATATATATATATAAGTAGTAAACGCTCCGGATATGAATCCAGGCTCAATCGAAGCATAACGCGATAATATATATATATATATATATATATTTATATATATAGAAAAGCAATAAAAGCCACGGACCGACGGTTCAGGCATACATGTTGGGTAAAATCTAATTACGCACAGTACGCAAGTATACGTGGTCAACAAGTAATATAATAGTAAGTAGAATATCGTTCCCTCGGAGACTGTAAATAGAATTTAAACCTCACCATTACCAATTTTCTATTAATCCTAATTTTATTAAACAAATCAATTTCCAATTTGTAACTAGGTACTAAAAATAGTAAAAATCACCAAACAATCAATAAGTGCTAAAACTGAATTTTTAAACAAATAATGGAGAATTAGGCTTTCGACTTCACTCTAAGCATCACTCAGATTATTACACCTTTATTCCAGTTTAATTCACTATCCCAGTTTATTAATCAAGAAAACGTACGTAGCACTAGCCACCTCTCGATGCACTAATACCGTATTAACCCAAATCCACAATTAAGATAGAATTACGTTAAACACCTTACTCAACTAACTCTCTATATCTCTATGTGAATTACAATTAAAGAAGGTTGAAGTTCAAGTTCTTTATCTGATTACATGCGATGTCAACCATATCTCTACCCTAACATTCATCAAGATTCTGTTCAATCATAAAAACCAAGAACACATGCTATATTAATTAAGTCTAGACTCATATTTCATCTCTCGAGTTCATACAAGTCCACAAAGAATCGTTGATCAAGAAATTCATAAATTCAAGCTCAAATTAATATAGATAAACCGGATAATAGCTTATTAAACTGAATTCAAAGATTACATAATTATCGTTCCACTTAAAGATCCGTCTTAAGCCTAAAAAGTAATTGGTTCATAATAAATGAAATATAACTGAATAAATTAAAGTTAACATCTTCTCAATTACAGAAATAAAACTAAAGGAGAAGAATAATGCAGAACACCCTTCACTTTAGCCTTAATCCGCAAACGATATGAACGTTTTTCAAAATCTTCACTATGTTGCTCAATATGAAAATCTGTGATTAATTGTTGTTAATTGCTTTGCATGATGATTATTTTGTTGTTTGTTAAGCAACATATATCCACCACAGAGTTATGGACGAAATCCCATGTACAATAGAGTCCCAAAGCCATCCAAGTTCCAGCCTCCATGTTCCAGCAGTATTCGAAGCAAAATAGGAGAGTCAGGATTCGGAACCCCCCGCCCCGGCGGAAGTACTTATATATGAATAGCCCTCCCCGGCGGGCTCAGGCCCTATCACGCATAGTTGAAGACCCCCCACCCCGCCGGGGGTACAAGGCAAAAAGAGGCCCGCCCCGGCGAGGGTAGGGTGAAAAATATGACTTAGCTTTTGCTCTTGAATTCTCCTTTCCTTGCCACATTATTGCCACAAATGCATTTCTTTGATGCTCAAACGTCACACCACCACACCTACACATTAAATAACAATAAACAAGTAAAATAGAACATAAACACGAGTAATTAACACCAATTAAGCTTGGATTAGGAACCAATTCATGGATATAAAATCCACTTATCAAAATCCTCCAAACTTAAAATGTGCTAGTCCTCGAGCACATGCAAACAAACAAACTAAATGTTATGCAATGCAATGCAATTTAGATGAAATGTATTTATCTATATGTCTACGAATCCAACAGTATCACATAATCGAATTTATTCTTTCGGCCTCAGAACAATCAAGCACACACTACAATACTTCATAATAAAATCCATCAATAACTTCTTATCAATTCCTCGAATTTTATACTTGTCATCACTAATATCGTGTGTGTGTGTGGTCAACATCTATGCTAACTGATTTAAATTCAAATTCAACATATAACCAATCTCTTATTACGATTCATACAGAATAAACTCGAAAATTTCAAAAATAAACAAGTTCTAACTCAAATCAAACGTTTACCAAGATTAAGGGTCCGAGTAGGGTATTTATGCTTTCTCTTTTTTTTCGACTACTGGGGCTCTTTGCCTTTATTTCTCGTCTTATCTTTATTTATTTTTTATTTTTATTTTTTTTACATGAATGTGCAATGCCTCACTCCATTAGGCTAACAGTGCTACCCCTTAGCGAGCTTTCAACCAACAACTCCTAGACCATAAAAGACCTTAGGGCGCTAGGTGTTAAGACACCCCTACGGGCGTACTTGCTCAAGTAACAAAGGCCCCGAAACAAGACTAGTGACGACATATGTAAATATGTTTCTTTATTTATTTTTTTCTGAAGCTTATACACCCTACGTTTTCCCCCAAACTTAGGTTCTTGCCTAATTTGGTGTCTTCACTACCTATTCTTGTCATTCTCTTATGTATACTAGCATTATCCTTTAGAAACTTTTTATGTATCTATTTAAACCAATCAGTCAACACATACGTTATTACATGCTACCCTTTTTATACCAGTTTCCAACAAGAACAAGATCCGAGTCATGATTCCAAACTACATTACAGTTCTAAAAATCAGTGTTGTATTTGTCTACTTAATCTCAATCTCATCATTAGCCAAAATAAAATGAGCTACAACACTGCTGGACATATGCACAATGAACACAATAGTTAACTAAATATTTTTTTTTAATATATAAGGCAAATATAACATAACAAAATGCAGGAAATAACAAGACTATCCTAAACTATTATGCATCTAAGCTAATATGCAATTATGTGACAATATGTAAAACTTCTAAACTAAACATGATATAATTAATGACATTATGCATGCAACATGAAATGCAAAAATAATCTAACTCCCCCACACTTAAAATTTACAATGCCCTCATTGAATAGATAACTCAGTAAAAATATGAGGACTTCCCTATAAGTACTTTAAGCCTGGGGTGGTGGTGTGTTGTGTTGTTCTTCTTCTTCCGAATCACTTGGTGGAAAGCGTGGCATTAGACCTGGCTGCTGATATGGAATTTGGGCATTAGGATTGAGGCTTTGAAGTGTCGTGTTCAAGGATGCGAATGACAGGTTCATTGCATCAAACATATGGTCTTGTCTCGCTGCAAGACGCCTCATCTCCCTTCGGGCTGCCTTGTTGTGGTCCTCCAATTATTGCTGAAATACAAGAAACTGAGGGCTAGAGATGGCTTCAGAAGATGGTTCCGCCTCAGTTCTTTGATCTCCCATAGTTGCATCCTCATCATCTGAGGTGTCTTCTGCGTCAGCTTCGTCCTCTTAAGCTAATGGAAATACAAAACCTAACCCTCAAGGATGTGAATCACCTCCGGCCCACACCGAATACCGTGCTATCATTCTCAAGTATAGTAGCTGCAGTGACATTTGGGTGGGTTCATCATCAGACCAACGCACTCCTGCTTAATGACACAACCCACATATGAGTGATGGGTGTGGCAAGCCGCCCGAAAAATTACCCCGTAGGTATCGGCGAATAGAAAAGATGATTATGGCCCCGACGTCGATGATGAAGTCTTACACAATATCATACAGAAGTAGTGCCTTCTCCTTGGTCACATCAGAGGTGTGCATGGAAGGAAACAATTTTTCACATAAAAAGGCGTACCAAATTTTTCCATACTGGCTAAGATCCTTGCTGCGAAAAACTGTGCCTCCTTTCCGACCCTTTATCCACGTTGTTCCCGGCTTAGTCATTTCTTTGAGAACCACCTCAAAGTCAAGGTCGAAATCCCTTAAGTGAGCATATTATCATTGTCTAGGCCCCCGCAACTGATAATACGTGTTGATGGCATTGGCACTGAACGGGACCAATCTACCCCGCACAAAAGCGTTGAAAGGTGCCTTATCTTCGGCGTTCACATAGAACTCTTTGACCACGTTGACAACGGCGGGCTCGGGTCCCTCAGTGAATTTGTTCCAACCTTTTTGATAAATTTGTTGCATCATCTCCCCATCCACATGATCTGGTGCCAACCCCCGCTCCGGTGTCAGTGCTTTTGTAGCCATATAGTCGTATCGGTCGGCGGTGGTAGCACTTTTAAACTTGCATCGGTCGAAGGTTCGGGATGGTGGAGTTGGCCTTGAACTTTCTCCCCGTTGTCGTTGGGATGTAGGTTGAGACGCCATTGAAATCCAGATGCCTGAACACACTATCAAATACACTATCTTCCCCCCAAACTTGGTTCACACAAACTATCAAACACTTGGTGTGCACAGATTTTTCTTCCCCCAAACTTGACGAATTGTGTGGAAAATATGGTAAGAGAAGATGAAATAGGTGATTCGGTGCTCACTCTCACTTGTTATAGACTGACCTCAATGAGACTCCTACTTCGCATCTTTCTAAATTTGCAGTGAGTGTATGTAATGAACTTTGGTTGTGAGGTGGAGAATTTATAGGAAAGGTGTGAGGGAGAGGTTTGTGGAGTAATGGGTTGAATTCGTGGGTATGTGTTGTAACAAAGTGGGATGATGTATGTGCAGTTGTCGAATGTGTGTGGAGAATGGGTGGAAGATGTGTGAGAGTGGTGTTTGAAGTGGGGAAGGAAAAGATATGGGCGTGTGTAACTGTCGTGAAAACCAACTCGTTCAAATTCCAAGACCCCCGCCCTGACGGGGGGGTAAAAGGCTTACGAAGCCCACCCCGGCGGGCATACGCCCTATCAATTTAACCTGAAGACCCCCGCCTTGGGTGTGGGTGTTATGCTGGAAGAGCATACCTCAAGGTGTGATTCATTCTGCACTGAGTCCTTTGTCTGCTTGTTTCTTCCCGCCAACTTCACTCTATGATCAATTTATCATCCTGCCATACCTTAAAACTTCATTATGAGTAGATTATCAACCCGATGGAGAGACTATCATTATGTAACTAATCAGTAGAAGAACTTATTATATATTACTAATTATGCTAACTATAATTTGACAATTATGAATAAATATATGAAAAATAAAAGTACGATTGGGTTGCCTCCCAATTAGCACTTGATTTTAAGTTGTTCAGCCTGACTACTCCCTGTTTATGGTGCGTCGGTTAGTGTGATTGTGACGACATCCCAATTGGACTAGCCACCCCAATAATGCTTCAACCATTGACCTTGAACATTTCCAATTGGTTTCGACTGTAGAGTTCAATGGCGCCATGTGGGAAAATTGTTTTGATGGTGAATGGTCCCGACCACCTTGACTTGAGCTTGCCTGGGAACCTCAATCGTGAGTTGAACAGCAGTACCGATTGCCCTGGCTCGAATGTTCTTTGCATGATTTTCTTATCGTGCCATTTCTTGACTTTTTCTTTGTATAACTTAGAGTTCTCGTATGCGTGATGTCAGAATTCATCGAGTTCATTTAACTGGAGTAGCCTCTTTTCAACCACCGCTGCTTAATCAAAGTTCAATTTCTGAATTGCCTAGTAGGCTTTATGTTGTAACTCGACAGGTAGGTGATATGCTTTCCCGTATAGTAATTGGTATGGTGACATACCAATCGGTGTTTTATACGCAGTCCGGTAAGCCCATAGTGCATCATCCAACCTGAGAGACCAATCCTTTCGATTCGGATTCACTACTTTTTCCAGAATTCTATTCACCTCCCTGATCGAAACCTCAGCTTACCCACTAGTTTGGGGGTGATATGTTGTAGCTACCTTGTGGTTGACCCCATACTTTGCCAATAGAGCTGTGAATGATTTGTTGCAGAAGTGACTACCTTCATCACTTATAATGGCTCTCGGCGTGTCAAACCTCGTAAAAATATTTTTCTGCAAGAATTTGAGAACCACCTTGGCATCGTTAGTCGGGAGTGGTACTACTTCAACCCACTTTGATACATAGTCCACCGCAAGAAAAATGTACTGGCTTGTAAATGAGGAAGGGAATGGCCCCATGAAATTGATGCTCCATACATCAAAAATCTCAACTTCTAAAATTGTTTGTAGTGGCATCTCATTCCTTTTCGATATGTTGCCCACCCGTTAACATCTATCACATGTTTTAACAAATTGGTGGGCGTCTTTGAATAATGTAGGCCAGTAAAACCCGGCTTGAAGCACTTTAGCTGCTGTTCGTTTACTACAATAATGTCCCCTATAAGCAGACGAATGACACTCATGCAATATGTTCTTTACTTCACTGTGGGGTACACACCTTCTAATCATCTTGTCGACGCAGTGCTTGAATAGGTAAGGCTCATCCCACATATACCATTTGACGTCATGCAGGAATTTCTTCTTCTGTTGCCGAGTAAGATCAGGGGGGAGGATGTTGCTCACTAGATAGTTGGCAAAATCCGCGTACCATGGAAATTCCATATCGATCCCAAACAGCTGCTCATCCGGAAATGATTCATTAATTACACATCTGTCTTCTTTCTTTTTATCCTGATTTTCTAGCCTCGATAAATGGTCGGCAACTTGATTCTCCGTACCCTTCCTATCTTTTATTTCTAAATTAAATTCTTAGAGAAGGAGAATCCATCTGATAAGTCATGGCTTATCATCTTTTTTTGAAATTAAGTACCGAATAGCCGAGTGATCTGTTTAAACTACCACCTTTGTTCCGATCAAGTATGCCCTGAATTTATTGAACGTATATACCACTGCAAACAACTCCTTTTCCGTAGTTGTGTAATTTATTTGAGTCTCCGTGAGTGTCTTACTTGCATAATATATGGCATGAAACACCTTCTCTCGGTGTTGACCCAAAACAGCCCCAACCGCATAGTCGTTTGCATCACACATTAACTCAAAGGGCATGGTCCAATCCGGCGCGACGATTACAGGAGTTGTGGTTAATTTCTTCTTTAACAACTCGAATGCCAGTTTACACTCCTCGTCAAACTTAAAAACCGAATCCTTCTCTAAAAGACTGCATAAAGGTTTTACAATTTTAGAGAAGTCTTTTATAAATTTTCTGTAAAACCCGGCATGTCCCAAGAAACTTCGAATTACCTTAACTGAACTTGGTGGAGGAAGTTTTTCAATTGTTTCCAGCTTCGCCTTATCAACCTCTAATCCTTGAACCGAGACCTTGTGACCCAAAATTATGCCTTCCTCAACCATGAAGTGGCATTTTTCCCAGTTAAGTACAAGATTCGTGTCTTTTCATCTTTGTAACACCATCACCAGATTCTCTAGGCAAGCATAAAAATCGTCCCCATAGACTGAAAAGTCGTCCATGAAGACTTTCACGTTTTTTCTCCACCATGTTTGAGAAAATTGCCATCATACATCGTTGGAAGGTAGCGGGTGCATTACACAAACCAAACGACATTCTCCTGAATGTGAATGTGTCGTATGGACACGTGAAAGTAGTCTTCTCTTGATCTTCAGGAGCAATGATGATTTGATTATAACCCGAATATCCATCCAATAAGCAGTAGTACGCATGTCCCGCTAATCTGTCCAACATTTAATCGATAAAGGGCAAAGGAAAGTGATATTTGCGGGTCGCCTTATTCATCTTCCTGTAGTCCATGCAAACCCTCTAAACAGTCACTGTCCTTGTCAGAATTAGCTCGTTGTCATCATTCTATACCACGGTCATTCCTCCCTTTTTTGGAACACATTGAACTGGACTAACCCACTTACTGTCGAAAATTGGGTAGATGATACCGGCATCCAACAATTTTAGAATTTCTTTCTTTATAACTTCCTTCATGATTGGGTTGAGTCGTCGTTGTTGCTCCACCGTCAGTTTTGCATCATCTTCCATCAGAATTTTGTGCATACAAAAGGATGGGTTGATTCCCTTTATATCTGCGATTGTCCATCCTATAGCCGATTTGTGTTCCCTAAGCACCCTCAGCAACTTTTCTTCCTGCAAATCGTTAAGTGAAGCAAAAATAATAACAAGTAAAGAATTTGAATTGCCTAAATACGCATGCCTGAGGTGTTTAGGTAGTGGTTAAAGTTCAAGAATCGGTGGCACCTCCAATCACAGTTTCATTCTGATTGTTGATATTTCCTCCGTGTGCAATAGTTCAAATGGTGCTCTAAATCTGCTGACTCGTGGTAGGGAGTCTAGCATATGCAAGTAGTCCACAAATTCCGGATCATCTGATTCTACATCTCCCAATAGCGTCGTTTCCAATGGATCGTTAATCAAACTTTTATCCATGTCATCACTGATTATCTGATCAATGATATCCATCCTGAAACACTCTTCTTTATCCGTAGGAAATTTCATGGCCTTGAAAATGTTAAACTTAACTTCTTGATCTTGGACCATCATCGTTAGTTCACCTTTTTGTACTTTGCTGAGTTTCCTATGCATAGCCAAAAATGGTCTCCCTGGGATAATCGGGATGTTCTTATCTTCCTCAAAATCTAGAATGATGAAATCCGCGGGGAATATAAACTTGTCAACCTTGACTAATATGTCCTCTACAATGCCTCGCGGGTACGTGACTGACCTATCCGCCAACTGTAATGAGATGTTCATAGGCTTTGGAGCTGGCAAACCCAATTTTGTGTAAATTGATAACGGCATAAGGTTCACACTCCCCCCCAAATCACATAAACACTTATTAAATGCCATGTTCTCGATCGTGCATGGAATGGTGAAATTCCCCGGATCTTTCAACTTTGGTGGCAACTTTCACTATAAAACCACACTACACTCCTCTGTTAATGCCACTGTCTCGAAATCTTCTAATTTCTTTTTCCTGGACAAGATCCCTTTCATGAATTTCGCATAACTCGGCATCTGCTCTAAGGCTTCTGTGAACAGGATATTAATCTGCAGTTTCTTAAAGACATCCAAGAATTTTGAAAACTACTTGTCTAATTTCTGCTTTTGAACTCTTTGCTGAAACGGCAGTGGAGGATTCACAACTGGCTTGTCATCTAACTTTGTTTTCTCAATTTGCGTATCCTCGCCCTATTTTTCTTCAAGCACCTTGTTGTCATTAATTTTATCATCCGAGATAGCTGAATTTTCTGCACCTTTCCCATCCAAATATTTTCCACTTCTCAAGGTGATTTCATGACACTGTTCATGATTTCCCTTTGGATTTATTTCGGTGTCACTCGGTAGAGTCCCTTGTGGTCTGTTGTTCAATGCTAAGGCAATTTGTCACATCTGATTTTCCAATTTCTTGATGGCCATTGCTTGGTTTTTCATTGCTACCTCATTGCTCGTTATATACTTTGATAGCAACTCCTCTAAATCTAATTTCCTCTCTTGACGTTGAACTGGTTGTTATTGATTCTAAAATCCTGGGGGATACGTGTTAGGATTGTAATATTCATGAACGCAATCAAATTGCATAAAATAAGCGAAAACGTGAAAATCAGAGTTTTAAAAAATTTATAAACCATATACCCGGATCATCCTTTATTCACAATTTTTAATTAAACGAAAACGAAAGAACAAGAATCATACCCTTGAAGATTCGAGCTTCCTCAGGTACAAGTTCACCTCCAATCTTTTCGCGTTCAACTTGAATCCACCGGGCTTGGTTCCTTCCTTTGATCAACGTTAGCCACCCATGTGTTTGGCATCTAGAGGTGATCCACCAAGGAAGAAGAAAGGTGTTTGGCTAAACCCTAGTTTTCTATCTCTATAGAAAAAGAACGTAATCTCCAAATATTGGAATTACGTGTATCTGATATATGATATAAGACTCCCTTTATAAAGATATCAGGTAACCCTATTAAAATAAGGTATTATTTATTTAATTAAACTCTTTTTATTAAATGAGCTCCCTAATCTTATTAGGGATAATTAATTAAACTCCTTTAACTAATTTTTCATCCTACTCCTATTATGAATAAATGAGAGTACTTATATTAAATTAATTCCTAAACTCTTTTAGAAATTAAAATAATAATAATTGTAATAATATTAATAAGACTCATCTTATTAATTTATATTTAATATTTCTAAAATATTAAATAATAAATATTAAGCTATTTATCACCATAGATTAAATTAAATATACTCAACATATTATTACGATTATGCCATTAACTTCTTAAATAATTATTCTTCCTTTTATGGTGTGACCCTTTAGGTTCTCCATATTAAACCGGTTGTGAATAAATCAATTAGAACAATTCTAATCTTATTTAAATAAATAAATTAAAAGATTAATTTATTTAAATAAATAATATTTATTCTACAATAGGGATAAGCCTCCCTAGCGATCAACGACTTTCCAGATAATATAGATTCTAACATTAATCATAAAAGAACCTTTTGAGTAAATAGTTACCGTACAATTCAATCCTTCCACCATACAATGTCCTAATTAAATATAAGACATGGAATTACTGTCAAGTCTTATTTTATTTAATTATATGTATTTCGACTCTTAAATGCACAACACCAAATAATTTAAATTAGAAACTCCTTTCTAATTTCGTTCTGCCATGGCCAAGGACTACTGGGTTGTCATTTATTGAATCACATAAGACATTTCTCTTCTTTTACTAGAAGTGGTAGATTCTTTATTGATCATACATTATCTCCATATCCAACTTATTATACCCAAGCATAGCCTTTGATATACCCTAAGGGTCTTAAGGAATAAGTCAAAGTATAACTCATCATACATAAGATACTATGATGATCTCGAGTCCAAGGATCAATTATACTACTACCACTACAGGAATTCCTATTGACGGGCAAGTACAACTCCATTAGGTATTCCTTAGCAAGTCACGTTCAATGAACTTATTCTCTAATAAGCACCTACATACTTGTTTTAGTGTCTCCACACAAATGATCATGAGATCAATCATCCTCATCCAATGAGTAAGTAACGTATGTACCAATCTATCCGGATTCACTAATCCCCAATTTAGTAATCCAACGATTGGGAACTATTTTAGTTTTAAGCTTCCTAAGAATTTAGATCTCATTAAAATGATCATCATCATTATTCTAAAAGCATTGCTTTAAACTATGGGTTTATCATATATTATAAAACAACATCATGTAGATAATTAAAAGCCTTTAATAAATTAATACTTTTTATTTATAAATGACTAAGATTGTTACAAAGTATATGCTTTATCATCAAACATGATTGGCTTGTGTGCATACTACTTTCAATCTCCTACTTGCACTAAAGCCAATCGCCATGGTATCTCATACCCTTCTTCTCTAAGTGACGATCATCCTGTTGTTGGATAAGCTTTAGATAATGGATATGTAATGTTGTTCTTGAGAGTCCACTATCTCTATAGTGATTTCCCATCTTTCAACAATTCCTATAATCAAATGAAAGTGCCACAACACATGTTTAGATCCAAGATGAGACTTAGGAACTATTCCTAGTTCTGTTATGAACTTATCCTCCAAACAATCAACTTGTAGCTTTATTTACAGCTATATACTTTGTCTTTATCACTAAACCAACAACTCTTTGCTGTTTGAAACCTTTCCAATTCACTGCACCACCGTTCAACGTAACGTTTTACCTTAAAGTGGATTTTCTGTCATCTTGGTCTGTCTGAAAAAACTTGAGTTTTTGTTAAGCCCTCTAGTTTTAATTTAGACCCACCATGAATATGATCACATCCTTAGTGCCGGTTAAGTACTTTAAGATGTTTTTCACTGACTCATGGTGAACTTCTCCAGAATATGACTGATCATCATCAGGTCTCGTATATTTCATTGTATACATGATTGTCACTTATGCAATCTCTCTTTTCAGGAGTCTATGGGGACTATTAAGAGAGTTACACTTCATGGCTCATCAACATGAGACAACTCTTGGAATTTTCCATGCTAAATAACTTTAGTATCAAATGAATATACATTCCTTGGGTTAAGTCGAGTATCCTATTAAATCTATCTATATAGATTTGTATCCCGAATAACGATATTCTTCCCAAATCATTCGTGGAGGAATGTTTATACAACTTTATCTTTACTAATTGTAGCGTTGGTATGTCATTCCTTATCCGTAATATATCAACATATAATACTAGAAATATCACGACGCTCCCACTGACCCTTTTGTACACACTAGGTTCATTCTTATTTTTGATAAAATCAAACTCTTTTGATTATTTCATTAAAACGAATGTTCCATTTTTGAGAAACTTGCTTCAATTCATTTCTCTGAGTGTCTACAACTCTTACCTCATCGTATGTAACTGGTTCATCATCTTCTATGATGTGTACCTCATCATCATCACATATGATGAATCCATACCTCCTAGGTATCTTCGATACTATTCTAGATTTACGATTCAGTTGTGGTACAATAGGTCTATCTACAGGTTCCTCTAATTTGACTTATAGTGCTTTGTGGTTTTTGAAGTCTTCAAGAGTCTATTATCCTCCCACTAGCCCTTTCAATGATAAACATCTTTATCTTAGAAGGTAGCGTGTTTTGCAACAAACACCTTTTGCTAAGTAGGATTATAGAACATATACCCTAATCTTACTTTAGGATGTCCCACAAATTTGTACTTGTCAAATCATGTCACAAGCTTATCCTTTGAAACCATTTCACATAAGCTGGACAATCCCTTATCTTAACATACTTAAGATTAGGTATCCTCCCTGTCCATAACTCTTATAGAGTCTTGGGGTCGAATTTTGAGTTTACCTTTTTCGTAGATATGCAGCCATTTCTAGGGCATGACCCCAAAAGGATACTGGAATGTCGGTAAAATCATTATGGACCGCACCATGTCCAACAAGGTATGATTTTTTTTCTTTTAGATACATCAGTCAATTATTGCGTATCAGGAGGCGTCCATTGTGAGAAAACCATTTGAGATGATCTAGAAACTCATTGCACAAGTATTCCTTCCTTGATCCGATCAAAGAATCCTAATACTTTGCCAATTTATTTCACTTCTGAATTCTTTGAACCTTTCAAATAATTCACACTTGTATTTCAGCAAATACACACATTCAACTCTTTGAATGATCATCTCCTTTTCTTATACTAATTTGTTCAATATGCAAAATTATTTTTGTTTACGTAAGTCAAGTATACTAAATCCATTAAGTAATATTCCAGTTCTATACAAAACAATATTATTATAAATAGAACAACAATCGTTCTTAAATATAATACCAAAGATTTCATTGTCCAACAACAAAATCAAAATAATTTTCTAACAAGTACTGGAATACAATAACAACTTATTGACTTAATAGATTTGCCCGTAGGCATTGTTAAACTATAAGTTCCTATGGCTAATGCAACAACATTTGCTTCATTTACCAGACATAGGATTACTTATCCTTTGTTTAGCTTTCTACTTCTACTTGGTCCCTTCATAAATCTATATTTATGATAACCAAAGTCGGTATCCTATACCCAAGTAGAACCTTGACATAAAGAAAAATTTATTTTAAATCATGAAAAAATTTGTATTTGTAACTGAAACTTCACTAAGCTTCTTTGGTTAGCCTCTACAAGATACTTCTAGCAGTTTCATTCCAGTGTCCAGGCTTATTGCAGTGGAAGCAAACTCCTTTGCTATCCGTATCAGTTATGTTCTTATTATCCTTTGTTTTTGCCTTTCTATTTACCTTCTTTGAATCGTTATTCGTTTTAGAAGATCATTTTGCCCCTACCAGTAAGACATGGTCTTTGTTGGTTGGAAAGTGACTCTCAACATTTTTCAACATGTTAAGCAAATCAGCGAGGCTGATATCTAGCTTGTTCATATGAAAAATTCACAACAATTGTGAAAGGAGTCTGGGAGTGAGTGCAAGATCAAATCTTGGCTCAACTCTCCATCCATGACAAAACATGTTGTCCTAATTGATCAATCAAATTGATTATGTTAGGACTTTTATCTGTGTTGTAGTGTCATCGATCATTCTAGATCGAAAGAGCTCCTTAGATATCTGATATCTATCAGTCCTACTTTCCTCACCATCAGCTACTTGACGTGCAGGAGTATAGTAGGAGCATCCATAGTTTCATGCTGACGCTGAAGCTCGTTACTCACATATGCGAGCATGATGCATTGAGCCAACTGTGCATCATCTTGCCACTTTCTAAAAGTAACAATCTCTTTCTCAGAAGCATTATCTGCAACCATTGCAGGGACAGGCGTATTAAGGACATAAGATAGCTTTTCAGCTATGAGAACTATTTTCATATTCCTTAACCAATCCATTTAATTCGGTCCAGTTAAATAGCATCTAATATGCTTCACAGTGATAGTAATTTAGACATTGTAAAATTCTGTAAATGAATTTGTTTTTAACAACATTTTAGCATACATTCTTTTATTAATTACCAAAATAATTTAGGTCTTGTTTTAAATTGGTATCTCCCACTATTTTCTTCAAACTATATTACCCTCAATTTATATAGTTCGATAATATTTAATTAAATATATGTTAGTGAGAATAAGGATCCCATTTCAAATGTATATAGCCTTGTGTGTGCACAAAAAACTATATATAAATAAATAAGTAGACAACTCTTGTCAATTACATCAACTATGTAACTGCTTGTATTTTGCCTCTTAAATCATAATGGTTATGTTTGTGCACATTCGAACTAAAATGATTTAAGTAAAGTCAGACCCAACATTTCTATATAAGTGAGAGAAAACTACAACCCCTGTGTGTGCACAACAAATCAGTAATGTTCAATTCCTTATAAACATCATATGTAATAAAAACAACATCTTAAATATTTAATACTTGACTTGTGTGTGCACAACAAACTCATATTAAATATTCAATACTCTATTGTTTATATCATGCTAGAAGGCGACGTTTTCGATATTCCAAATATCTTTGAACGTTACAACTTAACATAAAATATTTGAGGGGTTTATTATTAATTTGTCTCATCTTGTTTAGCGCACATGCACATATATATATAAAATATGTGTCATATTAATGAACATGCGAAGCATGTTTGCATAATATATAATATATGTAGTATAAGCATGCACATATAGAGTACTATATTTTACCTAGATTGATTATGGACTTTTATTCTAATTTGGTTCACTAGAGCCACCAAGTGAACCAAAAGGTCAAACCCTAGGGGTGCAAGAATTAATATTTAAATATAACTATTACATTTAAACTGGGTTCCATTACAAACGGGTCTTCAAGCGCTCCTTGTTCCTTGATCTCCAATTCTTCAAAATAATTCTAATTATTCCTATTACAAAACTATTTTAAAATAAATAGAAACCTTAATTAGCGGTCAAGGGGAAGTACATAGGAGGGAGTTAGAATTTACATTAAGGAAAAATTAGTGAAGATGAGGTACGTAGACCCCATTTAATAAAACCCATAAATTCATGCATCCAACTAAAATAAAATCCAATCACATTGGTCAATAGTCCATAATCAATCCCATTTATTATTATACACATCATCATATGCATCAATAAATAACATTCATCTCATGAATAATAAACATTCAATATATATTGATATCATTTAATGGGCAAATTTAGTTAGTATAAAATCTAATTTTGAATCAAAATAAAGTCCTTTATTTTAATTCAAATTTAAATCAAAATAAACCTCTTTTATTTTAATTTATCTAATTTTGAATAAAATAAACTATTTTATTTTAATCAAAATCTTTAATCAAAATAAACTCTTTTATTTTAATTAATTATGGAATCTAATTCCAAGTAAAAAAAACTCATTTATTAAAAAAACACGGATTCTCTTTCTATTCACAAATAAACTCGTTTATTTTTAATAATATGAAATCTTATTCCATATTTAAATAGACTCCTTTATTTAAGGAAACAAGGAATTCAATTTCAACTCCAATTAGTTATCATGAAATCCAATTCCAATTCTAATTAGTTAGCATGAAATTCAATTTTAAAATTAAAATAAACTCTTTATTTTAATATTAAAATAAACCTTTATTTAAAGATTAAAACAAACTTTTATATTAATTATAAAATAATTAAGAAGATTATATATATATATATATATATATATATATGATTCACCTGCACTGCAAAACCATTTTGTTATTCAAAAGATAATAGGTATATATATAATCTTAATATATATATGAATACACGTGCAAAGTAATCAAAGTAACTTTGCAGGATACACGTGAATTATACATATTTTATTATAAAGATTATTCTGATTACATGTTTCAAGTAAACCGATATATATATATATATATATATATATATATATATATATATATAGAGAGAGAGAGAGAGAGAGCAAGGATCAAGTGCATACCCCTTATCTTACTTATCCGTGCTCACCCCCCATTAGGCGACGGTTTCGATCATACAACCGTCGTTTGTACTTTTAGCGACGGACAACATATAAGCGTGCAGCTAAAAGTATGGCAATGATTGTATGATCAAACCGTCGCCTAAAGGGGGTGAGCATGTAAGTAAGATAAAGGGTATGCGATCTGATCGAGCATATATATATATATATATATATATATATATATATATATATATATATATATATGTAGACACTCGAAATTTTATGTACTACTTATTACTAACATTTAGGATTACAGATTCGTCTTTTAAGAGAGAACCACGAAGACAATCCAAATCCATACAGGGTACTACCGAAAGTTCAACAGCAAACCCGGATCGCGATGCAGGAGTAACCAAATCCAACCTCGGAGATAACCCCTAGACCTGCAGATACAATACCGGAACACACACCCGAGAAGACCGATTAATCTCGGAGATAACCCCGAGGTATCCGGTCTCGGCCCCAACCATGGAATAGCCACCAACCTTGGTGATAACCCCGAGGAATGCGCTTTCATGATAACCTTGAAATGCTTGTTTCAAATGCGACCAGCTTTAATCTCGGCGCTCACAACGAGATACACTGCACCAACCCGGTAATAACATCGGGAAGACATGCACACCTCAAAGATGACAATGAGGACCTTCAACAATTACAGCAGTCCAATCTCAACGAAGTCTGAGCAACGTCTGCTTTATCAGCCCAATCCGGTGATAACACCGATGAAGGGCAACATCGTCATCTTGTCAAACACGATGCCACGTCACGTCTCTACACAACGATGTCCCACAAGGCTAACCAATCCCGAGTGACTATTATGCGGGGTAACAGATGATAGTTGAAGCTTGAAGACAGAAGGGCATCGTCCCATCTTCAATGACTTCGCACAAACTCTAATCCCATGCCATCGTACAACTCTCGACAACGGCGGTCCGAAATAGGTCCTGTATACCTCAAACGGATTCTCGGATTGCACTTCTGAAAGTTCGAGTGGACATTACAGTGCCTGAGTGCACGTACTTCGAGACGACCCTACCCAACAAACCCGGGCCAACACGGGTTGCATCTGGTACACCTGCGGCTAAAATGCCTATAAATAGAGGGCTTGGGGTGCTGATTTTCTAAGAGAAAAAGACAAGGAAACCCTGCACAATTCGCTCCGTACTCGCCCATACAGTGTATTTTCCCACTTTTAAACACCTGTGAGCTCATATATAGCCTCTTTTGTACCCACAAAAGCCAGTGTTTACCCACTCTAAAGATATAGAAGCTTTTTTTAGTAGTCAGCTGTAAGCCTTCTCACACACTTTAGAGTCTTTCTCTTCATCTTTGCACACACCATTCTACACGTTGAGAGTCGTGTTGCTTGCTTTTGCGGGACTTGATTAGTGGTTTCATTCGATCTGTGTATATATATATATATATATATATATATATATATATATATATATTTATTGACTAACATTATCGAGTTATGCCTCGATTGAGCCTAAACTTGATGCGGAGCGTTTATTTGCTTTTATATATATATATATATATATATTATATATATTAAGCTGCGTGTCGAACTCATTCGATGAGCCTGGATTTTATATCCGGTGCATTTATTCGCTTTTATATATATATTTATACTTATATATATATATGAAGCGTGGTCGAACTACATTCGATGAGCACTGGATTTCACATCCTGGCGTTTAATGCTTTTATATATATATATATATATATATATATATATATATATATATATATATATATTTAAGTCTGCATGGAGTTTCATTCGTGTGCGATTGATCGCTTCTTACGACTTTATTTACATTTCGATCCCCCATGGAGGTGCTTAGTGGTTGGTGATCATATATATATATATATATATATATATATATATATATATATATATATATATATATATATATATTTATAGCTTTTATATATATATCTCACATCGCTTACTGCCTTCATACAAATTGCAGCATTTTGTGCGCCTAGGAATCATGTGATCACAGATTCGGTTCTCGTGATGGACATTTTTAGCTGTAAGCAACTTGTAAATTATTCTGCGGTATTTGAATTTCTTCAGATGGTTTCCATACCCACGAGGAAGTCGGCATTATTTTTTATATATATTATTTTCGTACGGATGCCTCGCAACCGTCAAATAAAATCAATCAAGCCGATCACTTAATAAAGTGGGAGTGTAAAAGGTCTCAATTCCTATTGAGCATCAGGGTTTGAAAAACCTCTTTTATAAAACATCACTGCCATATCTTGCTAAAAACTGAATTTTTACATAAATTCAAACCCTGTGTATATAGGTTCGAACGAGGACTCGCACAACTTCCATATAATAGCACATTGACCCACACACACACACACACACACACACACACACACTCAGATAATAGTTTCTTGAAAAGAGGCGGTCACTGTGGTAACACGAATGTCGGGGGGTGCCTAACACCTTCCTCCCGCATAACCAAGTCCCCAGACCCTAAACGAATCTCGGTTTCACCGACCCGTATATCAGTGTCACACCACTGGGTCAATGTGCAAACCTTTTCTCGGTTGTGTTAGTACAACCATTTAAAAAACCAACTGGCGATTCTTAACAGTCCCATCGTCGACATCATACATGTCGGACCTTTTTCACTTGTTTTTTCAAACAAATCTCACCTAAAATGAGAACACCAAAGAACAAGTAACGGAAAGGGACACCTAAAAATCCCGACGTCGACAGGTGGCTACTCTACTGGGGACTCCAGTAAGAGGACTTAAGCCGCTATCAATCTTTTCAAATTTGTTATCTGCTTGTGTGTCGATGTTGCATTTACATTTTTTTGACAAATGTGTACGAATGCAGTTCCTTATTGCACTTAGTGCTTCGCACCATAACTGCTTATGATATTAGTGCTTCGCACCATATCTGCTTGTGATATTAGTGCTTCGCACATGTCATCATTTTCATACGGTGAGACGCGATGTATGTGAATGTATGTTGTGTGGTCCCTCCACCAGGAGGCTATCCCGTCGGTGTTTGATTACTGGACTCGTGAGAAGACTAATTCTCCGAGGCTCAGGAAAGGCACCACCCAAATTCGCTCCAGTTGAAAGACTGGATTAACTTCCCGTCAAGTAGATTACTATGATTTGGGAACCTTCATGCCAAAAAGCCGTGAGAGTAACCTAAGAAAGGTCAGCCTCTGATAAACCCAAAGCGGAGGAAAGTCTCTTCATGCTCTCATTTCAAAATACTTGTAAACACAATTACTTGTAATTTCATTCCATATCTATCTCCATTTATGAGAAATATGAAGAAATGTGTACACATATATATTAACACGCTTATAAGCAGTGACACACGTCCACATGCGGGATAAAATTCTAAAATGGACACATCACATAGCATGTTATTGCATACATTCCCTAAAGACTAAACTATGCAAGTCTTTTGCAGGGAATCAATCGGACCTACTACCCGGTCAAAATCCAAAAAGGTAACAGGCCTACAGTCAATCATGTCGTCATCCATTAGATGAACTTAATCCGATTTCTCACAAAGAATTGATGGATTAAGCAAGCAAAAGTCTGATTTGGTACGTTTCTACTAAAAGAATTACACGATCCACACAAGGTCGGAAAATACTCAGACATCTTTGAATCCTCCACGCAAAGGAGGAATCCCAGTCATTACCATACCGAAACTACAGTTGGATACGACCAACAAAACTCATGATGCTGCCCGTCCCACTGGAGATCCAGACAATAGTGACATAAAAAAAAAGTCCTCCAAATGGAAGAGACCCTTCGTCTTTATCAAAGGAATTGGAACACACGGAGTGTTTTATATCTTGATCTGTATTTTTCCGGTGTTCATTACCCGAGAAAAATTTAAAACTCGACTTTGAAAAATATACGGGTTAGGAGATCCTTATTCACATTTAAAAGTATTTATTGGAGAACTTGGATCCTATGCGGAGGATGAAAACTCGAGAATGCAATTGTTCCAAAAGAGTCTAACTGGAGAAGCCCGTTAAGTGGTACACAAGATTAGACAACTCCAAAATCCATATTTGGGAAGAGCTAACACATTCATTCCTCACTCAATACAGTTTTCAAACTCGGATGGCTCTGATGGGGTATCAAATTACCAAGATCAAGAAAGCGATCTAACGAGTCTTTTGGAGAGTATGCTCGGAGGTGGAGGCGCTTTGGCGCCCAAGTTAATCCTTCCATGACGTAATCGAAATGGTCCCGACTTTCATAGACATACAAGAAGCTCCCTTCTATGAGAGAGTTTTAGTAAAGATCGACAACCCATTTTCTGAAATGGTCAAGCATGGGGAGATGGCTGAGATGGTATTGAAGTCAGGAAAGATTCAAGACCTAGCTACACTTAAAGCTGTTGCGGATCACATCCAATCTGGAAATTATGGGAACAACCCCCGGAGGGTCCATAAAAAGAAAGAGGAAGATGTTTCCCTGATACTACAGGGGCAAAAAGGCAATCAAAACATGCCTATTCAAAGGAGAAACTACACTCCCTTTCCAGCACAGTCTACAAACCCTCCAATTCCAAAAGGTGGAGAAGTCAAATGCCCTCGAGTGTTTACACCCTTAGGGGATACCCTCGAGAGCATTCTTAATCTTCTGATAACACAGAAGAAAATTACGCATCTTCTTCCACTAGCCAGCCCTAATGGACGGGGTTTCAATACTGCTAGGAAATGTGCTTATCATGCCGGGGCACCTAGACATGATACTCATGATTGTTGGGCCTTGAAACACAAGATCCAGGATCTAATAAACAACGGGGAGATCGTAGTCACCATACCCGATCAACCTCATGTTCAAGATAACCCTCTTCCTCAACACAAAGAAGAAGAGGTCAACATGATCAATTGGAGCAATGGACAGAGTTCCAACTTCAGCTGTGAATCTTCCCAGACCCTCAAAGACGGTGATGACAGATGGGATTATGCCAAGTTCCAATTCACAATGGAATGAAAGATGAAAGCTCTCTGCAGACAAATTGAGCAATTGGCGGAACTGGTGACTTATCAACATCAAATGACTCGTCAGTTAATCAGCCGGGAGCATGCCAATCTCCTACCTATTGTCATGAATATTCCCTCGTCACTTTCAGAAAATGAAATGTTGGAAGACAAAGTGACAAAGAGAGCAAATGCCAAAGGCCGTCGGGATTTCGCCAATAAAAGGGAATTCACCTAGTTGGGCCAACCTATGGAGGAAATTCTTCATATGTTAATCAATAAAGGAAGGATAAGTTCCCTTCTACCTCTAATCAACCCCCGTTCGGGATGGTACAACTCTGATGGAATATGTCAATATCATTCTCAGTCTCGCAGTCACAGTACAGAAGAATGCTGGGCACTCCGCCACCTTATTCAAAATCTAATCGACAGTGGTGTTCTACGCCTATCAGACGACGACACTGTGTTACGTGCAAGTGAGAATGCAGGCCCTACCAAGTGGAAAAGTGTGGTAGCAGTCATATCCACTGAAACTAATGGGATTAATACCTTACTCACAACGCCAACAATTCAACTCAAGGGAGGAAACACTCCTTTGAAAGTGGCCGCTCCCGAGCCAATCAACTTGCCATGCAGAGCACAATATCCTATTGTTAGCTTGCGCAAGGTTCCGTGGAATTATGGAGAAGGTGAAGGATCCACCTCACATACAACTGCTGCAGTGTTGAAGGAAAATCCATTGTATCTCCCCCATCGGGTGATGAAGTCTACCACCAAATCGAAAGGGAAAATACCCATGGAGAAGATTGAAAAATTCCTCCGCGCTGTGGGTCATAATGAAGCTACGGTGGTTTTAAGCTTGAAAGAAGCTCCACAACAAATATCAATTTTGGACTTGGTCCTAACTTCCGAGAATCGCCGGAAGGTCTTGTTAAAAGTTTTGGAAAAAACCTATCTCCCGACATCAGTGGATACGAAAAAGTTTCAACATCTGGTTGATCACATTTTCAACAACAATGTGATATCCTTCACTGATAATGACATACCGCCCGAAGGGACCGGTCATTGCAAACCGTTGCATATTGCGGTCTTGTCCTCCGGATATATGGTAGCTGGAGTCTTAATAGATGGAGGTTCCTCTCTGAATATCTGCCCATACGCTACCTTGGTGAAGATGAATATCAATCTCAACAGAATTCGGAGTAGCCATACTATCATCAGTCGGAGTAATTGAGCTGCCAATCGAAATTGGTTCTCATACATTCTGCGTATCCTTCCATGTGCTCAAGATAGATTCGGGATACAACCTGCTCTTGGGACAACCATGGATTCACATGGCAGGGGCAGTCCCCTCCACTCTTCATCAACAGTTAAAATACATCATCAACAATAGCCTGGTCACAGTCAACGCTGAACCGGAGATTCCTCAGCACAGGGACATGCCGTTCATCAATGCCAATGAGGATGTTGAGCCAATTAGTTTTCATACTTTGGAAATAAGCAATATCCAATACCATGATGTTGGAACGCCACTGCCCAAACCCCAGATTTCTGCCAAGGTGATGTCAGCCACTCAAGAAATGATGTCGTTGGGTCATAGGTCGGGACAAGGGTTGGGTAAAGATTGCCAGGGTATCACGTACCCTATTCGCTTAACCAAGAAAGGTAGAACCGCTGGACTAGGCTATTCTGTCAGCTCTAGTCACAGGAATCCTCATAAGCATCAGCAGATTCCTTCAGCTTCAACCATGTGGCGTTTAGCTTCGCCTTCAAACTCTGAGTCCGCACAACCTCCTGTAAAGGTGCTAGCCAATGTAATGGCTATGTTATTTTCCAAGCCGGTACTGGTGAAGGGGAAAGAAGTCTTTGTTCCAAATCCCGCAGTGGAAGAAGAGGAACAAAGAATCAAGCAAGACGTCATACAGATGATGTCCGATATCGATCATCGTTCATGATGAACATACCAAGCAGATACACCCGGAAGATGATTGCCCGGATGTAATGGCCATTATTCGGAGCGGGGAGGATGATGACAATCCCTCCATCATCTGCGGTCCACACGGACTTTACCTCGCCAATTAGAAACGGCATTCCTTGCTTTCGTCGACGAGGTAAAAGCAGGCGAACTCTTTCGCCTATAAATATAATAACTGCTTACTTTTCTGTACAATATTAGCAGTTTATTTTGCCAGTATATGCTAACATTGTGTATGATCAACGCATTTCATATATACTAAGTGAAAGCATATTTTGTTTCAGGACTCTGAATTTAGATGTGCCTGTACTTGCGGATACAATGCCTATCCTACACAAGGATTGTACCTTTGATGTAGAGATGAATTCAGCCTTGACGGATATACAAGATGACATTGAGGTGCCTCCAGAAATTTAAGAATGGGTCAAAGACAAACCCAAACCCAATCTTGATCAAACCACTTCTTTCAATCTCGGAACCTTAGAAAGCCCTAAGTTAATCCAGATTGGTTCAGACCTTACCCCAAACCAACGGAATGACATGGTTACACTATTAACCCAATTTCAAGATGTGTTTGCATGGTTTCATGAAGACATAGTGGGTTTGTCCACTGACATTGTCCATTATCGCCTTCCCATTAAAGATGGATTTAAGCCAGTCAAGCAAAAGCTCAGGCAATTGAAACCTGAATGGAGTTTAAAGGTGAAAGAAGAAATTATGAAACAATTTCAAGCTGGCATCATCATGGTGTCTACATATCCTGAGTGGATATCCAACATCGTGCCCATACCTAAACCTGGAGGGAAGGTGCGAGTTTGCGTGGATTACCGGGACTTGCATAAAGCTTGCTTAAAAGACAGCTTTCCCGTGCCATTTATCCACATTCTCATTGACAATCTTGTCGCAATCGACATGTACTCATTTCTTTGATTGCTGCGGGGTACCATCGGATCATGGTTGCCGAGGAAGATCGTGAGAAAGCGCTTTCATCACTTCTTGGGAACTTTTTGATATAGGCGGTTGTCATTCGGCCTCATCAATGCCGAGCTACCTATCAACAAGCTATGATGGCTCTTTTCCATGACTTAATGCATAAAGAGATTGAGATCTACGTGGATGACATCATTGTCAAGTCCGGAAGGAGGATGACCATATAGACCATCTTAGAAAGTTGTTCAACAAAGTTGCGTAAGTACAACTTGAAGTTGAATCGACTAAGTGCGCGCTTTGGCGTTAAATCGAGCAAGTTGCTAGGATTTCTAATCACCACAAAGGGATAGAGTGGATCCGCCAAAATCCAAGCCATCATTTGAAATGCCCATTCCTCTATTGACGAGAAGGAAATACGGAATTTTTGGGAAGAATCAACTTCATCGGGAGGTTTATCTCCCAACTCACAGCAACCTGTGAGCCAATCTTCAAGCTTTTAAGGAAGAACTCCTCAATGAAATGGAATGATGAGTGCTAGAATGCCTTCCTTAAAATCAAGAAACAGCTAGTCAAAGCACCCGTCTTGGTACCACCCAGGGATGATATTCCCTTGTAAATGAATCAGTCCGTAAGTGATAATGCCATGGGATGCATGTTGGGATAGAAAGACGATAGAGGCCAAGAACGAGCTATCTATTACCTCAGAAAAAGGTTTAGCAGCAGTGAACACAAGTACACTCTGATAGAAAAGATGTGTTGTGCTTTGGCATGGGCCTCCATGAGGTTACAGCATTACCTCCATGGTCACACAACCCATCTCATATCTCGCGTGGATCCTCTCAAGTACGTGTTCAACAAACCCATGTTAATCACGGTCATGTCCGATGGCAGTTGATCTTACAACAATTTGACATCGTATATGTGACTCAAAAGTCCATCAAAGGTCAAGGAATCGCGGATCAACTGGCCACCGCACCTTCAAGGGATTTCAAACCCTTGGAAACATATTTCCCTGATGAAGGAGTAATGAAAGTACAGCAACACCATCAGTACAATACACGCTAATCATGGAAGATGTATTTTGATAGAGCTGTTAATATGGAAGGTTCTGGAGCTAGAGCAGTTCTAGTATCTGGTACGGGGGAGCAGTATCCCGTCGCCGTCAAATTATAGTTTGTCAGCACCAACAATACTACCGAGTATGAAAGGCATCTCATGGGGCTAAAACTTGCCCGTTCAATGGGCATCAGGCGGTTGACTGTCTTTGGAGATTCGGAGTTGGTAATCAAACAATCCATCGGAATCTATCAAACCAAGGAACTACATTTCTTTGCCTTACCACCATGGCGGAGTTTGAAGATGGCTTTGGAGTTCGAAGAAATATCCTTTCTACGCATTCCTCGTAATAGGAATGATTTTGCGGAAGCATTAGCAACTTTGGCCTCCTTGATTCGCATATTAGACAAGGAACACTTGCCGAGCGTCGCGATCTCCCTGCACAAGGCCCCAGCCTATGGGAATTACGTTGGAGAAGTATCGGATGAGCTACCTCCCATCCAACATCCTTGGTATCAGCATATCAAGGAATATTTACGAGATGGATCTACACCCGCTGAGGCGAGCCTGACTGAAAAAAGGCAGATCCATCGACTTGCTATGAAATTCTTCCTGAGTGGAGATGCGCTCTACAAAAGAGATGTAGGACTAGGTCTCCTCAGATGTTTAGACGAAGATCAAGCCCAGAGGCTTATGGATGAAATCCATGGCAGAGTATGTGGCCCCCACATGAGTGGCCCCCTCCTTGTCAAGAAAGTCCTCAGGACGGGACATTATTGGCTATCTCTCAAAGCTGATTGCAACGACCATGTCAAAAGATGCTATCAGTGCTAGATTCATGGGAATGCTATACACGTCCCTCCACGGGAACTCCATAATATGTGTTCGCCTTGGCCCTTCTCAATGTGGGGAATGGACGTTATCGGGCCCATCGAGCCTAAAGGCAGTAATGGTCACCGATTTATCTTCACCATGATCGACTACTTCACCAAGTGGGTAGAAGCAGCCTCCTTCCCTAGGAACACTAAAGAAGTCATCATTACTTTCATCAGAAACAATGTCGTTTGTCGATATGGACAACCAGAGGTGATTGTGTCAGACAATGCCAAGAACCTCAACAACAAAATGATGGAGGAACTATGCAGTAAATTCCACATCAAACATCTTAACTCTGTCATCTATCATCCAAAGATGAAAGGTGCGGTTGAAGCGGCTAACAAAAACAACAAGAAGATTATGCAAAAGATGTCCGCCAACCACAAAGATTGGCCTGACCTATTGCCTCTGACTTTGTTAGCCTACAGAACCTCAATGCGCACTTCAACTGGGGCAACCCCCTACGCTTTAACCTATGGGATGAAAGCAGTGCTCCCCATAGAAGTTGAGATGGAATCTCTCAGAGTGTTGATAGACGCTCAGCTGGATGAAGACCAATGAGTACAAGACAGGTATCACCAATTGTCTCTAATAGACGAAAGGTGAACCGCGGCTATCTTCCATGGTCGATTATATCAAAGAAAGGATCGCCAGATCCTACAACAAAAAAAATCAGCAGCTACGGCGGTTTAAACAACATGACTTGGTTTTGAAGAAGATCCTGGACAACCAAGATCAGGCTAAAGGAAAATTCGCTCCTAACTAGGAAGGCCCATTTATTGTCAAAGAAGTATTGATAGGAGGCGTTCTTAGATTGCAAGAAATGGATGGCGATGAATTTCCACAACTCATCAACTCAAACACCGTGAAAGCAGTATATATGTCCAAGTAACCAAAGCAAAACCCCAGTGCATAATCATCAGGTCACCAGTCATTCCGGTTCTTTAACCCTTTACAACATACAACTTATCTACACTTTTCCCCTCAGGGAAACGTACTCTTCAAGCTAGCAGCCTGGCTTTCTCCTTTGTGCTCATACAATTCAGGTCATCCCACCGCGGATTGAACCTCTTGCGTTTGCAGTTTGGCTACCCATACCTGGGATCAAACTTCTCGTACCTACAGTTTATCCTCAACCTAGGATTAAACTTTCTCCTCCCCGCACTCTAACATGAACATGGGATTAAGCTTTTCGTCTCACCTTGAGGGGTGAACTACGTCGACCTGATCTCCTCTTCAATAGGAGTACGTAGGCAACCATGTTACATGGCCCGGTCGCAATAAAACAAAAACCACAAAAACATTTATACCCTCTTCTCCTCACAAAAACAACAAAAACATTCCTACACCATTTCTGCCACATACAGCGTTGAACCTCTTACACCAGGTTTGAACTACGCAGACCTGATCTCCTCTTTAATAGGAGTACGTAGGTAGCCATTCATGGTGCAGTCTCACCCCCTACCAAAACACAAACCATTGTCAACCTTCAATACACTACATTTCATTTGGCTCCAGACCAAAGGGATGGAATTACCTGGACTCCTCCCAAATAGGAGATTCGGCGACCATCTAAGCTGCGGTCATACCTTGAAGAGCAACACCAATCCATAAGAGATGGAATTAACTAGGCTTCTCCTGAATAGAAGTACTGGAAACCATCTATGGTGCGGTCAATCTCAAAGAGGAAAACCACATTCCTCTTCACATTTTCCATTCAGAAACAAGTCCCAAGACACCAAAGATGGTAGGGATACATAGATTGATGATCCATTCTGAACTATCCAGAGACAACTCAATGTCCATCCACCCATGAAGAATTCAGAATACATCAAGATCACAAGCCCTGAAGCAGCAGGCAAAATATCAAGCAAATAGCAGAACATATCTAAAAGGGAAGTGATCCAAAAATATATTTTCCTGTCATATATAATGCTGTTTGATATATACAATGTAAGCTGTACATGATAAAATGGCTAAGCTAGTCTATGCAGGTAAATACAAGCTCATCTACAAGTCAGGGTATATGCGAGCTAACAAGCCCAACATGGCGTCCCTCTTAGAAGACGGAGGCGAAGCTGTGGTCTCCTGTATGAGAATATCCACACGACCCAAAAGATCTGTAGCCATCTGCATGGTGACCATATGATCATCAATATAAGCGCTCATCTCTGCAATCATGTCAGTGGTAAGGGACCTCACTGCAGTACTATCTGTGACGACTACATCCCGGGCAGATATGGCGATATCCCGCTCAACTATCGCTGCGTCTATGGCTGACCTGGCCTCATCACGCTCAGCGACGGCGGCATCTCTACGAGCCAATGCCTCGTCTCTCTCCAATAAAGCGGTGTCCCTCACATCAAGAGTAGTCGACATCATAGATTGAATCTGATCTCTTTCAAAGGTCATCAGATGAAGACTCTGCTCTAAGTTCTGTGCCGAGTGCTGAATCACAACAGTACTGGTACTAGGAGAATCTGGAAGAAATGATGGCAACCCAACAGCGGGCTCCTCCTCGATGTAGGTATCAATGTCCTCCATAGGCTCTACATCGTCTAACTCGCTCTCAAGATTACAAATCTGCTGCGGTAGAAAAAATCTTCGTCTCCATCCATGTGGAGTACTCTGCAGAATAACCGGGATGACTGACTGAAAAAGCAGCTATCTCACGCTGATCCTAGCAAGCGTATACACGAAATCGGTCCTCTGCTGAGAGGTATCGAGAAGTTGAGCGGCCCGAATTGTCGCCCCGAAAGGATGAAAATCACAGGCTGGGTCGACTGCGACATCACGGCCAGTGGGTGATAAGTAGTCACGCCCCTCAAGCCAACCAGAGGGAGGAAATCCATGCCCGGAGCGTGAGTAATGAAGCTTTATGGTGAGCAAATCCCATAGCACAGCAATATGCTAAATGGATCTCTGATATCTGCCAAAAATGATGAACCAGGACTGAGCATCTATACACTCCGACGGCTGAAAGGAGTACGACATGACCACATCATGGGAGAAGCAATACCCATGCCGTCTAAGGGTACCAACCGGTCGCAAGTGTGACATAAACCACACATACAGCATGACCGAACTCCCAGTGAACACTCCTGACGGTAAACAAAGAAGAGGATGGGATCTTGTGCAGAGTCTCTGCTACAATCATAGGCACAATGGTACGACCCTCCCTGAGAGCTCTCACGGCCATGATAACGCCTATATATGTCTCATCCATATACCGCGGCATATACACATATGACAGTACACATAGCATCAGTACATCAACTCTGGCCAAATGCCAATGATCCTCCGACGCGGTGAAATCCCCGGAATGTCGTGAGTAGCTATCCTCCGTGCCAAATCTGTCATACAGAAAACGCTGGGATATCACGTGGCCAGATGTCAGCTCATCCTGCACTACTCTGCGAGAGTCGTGAACCGTCTACTTATGTCTCCCAAAGCCATGTGCACGCAAGGTCTGTTTAGATTTGTCTGATAATTATCAAAATGTGTGCCAAACTATTTAAGCAAGGCGTTAGTTTTCGTGTTTAATATGGTTACTTCTTAAATAACATCCCAGCTCCCTAGCCTAATGACATGTACAGTCTTTCTCTCTTCTCTTTTAGGGTGATTGGCTTCTATACAGCTGCAGCGCCTCGTTTGCTGCTGTATTCTGTCTGGCTGATGTGAGACATTGCGACTTTTTATGAGTTTACTTGATTTGTTTTCTTCCACTTTCTTCTTGCACAGTTTATATTCTCTACGGCAACTGATGGGAAAATTAAGGCATGGTTGTATGACAACATGGGTTCAAGAGTTGACTACGATGCACCAGGTCATTCGTCCACCACTATGGCATACAGTGCTGATGGAACAAGGTTTAGAAATTATATTTTTCACTATTTAGATTACCCTTTTTGTTAGGGGTTAGAAATTAACACTTAATTTATGATAACTAGTTGAAATATCTGTTTCATAATGTACTGAGCTACTCATAGGCTGTTCTCATTTGGGACTAATAAAGAAGGAGATTCATATATTGTGGAATGGAATGAAAGTGAAGGAGCTGTTAAGCGTACTTATATTGGGCTTGGGAAGCGATCTGTGGGGGTTGTGCAATTTGATACTACCAAGAATTGGTTTTTGGCTGCTGGTGATGAATACATGGTAAAATATTGGGATATGGACAATGTTAACCTATTGACGACTGCTGACGCGGAGGGTGGGTTACAGGTAAGTTTTTAGTTATGCCAGTTGATAAGATTTTCTTTCCCAAGTCTTCCTTTCTAGGTAACCATTATGGTTGTTGATATATCTGCAGGCTTCTCCTTGTATCAGATTTAACAAGGAATGGATATTGCTGGCTGTTTCAATAAATGATAATGGTATTAAAATTCTAGCAAATACTGATGGTATTAGGCTACTCCGAACAGTTAAAAGTCGTTCTTTTGATACTTCTAGAATTTCCTCTGCAGCCATCGTGAAGGTAAATGGCCTTTTTAAGCTTGTTTTGGTTCTGCAAATCATGGTATTTATGTCACCCATCCTCTCTTTCTCTCTCTGCATATTTTATTTGTGCTCTTACATTAAGGAAATGTTTCATTCACATACAGCCCCCTGCCATGGGCGCGTTTGGTGCTTTTGGCAGAAACCGTCTCCTCCAAGTATATCTGTTTCTCTTATGGGTTGGATGTGATCCCTGCACTACAAGATACTGGTTGTTTGGCTTCTGTTCTTGTTTTGTTGATTTACGATACCAATTTGATATTGTAAATTAGTCACGTCTATTTGGTCTTCCATTAAATTGGGGAATTGCAGCTAGTTCTGCTAAATGAAATAACACCCTTTATTTCTTTTTAAGCGTTTTATTATCTTGTATGTATTACTCCCAACCTCCATTTTGTAGATTTGATTACTAAATCATTGCAAATTGTATGCCTCACCTGTATATCATTTTTCTTTGCAAATGGTATGCCTCGCCTATATATGGATAATATAATTCATACCTGACATTGGGTTATTTACCTCGTTGTTGCAGTTTGAACATGTCGGCAACCAAGCTCATTGGTAGTGTTGCAGCTTCATTTGTAATTGCGTTTACATGTGACTATTATATTGCTGAGCAGAAAATATTTGGAGGTAAGTTCGTTTTTTTTTCTTTTTCTGTTTTTTGAGGTCCTGCCTTATTTCTTGTTTCCTTAATGTTGTGGACCTTGGCTGACTTCACCATTCTAAATACCTTTTAAAATCAGGTACTACTCCTAGTACTATTACAAACAAAGAATGGGCAGCAGAGACAGCTGACAAAAAGTTCCAGGCATGGCCTCGTACTGCTGGTTCTGATTCAGCTGATCATTTGTTTCTTTCTTTTTCTCCCTGCATGTAGTGTTACATGTATGAACTGTTCAACTGCAGGCACGGTAACTGGAGCTATAACTACTCCCCTTGATGAACATTTTCTTGGTGAACATAGTAGTAATTTATATTGAAAAGTGAATTTGAGATGTATATATGGATATTTTGGTATATATTTTGTGGATATAGTAATTTGAAACTGTAAACGAATAGTAATTTTGGGATGTATTTTGAATTGTTGCCATATTTTGGCTTAAATTTAAATGAGAATTTAAACCTTTTAGCTATATATCATGGCATTAGTATATTGGTGCATTGGTAATATAGGTGAATCACAACCTCTTTTTTTTTTTTTTTTTTATCTACAACATTTTAAAAATGTTGTCTGATATACTAAACAACATTTTTATCCAAAAAACGTTGTGAAATTATACATTCTACAACGTTTTTAAGCATCTGTTAATTTTTGAAAAACAAATCTACAACGTTTTTTTCCTAAAAAACGTTGTGTATTGTGCTTAACTACAACGTTTTAAAAACGTTGTGTAAGGGTGTCAAATAGATGACACCCTTAACCACGACATTTTTTTGACTGAAATCACGAAGTTTTTTCTGCATTGTCCATTTACTGTTTTGTAGTAGTGTGTTTAAGCAAAACTGGACTAATTAAACTGATATTGCAAAATAATAAAATCTATAATAACATCCCCAGCAACGGCGCCAAAAACTTGTTGGGTAAGATCTAATTACGCACATCACGCAAGTATACATAGTTAACAAGTAATATAATAGTAAGTAGAGTATCCTTCTCTCAGAGACTGTAAATAGAATTTAAACCTCACAATTACCAATTTCCTATTAATCCTAATTTTATTAAACAAATCAATTTCCAATTTATAACTAGGTACTAAAAATAGTAAAATCACCAAACAATCAATAAACGCTAAAAACTGAATTTTCAAACAAATAATGGAGAATTAGGCTTTCGACTTCACTCTAAGCATCACTCAGATTATTACACCTTTATTCTAGTTTAATTCAGTATCCCAGTTTATTAATCAAGAACACGTACGTAGCACTAGCCACCTCTAGATGCACTAATATCGTATTAACCCAAATCCACAATTAAGATAGAATTACGTTAAACACCTTAATCAACTAACTCACTATATCTCTATGTGAATTACAATTAAATAAGGTTGAAGTTCAAGTTCTTTATCTGATTACATGCGATGTCAAGCATATCTCTACCCTAACATTTATCAATATTCTGTTCAATCACATAAACCAAGAACACATGTTATATTAATTAAGTCTAGAATCATATTTTATCTCTCGAGTTCATACAAGTCCACAAAGAATCGTTGATCAGGCAATTCATAAATTCAAGCTCAAATTAATATAGATAAACCGGATAATAGCTTATTAAACTGAATTCAAAGATTACATAATCATCGTTCCACTTAAAGATCTGTCTTAAGCCTAAAAAGTAATTAGTTCATAATAAATGAAATAATAACTGAATAAATTAAAGATAACATCTTCTCAATTATAGAAATAAAACTAAAGGAGAAGAATAACGCAGAACACCCTTCACTTTAGCCTTAATCCACAAACGATATGAACGTTCTTCAAAATCTTCACTCTGTTGCTTAATATGAAAATCTGTGATTAATTGTTGTTAATTGCTTTGCATGATGATAATTTTGTTGTTTGTTAAGCAACATATATCCACCATAGAGTTCTGGCCAAAATCCCATGTACAATAGAGTCCCAAAGCCATCCAAGTTCCAGCCTCCATGTTCCAGCAGTATTCGAAGCAAAATTGGAGAGTCGGGATTCGGGACCCCCACCCCGGTGGGGGTAGTTATATAGGAATAGCCCGCCCCGGGAGGGGTAGGGTGAAAAATCCGACTTAACTTTTGCTCTTGAATTCTCCTTTCCTTGCCACATTATTGCCACAAATGCATTTCTTTGATGCTCAAACGCCACACCACCACACTTACACATTAAATAACAACAAACAAGTAAAATAGAACATAAACACGAGTAATTAATACCGATTAAGCTTGGATTAGGAACCAATTCATGGATATAAAATCCACTTATCAATACACACACAACACGACTCTCAACGGGAATAACTGTGTGTGAGCAAAAGTGGAGAAATGCTTTAAGAAATGTGAGAAAGCTTACAGTGGGCTGCCAAAAAGACTTAAAATAGCTTTAAATGAATGAACACTCGATTTCCACTGGTAAAATGTAGCAAAGTACAAGCTCACAAGTGTATGAAATGAGAAAGCACTCAGTTTATAGTTTGTACAGAGCAAAATGGACAGGTTCCTCGCCTTTTCTCTTTTGAAAATGGCCACCCCAAGCCCTCTGTTAATAGAAGGGGGGAGCCGCAGGTGTACCTGTGGCTACCCGGGGGGGCCCGAGCTCTGTGGGCCCTATCGTCTCGAAGTACGTGCACTCGGACAACGCGTTGTTCGCTTGAACCTTCATAACTTTCATTCCAGGAGTCCGATGGAAGTGTGCCATACTATTTCAGAAAGCTCTTTTCGAGAGCTACGCAATGACATAGGATTTGCCCTTTTTGAATCCAGGAAGATGGGTCCATGACCGAAATAGCATTTATGGGTCTCCATCAAGCAGTCTGTTTAGGTGTTTTGTGTTAGTTTTCACTCAGAAGTTAAGATATTGTTCTTATAGGACTTCTTTTGAGGACGTTTGAGTTAAAATGAGTTGACTTGATTTGAGTTGAGTTTGAGTTGGCAAAATGACCATTTTACCCCTCCCGAGGTTGTTTCTGACTTTGGCACAGTTGTAGCAGTCTTTCCCCAGGGTTATGTAACAACCCGATATTTTCTGTATAAATAAATCAGAAATTTTCCATATAATTTTTATTTTTTTTAAGGATGAGGATTTGTACAAGATAATGTATGTATGTAATTATGTAATAAATAAAAATATATTTATTACATGAATGTTTACAAATAATTTTATTTTAGAATTATTGACTATTATAAAGTTTATTCTTATAATAATTAATTTTATAGCAGAAATGTTTTATTAATTATTTTCTATGAAAATATGATTATATATTATTTAAATAATATATGAAATGATTTTAGAATTATTATAATAATTATTTATTTTATTATATGAATTTATGAAAGAATAATTAAGTTAATTATTTTAACTTAATTAATAATGTTATATATGAAGAATAAATCGGATATGGAATCCAAACCCTAATTTTGGATTTTTATCAATGGATAAGAATAAAAATATAATAATATTATATTTTGATTTTTCAGTGCTATAAATATGTACTGTATGTTTGTGGACTGACAATGGTTGGTCAACTATAGTGTATTATGACCAAATCCTACTGTTACTGATAAACCCTAGTTTTGCAGTCAAATAAGACTTTAAAATCTGTTAAGTCACTGTGTTATATGAATAATGATATGTATTATTAGAATTTAATTTTAATTAGGAAAACCCTAATTATTATGTGGAATTAAACCCCTAGTTAATAATTAATAACCTTAATTTCTAAATTTGGAAACCCGAATTTGAAACTCAATTATGAGTTCAAGACTGTTATATAAATGTGTTATGCGATTTATGTGTGTATTATATAATTCTATGATTAATTAGGTAAACCCTAATTAATAGTTAGAAATATTAAATTTCTAGAAATCCTAATATTTATATTAGAAACCCTAATATTTAAATTATAATTAAACCCTAATTGATTTGAAACCCTAATTCGAAGGCCATTTATGACGTTAAGAATTTGTTATGTAGTTATGTAATCATGATAATGTTTTTATTGACCAGTATTAAAGATATTAACCCTAGTTAGGGAGAATCTTAATTGTTTTCAAAACCCTAATTTTTAAAAGGTATAAATCCTTATTATTAATTTTTCTAAATTATATACCCTAAATTTGCTAATTATAAACCCTAATTGCTAATTAGGCACGCTCAATGATAATTAGTAAAACATAAACCTAATTATCAAGTCTATGTGATTAGGAAACCTAATTAATTAAGAAACCTTAATTTTGTATTTTAGAAACTAAAATTTTATTATTTTATTTTATTTTATTTACAAACCCTAAATTGGAAATTCTAGAAATTATTTTTAAACCCTAAAATGGTTCAAATCCTAAACCCTAACCTAAACCCTAAACCCTAAGGGTTTGCCAAGATTACAATTTTGCCATTAAATTTGTGAGCCAAATGACCATTATACCCTTGCATTATTGAGGCTAATATGTAGGTTTTGACATTAGGGGAAGTTGGTGACCAAATCCAACCACCCCATGTGCCTTAAATCTCAGCAAATCATCAGAATTCCAGCCAAATTCATTGCACCCACGTATAATAAATAGATTGGAGAGAGAAAGAATTCATTTATTTGTTCATTTGTACACCAAGCTCTCAACCAACTCTCTCTCTCCCAAAACCCACGAAATTTTAGTGCTAGATCAGCCAGAATTCAAGCCCCACCAATAACCATAACACATCTAAAGCTCAGATTCAAGAATCGATGCATAAAGGTATAAAACCTAATCATAAATCTTGACCCTTGATCTTCTGTTAAAAGTTGTGATTCTGTGTTGTAATATGTTCTATGTAGTGTCTATAAGTGATCTGGGTTGCTTGATGTTAGATCCATAACATCAAGAGGCTCGGATTTGAAGATTTCAAAAATCTGGAAAATTTTGTTTTTGTGTCTGACAGTCAAATGTCAGACCCTATAGATCTTTGGTTGTTAAGTGTTTTTGTTGTTTAAAAGTTTGTAGTTGTTGTCTGGTATTAGATCTTTCATCTGATACAAGAATCAAAATCAGACCATGAACCGATTGGAAGTTATTCACGGTCAAAACCCGTTGACCGGGCATGACCAAATGATTTTTGGGTAACCCAGAAATCGTATTTCGGTGACTGACAACGTTTTTGATCGTTTTGATCTGTTGGATGTTAATTGATTGGTTGATGTTATTGCATCTAGGTTGTAGTCTGTCATGTGGACTCTATGTAAATGACTTTAACTTCCATAAATAGTCAGTATATCGAGCATAGTAAATGGTCAAACTAAGCACGTCGTCGATCACGAAATGGCGTTTTCGGGAATTACCGTAAACAGGTTGAACCTTATTTTCGATATGGTTCAATCGAATTGTAAATCATTTGATTTATTGTTGTTATGATGTTGTTTTGTGATACATCTGTAGTACTACACGTGTTCTATAACCGAAAAGTATTAAATCACAAAATCAGTAACAGGATTGCAAGTTGTAGAAGCTCAAAGTAAGGAAGTCGAACTATTCTTTATTTCTGGGCAACCCAGAAATGAAGAACAACTCTGACAGGTACTTTGGAGGCTTAGATCTCCTTTGTTAGTTGCTTTGTGATCATGTTTATTGTTGGAGTGTGTAGTTTGTTACTATTACTACAAGGTATGACGAGCAGAATTCCAAGAAACGTAACGAGCTAAGATCTACACGTGGTCAAACCCAACCACTCGAAACTGTCTATGGTGTTCTGGGTTTTGTCCAATAACATGAAGAACACCTATATAATGATTTTTACTGTCGCTATAGGCGATCTTTAGCGACACTTATTTTAGGAAATTAATTATTTTAATTAAATAAATAAAAAAAATAGTTTAAAATCCAAAAAATATAAAAATAAAAAATAAATTATTTTAAGTTGAAGAAAATTATATTTTTTAATTATTTTAAATATATTTCATAAATTTTTAATATTTTAGGAATATTTAAAAGTATTTAATTTATTTAATTATAATATTAAATAAATTATTTAAAAATGATTTTAATAATTAATTAAAAATCATTTAAAATTATATTATGGTATAAGAAAATAAATGAAGTTATTTTTATAACTTTTAATATTTTGTGATGAATTTTATTAATTAATTAATATTAATGATAATTAAGTTATTTATTTAATATATTAAATAAATTATGAAAAATAGAATTAATGATTTAAAATTATTGAAAAATCATTTTAAATTAAAAAATAAATAGTTTTAAAATATTTTAAGTTATAAAATATAACTTTCCATATTTAAAGGTAAATTTCATTAATTTTTACTATTAATGATATTAGAATTATTTGATAATTATATTAAATAAATTAGTTTAAAATGATTTTAATATTATAAAAATCATTTAAAATGAAAATAAAGTGTTTAAAGATATTTTAAGTTATAAAATATAACTTTTAATATTTAAAGGATAATTTCATTAATAATTTAATATTAATGATATTAATTTAATAATAAATGATATTAAGTTTATTTTATAATTATATTAAATAAATAGTTTAAAATGGTTTTATCTATTTAAAATTATTTAAAAAGGAAATAAATGAATTAAAAATATTTTAAGTTATAATTAATGACTTTTAATATTTTGATAGATAATAATAATATTTTAATATTAATGATAATTATTTAAAAATGATTTTACATATTTTAAAAATCATTTAAGGGTAATATTAATACTTTAAAAGTATTTTAAGTTATTATAAATAACATTGATATTTTGGCAATGGTTTCATTAATGGTTTAATATTAATTAAATATTAATGATAATAGAATTATTTAATATTTAAATCATTTAATAATGATTTGTGTTTGAAAATTTAATGATAAATTATAATAAATGGTTAAAAATTATTATAAGTCATTTAAAAATAATATGACTGATACTTACAGATATTGAACTACAGGATAGAGTCTTAGACTTGATAAATACCCGATAAAGCCGTCGGTACACCGACATGTTTCAGAAATTGATCTGGACTTAGATAATTTGATTAAATATGTGTTTATTTGTGATTCAATGGTTGTGGAACATATGTGACAATGTGATTAGGTTATGTGCTGACTGCAATAAGCACTACTATGTGTTATAGTATGCTATTCTAATCGATCAAATGATCTTATTAATGATAGGTTTCGATATAAAGATAGAACAAAGTTAAGAGTCGTAGAAGCAAATGCCAAGATCGTGCAAAAGATATCTTACCTTTGCATTTCCTTTTATGCAATGGACATTAGTAAGAAATTTGTAATTATATTATTATTATGCTATATTATTAACCCTATTGTGATATATTCTATATCAGATCATTGTTTATCAACATGTTAGTATATGATAATTCAGATATATATATATATTATATATATATATATATATATATATATACAAGTGTCCTTACTTGGATAATCATGGTTACACAAGTGTCCCCACATGATAATATATATATATATATATATATATATATATATATATAAAGCCGTAAGTCTAAGCTATTTGATCACTGAGACACAAATATTGAAATATCGTTGAATATGATAAAACCTTTTTTGTATCCAATCAAATTGTTTTGATTTGGATTCCAGTCTAAGTATGAACACCCCGATCACGGGAAAACTTTTATGCGCCCAAGCAAGGACAGAGTGAACGATCTTATCGTTCTTGTAATGTAGTATTGATCAATCACAGGCTCATTGGGATGATCACCTCTCGTGCCCGTAAGTTATGACGGTTTGCAGATGAATTTCTGCTAAACCTTATCGAAAATTTAAAATAATGTTCATAGTATGTCGACTACCCTATATATATATAGTTTATACATAGTTTCAAAATTTTGAGATAGAATTGTTATGTTATTATTATCGGATCAGTTTACTTCACAACTATAAATTCGTTGTAGAAGTGATGTACAAAGAAAATATTTATTTCTTTCAGCTAATTATATTTATAATTGTTATTACTTTTTGGGAACCCAAATGCTCATTATTGCTTTAAATTAAATGTTTTCAGCTAGGCATGATCAACCCGAAGGTTCAGACAAGAACAAGTGAAAAGGAAACCAAACAGAACATGTTTAATGGTATCTTTTGTAATAGTTAGAAAATATATAGACAATGATATGTATTATATATCTTGTAAAGAATTATAGTAAAGGTTGTGTAATTGGGGTTAGACTCTGATAAATGTAAGTTAAGTTGGATTTTTATATTATTGTTATTATTATTAGTATTATTCCGCTCATAGAAATGGTATCATGTAGCACCGAGTTCGGGTTCCAAGTACCCGAGTTTGGGGGCTTTACAAGTTGGTATCAGAGCTTAGGGTTAAAAACCTTATGTGGGTTAGACCTTAGGCTATAACCTTGGAACATAGGGAAACGTTGAAAATACAATTAACTCATATATAGTTTAAAAAGGAGATGAGTTGAATTAGTTCATAGTAAAAAAAAATAAAAGATAACTTGTATAAAGCCATTATTTGCTGTGTGTATATATTACTTGATAATCAGGATAACTTAGGTGTGTAGATGTCAGGTAGAAAATGATATGGATTAGGATTCCCTCAGGTCGTAAAGTAGGATCAAACCCATACCCCTATCCAATATCGAAGCTAATAGCTGAAATAGAGGCTCACATTGAAAGCTACCTCAATGAGGTGGTTATTTTGGAAAGTATAATACGGGACCCAGAAACGATAGTATAATTGATAGGTAAAGTATAGTTAAAGAATATGTGGTCAATGTCGAGTTCTTAAACTCATATGTTTGTGGTGAGTTCTTAAACTCATAATGTATGGTAAGTTGGACAAACTAGGTGTAGTTAGGTGTGAAGGGATTATTGAGGATAATGAGAATATACAGATTTCTAAGTAATTGATCCTTAGTGGAGGCGTAAGAAATAAGTAGTACTAGTATTACTTGAATAGGTATGATTCTATGTTATGTATATGATAGATATGTTTGTATAAGGCAATATTTTTAAAATTTTTTATAAGTTGTGTCAGCGATTCCCAACTTTTGAGTCACAAAGGGATAACGGATGATTAAAACAATATGTGCTATGGTATGTCAAGTGATATGAGTATGAATTTATATGGGATTAATGAAATAAGTGGGTATAAAGATAGTAGTTAATTATATGAGTGCTGGTTAATGTAGAAAACCAAATTTTCAAAATCTAATATTTTGAGTACATGATTATTCGAATAGAAAGTTTTCTGTTATATGATTATACGATACGAGGCTTAGAATGTTAGAATAAAGAATAAATTGTGATAATGCCGCCAAGAGAGACGAAAATAAAATACACGGATAGAAGAACTCGTCAACAAAGTCGGAAGACAACCGGACCGATCTGTAATTTTGCGAATATGGGTGATCAAGTTACGCAGAAGCGGAATACAACCGCGGGAAGATCACCTAGAATAATTGATCGACGAACGTCGAAGACTTCAAGGCAATCAGACTGTTAGGATTTAGAGGATCAACTGACCTGGTGGAAGCATTTGTGATAGCTAAGATAATGAAGGGGCAAAAGATAGTTTTGGCACTTATACGATAAAAGGAAAGGAGATAAAGGGAAAGTCTGTGTGTTTTAAGTGTGAATCAATGGAGTATAAGGTGGAAGACTGTCCAAGAAGGAGAAAGGAGGCAAGGAATGCGAATACGGGAAAATACAGCAGGACATTGGCGATAACGGGACCAACATCAACAAATCAAACCAACGAAATCAACCGCAAGCGTCTTCAACATGACCATTCAAGAAACTGTAGCAGCCGGGGATGCAACTCCTGGTATTACTCAAACCAATTTTATTTCTTATATATTATTTTCTTATATATAGTAAATTATTTTATAAATTATTTTGAAGGAGGAATTTGAGTTCTTTTAGAAATCAATTTTCCGTATAAGCAGATAGATAAGTTTTATGCTGAATAGTTAAGATCAGTTCGATCAATTTTGATCGAGATCTACTCCCAATGATTGTGTATGCTATGTACCCTGGTATATATAGGTTTTAAAACGATGATTCCGGGGACGGAATCGTTATAAGGGAGGGTGAATGTAACAACTCGATATTTTCAGTATAAATAAATCAGAAATTTTGCATATAATTTTTTTTTATTTTAAGAATGAGGATTTGTACAAGATAATGCATGTATGTAATTATGTAATAAATAAAAATATATTTATTACATAAATGTTTATAAATAATTTTATTTTAGAATTATTGACTATTGTAAAGTTTATTCTTATAATAATTAATTTTATAGCAGAAATGTTTTATTAATTATTTTCTATGAAAATATGATTATATATTATTTAAATAATATATGAAATGATTTTAGAATTATTATAATAATTATTTATTTTATTATATGAATTTATGAAAGATTAATTAAGTTAATTATTTTAACTTAATTAATAATGTTATATATGAAGAATAAATCAAATATGGAATCCAAACCCTAATTTTGGATTTTTATCAATGGATAAGAATAAAAATATAATAATATTATATTTTGATTTTTTAGTGCTATAAATATGTACTGTATGTTTGTGGACTGACAATGGTTGGTCAACTATAGTGTATTATGGCCAAATCCTAGTGTTACTGATAAACCCTAGTTTTGCAGTCAAATAAGACTTTAAAATCTGTTAAGTCACTGTGTTATATAAATAATGACATGTATTATTAGAATTTAATTTTAATTAGGAAAACCCTAATTATTATGTGGAATTAAACCCCTAGTTAATAATTTAAAACCTTAATTTCTAAATTTGGAAACCCTAATTTGAAACTCAATTATGAGTTCGAGAATTTGTTATATAAATGTGTTATTACGATTTATGTGTGTAGTATTATATAATTCTATGATTAATTAGGTAAACCCTAATTAATAGTTAGAAATATTAAATTTCTAGAAATCCTAATATTTATATTAGAAACCCTAATATTTAAATTATAATTAAACCCTAATTGATTTGAAACCCTAATTCAAGGCCATTTATGACGTTAAGAATTTGTTATGTAGTTATGTAATTATGATAATGTTTTTAATTAACCAAGTATTAAAGATATTAACCCTAGTTAGGGAGAATCTTAATTGTTTTCAAAACCCTAATTTTTAAAAGGTATAAACTTATTATTAATTTTTCTAAATTATATACCCTAAATTTGCTAATTGTAAACCCTAATTGCTAATTTAAAACGCTTAATGATAATTAGTAAAACATAAACCTAATTATCAAGTCTATGTGATTAGAAACCTAATTAATTAAGAAACCTTAATTTTGTATTTTAGAAACTAAAATTTTATTATTTTATTATATTTTTTTTACAAACCCTAAATTGAAAATTCTAGAAATTATTTTTAAACCCTAAAATGGTTCAAATCCTAAACCCTAACCCAAACCCTAAACCCTATGGGTTTGCCAAGATTACAATTTTGTCATTAAATTTGTGAGCCAAATGACCATTATACCCTTGCATTATTGAGGCTAATATGTAGGTTTTGACATTAGGGGAAGTTGGTGACCAAATCCAACCACCCTATGTGCCTTAAATCTCAGCAAATCATCAGAATTCCAGCCAAATCCATTGCACCCACGTATAATAAATAGATTGGAGAGAGAAAGAATTCATTTATTTATTCATTTGTACACCAAGCTCTCAACCAACTCTCTCTCTCCCAAAACCCACAATTTTTTAGTATATAGATCCTGTAATTCAAGCCCCACCAATAACCATAACAATATCTAAAGCTCAGATTCAAGAATCGATCATAAAGGTATAAAACCTAATCATAAATCTTGACCCTTGATCTTGTTAATAGTTGTGATTTTTTGTGTTGTAATATGTTCTATGTAGTGTCTATAAGTGATGATGCGGGTTGCTTGATGTTAGATCCATAACATCAAGAGGCTCTTGATTTGAAGATTTCAAAATCTGGAAAATTTTGTTTTGTGGTCTCGATACCAAATGTCGGACCCTTACAGATCTTTGGTTGTTAAGTGTTTTTGTTGTTTAAAAGTTTGTAGTTGTTAGTCAGTATGAGATCTTTCATCCGGAACAAGAATCAAAATCAGACCATGAACCGATTGAAGTTATTCACGTTGGTCAAACTTAGTTGACCCGGGACGACAAATGATTTCTGGATAACCCGTAAATCGTATTTCGAAATGATCGACAAATTTTTTGATCGTTTTGATCTCGTTGGATGTTAATTGATTGGTTGATGTTATTGCATCTAGGTTGTGTATGTCGTCATGTGGACTCTATGTAAATGACTTTTAACTTCCATAAATAATCAAGATTATATTTAAGATAGTAAATGGTCAAACTAAGCCTGTCGATCACAAATGGCGTTTCTAGAATTTTCAGAAACCAGTTGAACCTTATTTCTGATATGGTTTGAGCGAATTGTAACTGCCTGATTTATTGTTGTTATGATGTTGTTTTGTGATACATCTGTAGTACTACACGTGTTCTATAACCGAAAAGTATTAAATCACAAAATCAGTAACAGGATTGCAAGTTGTAGAAGCTCAAAGTAAGGAAGTCGAACTATTCTTTATTTCTGGGCAACCCAGAAATAAAGAACAACTCTGACAGGTACTTTGGAGGCTTAGATCTCCTTTGTTAGTTGCTTTGTGATCATGTTTATTGTTGGAGTGTGTAGTTTGTTACTATTACTACAAAGGTATGACGAAATTCGTAATTCCAAGAAACGAAACGAGCTAAGATCTACAATTGGTCAGTCAAACCAACCACTAAATCGTCTGCCTATGGTGTTCTGGGTTTTGTCCAATAACATGAAGAACACATATAGTGACGGTTTTGTCGCTATAGGCAGTCTTTAGCGACACTTATTTTAGGAAATTAATTATTTTAATTAAATAAATAGAAAAAATAGTTTTTAATTATTAAAAAAAATAAATTAAAAAATTATTTTAAAGGTCAAAAAATTATTATATTTTAATTATTTTAAATATATTTCATAAATATTTAATATTTTTGAAATATTAAAAGTATTTAATTTATTTAATTATAATATTAAATAAATTATTTAAAAATGATTTTAATACATGAAAAATCATTTAAAATTATATTATGGTATAAGAAAATAATTTAAGTTATTTTTGATAACTTTTAATATTTTGTGATGAATTTCATTAATTAATTAATATTAATGATAATTAAGTTATTTATTTAATATATTAAATAAATTATGAAAAATAGAATTAATGATTTAAAATTATTGAAAAATCATTTTAAATGAAAATAAATAGTTTAAAATATTTTAAGTTATAAAATATAACTTTCCATATTTAAAGGTAAATTTCATTAATTATTTACTATTAATGATATTAGAATTATTTAATAATTATATTAAATAAATTAGTTTAAAATGATTTTAATATTATAAAAATTATTTAAAATGAAAATAAAGTGTTTAAAGATATTTTAAGTTATAAAATATAACTTTTAATATTTAAAGGATAATTTCATTAATAATTTAATATTAATGATATTAATTTAATAATAAATGATATTAAGTTTATTTAATAATTATATTAAATAAATAGTTTTAAAATGGTTTTATCTATTTAAAAATCATTTAAAAAGGAAATAAATGAATTAAAAATATGTTAAGTTATAATTAATGACTTTTAATATTTTGATAGATAATGCAATAATATTTTATTATTAATGATAATTATTTAAAAATGATTTTAAATTTTTAAAATTATTTAAGGGTAATATTAATACTTTAAAAGTATTTTAATTATTATAAATAACATTGATATTTTGGCAATGGTTTCATTAATGGTTTAATATTAATTAAATATTAATGATAATAGAATTGTTTAATATTTAAATCATTTAATAATGATTCCGGTGTTTGAAAATTCATGATAAATTATAATAAATGTTTAAAAATTATTATAAGTCATTTAAAAATAATATGACTGATACTTACAAATATTGAACTACAGGATAGAGTCTTAGACTTGATAAATACCCGATAAAGCCGTCGGTACACCGACATGTTTCAGAAATTGATCTGGACTTAGATAATTTGATTAAATATGTGTTTATTTGTGATTCAATGGTTGTGGAACATATGTGACAATGTGATTAGGTTATGTGCTGACTGCAATAAGCACTGCTATGTGTTATAGTATGTTATTCTAATCGATCAAATGATCTTATTAATGATAGGTTTCGATATAAAGATAGAACAAAGTTAAGAACTGTAAGCAGCGCATCAGGCAAGTATCTTACCTTTGCATTTCCTTTATGCAATGGACATTAGTAAGAAATTTCAGAATTATATTATTATCATGCTATATTATTAACCCTATTGTGATATATTCTATATCCGATCATTGTTTATCAACATGTTAGTATATGATAATTCAGATATATATATATATATATATATATATATTCTGTTCGTTAATTTCTAAATATGGTTACACAAGTGTCCCCACTTGGATAATCATTGTGGTTAAACACATGTTGATATATATATATATATATATATAAAGCCGTCTAAGCTATTTGACCCAGCTAGACACATATTCAGAAATATCATTGAATAAGTTAAAACCTTTTTGTATCGAATCAAATTGTTTTGATTTGGATTCCAGTCTAAGTATGAACACCCCGATCACGGGAAAACTTTTATGCGCCCAAGACGGACAGAGTGAACGATCTTATCGTTCTTGTAATGTAGTATTGATCAATACAGGGCTCATTAGGATGATCACCCTCGCGCCCGTAAGTTATGACGGTTTGCAGATGAATTTCTGCTAAACCTTATTGAAAATTTAAAATAATGTTCATAGTATGTCGACTATCCTATATATATATAGTCTATACGTAGTTTCAAAATTTTGAGATAGAATTGTTATGTTATTATTATCGGTTCAGTTTACTTCACAACTATAAATTCGTTGTAGAAGTGATGTTTAAAGAAAACATTTATTTCTTTCAGCTAATTATATTTATAATTGTTATTACTTGCTGGGCACCCAAATGGTCATTCTTGTTTTAAATTAAATGTTTTCATTAGGCATGATCAACTTAGAAGGTTAGAGCATAAGAACAAGTGAAAAGGAAAAGCAAGCAGTAATATGTTTAATGGTATCTTTTGAATAGTTAGACAATATATAGTATAATGATATGTATTATATATCATGTAAAGAATTATAGTAAAGGTTGCGTAATTGGGATTAGACTCTGATAAATGTTAGTTAAGTTGGATTTTTATATTATTGTTATTATTATTAGTATTATTCAGCTCATAGAAATGGTATCGTGAAGCACTGAGTTCGGGTTTCAAGTACTCGAGTTTGGGGGCTTTACAAGTATCTCTGAGATTGTCATGTTGTTGACTCTGAATGTCCTCAGGGTTATCTATAAAGTTAGCTTTACCTCTTGGGGTTAACTCTGGGCATTAAACTTGATCTCCCAGGGTTATCTCCAGGGTTAGAACTGACTTTCCCAGGGTTATCTTCGGGGTTGGAAACTGGATCTCCCGGGGCTATCTCCAGGGTTGTAATTGATGTTGTGGTCCTCCAGGGTTATCTTTGGAGTGTAAAAAAGATATTTTTGTCTTCCTGCATAGTTAGTAATGTGACACCCCCAAATCTCGGTACTTCATTACCTCAAGATTTGGTTTTCATGTAATCAAAACATTCATTTATAACTACCCAATCATAAATAAAATTGAATAATAAACATGCCCATACAGGAATTACATAAAATAATATCTCCCAGGTTATCTAACATTTGCAAACAATCATTCATGCGGAAAATTTAAATAAACTTCATTACATTCTTTAAACCAAAGTCTGATAATAAAACTATCAAAACTATTACAAGTCTTCAGTACTTGTTCATCTTTCCCTTTCCTTTACTGGTGCTAGGTACGTCACCCTTTCCATCTTTAGCTGTAAGGATTTTGCAGGCAAGAGTGAGCAAACAAGGCTAACTTGAAATAACAATGAATAACTTTTACATTCTCTACCTATTCAAGGGCTCAATAGAACTGAACAATAGATTCTATTAACATCTTAAACATTCCTTGCCCATTCAGGGGCTCAATAGAACTAAATAATAAGTCCTATTAACATCTTACCATCCCTTGCCCATTCAGGGGCTCAATAGAACAAAACAATGAGTTCTATTAACATTTTAAACATTCATGAGGGTCTAATGACCACGAACCTTGTCCACAGTTATAAGTAATCTTTCAACTTAAACTTTTACGGTCATACGACCATAATGACTTTAATACTTAGGGGGATCAAACCTTCGTACATGTATTGTATACAAACATTTCAACGCAAAGTACAAAACTAAGCGTAACCCCTATAAATTGGGTTGTTCATCTCAGTATTTTGAGTACAAGTCCGCCCCAAAGATAGTTTGGTTTGGATACACTTCAAGGTAATTTGGAGTTCAACGGACATCAACTAAGGATTAGTTGAATAAATGATAATAACACTATGTTATTGAATAATCATAACTAAATAAACATTTCATTCTAAGTTCATGCTTTAGGAATAATTCTAATAGTATAACAATTGAATAATCTATCATACCTTGCTTTGAACAATATTAAGCTAAGGTTATATCTTAAAATTTATTATCAAGCATGCACAACAAATAATAACTAGAACAATAAACTGATTCAACAGAATAACGATACTTGCATGCTAATATAACAAGTTTAGAGTTAGGAAAAACTTGCATAATCATAATAACTATCTCAACAAAAATGTGGAGATGGGAAGCTTGTATCATCATGAATAAATGGATACAATTAAGTTGCTTAATGGAAATACTTTACTCAATAAAGTATAGCATATGAAATTTGCATAACGAAGCTTTAGGATTAGAAAACTTGTATAAACACAACTAACTCAACGAGGGTATGGAGTTAGAGAACTTGCTTAATACAAAAAGATAGGTTTAGAAACTTGCTTTGCGCGTAGATTAAACCGGTATAATCCAAATCACAATTATCCTATATACATATGTTAACATGATATAATCAGTCAGTAACAACAAACTATATCTCTACATCACGTATGCTTTGATTATAATTTGTATAATCAAAATTCTATCCATTAAAACTAATAACAATATTTGTTAATTAGTAATTCCATGTTCACTCATAGTATTAATATACTATAATACCAAAATACATACTCAACATTTATCATATATCATTCTTTTAAAAAAAATTAGACTTTTGTGCAAGACAAAAGTCATTTCTAACTTTCATAGTTAGTGGCGCCGCCACAGCTTTGAATCTGTCGGTTTAACACAATATGACGACGACATGGCGCCCAAATAATGAGACTTATCTGAGGACTCGACGTCATTACAAGTTCGAAAGTTAAGCTTCATTGCACATGCAGTCATTAAGTCCGGCTAAGCGCTGATTTTGGCGCTAAGGCGTGAAACTTATTTGGAGCTTGAATTTTTATTTGACAAGCGCCAAACTCACAGAACCCAACCAAAAAAACAGAGCAAAGCTACTGTCTAACTTTTAACAGCCAATGTCATCCAATAACATGTACAACTTCATGAAAATTATACATAAAAGTTATGAAACATTTGTGTACGAAATTTTACACAACTAAACAACAATATCAGAGAACTAATTCTTTGAAACACTGTTTTCCTTTAAAACCAAACTTTTAAAACTCAAAACTCCATTGATGATATACAGTGACTGAAATTCCATACTTATAACCAAATTAATACCTTTGAAATACAAGCATACCAATATATAGCCCAATTTCTCAATTATCATACAAATATATATAACCTTTGATATATTCTACACTCAAGTTCGTACTCACATGTTTTCACTGTGAAAAAAAAACCAATTTCTTGAATACTTAATTTAGCATACCATCATATTTATATATTAAGCATACAATTATATACAAATATATATATGCTAGTATAACAATTACCAAAAAATAGTTTACAAGAATTTTGTAAAAAAACTTATACACAGTGAAGTTGAAGAACACAGACTATCAAATTTACAGTAAGTATATAACGTTAAACATATATGATTACATACACATAAATTAAGGTTATAAGCACCTACCTTTTTGTTGATTTTAGAAAACTTTGTTGTTTACTGATAATGATAATCTCAGAGCTTTCCTCTCTTTGTCTCTCTCTCAACTATCTCAGACAAACTTCAAATTTTGATTAGGCTTAAGCCAAAATAGCATATATGTAATATTAACTAAAAACCAACGCTTACCTTTAAAACTAAAACGTATAAAACTGACGCTCAACTAATGATCGTATTAATTTAGCAGTTACCCAAAATAATATATATTATATTTATATTTTATTTATTTAATTAATAATTAAATTCAAAAGAAATCTAAAAGACATAAGGCTTTGTTTGGCAAATCATTTAAAAATTAAAGGATTAATACTTAAACCTTGTTTGGCAAAACTAAATTAAAATTTACTTTAATTTATTTTAATAACTCTTTATCACATAGTTATTTGTCACACTTTATGTAATAACAATTTATTAAATAAATCACTTAATAACATAACTCAATCCACATAACACATTAATTATTTAACAAATAAATAATTAACTAAAACATCTCAATCAAATTGAACAATTACTTATTCAATGATAAACACATCCAATAAATATTTATAACTTACATTTAAAAATCTGGAATGTTACATCATTCCCCTCTTTATAAGGATTCTGTCCTCAGAATCACAACTCAAACAACACATTCGTTACATTCTTCCCTACTTATAAAGATTCTGTCCCCCGAATTGAAGACACAAATTAAACAAATAACTCAGGGTACTCTTTCATTATTTTCTCTTCGAGTTCCCACGTTGCTTCTTCAGCATTGTGGTTTCTCCATATCACCTTCACAGAAGGTATCACTTTATTCCTGAGCACTTGTTCTTTCCTATCGACTATCTGGATAGGAACCTCTTCATAAGTCAAATCTTTCTTGAGCTGCAACGGTTCGTAATCGATCATGTGATTGTAATCGGGTTTATATGGTCGTAACACCAAAATATGAAAAACATTATGAATGTTTTCCAACTCTGGAGGTAGAGCTACCTCGTAAGCTACCTCTCCAACTTTTCGCAGCACTTCAAAAGGTCCAATAAACCTCGGGTTTAGTTTTCCCTTCTTACCGAAATGAATTTTCCCCTTCCAAGGAGAAACTTTTAGGAATATATAGCTTCCTACGTCAAATGCACGATCTTGCTTGTGTTGATCAACATACTTCTTCTGTCGGTCTTGAGCTGCTACCAATCTTGTCTTGATGAGTTAGATAACCTCAGCAGTTTGTTGCACTAGTTCTGGTCCTAGTAGTTAACGTTCACCAACTTCATCCCACCACAGTGGAGTTCTGCACTTTCTGCCGTATAACGCTTTGTAAGGCGGCATGCCGATGCTCGCGTGATAACTATTATTGTAGGCGAATTCCACCAACGGTAATTATTCTTCCCAACTTCCTTTGAAATCCATTATGCATGCTCTCAGCATATCTTCCAATGTCTGGATCGTTCGTTCGCTTTGGCCATCTGTTTGTGGATGATAAGCCGTACTCATTCGCAATTGAGTTCCCATGCATTCTTATAGTCTCTTCTAGAAATTTGAAGTGAATCGCGGGTCTCTATCGGATACAATTGACATTGGCACTCCATGTCTCGAAATGATCTCTTTGATGTACAATCTTGCCAACTGATCAAGATTGAACCTAATCTTTATTGGTAAAAAGTGCGCTGATTTCGTTAGTCTATCCACTATCACTCAAATTGCATCGCATCCTCTTTGAGTAGTTGGAAGACCCACCACAAAATCCATCATGATATGCTCCCATTTCCATTCCGGTATTTCCAACGGTTGAAGTAATCCGCTGGGTCTTTGATGTTCGGCTTTTACTCTTTGACATGTCAAACATTTAGCCATGCATTCTGCAACATCCCTTTTCATATTCAGCCACCAAAAATGTCGGTGTAAATCTTGATACATCTTCGTGCTTCCTGGATGAATCGAATATCTTGAGCTATGAGCTTCGGTCAAGATTTCGTCTTTCGATTCCGTGTTCTTTGAACCAGATTCTTCCTCGTCTTAGTAGTATTCCTTGAGATCGACCTTGTATTTTGTATCGCTATCATCAACCATATTCTATTTTATCTTCCCACATTCTTCATCTTTTAACTGAGCGTTCTTCACCTTGTCCAGTAAAGTTGGACCTGCTTCTAATTGAAATAGTCGTTCATTGGATTCTTGTGGAAATTTGATTTCCAGCTCTAACTTTGTCATTGCTGAAATGAGCTCTTCCTGAGTTGTTATCAGCATCATCTTCTCCCGACATTTCCTGCTCAACGCATCTGCAACCACATTTGCTTTGCCCAGATGATAAAAGATCTCACAATCGTAATCCTTTATCAATTTCATCCATCTTCTCTGACGCATGTTCAGGTCCTTCTGAGTGAAAATATACTTCAGACTTTTATGGTCTATGTAGATCTCACATTTCTCTCCATACAGATAGTGTCTCCATATCTTGAGAGTAAATACTACTGCAACCAATTCCAAATCATGAGTCGGATAACCTTTCTCATAATCCTTCAGTTGTCTTTATGCATAGGCAATAACTTTGCCGTTTTGCATAAGAAAACAACCCAATCCTTTGTGTGAGGCATCACTATACACCACAAAATTTCATGTATTATTCGGCAGGGTTAACACAGGTGCCATACTTAGCTTCTTCTTCAAATCTTGGAAGCTCTCTTCATATTTCTCCGTCCAAACGAATTTCACAGCTTTCCGTGTCAAATTTGTTAACGGAGTGGCTATCTTGGAAAAATCTTGTATAAATCTTCTATAATAATAGCCAATTATCCCCAAGAAACTCCTCACCTCTGAAGGTGTCCTTGGTTGTTCCCAATTGATTACAGCTTCTACTTTTGATGGATCCACTGAAATCCCATCTTTGTCAATCACATGACCCAAGAATTGTACACGGTCGAGCCAAAATTCATCATAACATTTATTACATTGCGATTTGCATCGTTAAGAATACCTTGTCATATTTCAAGTGTCTACTAATCTTTATCATGTACATTCCATTGCATTGCATGAACATGATAAATAGGGGCATCTGTAGACACTCGAAATTTCGTATTCCTGTTACTTGTAACATTCAAAATTTTTAAATGTAAGTTATAAATATTTATTGATTTATATAAATATTTATTCGATGTGTTTATTATTGAATAAGTAATTGTTCAATTTGATTGAGATGTTTTAGTTAATTATTTATTTGTTAAATAATTAATGTGTTATGTGGATTGAGTTATGTTATTAAGTGATTTATTTAATAAATTGTTATTACATAAAGTGTGACAAATAACTATGTGATAAAGAGTTATTAAAATAAATTAAAGTAAATTATACTGATGCTTAGCAAATTCATCAGATATAAACGAACAAGTAGCACCCGAATCAAATAATACATAAGCATTAATATCGTTGATTGGGATAATACCTGACACCACATCTTTTGATTGCATAACATCTTGCACAGCCATGTTGAAAGTTTTGGCTGTGGGTTTGTTTGACGCTGTAGGTCCAGCAATGGCCCAAGTACCTCCACTGCTGCCTCCATTACTTCTTACTATTTCTCCGACCTTCTTCTGAAGGCATTCACGAGCAAAATGATCCTTGGATCCACATGTGAAACAGATATTCTTCTTGGGTTGGGTGTAATTTGAGGCGATGTGACCCTCCTGGCCACAGTTAAAACATGCACGTTTCCCCATTAAGCACACACCCTTATGAAACCTCCCGCATGTAGCACATGCCTCAAACTTCCTAAATTGTTGGTTACTCTGCTGGTTTCCAGTACCCTCATTTCCATTCCATTTCCTCTACAAGTTGTTGTTATTGTTGTTGTTGCCACTTCCATTGCCTCCGCTACCATTCTTCACTTCCACCTCATTCTTCTTCTTCTTCTGCTCTTGATTGAATTTTGTCCGCGCCTCGCCTTCACCCGTGTAGTACAGTACACCTTCTCCATCATCGCTGCAAACGTCTTTCAATCGAACAGAAACCCATTGTATGTACCAGGCTTCAGGTCCCGTTCGAACCTCTTTTCCTTACGCTCGTCTGTGCTGACTTTATATGGCGCAAACCTCGCCAATTCGTTGAATTTCACGGCATACTCAGATACCGTCATCGCTCCCTGCTTCAGTTCCAAAAACATAACCTCTAATCGACTCTTGAACTCTCGGGAAGTAGGTCTCAAGAATAACTCCTTAAACCTATCATGTGTCATCACTCCCGGTCCTTCCCGGTTTTATTGGCTCTGCCACCAATAACTAGCTTCGCTTTCAACATGAATGTTGCATAAGCAGTCTTCTGTTCATCCCCTACCCTAGCGACTTCAAATATCTTCTCAATTTCCATAATCCAGGTCTGTGCCTCGACCAGATTCATTAACCCACGGAATTCAGGTGGTCCAACCACCTTAAACTCCTTAAACGTTGTGCCTTGGTTTTGAGGTTGATTCTGCAACGCTCCTGTTAGTAATGTCAGTAGTTGTTGGACGAAATTATCTCAACATCGTTATTGTTAGTTCTCGCATTGGTTCTCTGTCGGGGTGGTTAACGTCTGGGAGGCATTTTCTGTTAAAAAAACATCTATTAGACTATTACCCAACTTCTTTAAATATTTTCTAATTAACCTGCCTCCATAAAGGAATTAACCACATAACACTTTTGAATAAAATAATAGCTTTTTTATTTATTCATCATCTCTTCGAAAACATAAAAACAATAGCATCACTACTATTTACATTCCTTTCCTGAACTACAAAAGTTACAGGATAACATCATCATTCTCATATCCCATGGTTACTTAACACTAGGGATTTACACATTATTTAACACTTATTACTTACAAAACAGACACATTTCCTACGATGATCTATTAAGATACTCAGTAGCCTTTTGACGGTCTTCTTCCATAACACAGAACATGGTTCGGCGATCTAACACATATGACGGCAGAGTTTCGAACTGAATTGGATAACCCATGACCCAATCTTGAGCTCGATTGATCATGGTATTGAATACTTTATCCATCTCTTCCATCTTCATCCTCTTTGTTTGTGCGTCCCTTATCGCTTCTTCCGATTCGTTGATAAGCTTCCTCAGATGCGTCTTCTTTCTCGCCCTCTTGGTAGCTTCCTCCTTCAGCTTGTTCTTCAGTTCCACGACCATCTCGATCAGTTGATCCTTCCTCCTTCAGTCTGTATCAGCTTCTCTTCAACATTAGTTAGACGTTCATCTCGATCCGGATGTCGTCGTCCTTCCGTGTCATGCAGGTGTGTTGTTCAAATTTACTATCTCCTCGCAACTCCTCAATCGTGTCTCAAGTTCCACGTTACGGTCGTAGACTTCATCATACATACATCTGACGACCATTGAGGTTAGTGGAGTCTCTTCATCCTCGTCCTCGTTATCCTCATCCTCCTGTGGCAACTCCACGGGATCCTCCTCATCCGTCTCAACATCATCATCCTCATCTTTAACCACTATGACAAAACGGGTCGACTCTCGTGGCGATGAGTTGTTCCTAAACAACTTTGAATGTCGCGAGGCTCCTCCTCTATAGGCATTTGAGGTCCCTCCTCCCTAGCCTGACTGGATTCTCCGACATTAGTCATCCTGACAACAAAATTTTGAAGTTTTAGTTATTAATCATTCTACTCAACACTCGCGAGCACTTAAGTTATAAACACATAAGCACATAAGTGTTTTATTACTTCTTCCTTAAAACTCGATAAGAGTTATCTCCACTATATTTTCAAAGGTTACTTCCTAAGGCTTTTTCCCCCACCTAAGGTTCATAACCTAAAGCTTTGATACCAACTTGTGACACCCCCAAATCTCGGTACTTCATTACCTCAAGATTTGTTGTTCACATAATCAAAACATTCATTTATAACTACTCAATCATAAATAAAATTGAATAATAAACCCGCCCATACAGGAATTACATAAAATAATATCTCCCAGGTTATCTAACCTTTACAAACAATCATTCATGCGGAAAATTTAAATAAACTTCATTACATTCTTTAAACCAAAGTCTGATAATAAAACTATTACAAGTCTTCAGTACTTGTTCATCTTTCCCTTTCCTTTACTGGTGCTAGGTACGTCACCCTTTCCATCTTTAGCTGTAAGGATTTTACAGGCAAGAGTGAGCAAACAAGGCTAACTTGAAATAACAATGAATAACTTTTACATTCTCTGCCCATTCAGGGGCTCAATAGAACTGAACAATAGATTCTATTAACATCTTAAACACTCCTTGCCCATTCAGGGGCTCAATAGAACTAAATAATAAGTCCTATTAACATCTTAACATCCCTTGCCCATTCAGGGGCTCAATAGAACAAAACAATGAGTTCTATTAACATTTTAAACATTCACTGAGGGTCTAATGACCACGAACCTTGTCCACAGTTATAAGTAATCTTTCAACTTAAACTTTTAGGGTCATACGACCATAATGACTTTAATACTTAGGGGGATCAACCCTTCGTACATGTATTGTATACAAACATTTCAGCGCAAAGTACAAAACTAAGCGTAACCCCTATAAATTGGGTTGTTCATCTCAGTATTTTGAGTACAAGTCCGCCCCAAAGATAGTTTGGTTTGGATACACTTCAAGGTAATTTGGAGTTCAACGGACATCAACTAAGGATTAGTTGAATAAATGATAATAACACTATGTTATTGAATAATCATAACTAAATAAACATTTCATTCTAAGTTCATGCTTTAGGAATAATTCTAATAGCATAACAATTGAATAATCTATCATACCTTGCTTTGAACAATATTAAGCTAAGGTTATATCTTAAAATTTATTATCAAGCATGCACAACAAATAATAACTTGAACAATAAAACCGATTCAATGAGAATAACGATACTTGCATGCTAATATAACAAGTTTAGAGTTAGGAAAAACTTGCATAATCATAATAACTATCTCAACGAAAGTGTGGAGATGGGAAGCTTGTATCATCATGAATAACTGGATACAATTAAGTTGCTTAATGGAAATACTTTACTCAATAAAGTATAGCATATGAAATTTGTATAACGAAGCTTTAGGATTAGAAAACTTGTATAAACACAACTAACTCAATGAGAGTATGGAGTTAGAGAACTTGCTTAATGTAAAAAGATAGGTTTAGAAACTTTCCTTGCGCGTAGATTAAACCGTTATAATCCAAATCATAACTATCCTATATACATATGTTAACATGACATAATCAGTCAGTAATAACATACTATTGTTAGGTTTGTAATATTCATAACGCAATCAAATTGCATAAAATTAGCGGAAGCGTGGTAAAATCAGAGTTTAAAATTTTTTTACAAACCATATACCCGGATCACCCTTTATGCATAATTATTAATTAAACGAAAAGATAAAGAATAAATCATACCCTTGAAGATCGAGCTTTCTCAAAGTACAAGTTCACCTCCAAATCCTTTTTCGTTCAATCTTGAATCCACCGGGTTTGGTTCCTTCCTTTGATCAACGTTAGCCACCCAAATGTTTGGCCTCTAGAGGTGATCCACCAAGGAAGAAGAAAATTCAAGAAGATGGGTATTTGGCTCAAACCCTAGTTTCTATCTCTATAGAAAGGGTGTACTCTCCCAACAATTGGAATTATTACGTATGTTGAAAAATCAACAACCCATATCACCCATAATAAGACTCCTCTTATTTATTGATGTGGGCAACCCTCCTTAACAATTAAGGAATTGGGTTTTAATTAATTAATTCTTTTAATTAATTAAGCTCCCTAATCTTATTAGGGATAATTAATTAAACTCCTTTAATTAATTTTCCTTCCTAATCCAATTAGGAATAAATGAGAGTACTTATATTAAATTAATTCCTAAACTCTTTTAGAAATTAAAATAATAATAATTGTAATAATATTAATAAGACTCCTCTTATTAATTTATATTTAATATTTCTAAAATATTAAATAACAAATATTAAGCTATTTAATTTATTCTATCACCATAGATTAAATTAAATATACTTAACATATTATTACGATTATGCCATTAACTTCTTAAATAATTATTCTTCCTTTTATGGTGTGACCCTTTAGGTTCTCCATATTAAACCCTGGGTTGTGAATAAATCAATTAGAACAATTCTAATCTTATTTAAATAAATAAATTAAACAATTAATTTATTTAAATAATATTTATTCTACAATAGGGATAAGCCTCCCTAGCGATCAACGACTTTCGAGATAATATAGATTTCAACATTAATCATAAAAGAACCTTTGAGTAAATAGTTACCGTGCATACAATTCAATCCTTCCACCATACAATGTCCCAATTAAATATAAGACATGGAATTCTTCGTCAAGTCTTATTTTATTTAATTATATGTATTTCGACTCTTAAATGCACAACTCAAATAATGCAAATTAGAAACTCCTTTCTAATTTCATTACGCTTCGCCAAGGACTCTTTGGGTTGTCATTTATCGAATCACATAGGACATTCTCTTCTTTTATTAGAAGTGGTAGATTCTTTATTGATCATACATTATCTCCATGTACAACTTATTATACCCAAGCATACCCTTTGATATACCCTAAGGGTCTTAAGGAATAAGTCAAAGTATAACTCATCATACACAAGATACTATGATGATCTCAAGTCCAAGGATCACTTGACTACTATCACTCTGAGAATTCCTATTGATGACAGCAAATAAAACTCCATTAGGTATTCCTTAGCGAGCCACGTTCGATGAACTTATTCTCTAATAAGCACCTACATACTTGCTTTTAGTGTCTCCACACAAATGATCATGAGATCAATCATCCTCATCCAATGAACAAGCAACGTATGTACCAATCTATCAGGATTCACTAATCCCCAATTTAGTAATCCAACGATTGGGAACTATTTTAGTTTTAAGCTTTCTAAGAATTTAGATCTCATTAGAATGATCATCATCATTATTCTAAAAGCATTGCTTAAAACTATGGGTTTATCACATATTATAAAACAAAGATCATGTAGATAATTAAAAGCCTTTAATAAATTAATACTTTTTATTAATAAATGAATAAGATTGTTACAAAGTATATGCTTTATCATCAAACATGATTGGCTTGTGTGCATACTACTTTCAATCTCCCACTTGCACTAAAGTCAATCGTCATGGTATCTTATACTCTTCTTCTCTAAGTGACGATTATCCTGGCCGTTGGATAAGCTTTAGTTAATGGATATGTAATGTTGTTCATGAGAGTCCACTATCTCTATAGTGATTTCCCATCTTTCAATGATTCTAATAATCAAATGAAAGTGCCACAACACATGTTTAGATCCAAGATGAGACTTAGAAACTTTTCCTAGTTACGTAATGAACTTTTAATCCAAACAATCAACTTGCGACTTCATTTATAGCTATATACTTTGTCTTTATCACTAAACCAAAGAATCTTTTTGTTGTTTGGAACCTTTCTAATTCACTGCACCACCGTTCATGGTAACACTTTACCTTAAAGTGGATTTTCTGTCGTCTTGAGTGCTGTCTAAAAAACTTGAGTGTCGTAAAGCCCTCTAGTTTTAATTCGGACCCACCATGTATGCTCACATCCTTAGTGCTGGTTATGAACTTTAAGATGTTTTTCACTGACTCATAGTGAACTTCTCCAGAATATGACTGATCAACATCAGGTCTCGTATATTTCATTGCATACATGATAGTTACTCATGTGATCTCTCTTTTGGAGTCTATGGGGACTATTAAGAGAGATTCACTCCATAGCTCATCGACATGAGACATCTCTTGGAGTTTGCCATGCTAAACGACTTTAGCATCAAATGAATATACGTTCCTTGGGTTAAGTCGAGCATCCTCTTGAATCTATCTATATAGATTTTATCCCCAATTAAGATACTCTTCCAAATCATTCATGGAGGAATGTTTAGACAACTTTATCTTTACTGATTGTAGCATTGGTATGTCATTCCTTATCCGTAGTATATCAACATATAATATTAGGAATGTCACGGCACTCCCACTGTCCCTTTTGTACACACTAGAAGTCTTACCTCATCGAATGTAACTCTGGATCATCATCTTCTATGATGTGTACCTCATCATCATCATCTATGATGAATCCATACCTCCTAGGTATCTTCGGTACTATTCAGCATGATTACGATTTTTGTGGTACAATAGTCTATCTCTGAGTTCCTCTTATTTGACTTATAGTGTTTTGTGGTTCTTGAACTTTTCAAGATCTATTATCCTCCCACTAGCCCCTTCAATGATAAACACCTTTATCTTAGAAGGCAGCGTGTTTCGCAACAAACACCTTTTGCTAAGTAGGATTATAGAACACATACCCTAAACTTACTTTAGGATATCCCACAAATCGATACATGTCAAATCTTGTCCCAAGCTTATCCTTTGAAACCTTTTCACATAAGTTGGACAACCCCTTATCTTAACATACTTAAGATTAGGAATCCTCCCTGTCCATAACTTTTATGGAGTCTTGAAATGGGATTTTGAGGTTACCATTTTCGTAGATATGCAGCCATTTCTAGGACATTATCCCAGAAGGATACTGGAATGTCGGTAAAATCATTATGGACCGCACCATGTCCAACAAGGTACGATTTTACCTTTCAGATACATCAATCAATTATTAGGTATCGAGAGGCGTCCATTATGAGAAAACCATTTGAGATGATCTAGAAACTTATTGCACAAGTATTTATTCCTTGATCTAATCAAAGAATCTTAATACTTTGTCAATTTGTTTCATTTCTGAATTCTTTGAACCTTTCAAATAATTCACACTTGTATTTCAACAAATACATACATTCAACTCTTTGAATGATCATCTCCTTTTCTTATATTAATTTGTTCAATATGCAAAATTATTTTCATGTAAGTCAGTATACAAAATTTATTAAGTAATATTCGATTCTATACAAAATATTATTATTATAAATAGAACAACAATTGTTCTTTATTATAATACCAAAGATTTCATTGTCAAAACAATAAAATGGAAATAATATTTTTAACAAGAGCGGAATACAATAACAACTTATTGACTTAATAGATTTGCCCATAGGCATTGCTAAACTATAAGTTTCTATGTCTAATGTTGCAACCTTTGCTTCATTTCCCACACATAGGATTACTTATATTTGTTTAGCTTTCTACTTCTGCTTGGTCCCTTCATAAATCTATATTTATGATAACCAAAGTCGGTATCCAATACCCAAGTAGAACCTTGACTTAAAGAAAATTTATTTCAATCATGAACAAAATCGTATTATGAACTTAGAAACTTCACTAAGCTTCTTTGGTTAGCCTCTGCAAGATACTTCTCACAGTTTCTTTCCAGTGTCCAGGCTTATTGCAGTGGAAGCAAACTCCTTTGCTATCCATATCAGTTTTGTTCTTATTATCCTTTGTTTATGCCTTTCTATATACCTTCTTTGAATCGTTCTTCTTTTCAGAAGATCCTTTGGCCCCTACCAGTAAGACTTGATCTTTCTTGGTTGGAAAGTGACTCTCAACATTTTTCAATATATTAAGCAAATCAGCGAGGCTGATATCTAGCTTGTTCATATGAAAAATTCACAACAATTGTGAAAGGAGTCCGGGAGTGAGTGCAAGATCAAATCTTGGCTCAACTCTCCATCCATGACAAAACTCGTTGTCCTAATTGATCAATCAAATTGATAATGTTAAGGACTTTTATCTCATCTTTGTGGTGTCATCGGTCATTCTAGATCGGAAGAGCTCCTTAGATATCTCGATATCTATCGGTCCTACTTTCTTCACCATCAACTACTTGATGTGCGGGAATATAGTAGGAGCATCCATAGTTTCATCTCGTATTTGAAGCTCGTTACTCATGGATGCGAGCATGATGCATTGAGCCAATCTGTGCATCATCTTGCCACTTTCTAAAAGTAGCAATGTCTTCCTCGGAGGCATTATTCGCAACCATTGCGAGGATAGGCGTATTAAGGACATAAGATAGCTTTTCACTATGAGAACTATTCTCAAATTCCTTAACCAATCCGTTTAATTGATGGTCCGGTTAATTTAGCATCTAATATGCTTCATGATGATAGTAATTTTAGACATTGTAAAATTTCGTAAATGAATTTGTAATTAACAACATTTTAACATACATTCTTTTATTAATTACCAAAATAATTTAGGTCTTGTTTTAAATTGGTATCTCCACTATTTTCTTCAAACTATATTACCCTCACTTATATAGTTTGGCAAAATCTAATTAAAGATTTGCTAGTGAGAATAAGGATCCCATTTCAAATGTATATAGCCTTGTGGTGACACAACAAACTATATATAAATAAATAGGTAGACAACTTTTGTCAATTACATCAACTATCAACTCCTTGTATTTTACCTCTTAGATTATTTTGATCAAGTGGTGGCACATCCAGAATCAAAATTATCCAAGTTAAGTCCGACCTAGCACTCCATATATTCAAAAAAGAAAAATATCATCCTTGTGGTGACACAACAAAACAATATTGTTCAATTTTCTTTATAAGCATCAAATGTGATAAATTAACATCTTAAATACTTAATACTTGCCTTGTGGTGACACAACAAACTCATATTAAATATTTAATACTCTATTAATTTTATCATGCATAAGGCTAGAAAGCGACGTTCGATATTCCAAATATCTTTGAACGCTTAGGACTTAATATAAAATTATGAGGGGTTTGTTATTAATTTGTCTCATCTTGTTTAGCGTATGTACATATATATATAAAATATACGCGTCATATTAATTAACATGCGAAGCATGTTTGCATAATATATAATATATATATATAGTATAAGCATGCACATATAGAATACTATATTCTACCCGGATTGATTATGGACGTTTATTCTAGTTTGGTTCACTAGAGCCACCAAGTGAACCAAAAGGTCAAACCCTAGGGTGCAAGAAATAATATTTAAATATAACTATTACATTTAAACCCGGGCTCCATTACAAACGGGTCTTCAAGCGCTCCTTGTTCTTTGATCTCTAATTTTCTAAAATTAACTCTAACTATTCCTATTACAATACTATTTAAAATAAATAGAAACCTTGATCGTGATCGAGGGAAGTACATAGGAGGAGTTAGAATTTACATTAAGAAAAATTAGAGAAGGCGAGTCTGTGAGACCCCATTTAATAAAAACACATACATTCATGCATCCAACTAAAATAAAATCCAATCGCGTTTGGTTGATAGTCCATAATCAATCCCATTTATTATCATACACATCACCATATGCATCAATAAATAACATTCATCTCATGAATAATAAACATTTAATATATATATTGATATCATTTAATGGGCAAATTTATTTAGTATAAAATCTATTTTTGAATCAAAATAAACTCCTTTATTTTAATCCAAATTTAAATCAAAATAAAACTATTTTATTTTAATTTATCCTATTTTGAATAAAATAAACTATTTTATTTTAATCAAAATCTTTAATCAAAATAAACTCCTTTATTTTAATTAATTATGGAATCCAATTCCATGTAATAAAAAAATCTTTAATTAAAATAAACTCTTTTATTTTAATTAATTATGGAATCCAATTCCATGTAAAAAAAAATCTTATTAAAGGAAACACGGATATTCTTTCCTATTCACAAATAAACTCTTTTATTTTGAATAATATGAAATCCTATTTCATATTTAAATAAACTCCTTTATTTAAGGAAAAACGGATTTTCTTTCCTATTCACAAATAAACTCTTTTATTTTGAATAATATGAAATCCTATTTCATATCTAAATAAACTCCTTTATTTAAGGAAAAATATAATCCAATTTCAACTCCAATTAGTTATCATGGAATCCAATTCCAACTCTAATTAGTTAGCATGAAATTTAATTTTAAAATTAAAATAAACATTTTATTTTAATTATAAAACAATTAAGAATATTATATATATATATTATTACCGTTAATATATATATATAAATATATAATAATGTTAATTATATATATATGTATTCTTGAAATCCGTGCGGCTCTTCTTAATTTTTTTTTTTTGAATTGAAAACATGTTGCACATGCTGCCACATCAAAAAAAAAAACCAGCCATTCTTTTTTTTTTTTTTTTTTTATATTAACCGTTCAGCATAGATTTCCGTGCATGCTGAATCTTTTTAAAATTTCCGTGACCTGTTGCCTCTTGAAAAACAGAGCAGCATGAGTCATTTAAAAAAAAAAGAAATCAGCAGCCCCACCTTGATTTGCGTGCGGCAACTAATTAACGTGGCTGACTTTTTTTTTTTTTTTTTTTTTTTATTTCCGCTGCCTTTTTTTTTTTTTTTTTTTTTTTTAATTTTATACAATAAAATTATGCCCAATTAAATTGTTCTAAACACATATCAATATAATATCAAATTAAAATAATTAATAATTCGTATAATGGTTTGGCTTTGATACCACTGTTAGGTTTGTAATATTCATAACGCAATCAAATTGCATAAAATTAGCGGAAGCGTGGTAAAATCAGAGTTTAAAATTTTTTTACAAACCATATACCCGGATCACCCTTTATGCATAATTATTAATTAAACGAAAAGATAAAGAATAAATCATACCTTGAAGATCGAGCTTCCCAGTACAAGTTCACCTCCAAATCCTTTTCGCGTTCAATCTTGAATCCACCGGGTTTGGTTCCTTCCTTTGATCAACGTTAGCCACCCAAATGTTTGGCCTCTAGAGGTGATCCACCAAGGAAGAAGAAAATTCAAGAAGATGGGTATTTGGCTCAAACCCCAGTTTATCTCTCATAGAAAGGTGTACTCTCCCAACAATTGGAATTATTACGTATGTTGAAAAATCAACAACCCATATCACCCATAATAAGACTCCTCTTATTTATTGATGTAGGCAACCCTCTTAACAATTAAGGAATTGGGTTTTAATTAATTAATTCTTTTAATTAATTAAGCTCCCTAATCTTATTAGGGATAATTAATTAAACTCCTTTAATTAATTTTCCTTCCTAATCCAATTAGGAATAAATGAGAGTACTTATATTAAATTAATTCCTAAACTCTTTTAGAAATTAAAATAATAATAATTGTAATAATATTAATAAGACTCTCTTATTAATTTATATTTAATATTTCTAAAATATTAAATAACAAATATTAAGCTATTTAATTTATTCTATCACCATAGATTAAATTAAATATACTTAAATATATTATTACGATTATGCCATTAACTTCTTAAATAATTATTCTTCCTTTTATGGTGTGACCCTTTAGGTTCTCCATATTAAACCAGGTTGTGAATAAATCAATTAGAACAATTCTAATCTTATTTAAATAAATAAATTAAACAATTAATTTATTTAAATAATATTTATTCTACAATAGGATAAGCCTCCCTAGCGATCAACGACTTTCCGGATAATATAGATTTCAACATTAATCATAAAAGAACCTTTGAGTAAATAGTTACTGCATACAATTCAATCCTTCCACCATACAATGTCCCAATTAAATATAAGACATGGAATTCTTTGTCAAGTCTTATTTTATTTAATTATATGTATTTCGACTCTTAAATGCACAACTCAAATAATGCAAATTAGAAACTCCTTTCTAATTTCATTCTGCGCTTGCCAAGGACCATTGGGTTGTCATTTATCGAATCACATAGGACATTTTCTCTTTTATTAGAAGTGGTAGATTCTTTATTGATCATACATTATCTCCATGTACAACTTATTATACCCAAGCATACCCTTTGATATACCCTAAGGGTCTTAAGGAATAAGTCAAAGTATAACTCATCATACACAAGATACTATGATGATCTCAAGTCCAAGGATCACTTGTCTACTACTATCACTACTGAGAATTCCTATTGACAGCAAATAAAACTCCATTAGGTATTCCTTAGCGAGCCAACGTTCAAATGAACTTATTCTCTAATAAGCACCTACATACTTGCTTTAGTGTCTCCACACAAATGATCATGAGATCAATCATCCTCATCCAATGAACAAGCAACGTATGTACCCAATCTATCCGGATTCACTAATCCCCAATTTAGTAATCCAACGATTGGGAACTATTTTAGTTTTAAGCTTTCTAAGAATTTAGATCTCATTAGAATGATCATCATCATTATTCTAAAAGCATTGCTTAAAACTATGGGTTTATCACATATTATAAAACAAAGATCATGTAGATAATTAAAAGCCTTTAATAAATTAATACTTTTATTAATAAATGAATAAGATTGTTACAAAGTATATGCTTTATCATCAAACATGATTGGCTTGTGTGCATACTACTTTCAACTATATCTCTACATCACGTATGCTTTGATTATAATTTGTATGATCAAAATTCTATCCATTAAAACTAATAACAATATTTGTTAATTAGTAATTCCATGTTCACTCATAGTATTAATATACTATAATACCAAAATACATACTCAACATTTATCATATATCATTCTTTTAAAAAAAATCAGACTTTTGTGCAAGACAAAAGTCGTTTTAACTTTTCATTAAGTAGCATCATGAAGCCTTTATTTGAAGCGTAATGATCTACTGGCATTGACATGGCGCTCTCGGCGAGACTTATCTCTAGGGGACTCTGGCCAGAGTATGCCAAGTTTGAATTTTCAGATCGATTGACTTGACGCTTGCGGCAAGGCATGAAAGTCTGGTCTGGGGAAACTTGATATTTGAGCGTGAATTTTGATGCTGGGGAGCCGAAACTCACATAACCAAACCAGAAAAATAGAGCAAAGCTACTGTCTAACTATTAACAGCCAATGTCATCCAATAACATGTACAACTTCATGAAAATTACACATAAAAGTTATGAAACATTTGTGTACAAAATTTTACACAACTAAACAACAATATTAGAGAACTAATTCTTTGAAACACTGTTTTCCTTTAAAACCAAACATTTAAAACTCAAAACTCCATTGATGATATACAGTGACTGAAATTCCATACTTATAACCAAATTAATACCTTTTAAATACAAGTATACCAATATATAGCCCAATTTCTCAGTTAGCATACAAATATATATATAACCTTTGATATATTCTACACTCAAGTTCGTACTCACATGTTTTCACTGTGAAAAAAACCAATTTCTTGAATACGTAATTTAGCATACCATCATATTTATATATTAAGCATACAATTATATACAAATATATATATGCTAGTATAACAATTACCAAAACATAGTTTACAAGAATTTTGTAAAAAAATTTATACACAGTGAAGTTGAAGAAATGTACTATCAAATTTATGAAGAAGTATATAGCGTTAAACATATATGATTACATACACATAAATTAAGGTTATAAGCACCTACCTTTTTGTTGATTTTAGAAAACTTTGTTGTTCACCGATAATGATAATCTCAGAGCTTTTTCTCTCTTTGTCTCTCTCAACTATCTCGCATAAACTTCAAATTTTGATTGAGCTTTAAGCAAAATAGCATATACGTAATATTAACTAAAACCAACGCTTACCTTTAAAACTAAAATGTATAAAAGCGACGCTTTCAACTAATGATCGTATTAATTTAGCGATTACCCAAAATAATATATATTATATTTATATTTTATTTATTTAATTAATAATTAAATTCAAAAGAAATCCAAAAGCCAAAAGGCTTTGTTTGGCAACTCATTTAAAAATTAAAGGATTAATACTTAAACCTTGTTTGGCAAAACTAAATTAAAATTTACTTTAATTTATTTTAATAACTCTTTATCACATAGTTATTTGTCACACTTTATGTAATAACAATTTATTAAATAAATCACTTAATAACATAACTCAATCCACATAACACATTAATTATTTAACAAATAAATAATTAACTAAAACATCTCAATCAAATTGAACAATTACTTATTCAATAATAAACACATCCAATAAATATTTATATAAATCAATAAATATTTATAACTTACATTTAAAAATCTGGAATGTTACAAGTAACAGGAAAACGAAATTTCAAGTGTCTACAGATGCCCCTATTTATCATGTTCATGCAATACAATGGAATGTACATGATAAAGATTAGTAGACACTTGAAATATGACAAGGTATTCTTAACGATGCAAATCGCAATGTAATAAATGTTATGATGAATGTTAAAATGTTTTCACAAATCGCACATCGCACATCGCACTTCGCACACTTCGCTTTTGGCCAATTATACTTCGTAACTCGCACATCGCATTTCACATATCGCAAATCTCACTTCACACATTTGCAAATCGCTTTACCTTTACTGGTTGCTATCGATTTTCCATTCTTTCAAATTTTCTTTTGCTATCTTGGCATTGGTTGAATGCAGCCTGTTGTTAAAATGGCAGATTATCTTCCTTTTTCCAAATGGGGGGACTGAAGGTTGGTCTCCTAGCTTGCCCTTGTGAAACAAGGGATACATCTTCATTGCCTTTATCGAGTACCCTCTTGGGTTCGCTCGCATACTTGTCAGTCTGTATATGTTCGGTGACTGCTTCCAAGGTAGTGAAGTCTTTAATCTTGCCTGCCTTCAAGCCCATCTCTGCCATTTCGTCGTGTTTGATAATTTCTGAGAATGGTTTTCCTATGCCTGCTAGGATTCTCTCATAGTAAGGCGCCTCTTGAATGTTTATCAAATTCATCACCATTTTAGTTTATGTCATTGATGGAATGACTTACGCTGCCAAACGTCTCCACCTTTGGGCATATTCTCAGAAAACTCAGTACTTTGCTTTTTGACTTTAGTCACTTGGTATCGATTTGGTGCCATTTGTGACTGAAAACTGTATTGATTGAGAAAGGCATGGGACAATTCTTCCCAGTTGTGGATTTTAGCATTGTCAAGTCGGGCATACCAGGCTTTAGCCTCTCTAGTGAGACTCTTTTGAAAAAGTTGCATTCTGAGGCTTTCATCTTCAACATAAGACCCCAGTTCGCCAATGTACACTTTTAGGTGTATATAGAGATCGCCTGCCCCATTGTATTTTTCAAACTCTGGGATTTTGAATTTTTCAGGATATCGAGCCCTTGGGAATATGCAGAGATCTGAATAGGTGACACTTCCATAGTTTATAGTCCCTTTGATTGATCGGATGGTTTCCTCCATTTTTTGGACTTTTTTTTCTTATATCCCCAATTTCTCGATCATCCCTAAGTTTTGAGATTTCAGGGGTTTTGTTGGTTCCTTTATTGGAACGAGGTTTAGGTATCTGGGTTTCCATCTTTTTATTAATATCCTGACTGCCCCCTTGAGTGAATGATTCTGATTGAGTAGGCATTGTCTAGGCCCGAGTGTTTTTACTTTGTTCTTTTAGAAAGACAACCAATTCTGCTATTTGATTCCTTAATCCTTCGAACTCCTCGTGGGCACTTAGAGCCATATCTGACGGTGGGCTTAGTGCGTTTTCTAATTTTAAACGGGCAACGGGATCAATTGCTTCCCTACAAAAAGACTTATGTAGTTTACTCTTAGGGAATGTTGTAAATGTTGCATGCTATATGATGTGTCCGTTTAGGAGTATTATCCTGTAAAATGGATGTCAGTTGTAACGGTATAGCATGACAGGTTTTAATATGAAAGGGAATGCATGTACACATATTCCTTTATACTTTCCATTACATTGAGATTGACATGGAAATGAAATTACAAGTAATTAAAATTACAAGTAATTAAAATTACAAGTAATTGAAATGGGAAGGTATGAAGAGACTTCCCTCCGCGTTTGGTTTAATAGAGGCTGGCCTATCTTAGGTTACTCTCGCGGTTTTTTGGCATGAAGGTTCCCAAATTATCGCAATTTACTCGACGGGAAGTTAATTCGGTCTTTCAACTGGAGCGAGTTTGGGTGGTGTCTTTCTTGAGCCTCATTGGAATTAGTCTCTCTACGAGTCCAGTAATCAAACACCGATAGGATAGCCTTCTAGTGGAGGGACCACTCAACATACATTCATATACAACGTATCTCACCGTACAGAAATGATAATACGTGTGAAGCACTAATATCACAGGCAGATATAGTGCGAAGCACTAAGTGAAGTAAGTAAATGTATTAGTACACATTCATTGAAATATAAATGCAACATCCACAGACAAGCAGATACATGTTTTGAAAAGCTTTGATAGCGACTTAAGCCCTCTTACTGGATGTCCCCAGCAGAGTCTCCACCTGTCGATGTCGGGATTTTATTTGTCCCTTTTTTGTTCTTGTCTCTTGGTGTTCTCATGTTAAGTGATATTTGTTTGAAAAAAAAAGTTGTGAAAAGGTCTGACATGTATATGTCGATGATTGGACTGTAAGAGTCGCCAGTTGGTATTTTTAAATGGTTGCACCAACTCAACAGAGAAATGGTTTGCACATAGACTGAGAGTGATGTGACCTCTGCAGAATCGATCCGTGAAAGAAACCGAGATTTGTTAGGGTTAAAATTTGGGTTATGCGAGGGGAAGATGTTAGGCACCCCACGACATCCGTGGTAACACGGTGATTGCTACTTTTCATTTTAAACATTTATCTGAATTTGTGTGTAGGTCTACGTGCAGTTTTCTGGAAGTAGTGTTATGCCTCGTTTGCACCTATATACAAAGGGTTTAAATTTTGTATAAAAGTTCAATTTTAACAAGATATAGCAGTGATATTTTTTAAAAGAGGTTTTTCAAACCCTTATGCTCAATAGTAATTGAGGCCTTTGATACTTCCATTTTATTATGTGTTCGGCTTGTTTGCTTTTATTTCTCGAGATGCAAAGCATCTTTGAGAAAATAAGATATATAGCAGTGCCGAACTCCTTGTGGGCATGAGAGCCGTCTAAGGAAATTCAAACACCGTGAATAATTTACAAGCTGGTTACAGTTGAAAATGTCCATCACAGGAACTGAATCTAGATTCAGGAGACTGAATTTGTGATCACATGATTCCTAAGCTCACATGATGATGCAGTATGTATGAAAGTTGTAAATATATATATATATATATATATATATATATATATAAGTTGTAAACGCACCGGATATATATCGATCCAAGCTCAATCTTTAATTAGAATTGAGATATATATATATATATATATATATATATATATATATATATATATATATATATAAAAGTAGTAAACACACGTATATATATCAATCCAAAGCTCAATCGCGCTAATTGAGTTCGAGGATATATATATATATATATATATATATATATATATAAAAGCAATAAAATTCAAAGACCAACGGTCCAGACATACACACACAACACGACTCTCAACGTGAATAACTGTATGTGAGCAAAAGTCGAGAAAGGCTTTAAAAAATGTGAGAAGGCTTACAGTGGGTTGCCAAGAAGAATTCAAATAGCTTTAAATGAATGAACACTAGATTTCCACCGGTAAAATGTAGCAAAGTACAAGCTCACAGGTGTATGAAATGAGAAAGCACTCAGTTTATAGTGTGTACATAATAAAATGGACAGGTCTTCCTCGCCTTTTCTCTTTTGAAAATGGCCACCCCAAGCCCTCTATTTATGGAGGGGGGAGCCGCAGGTGTACCTGCGGCTACCCGGGGTGCCTCGGGCTCCGTGGGCCCCGCCATCTCGAAGTATGTGCACTCGGACAACACGTTATTCGCTCGAACCTTCATAACTTTCATTATGGGAGTCCGATGGAAGCGTGACATACCATTTCGGAAAGCTCTTTCCAAGAGCTATGCAATGACATAGGATTTGCCCTTTTTTGAATCTAAGAAGATAGGTCCATGACCGAAATAGCATTTTTAGGTCTCCGTCAGGCAGTCCGTTGAGTTGTTTTGCGTTAGTTTGCGCTCAAAAGTTAAGATATGGTTCTTGTGGGACTTCTTTTGAGGAAGTTTGAGTTGATTTGAGTTGGCAAAATAACCATTTTGTCCCTCCCGGGGTTGTTTCTGACTTTGGCGCAATTATAGCTGTGTTTTCCCAGGGTTATCTCTGAAATTATCATGTTGTTGACTCTGAATGTCCTCAGGGTTATCTCTGAGGTTGGCTTGACCTCCCAGGGTTGACTCCGGACATTAAACTTGATCTCCCGGGGTTATCTCCGGGATTGGAACTGACTTTCTCGGGGTTATCTCCGGGGTTGGAAACTGGATCTCCCGAGGTTATCTCCGGGTTTGGAATTGATGTTGTGGTCCCCCAGGGTTATCTTTGGAGTGTAAAAAAGATGTTTTTATCCTCCTGCATAGTTAGTAACAGGAAAACGAAATTTCGAGTGTCTACAAACCCCAACCCTTAAGTTGGATCCAGCGATGGACACAATAAAACCATAATCTACTATCCTTTATTTTAACTTTTACTCTATTCATTTCATAACAATAGTCGTTTTAATTTCGTACACATAAATTAAAAAAGTTATTTAATACTATCACTGATAATTAAAATTTGTGTAATTTTATTACTATTTTATTATAGAAAGTTGGACTCTACTAATACAATGAGAAAAAATGAGAAAATCTAGAAATAATATAAGAAAATAAATAATTTTATTTACCTTAAAAGTGTAAATGACTAATAAGAGAAATAAAAATTTTCTTTCTAAAAAGTCTAGTATTATGAAATGGAGATAATATTTTTCTAATTTATATAAAAAGTATGGATTTGACTCTCATCTATAGATGAGTATTCAGCTATAATTGAAATGAATTGTCTATTCAGTTGTAATAGAATACTGAATTTCACATGATTTTATTATTCGAACAAGTTTCTGAAATATGTACTAATCGAATAACCAAAAATTGAATAACCAAAAATCGAATAACCAAATTATATTATTCGGTTATTCGGTATATAACCGAAATATGAATTTATTTATTTTTAAAAAATATCATTTCAAATTTGTCACTAAAATTTTAGAACAATATTTTACCACACTTCAGAGTCATACTAATTCATAAACTAGTTTAATAATTTTAAAGTAACAATACACAAGTACATAATGTATAGGACAAAGTCAATATTTAAAAAGGAATTTTTTTTTAAGTTTTTAATTATGTTAATCGGTTACCCGAATAGTCTAATTTTCATATTCGAAACTGAAATCGAAATGTAAAATTTGTTCATCGAAATATAAAATAGTTATTGTAATGACCAAGAAATTCGGATCCATTGTAAAATAATTTTATTTAATTTAATAATAAATAAAATTATATTATTTGTTATTATTATGTGTTAGTAAGATGAATGTCGCTCTATAACCTAGAAACGTCAGAAAGTCATAGTATTTTGACTACGTGAATGAATTAAATTGTTTGAATTTCCAAGACGAAAATAAAAGCTTTCCAAAATTTTTTCCAAAAAATACTATTCATCGATTTCCGCTCGGGAATTATTTTTCAACTTTCGATAAATACGTAACGATAAAATATCGAGGTGAGATGGATTATGTAATAATAATTCAAGTATGGAAAACGTAATTTTTCGCCTGCGGACTTAATTTAAGAACGTTAGGGAAAATAAGGCGTTAAAAAGTTATTGTAATGATAGTATGATACGTATGTATTGTACGAGAAAATGAATACGAGTATGATACGAAGTATTATACGAGTATGTATGAATGATGATATATCATATATTATGAATTAGTATACAAGTTAGAATACGAGAATAATACGTAAACAATACATATAAGGCTTTTAGCCAAATGAAATGGACTTGTAGGATTGTTTAGCAAATTGTAAAATCCAATAGAATTGAATGTGCAAGCCCAAGTGTTTGTTAAATGAAGTCCAATTAAGTTGGTTAATACAAGCCCAAAGCTTAAGTTAAGCAAATTAAACCTAAGCCCAAGTTATGATCCACTGGGTTAGGGTGACCAAGATAATGTTGTGATGGCCAAGTAATTAGTATAAGGAGCAAGTTTACTTAATTGCTAAGTATTGAATAGTAAGGAGGTGAGATTGGCCTAAATGACTAATATGCCTTAACCTTAGCAATCCTATAAATAGAGGGGGAGTTAGTTCATTTGCACACTTGTTAATTGCATCCAACCTAAGACAACTTATTTGGTAGAGAGAATAAGCAAGTTTAAGTTAGACTTTCAAGAAGAAGAAAAGCTTGATCATCAAGGGTAAGCCTCCTATGTCATAATCTTCCAACTCTTCCATAGTAGCTTGATAGAGAAGGGATGAATGGTGGTACATGTATGTTAAGAAGTAAAGAAATTGGATAATCATATGACTTGAGTCTTAATAAGCCGTGAATAAGCACTTTGTTCATAAATAAGCTATGAACTAAGGAAGAACTTGTAAGACTTGTAACATGTTTACATGAAGGAAGTTAGTATGATAAAAGGATGTGAGAATGTTGGTTAGAAGACTTAAATCATAATAAGTCATGAGAAATGAAATAATAAGTAGTTTATACTTTGATAAGATATAAACTCATGAAGAATAAGTAATAATGTATCATGTAAATAAGTTGATGTAATATATATGTTAAGATGTTGGTTTGATGGATTAAATCCATTTGAAACGATGAACAAATCACAAGTAACGAATTTATGTCGGAATTCACGCGATTGGACGATAATCGTCGAATTCGTGAAATTCTCAGAATGGAAGTCGAATTTTGATATTGTGCTTGGAAACGTTAGTTTTTTATGGGAACAAGTCTTATTTGGTATTATATAGTTGCGAACTCAAAAATGATAGAATTCTGACTTAGAACGAAGAAATGAGCGTTGAACGTTCACGAATGTTTATCGTTTTCGTTAAAAATGAACTAATAGGTGAATTTTTAGTTAACGAAGTTGAAATTGTAAAATTTTTGCATGAACACGTAGAGTATTTGATTTGTGAACTAACGGCTTTTAAACGAGCCAATTCGGACTTATAACGAAGAAGTTATGAGCCTGGGAATCTCATATCAGAAAAAGTGTGTACAAATTTTACGGTGCGCTGATCTTGTGTGCTAATGGCGTTGACAAAATTTCAAAGCCAAATAGGTGGCGTCGCTTGGTCTAAAAAAAGGCCATAAACCACTGTAGTTTCGCGTTGTAGCGTGGCTCGTAACACCGGGACTCGCGCCACAACGCCGAGTCCGGTCCTCAGCCACTGAAGTATGGCGCCGCAATGCGGCTTAAGTAAGGGAAGCTGGCGTCGTAGCGTTAGCCTTAAGGTTTGCATAAAAATGATTGGTTATGAAGATAAAAAGAAAGATAGAGAGTTAGTACAACCTTAAGTAACTTGAAGTAACATTCTTAATTGATGTTAAAGACCTTAAGTATTACAACTGAAGGTCGATGAAAGATTAATTGAATGTCGGGGCAATTTAATGCGATAAGCCGGAACCAATAATAAACAATCTAATACATAATTAGATTGAGAAGAAGGGTAAGATTCGTTAGGAACCTTGTATGTTATTCATGACCTAATGTGTTACGTTATGTGATCATCTACTATAGAGACCTTAAAGACTTAAAGTGCACGTGTAATAATAGTAGCAGACACTGAAGGTAAGTGTTCTAACCCTTGTCTCAGTTCAATCTAGACAAACTTTGTGATTCATGTATTCTTACGCATGAATTGATGAATGATGAAGTCAAAGCCAATTCTTTCGGCTAGACTTACGATATGTTGGATTTCTTATAATATGTTGATGTACTGTCAATGTTTTACTAAAATATGTTGGTGTGGTTTTCAAATTAAGACTGAGTATGCTAAAATGTTTTGTCATCAAATGACAGGCACGTGAGGTTGCCACAACTTAAATGTATATATGTTTAAAGAATGTAGTGTTGATCAACATATAAGATTATAAAGTTGATCACCTAGGCGTGTTTCGTAAGATATGCTTGGATCGACGGACTTAGTGTCGGGTTGCCCTTTTCAAAGAAAGTATGAAATGCTCATGGTCTTGGACTGAAATTGATGTTTTACTGAATATTGTCATTGTAAAACATTTTAAAGGAAAAGAAGTGCTATTTTGAATTATTGATAGTAATTCATAACTATTATTCAGTTATTGAAGATATATGATTCCTATGTTTCAACCACGTTATTTAATTGGAATTGTTGTACTTGCTGAGCTTCTTATGCTCACTCTTGCTTGAACCATATGAATGCAGCTAAGACCGAACAGAGCAAAGGATCAGGTAAAGATAAGGGAAAGGCTAAGACAGACCGTTGAACTGTCTATGTAATAGTATAGGTTTAATGTTGTAATGTATTTGATTTTATGACAAAGAACTTATGTATTGGTTATCAAGAACCTGGGAAGGGAATATTGTTTTGGAATATATATATATATATATATATATATATATATATATATAAGACATATTCGTTCTTTTGAGGCATTTCAATTGAATGTATGTGTGAACTGTAGCACCGTGTAGCACCATATACCGGGTTGGAAGATACCCGGATTTGGTGGTGTCATAGGTTGGTATCAAAGCTTTAGGTTATAAAACTTAAGGGGGGAATTTGAACCTTAAGTCATAGCCTTAAGAAGAGTCAAAGAAATAAAAGATGGAAATAAACCCTATAAAAATACATTATATATGTTATGTGTTTGTATTATTCTACTGACGTGTACTAATCAAACTATTTATTTTGTTGTAGATGTCAGGAGGAAATGAAGTGTATAGGGATATACATGTAGTCAGTGAAGGGTCGATGAACCAAGTAGAGATTATACTGAATCCTATAGCAGCAGAGCCTGAAGTGGAGATAGTTGAGTCTGGAGACTCAGAGAGCCTAAACCTGATGGCCATGTTCGATGGCATGTCTGAAGAAGAGGTGGAGATGGTGTCTTTTAACCCCATAGCACCTGAGGAAGAGATGACTCCAGGGGAGTGTAAAGCCCCCAAATCCAGGTACTTGAAACCAGAATTCAGTGATTCACGATACCATTTCTATGAGCGGAATAATACTAATAATAATAACAATAATATAAATATTAAACTTGCTTTACATAATTATCAAAGTCTAGCTCCCAAGTACGTAACCTTTAAGCATTACTTACAATACATGATAATAAATATATAACATTGTCTTAAAAATATTAAACTATTACATAAGATAACATTGAAATCATTAAGCAACCTTTCCATTTCCCTTGTTCTTAATAGAGCCTTCAGGTTGTTCACACTTAGCTGAAAACATTTAAATTAAGCAAGGATGAGCATTTGAGTGCTCAACAAGTAATAATAATTATATATATATATATATAAGCTGAAAGAATTTAAATGTTTTCTTTATACTACCCTTCTACAACAAATCAATGGTTGTGAAGTAATCAACCGATAATAATAACATAACAACCCTCTTTCAAATTTTTGAAACTACGATCGACTATAAATAGGGTTAAGGGGACATATACTATGAACATTATTTTCATTTTTGAAAAAAGTTAAATGTAACTTCATCTCAGAACTGTCATAACTTACGAGCACGGGAGTGATCAGCCCATTGTACCTCAGATTGATCAATATCTGCATGCAAGAACGATAGGATCGTTCACACTCTCCTTGCCATGATAAAAGTTTTTCCCGTGTGAGGGATGTTCATACTTGTTTTCGGGGTTCCAAACCAAAGCAATTCGATTGGATAATAATAAGGTTTTATCTTGTTCAACAATAATCTATAATTCAACATATATATATACGAGTATTTAACAAAGGTGTATCAACATGTGGAAAGAATGTAATGATTATCCAAGTGGGGACACTTCAGATAATCATTTATAGAAATTATCGAATGTAATATATATATCGAATTACCATATACTAACATGTTGATAATCAATGAGCGATATAATATAGGTTAATAACATATAATAATAATATAATTTCAAACATTCTTACTCATGTCCATTGCATAAAGAAAATGCAAAGGTAGGATACTTTACCGATGCTACCGCCATAATACACAACTTAGTTTAATCTTTTATATCACGACCTATCATTAATCAGATCATTCGTTCGATTAGAACAATATACTATAACATATAGTACTGCATTTCGTAGTCAGCACATAATCTAATCGCATTATCACACATGTTCAACAGTCATTGCATCACAAACAATCATTAATACAATCAAAATATCTAAGTCCAGATCAATTTCTGAAATATGTCGGTGTACCGTCAGCTTTATCGGGTAATTATCGAGTCTAAGACTCTATTCCAACGTTCAATATCCGTAAGTATCAGTCATATTATTTTAAATGACTTAATAAACATTTATTAATTTATCATGAATTTTCAAACATCAAATCATTATTAAATGATTTAAATATCAAATAATTCTATTATCATTTAATTATTATTAAACTATTAATAATACTTTTTATTCATTTACCAATATTATTAATATTTTATTCATTTACTAATATTATTAATCTTGATATTATTTAATTCACATCTTAGTATTATTAGTTCGCTAATAATACTTTTTATTCGCTTACTAATATTATTAACATCTTAATAATATTTTAATACTTTACTAATATTATTAATCTTCTTAATAATATTTTAATCATGCATTAATATTATTACTTTAATAATATCTTACTTATAATACTTTTATTCATTTACCAATAGTATTAATATTTTATTCATTTACTACTAATATTATTAATTATTTAATAATATTTTATTCCTTTACTAATATTATTATATTTTTAATAACATTTTATTTAATCTCAAATATTATTATTTACTTAATAATATTTTAATCATCCAATAATACTTTAATTTAATTTTATTAATCTTTTAATAATATTTTAATCTAAGATTAATATTTTAAATATATTAATCATTTATTTAATACTTTAATCATTTATTAATATTTTAAATCAAATATGATTAACCATTTAATAATATTTTAATAAAGTTTTAATCTTAATATTTTTATTTACTTAACAATATCATATTCTAATATTATTAATATCATAATAACATTTTAATAATTTATTAGATCAATAAACAATTTATTTTAATTGTTCACCCTTTATAAAACCATTTATTTAATATCCATAAAAGGTTATAAATAATATTTCTTATTATAAATTACCAAAATACCCTAAAATAGTCATAATATTATATATTAGAGTATTCAATTATTAAAATCATATTTTTCTTATTTAAGACATCACTTAACTATTTATTTTCTTTTATTCATAACTTAATCATTTTTAGGAAAAATACCAAACCGATTCAAAAATTCTTCTTTTCTGGTTTTAGACAAGATATGACCCGAACAATGATCCCCAAATTTTTTTGGAATTTTAGAAAATGATCTACTAATTTTAAAGTTCCCAAAACACTCGGATCTTGCTTCATTTTTCATAAATTGAGTTTTGCTTCGTAAAATTTGAAATTTTTAGGGTATACTCTCCTAACATATATGAACCTCATCAGAAAAATTTTGAATTTTCCAAAGGTATATATACAAGTGAGATATTCAAGGTAAATATTTAGGAGTCCTTTACGGAAATAGTCATTACGCACAATCTATAAACTCGAAACGTGTCCATTCTTTTTCCTACATGTAGATAACTTCTCAAGGTACCTCTGTCCATTTTCCCAGATTTTTAAGAGACATGAAACTGTCTCAAAAATAGTCCCAAGAAAAATGGATGAGAAGTTTATTTTAGGGTTTTAAAACCTTAACATTCCAAGTGGATTATTTTGGGAAATCAGCCCCAAAGGTTTCAAAACTTGCTAGATTTGTGTTCTACCACTTGGGTTTACTAGATAACTCATGTATCTAGCACCCCCCCCCCTTCGACGGATCACAAATCCAAGTTGTAAAACTTGAGTTATACAAGATTTAGTGGAAGAAAACAACAAGTTTTCACCTCTGGAGAACATATGCTCAATTTCTTCCTCTAAGCCTTTGATCTAACACTCAAGATACTTAGTTCCATACATGATGATATGTAGAACTAGGGTATCTTGAGTATTAGTTCATAACCCCAACAAAACTCAAGCTAAAAAAAACAAAATAGTAGAAGAAGAAGATGAAGGTTAGGTTATACCTTGATTTAATGGCAACCTTCCTTCATTTACCAAAGTAAATGATGAACTTTGGATGCATGAACAAACTAGCACTCCTCTCTCTCTCTCTATATATGGTCGAACCTCTCTCTCCTTTCTCTCTCTAGAAGTTGATAGCTTGGGAGAAAAATTAGAAGAAGAAGAATGAGAGAAAATGAAATGTATTCTAGCAAATGGAATGGTTTATTCCTTATTATCCCCATACTTTTATTAACCCATGGATAAAAAGCTTCACCTTATCTCTTCCAATTAGTCTAATCATTGATTAAAGGTGCTAAGTAGATTTTCAACTAATGGGAGTTTGACAACATGTCCTTTTGTGTAAGAGTTACTAATTAATGGAATTGATTAAGATAATCATCTTGCCTTTAAATGGCCTAATGTGGCCGGTCCCTCTTATCCCATTTATCTCTCCAATTTGCTTTTATTTTAATGCACAAATTTGATTAATCAAAAGTCTAAAATACCCTTAATCAAGTGGGCTAAGTATTGGTTTGCATTTTATTTCTTTTGGGCTTTCTTTAATTGTTTTTGGGCCATGTAATAAAACATAGTCTAACAATTTTAATATATGTTACCCAAATTGTTTATTTAGGGTTTTCATTTCCAATCTTATGAAATTTAATTACTTATATATGTGACTTTAGCTCATAACCTAATTAAGTTTACTAGAAATAGGTTTAAAATTATTAGTCACTTGAAATAACAAGATTATCCACTTAAGTTAGTATACATATTAAATACTAACCCTTCCTTATTACCATAACCTTTAGGTTATTTAATTGTCTAACCTAATGTATAATTAGGTTACGAAGCTTTCATTTAGGGTTTAAAATAAAATAAAATTAGTTCCTAAAATTTGTAATTAGGGTTTCACACAGTAATACAAGGGTTTGTCACATAACACCATAATTGACCAACCATTCTTGGTCCACATATACAGTACATATTTATAGCACTAAAAAATCGAAATATAATTATTATAATAATTCTAAAAATCATTTCATATATTATATAAATAATATATGATTATATCTTCATGGAAAATAATTAATAAAACATTTCTACTATAAAATTAATTATGATAAGAATATAATAATTTATAATGATCAATAATTCTAAAATAAAATTATTTGTAACTATTCATATTTTTATTTATCACATAAATACATATACACATTATCTCGCACATATTCCCTATATTTAATTTAATAAATAAAAAAAATTATATATAAAATTTCTAATTTATTTATATAGAAAAATATCAAGTTGTTACATTCATCCCTCCTTATAAAGATTCCGTCCCCTAATCACCATTTTAAAACCTACACATACAAGTGTACGTAGTATATACAATCATTACAAGTATATCTTGATCATAAATGATCGTGATCGATCTTTAACCTATTCATGTTAAGCTTGTTTATTTGATTAAACGGAAATTTGATTTCTAAAAGAACTCAAATTCCTTCTTCAAAATTTCTTTATAAAATAATTTACTATATATATGAAAATCATGCAAAAGAAAATAAAAGCTATATGTAATAATACTTGGAATTGCACCACCAAATGCTATGGTATCCTCGGACCGTCATGTCAGAGACCTCTGTTGTTGATTTCGTCATTGCTTTGGATGACGTTGGTCCTGTGATTGCCAGAGTTCCACCGCCATTGCCAAGATTCACACTCCCCGCCTCCGCCCTCCTCTTCGAACAATCCTTCACCTTGTGCTCACCGATCCACACGTAAAACACCCACTGCTCATCCTAGGATCGGGGGGCAGTTGGAGAGATATGGCCCTCCCGCCCGCACTTATAAACACATGAACTTCCCTTCAAACATTCCCCAGAGTGGTTCTTTCCACAGCTTCCACACCGCATGCCTTGCTTCTTAACTCCTTCCCTGCTTTACCCGCACACTTCCAAAATTGCTTCCTTCCTTTTGCTACTACCACCGCTTACTCCCACTATTAACTTCCACCTTCCCAGTTCCTTCGACCTTACTCTTGTTCTTCTCTCTTGTTGTAGAGGCTTATGGCCTCACTCCCTCCTCGCCTATAATAGCTTTCTCCATGAGTGCCGCAAATGTAGGATCTGCAACACCGCCACCTTGTTGTAGAGCTGTGGTTTTAATCCCAACTCAAACCTTCTAGCTTTCCTAGCCTCAGATCAACTTGATGCTGAGCAAACCTAGCTAACTCATCAATTTTTATGGCGATCTGACATCGCCATATTCTCTCGCTTCAACTCTAAAAATTTTACCTCCATCCTAGCCTGCGTGATACTAGATGAAAAATAGTTTTCGAAGAACAGTGTCTTAAACCTATCCCAAGTAACAACACCCTCTCCTGCCCTCACCTGATTCGCTTCCCACCAAAAATTTGCCTCACCCTTCATCATGTAGGTGGCAAAAGCGGTCTTTTGCCCCTCAGCTACCCTAGCTACCACGAATGCTTTTTCAATCTCTTTAACCCAAGTCTGGGCTTCAACAGGGTCAGTTGTCCCTTTGAATTCGGGCGGTCCCACAACCTTGAAATCTTTAAAGTTAGCTAGTTGGTTGTCCTAATTGGTTCCTCGCGATCGGCATTCCTTGTCGATAGCTTCAGGCTACCATATTTGCAAAGTGTCAGATCGGGTCCGCTTGTTGTTGTCCTCAACGTTATCGACATACTCTTTCCGCTTCTTTGGTTTCGAAGTTTGACCTCTTGGCAAGATTATCTCGTTAAGTAAAACCATATATTATTCTTTAAATTCTAAATCTTATCATATAAGTTTAGTATATTAACTCATTTCATTACTCAAACTTAGATTCATATTCATTTAGCTTAATACTTTACATAAGATAACACATATACTTTTAAACATCATTCATCCCTTTCATGACTACAAAAGTCTGGATTTACAAATTTCGACTAATACCAAAAGTTGGGAACATTACATTACACGTACATACTTAACATTAAATGCACTCTACACAATGTAACCTATACTACCTATTCACTACGCCTTTTCCTTCGACAACCTCTCTCCCGATGACCTTCCATCCCACGATAAAACATGCTCCTCGATTTATAATCTGGACAATACAGAGTGGTATGTCCCTCATAGCCACAAAGGTAACATATTCTTTTCCCTTTCTTCTTATCGGATTTTCCTAAGTCATGGTCTTCTATCTTTCTTTTCCCCTTATTGCTCGGAGCTGCACACGATGTGTTGCTTGTGGCTCCCATCTGATCTATTTGGATTTTAAGCTTATCTTGTTCTTCCATTGTTTCTATTAACGCCTGTCGCAGTTGACTATTTAACAGCTTTTCTATTTCCCACATGCCTTTTCCAAGAGAAGAAACCTTGTTCCTTAGATCTCGCACTCTCTGCTGATGCTTATTCAACTTCAACTTTAGTGTCCGAATCACTATCCGTCACTCCACCATCTCCCGGATCCGTACTACGCTTTTACAATAACCACTTCATCTCGAAAGTTGTTTTTTATCATGAGCCTCTATTTCATTTATTGGCTTCGATATTAGCTCTCTGGGTATGGATTTGATCCTTCTTCATGCTATAAGCATATAATAAGCCTTTCCACCGTACATCTACACACATAAATTATCCCGATAAGCATATAGTATATACACACAACAAATAATAGTTTTATATAAGTTATCTTTTATTTTCTTTCGACGATGAATTTAGTCAATTCATCTCTTTATAAACTCTATATGAGTTATTTATATTTTCAACGTTTCCTCTCGTTTCTAAGGTTATAGCCTAAGGTCTATCCCACCCAAGGTTTTTAACCCTAAAGCTTTGATACTAACCTCGTAAAGTCCCCAAATCCGTGTACTTAAAACCGTAATTCAAAGGTTTCACGATACCATTTCTATGAGCTTTAATAATACTAATAATAATAATAATAATATAAATATTAAACTTGTTTTACATAATTATCAAAGTTTAGCTCCCAAGTACGTAACCTTTAATCATTCCTTACAATACATGATAATAAATATATAACATTGTCTTAAAAATATTAAACTATTACATAAGATAACATTGAAATCATTTAGCAACCTTTCCCTTTCCCTTGTTCTTAACAGAGCCTTCAGGTTGTTCACACTTAGCTAAAAACATTTAAATTAAGCAAGGATGAGCATTTGAGTGCTCAAGTAATAATAAGTAATAACAATATATATATATATATATATATGTTTCAAAGAATTTAAATGTTTTTTTATACTACCCTTCTACAACAAATCAATGGTTGTGAAGTAATCAACCGATAATAATAACATAACAACCCTCTTTCAAATTTTTGAAACTACGATCGACTATAAATAGGTTAAGGGGACATACTATGAACATTGTTTTCATTTTTGAACATGTTAAATGTAACTTCATCTCAGAAACCGTTATAACTTACGGCACGGGGTGATCACCATTCAGACCTCAGATTGATCAATACTCGCATGCAAGAACGATAAGATCATTCACTCATTCGCCATGCATAAAAGTTTTTCCGTGTAAGGGATGTTCATATTTGTTTGTTGGGTTCCAAACCAAAGCAATTCTATTGGATAATAATAAGGTTTTATCTTGTTCAACAATAATCTATAATTCAATATATATATACGGGTATTTAACAAAGGTGTATCAACATGTGAAAGAATGTAATGATTATCCAAGTGGGGACACTCAGATAATCATTTATAGAAATTATCGAATGTAATATATATCTCAATTACCATATACTAACATGTTGATAATCAATGAATATATATATAATATAGGGTTAATAATGTATAGTAATAATATAATTTCAAACATTCTTACTTATGTCCATCAGATAAAGAAAATGCAAAGGTAAGATATCATCGATGCGCTGCTTATAATACACAACTTAGTTTAATCTTTTATATCACGACCTATCATTAATCGATCATTCGCTCGATTAGAACAATATACTATAACATATAGTATCGCATTTCACAACAAAGACATAATCTAATTGCATTATCACACATGTTCAACAAATCATCAGATCACAAACAAACATTAATATAATCAAAATATCTAAGTTCAGATCAATTTTTAAATACGCTTGCAAAACCGACAATGACTTTATTTGTAATTATCGAGTCTAAGACTCTATTCCAACGCTCAATATCCGTAAGTATCACCATATTATTTTAAATGACTTAATAAACATTTATTAATTTATCATAATTTTCAAACAATCAAATCATTATTAAATAATTTAAATATCAAATAATTCTATTATCATTTAATTATTATTAAACTATTAATAATACTTTTATTCATTTACCAATAGTATTAATATTTTATTCATTTACTAATATTATTAATCTTGATATTATTTAATTCACATCTTAGTATTATTAGTTCGCTAATAATACTTTTATTCGCTTACTAATATTATTAACATCTTAATAATATTTTAATACTTTACTAATATTATTAATCCTCTTAATAATATTTTAATCATGCATTAATATTATTAATTTAATAATATCTTACTTATAATACTTTTATTCATTTACCAATAGTATTAATATTTTATTCATTTACTAATATTATTAATCATTTAATAATATTTTATTCCTTTACTAATGTTATTACATTTTTAATAACATTTTATTTAATCTCTAATATTATTATTTACTTAATAATATTTTAATCATCCAATAATACTTTAATTTAATATTATTAATCTTTTAATAATATTTTAATCTAAGATTAATATTTTAATAATATTAATCATTTAATAATACTTTAATCATTTATTAATATTTTAAATCAAATATGATTAACCATTTAATAATATTTTAATAAAGTTTTAATCTTAATATTTTTATTTACTTAACAATATCATATTCTAATATTATTAATATCATAATAACATTTTAATAATTTATTAGATCAATAAACAATTTATTTTAATTGTTCACCCTTTATAAAACCATTTATTTAATATCCATAAAAGGTCATAAATAATATTTCTTATTATAAATTACCAAAATGCCCTAAAATAGTCATAATATTATATATTAGGAGTATTCAAGCATTAAAATCACATTTTTCTTATTTAAGACATCACTTAACTATTTATTTTCTTTTATTCATAACTTAATCATTTTTAGAAAAAATACCAAACTGATTCCAAAAATTCTTCTTTTCTGGTTTTAGATAGTATATGACCCAACAATGATCCCCAAAGTTTTCTGGATTTTTAGAAAATGATCTACTATTTTTAAAGTTCCTAAAACACTCGGATATTGCTTCCTTTTTCATAAATTGAGTTCTGCTCAGATAAATCTAAAATTTTCAGGGTATGCTCTCCTAGCATATATGAACCTACTGTAACAATTTCAGAATTTTCCAGTGTATACACAAAGTGAGATATTCGAAGGTAAATATTTAGGAGTCCTTACTGAAAAATAGTCATTACGCACAATCTATAACTTGAAACGTGTCCGCTTCTTTTTTCCTACATGTAGATAACTTCTCAAGGTACCTCTGTGAATTTTCCCAGATTTTTAAGAGACATGAAACTGTCAAAAACAGTCCCAAGAAAATGGGACAAAAGCTATTTTAGGTTTTGAACCCTTAACATTCCAAGTGGACTATTTTGGGGAAATTAACCCCAAAGGTTTCAAAACTTGCTAGATTTGTGTTCTACCACTTGAGTTTACTAGATAACTCATGTATCTAGCACCCCCTTCTATTTAATCACAAATCCAAGTTGTAAAACTTGAGTTATACACAAGATTTAGTGGAAGAAAAACAAGGTTTCACCCTCGAGAACATATGCTCATTTTCTTCCTCTAAGCCTTTGATCTAACACTCAAGATACTTAGTTCCATACATGATGATATGTAGAACTAGGGTATCTTGAGTATTAGTTCATAACCCCAACAAAACTCAAGCTAAAAAAAAAATAAAGAAGAAGAAGAATGAAAGTTAGGTTATACCTTGATTTAATGGCAACCTTCCTCGATTTACTTCAAAGTAAGTGATGAACTTTGGATGCATGAACAAACTAGCACTCCTCTCTCTCTCTATATATATAGTCGAACCTCTCTCTCCTTTTCTCTCTAGAAGTTACTAGCATGGGAGAAAAAATTAGAAGAAGAAGAATGAGAGAAAATGGAATGTTCTAGCAAATGAAATGGGTGATTCCTTATTATCCCCATACTTTTTATTGTCCCATGGATAAAAGGCTTCACCTTATCTCTTCCAATTAGTCTAATCATGATTAAAGATGCTTAATAGAGTTTCAACCAATGGTACTTTTGACAACCATGTCCTTTTGTGTAAGAGACTTACTAATAATGGACATTGATTAGCATAAATTGTCTCGCTTTTAAATGGCCTAATGTGCCTGGTCCCTCTAGCCCCATTATATCTCTCCATTTTGCTTTTATTTTAATGCACAAATTTGATTAATCAAAAGTCTAAAATACCCTTAATCAAGTGGGCTACGTATTGATTTGTATTTTATTTCTTTTGGGCTTCTCTTTTAATTATTTTGGGCCATGAAATAAACATAGTCTAACAATTTTTATATATGTTACCCAAATTGTTTATTTAGGTTTCCATTTTCAATCTTATGAAATTTAATTACTTATATATGTGACTTTAGCTCATAACCTAATTAAGTTTACTAGAAATAAGTTTAAAATTATTAGTCACTTGAAATAACAAGATTATCCACTTAAGTTAGTATACATATTAAATACTATCCCTTCCTTATTACCATAACCCTTAGGTTATTTAATTGTCTCACATAATGTATAATTAGGTTACGAAGCTTTCATTTAGGGTTTAAAATAAAATAACATTAGTTCCTAAAATTTGTATTTAGGGTTTCACACAGTAATACAAGGGTTTGTCACATAACACCATAATTGACCAACCCTTCTTGGTCCACATATACAGTACATATTTATAACACTAAAAAATCAAAATATAATTATTATAATAATTCTAAAAATCATTTCATATATTATATAAATAATATATGATTATATCTTCATGGAAAATAATTAATAAAACATTTCTACAATAAAATTAATTATGATAAGAATATAATTTATAATGATCAATAATTCTAAAATAAAATTATTTGTAACTATTTATATTTTTATTTATCACATAAATATATATACACATTATCTTGGCACATATTCCCCATATTTATTTTAATAAATAAAAAATATTTATACATAAAATTTCTAATTTATTTTATAGAAAATAGAAAATATCGGCATTATTGGATAAAAACATCCAGTATTGTACGGAGGTGAAGGAGCTGAAAAAGGAACTCCATGTTGTCTTGGAGGATAAGACAGATGTGGAGTCGATGCGGAAGCAGGAACATGACGAGAGAGTTTTAGCCAAGGATAAGGTCCATGAGCTAAAACAAGAGGTCTTTGAGCTCAGGCAGGAGCTAAAGACCAAGGAACAGAAGATAGGGAGGATGTCCTATATTCAATTGAGTTCTCATAAGGATTTTCAGCAGCAGGTAGCTGGGTATCCCATAGAGGCTGGGCAGACTCGGCATACTATTAGCCGTGATGTTATCGTCGGTCTTGCCACCACAGATTTTAATAATGCCTTGCGGCAGATGTAATCTAGTAGTAGCTAAAGTAGTTTTAGATATGTAAATTTTGTTTATCTAGTAGTGACGTAAAACCCTCTTTTGTATATCAAAAGGTAGTCTTTTGTAAATCCCAATTTTTGGAAAGTAATTGCGGGATAGTAATGTAAGTAGCTTAGGCTGTCTAATATAACCGATGTAGTATTATACTATAATGAATGAATCAATATAAGCCTTTTTCGGAACATATTGAGTAATGAATGTGGAAGTTATTGTTTAATCTTGAATAATAACTAACTAACAGGAAGCGAATAATAACGTAATGTGTTGTTTATTGTAACAGCAAAATGCTACCAAGAAGGAGACAACGTAATCAAGACGCTAATGAAAATCAACCGGGGGGAGGTCTGGTAAACCCAATGCAGGAATTTGTTAAATTATTAACAGCAGCATTCAATAAAAAAGAGGCTAATATCCCCGTAAATCCTGGAGTAATACGAGCTACTACGTTTAAGGATTTTAAGAGTATGGGCGCCGGAGTTCAAAGGAACTACGGACCCTATAGAAACCCAGAAATGGGTGCATGAAATTGAGAAGGCATTTTTCATAGCAAATGTCGATGAGGGTCAGAAGGTTTCCTTTGCAACCTATATGATGAAGGGGGAAGCAAATTTTTGGTAGGAAGCTAACCAGGCTAGAGCCGGTATAGAGAATATAACGTGGGTAAGGTTCAAAGAGATTTTCTTCGAGAGCTATTTTCCAATGAGTATGCAGGGAAGGATGGAAATGCGGTTTCTTGATTTAAAACAAGGGGAAATGATGGTTCCCCAATATGCTGCCAAGTTTAATGAACTGGCGATGTTTGCTCCACACCAAGTGGACACCGAGGTTAGAAAAGCTCGACGGTTCGAGAAGGGCTTAAAACCCTGGCCCTATAACTGGATATCCGTGTTCCAAAGTACTTCCTTTAAGACCATACTAGAGAAGGCGATAATCGTCGAAGGTGGGAGCGAGGCTTTGAGCCAGTACCACAAGGATAAGAAGAAAAAGGGAAAAGTTGATGGGGAGTGAAGATAAAAGGAGCCAGCGGGAGTGGCGAAGGACAGAAATAGAAAGGGTTTAACTCTAGGAATACCGGAGTGAAGCAATGAGATCCGAAGAGAATGATGGAGGCCTTCAAGACTTGCGGGAAGACTCATTTAGGAGTCTATCTCAAGGGGAAGGTTGTATGCTATAATTGTGGACAAGAGGGGCACATTTCGCCTATCTCGCCAAGTCTGAAGAAGAATCACGGATGCTTTGTATGTGGGTCAACTGACCACATAGCAAAGAACTGCCCGAAGAAGGGGACGGATGGGAATAAAGGCGCTAATAGCAATAAGTTAGCTATTGGTGGTCCAGCGTAGCCGGGTTGGCCGATGGTATTATTCTGATCAACGACCTAAATGCTTATGTGTTGTTTGATTTGGGTGCTACTTGTTCATTTATAGCATGTGATTTTGCTAGACGATTATGATTATTGCTCAAAAAGTTGCCTATACCTTTAAATATTAAGGTAGGAAATGAAGAGATTATTCCTGTTGACGATATTCATAGGAGTTGTTGCGTAGACATATGGGGTTGTAAATTATCGGTAGATTTGATACCGATAAAGTTAGGAGAATTCGATGTAATTCTCGGAATGGATTGGTTGTTTAACCATGGGGCAATTATAGATTGTCAGAAGAAATGTGTGATTATTAGAACGTTGAGACAACCTCACGTAATATTTTATGGTAATAAATCGTCGGGACGTTCGTGTTGTCTTACGATAACACAAACTAGGAAACTGTTGAGGAAGGGTTGTGTAGGTTATATGTGTCATGTTGTTGATACCTAGAGAGTGGCGTCGGAAGGCATCCGATGATTTCAGCCATTGATACACACGTTAGCGAGGATCAAACAGATCCCCGGCGGGGGTTACAACGCATGTTCTGTTGATGTACACGTCAGCAAGGATTAAGCAGAACCCCAGTGGGGGTTACAACGCGTGTTTATCCGTTGATTCACACATTAACGAAGGTCAAGCAGCCTTGACAGTCTGCCCAATTGGGGTGTTTATCCGTTAATTTACACGTCAACGAAGGTCAAGCAACCTTGACAGTCTGCCCAACAGGGGTGTTTATCCGTTAATTTACACGTCAACGAAGGTCAAACAAATTTTAACAAGATGCCCAATGGGGTTTTATCCGGTGATGTACGTATGTCAAGGTCGTGCAAATTTCGACAACACATACTATTGGCAGTAAATCCAACAGAACATTGATATGTCCTGGTGATACAAACCATGGAAGATCAGTATCATCAAAGAGGATCGATGATGGAATATGGTATACACATCCTCAAACAAATATAGCATTATCCCCACAGATCTCTTGTTCACGAGAGGCACATCTTTGGAATAAATTTTGTATCAAGGATTAAGGACTTTGGTGATAACCCCAACGCCAACATCCTAAAAGATTTGGATCACACATCCAATATGGTCAACATTGCCAATCCCCAGTAGAAGCAACAGGGAGCCGACAATCATCCCCAGCATGTTGGACAACAACCCAACACACATGCATCATACATTTGCATCATGTTGCTGCACATTGCATCATGTTTATCTTGTTGCATTTCAAGTGTCTAGGATTCTTTATCCTATCCATGCCATTGCATTGCATGAATATGATAAAGAGGGGCATCTATAGACACTCAAAATTTACTGCACACCTATCACTAACATTATAGGAGGGCAGATTCGTCTTTCAAAGATAACCCTGGAAGACAACTCACACCCAGTCCAGATACTACTGAAAGCTCAGCCTCAACCCCATAGCACACACCGGGAGTATCAGTTCAAACCTCAGAGATAACCCCGAGTCATGCAGTTCTAATACCGGAAATTCCACCAGAGAAGGCTGATTCATCTCGGAGATAACCCCGGGATATTCAATCTTAGTCCCAACACTGGGAGTAGCAAGTACCAACCTTGGAGATAACCCCAGAAATGCTTGTTTCAAGTGCATGCAATCAGCTTCAATCTCGGCACTCACACTGAGGCACTCAGTACAAGACCCGGAGATAACACCAGGAAGACAGGCTCACCTCAGAGATGACACCGAGCACCTTCAACACTTGCAGCAATCCAATCTCAGAGATAACCTTGAGAAACGTCTACTTTATCAGCCCAAACCAGAGATAACCCCGGTGAGGGGAAAAGTCGTCATCTTTCCACCTTGACGCCACACCGCACCGTCTCAACATTTCATACATACATTTCTACACAGCAATGTCCCATAAGAACCAAGAAGGTCTAATCCCGCGTGACTATTACGCAGGACAACAGATAGAATTTGAAGCTTGAAGACCGGAGGGCATGGTCCCATCTTCCTGACTTCGTACAACCTCTAATCCCATGTCATCACAGAACTCTCGGATAAATGGTCAGTCTCGAAATAGGTCTTACATAACTCAGCCGGATGCCCGAATTATAATTTTGAAAGTTCGAGCGGACATTACAAAGGCATACGTACGCATTCTCGAGACAATGGGACTCACGGCTTTCGGGGGCAACCCGGCAAAATGGAGTACATATGCGGCCTAGCCGCAGGTACCCCCTCTATAAATAGAGGGCTTGGGGTGGCCATTTTGTAAGAGAAAAAGGCGAGGAAGCTGATGATTGGGTAATATACCCATGAATCAAATATGTTTGGGCTTAAATTATTGTAAATTTCAAGTTATTTAGAAGCATTTTTATTGTGTTTAGTTGTTATATTGCAGATTCGGGAGCTACAGGGGCAAAGTGGGGATTTCGAGCATAAAATGGTAATTTGGTAATTATGGTGAAGATTAGCACCGGGGCGCTCATGTCAGTATTAAATCCAGTGCCGGGGCGCTGGTCCTTGAAAATTGTTGACTAAAGACACGCGTTGACTGGATGGCTGACTTGCTTCAAAAGAGGAGTTATTTGACAATTCGAGTTGGAAAGGGATTGGGGTAGGACAAGGAAGTATATAAGGTTTATGTTGCTGAATTAAGAGGATTATCATTCACAATTGGAGGCTAAGCAAAAGGATTACTTGAAGACTAAGGATTGTCTCAAGAGTTTTTCTTCTTCTCCTTATTTTCAATTTGTGTAATTCTTTAAGGATGATTTGCAAAAGATTGTCGGTTTTAAGTTCTGTCATGAACTAATTCTTTAATTAAGATTTCAATTGAACCTTTTATGGCTATGAATTAGTTATTCAATTTATTCCAATTATTTATGTCAACATGAATTGTTTATCTTGCCTTGTATTTCTTGATTAATTATTTGGCCAATAATTACCTTGTTACTCTAGAAGGAATTGAAAGAGGAATTCTAGGGTTAGAATTGGGCATGATAACGTGTGACTTAGTTATTTGCATAGTGAATAATTAGGTTTGTGAATTGAATGGAAATATTTGTTCACCGCATGTAACACATAAAGAATTGGGATTGAAAGAGTTTAGTTCACTTATTTTGCATAGGAATATAGCAAGATTAATTTGAATTATTTAGAAGTTAATTGATCTCTTGGAAAAGGGCTTTTTGCATTTGAGAATTCATGTTAACAATTCAGTAGGCATAACAATTGGGATAATTGGATAATTGATTTATAAGTTCATAATTGGGGATACTGAGGTCTTAATCCTTATTTATCTAAATTCATTCATTCAAATCTTAGTTTTATTTATTTGCTTTGTCTTAGAAATAATATTTCTTGATTATTTAGTTAGTTTTATTAATTCAGAAAATCACAATTATTAGGTGTTTAAATAAAATTGGATTGATATAGTGCTAGTAGTTGGAATTTATTAATTATAATTGTCTGTGGGATCGACACTCTATCTTATCACTTTATTACTTGTTGACCGTGTATACTTGCACGTATTCATTGATTAAAAAATCGACCAAGAAGTTTTTAGCGCCGTTGCCGGGGAACTTCTTTATTAATATTAATTTCATATTAGTTATAATCAATTCGATCTTAATTTAAACGTTAATTATTTTCCTCTTGTATTTGCAAGAATTCTTTGCGGGTGTATGCACACTAGATCAAGAGCTAAAAAGGAACTTTTTTCGTATACAGACGACATCGAAAGGAAGTTTCAGAAATTGCAGTTGAATAGTGAGGTTATACATTTGGAAGAAGAACTGGCAGACCAGGAAATACCCGTGAACATGGCAAGGAACGAACAGAAATCACTTAGGGATTACGCCAAGCCGAATGTCACGGATATACAGTCGAGTATTAGGAGGCTGACAATCAATGCGAACAGTTTCGAGATAAAATCGGGAACAATTCAGATGCTACAGAATACATGTCAGTTTGGGGGTAATTCGATAGATGATCCTAATGAGCATATTCTAAGTTTCATGGAAGTGTGCGACACCTTCAAATTCAACAATGTAACGAAAGATGCTGTAAGGTTGAGGATGTTCCCATTTACCTTGAAAGATAAAGCGCGAAGTTGGCTACATTCTTTGCCTCCTGGCTCAATCACAACTTGGGACGATTTAGCCCAAAAATTTCTAGCGAAATTCTTCCCACCAGCGAAGTCGGCAAAACTACGGAACGATATTCACACCTTTGCACAATTCGATTCAGAATCGTTATATGAGGCGTTGGAAAGATTTAAGGATATGCTCTGTAAGTGCCCACATCACGGAATTCCACAGTGGATTCAGTTGGGGATATTCTGTGATGGTTTGCACGCACCCACAAGAGCTAGTATTGATGCAGTAGCAGGGGGAGCAATCATGTCTAAGAATTTTGATGAGGCATATCAACTGTTAGAAACGATGGCCACCAACAACTATCAGTGGCCCATAACTAGGTCGAATCCCCCGAAAACATCGGGAAAGTTTGAAGTGGATCCTTTGACAGCATTAGCAGCACAGGTGGCCACAATGGCGAAAAAATTGGAAACATGGAGTCCACCACCCACACAACAGGTAGCAATGGTTTGTGAATTATGTGCTGGGGGTCATGCTACGGAGCAATGTGCCATAAATTCTGAATCAGCTCAGTTCGTAGGGAGCTATAATCGATCAACTCAACCGTTTTCAACTCAAAATGCATATAATCCAGGTTGGAAAAATCATCTGGGGTTTTCATGGAGTAACAATCAAGCTTCAGCCCAAGCACCTAGATAACAAAACACATCCGAATTTCAACATCAGACTCAACAACAGCCAGAGAAGAAATCAAGTTGGGAGGAAGCCTTGGAAAAATTCATTAGGGCTATTAACAAAAAGAATGAGGAACAAGACAAGTTATTGAATCATGTAGTTATGAATGTGAAAAGACAAGGTGCGTCGATAAAAATCCTGGAGAAATCAACTTGGGCAGAAAGCACATGCATTGAATAACCGTCCACATGGAACACTCCCTAGTGATACAGAGATAAATCCGGGCAGAAACGAGCATTGCAAGGCCGTAAATTTACGCAGTGGGAAGGATTTGCAAGAGACAGTTAAGGATAAGGAAAAGAGGGACAACATAACAGTTGAAACAGAAGAAGTTGTGGAAACCGGGAAACATAAAGATAAGATCATAGAAAAGAAAGCATCGGAACCGACTATGACAATACCGCCCATACCGTATCCGCAGAGGTTTCAGAAATCCAAGTTAGATAAGCAGTTTTCAAGATTTTTGGATATTTTCAAAAAACTGCATATCAACATCCCATTTGCCGAAGCTTTAGAACAAATACCGAGCTACGCTAAGTTCATGAAATATGTGTTGTCAAAGAAAAGGAAATTGGGTGATTTTGAAACCCAGAAGGCTAATCAAGAATGCAGCAATAATTATCGAAAAAAAATAAGTTGCCTTAGAAGTTAAAGACCCAGGTAGTTTTACTATTCCGTGCGACATTGGTAACCAGTTTCCGGGGAGAGCGTTGTGTGATTTGGGGGCCAGTATAAATTTGATGCCACTATCCGTTTATAGTCAGTTTGGACTTAAGGCACCAAAACTGACAAATATCAGTTTATTGTTGGCGGACCGATCAGTTACATATCCATGTGGTATTGTTGAAGACATATTAGTAAAGGTGGATAAATTCATCTTCCCTGCAGATTTCGTTATCTTGGATTGTGAAGCAGATAAGGAAATTCCCATCATTCTCGGGCAACCATTTTTAGCAACGGGGAGAACATTGATTGACGTGCAAAAAGGAGAATTGACAATGCGAGTTGAAGATCAACAGGTCACCTTTAATGTATTTAAGTCGATGTCTTATTCGAAGGAAAAAGGTGAGTGTTTGCGGGTGGATTTAATGGATGAATTAGTTAATCACAAGTTCTGCAGAAATTACTCAAAGGATCCGATAGAATCCATGTTGTTCAGAATAGACGACTACGGTATTGAAGAGGACATTGAGCATATCAAATGGCTAGAAACATCATCGTTCTTCCGAAAAAGCAATCAACCATTCGACACCCTTGGTAGGCCCAAAACGGAAGGTAAAAAGTGAAAACCCTCAATAGAAGAGCCACCAATGTTGGAATTAAAGCCACTACCGTCTCATCTGGAGTATGCTTATCTGGGAAAAGATGCGGCTCTACCAGTTATTATTTCGACGGAGTTAACTGACATGCAAAAGGAGAAACTGCTACGAGTCTTGCGAGAGTTCAAAACAACAATTGGGTGGACTATATCGGACATTTGAGGCCCATCATTCTATATGCACAAGATTTTAATGGAAGAAGGAGTGAAACCAACCATTGAAATGCAAAGAAGGCTAAACCCCATTATGAAAGATGTGGTGAAAAAGGAGATCATAAAATTGTTGGATGCCGGTATTATTTACCCAATCTCAGACAGTGCATGGGTAAGTCATGTACAGTGTGTACCGAAGAAAGGGGGTATGACAGTGGTGAAGAATGAAGCTAATGAGCTCATCTCTACTTGAACAGTTACAGGATGGTGAGTCTGTATGCACTACCGCAAGTTGAATAAAGCCACACGCAAGGATCACTTCTCCTTGCCGTTCATTGATCAGATGTTGGATAGGCTAGCGGGACATCAGTTCTACTGTCTGTTGGATGGATATTTCGGGTATAATCAGATTGCCATAGCTCCGGAAGATCAAGAAAAGACCACGTTCACATGTCTATACGGTACGTTTTCATTCCGGTGTATGTCTTTTGGTTTATATAATGCGCCGGCAACCTTTCAACGGTGCATGATGGCGATCTTCTCAGATATGGTCGAACTGAATCTGGAGGTATTTATGGATGACTTTTCTGTGTTTGGTGATAGTTTCGACTTATGTTTGAAAAATCTGATTTTAGTGTTGAAATGATGTGTGGAGACTAACCTAGTGCTGAACTAGGAAAAATGTCACTTTATGGTACAAGAGGGGATTATTCTAGGGCATAAGGTTTCTGCATCAGGATTAGAGGTGGATAGAGCAAAGATTGAGATGATTGAGAAACTACCTCCTCCATCATCTGTGAAGGGAATACGGAGCTTCTTGGGACATGCGGGTTTCTACAGACGCTTCATTAAAGATTTTTCCAAAATTTCGAAACCCTTATGTTCCCTCTTGGAAAAATATGTACCGTTCAAGATGGATCAATCATATATCGAGGCATTTGAGGTATTAAAGAAGAAATTGGTCTATGCTCCAATTATTGTGGCGCCTGATTGGTCTTTACCGTTTGAATTGATGTGCGACACCAGTGACTACGCTGTTGGGGCAGTATTGGGACAACGTCACGATAAGATTTTTCACACAATTTACTATTCTAGCAAGACGTTGACGGATGACTAGTTGAACTACACAACCACCGAAAAAGAATTACTTGCGGTTGTGTTTGCCTTTGACAAATTCAGAGAATATCTCATTGGGACCAAGGTAATTATCTACACTGATCATTCTGCCATTAAATATCTGATTGAGAAGAAGGATTCCAAACCGCGATTAATACGGTGGGTATTGTTGTTACAAGAATCTGAATTGGAGATCCGGGATAGAAAAGGTACCGAAAATCAAGTGGCGGATCATCTTTCTTGGTTGGGAAATGCGGAGGTACAGAAGGAAGACAACATATTGATCAATGAAAAAATTTTGGATGAACAACTTTTTTGAGTAACCACAATATTTCCTAGGTATGCTGACTATTATGTGAATTACGTGGTTGCCAAAGTGTTACCACCGGATTTGACCTCACAACAACGAAAGAAGTTCCTCCACGATGTGAAGCAATACTATTGGGATAAATAATTTCTGTTTAAGGCTTGTCCAGATCAAATGATAAGATGTTGTGTGCCTCACGAAGAAATGAACAGCATATTAGGCCATTGCCACTCCTCAGATTACGGAGGTCATTATTCCGGCGATCGAACAGCAGTAAAAGTATTACAATCGGGATTTTTCTGGCCTTCTCTATTCAAGGATGCTTACCTCTATGTGCTGAAGTGTGATCAGTGCCAACGCGTAGGAAATATCTCCAAGCGCAATGAAATGCCACTCAATACAATTTTGGAGGTTGAACTGTTCGACGTGTAGGGAATTGACTTTATGGGACCTTTCTCATCGTCCTTTAATAATCAATATATTTTGTTGGCAGTCGATTATGTTTCCAAATGGGTAGAGGCCGTAGTTTTACCTACGAATGATGCCAATGTTGTCCTCCGATTCTTAAAAAAAAACATCTTCACACGATTTGGGACGCCGAGGGTGATAATAAGTGATGAGGGAACTCACTTCTGCAATAAACAATTCACAAAGTTTCTCACAAATTATGGGGTTCTTCATAAAATTGCAGCCGCGTATCATCCATAAACTAATGGTCAAGCAGAAGTCTCAAATCGAGAAGTCAAGAAAATTCTGGAAAAGGTGGTCAACCCGTCACGAAAAGATTGGTCCATGCGACTTGACGATGCTCTATGGGCATATGGAATAGCTTACAAGAATCCTATAGGCATGTCACCTTACAGGATAGTTTACAGAAAGGCGTGTTACATCCCGGTTGAGCTAGAACATAGTGCACACTGGGCCTTACGAAAACTTAACTTCAATCTACAAGTAGTCGATGAGAAAAGGTTACTTCAGCTAAACGAGATGGACAAATTTCGGTTTAATGCGTATGAAAACGCAAAACTCTACAAGGAGAAAGTAAAAGCCTGGCATGATAAGAAAATTCTCGATCGAACATTTGAACCGGGCCAACAAGTATTACTGTTCAACTCACGCTTACGTTTATTTCCTGGGAAATTGAAATCCCGGTGGTTTGGGCCATTCGTGATTATATCTATCACTCCACAAGGAAACATTGAGGTCGAAGAACCGAAATCAAAACAAAAATTTAAGGTAAATGGTCAACAACTTAAACATTACTGGAGTGGACCCATCGAATGTCAAGCTACGGTAATTTACCTCTCCGAACCTGTAGACAATTGAGCAACACCGAAAAGTCGGGCTGACAGTAATTTTCTTCTTGTTAACAATTGCAATACTTATATTCAGTGCTTACTCGTGAATAAGGGGCAAACAAAAGCAATACTTGACCAAAGTGGCAAGACACGGTCTAGATAGGCCACAATGTCACTCGCCACCATGCCATAGCGCCCCGGCGCTCAAATTACCAAGCCAACAAATACCTTGGGTGCTAGACCCTGAAAGAAATGCAGCCGAGACATAGTGCCCGGCGCCCAAGACAACATAGCCCACAAGCCGTGGCCTACCGGGCTTCCTTAAAACTTCATTTCAAAGACCCCGGCGCTCCTATCAAGTTCAAGTTCAGTCCAAATAGCTTATCTGTCTTGCCAGACTCGACCTTCAAATACCCGGCCCTATTACAAGAGTAAATCCCAGAGCCCCGGCGCTGGGAGCCCAGGTTTGAAAAAGAGAAAAAAACGTGCTCTCCTATTCTTATGTTGGTTCACTCTCCTTAGCCTATTCGACTTCCTCCACAACCCATACACATTTTAGCAGTTTGATAACAGACCAACCCCTACAACAATATATAGCATGCACATCTTTTAGTGACAACAGAATTTGATTCCGTCAATACCTTCCTACTTGTATTCGACGATCTCTGTCACACAATCCCAGGTATGTATTGTAATGTATTCAACTCTCTGTCGAACTACATAGTATGCCTCTCTTAATCAAGCTTACACACATTTACGGATTCATGAGGGAATATTGATCTTGATTCACATAATCCTACATCTAGAAGTACAAATTTAACTTCTTTTGATTTCGAATATCTCATATTGCGTGCATATGAAGCACGTTTGATTGGGCACCAATTTTGATTGAGACATCACGCATATGTGGTGATTGAATGCTAGGAATTTGAATAAATAAGAAATTAGTGTGATTCAAAGCAATTTATGAGATGCCCATAAGGTGTTCGATAATTTGCTTGACTTAATGCTAAGGGCTAAATTTACTTACCATTTTGCCACCACAATATCATAAGTTTACTTAGTCAAATTTGTGTTCCCATTCTACCATGTGTTTCCCTATATTCCCAAACCTTGCACATAGCATGCAGTCATTTCAAAGTTTGGGGGTAGTATTATGCTTTCATATATCTCTAATCGCATTACACTCAATTCTAATATATGTGAATGCAATTTCTTGCAGAATTTTCGACATGACTTCAAAGCGAGAACGCGGAGAAGGTTCAGGAACCGCATCGGCCCCGTCGAAATTTGATAGCCGTCGGTTTATGAGTGCCGCCGCCCAAGATCGCTACAATAAGATGGAAACCCGCTCTCTCATCCCCAAACGAGGTTTATGGCCCGATCAATCCATGGACGGGGAAGTAGCGGTGATGGTTGCGAAGAGAAATTGGTTTTCCCTAGCCGAACAACCTGACCCGGCTGTGATTACAATCGTGAAGGAATTCTATGCCAACGTTTCCGAACACGATCACTATGGAGTGTTTGTGAGGGGAAAGACAGTGGAATTGGGTGAAGAGGACATAAATGGGTGTTATCAACTGAATTTGGAGGATCTTAACGATGAATATGCCGGTCTTCTGAGTCAAGGTCCAAACTATGAGAAAATAATCCGGAAGTTTTGCCAACCGGGCACCACATGGACAGTGCATGAACGTGGCAGCATGACCTTCCCACATTCTCACCTCAGTTTATATGGGAAGGCGTGGTATGCCTTTATCTGCGCCAAACTCATGCCATGCACACATGTGAGCCATGTCACCAAAGAGAGGGCGGTACTGCTATATTCCATTATTCAAGGCTTAAAAATAGATATCAGTCACGTCATTAAGCAGTCCATTCTCCGAGCGGCACGACGAGGGACCACAGGAGGTTTACCCCATCCGTCTTTAATTTGCATGTTATGTGCCAAGTTTGGGGTAAAATGGAAATCGGATGAGATGATTCAAACGCCTATGCCAGTTTTGGACCATAAGTTGATAAGCAGGTATAAAGTGTGGACAGGTTGGGAAAACCACCCTAGGGGATTGGGTTTCATAATTCTCCAAGTTGATGCTATACAAGCCCCACCACCGCAAGCTCCACCTACTTATGGTCCATCCTCCACAGCTCATCGTGGTGTGGTTGCCGAAGCTGTCCAACGGGAAATAGATGGTTGGTTTTACAACCTTAAATCCTAGAATGTTCGTTTCTCTGAACGTCAAGATGTTATCTATAAGTATATGGTCGATCAATTTGCTGCCCAGAATGCCATGAACGCCCAGCTGTACCTGGGCGTTAACCTTAGCCAATTCCCTACTGCTCCTGTTTTGCCAGTGTTTCCCCCTTCCGATCTAGAGATGAGCGAGGACGATGATGCTCCACCCAATGAATAAGTTTGTCAGGGAAGTCCTCTGTTTTATTTTGCTTTATTTTTCGCATGAGGACATTGCTCTAGATTAATTTGGGGGTAGTTAATTTTTATTTGCAGTTGAAGTTTGTTAATAATTTATGGATTTCGTTTGTTATTGTTAGTTAAATATTGCATGTAGGATTGCATGATAATTCTAGCGTTTGATAGCACGTTCGTTTGGGGCCAATGATGAAATTAAAATTGCACGAACAAGTCTAGTAAGAATTATTGAGTTAGTGAGATGATTTTCTTGACATGATTTAAATCTTTATCTGTTTGACACTGATATTATAGGAAAGCACGTTTTGAAAAATGACCATGTTGGCTATGATAGTTTAAATGGATAGATAATAGAATTCTAAAGGATGAATGCTGGTGAAATAAAGGATCAATTTGAATAGCTAGTGAAGACTGAATTGAGACATAAACTCAAGTTTGGGGGAAAAATATTTGGAGTATATAAGCTATGTAAAAAAAAAAAACACTGTGGCATGCTTGTCTAGTTTTGTTGCCTTTGTTACTTGAGTAAGTAAGCCCGAGGGGATTGTCTCTACACCTAGCGCGCTAAGGTCTTAATGGCTTGGGAGTCGTTGGTCGAAAGCTCGTTAAGGTAGCACTGAAAAGCCTAAGGGAATAAGACATTGCATAGTCATGAGAATTATATAAAAAAAAGAAGGAAGCATGAGTATTCCATTTTGACCCTTGAACTTTGGTAAGTGTTTGATTTCATCTGAATCAAGATTATTTGATGAGTTCTCAAGTTTACACTGTATGATGCCTATTAAGAAATTTATTATCTTTCATATTTTTGCCTTTCATGGGTTAGCATGGTTGTTGAACACACACTCACGGTATCAGTAATAACAGATTTAGATTCATTGATTGTTGCAAAAATTATTGAGCTGCCTTAGCATGATGTATTAGCATGTTTTTGTGATTTTTCTGAGGCTTATGAATATATGGGTGCTATTGGATTGCTAGAGTTAAGAACATTTAGATAGTTTGCATTTGCATGGTGGTTAGTTTTTCATGTTTTGTGTTTTGTTGCTTAAGGACATGCAATGATTTAAGTTTGGGGGTATTTGATGATTGGGTAACATACCCATGAATAGGATATGTTTGGGCTTAAATTATTGCAAATTTCAAGTTATTTAGAAGCATTTTTATTGTGTTTAGTTGTTATATTGCAGATTCGGGAGCTGTAGGGACAAAGTGGGGATTTCGAGCGTATAATGGCAATTTGGTAATTATGGTGAAGTTCAGTTCAACGGGCGCCTCATGTTAATATTAAATCCAAATATCGTGGCTATTTGGTCCTTGAAAATTGTTGACTAGAGACACACGTTGACTGGACGGCTGACTTGCTTCAAAAGAGGAGTTATTTGACAATTCGAGTTGGAAAGGGATTGGGGTTGGACAAGGAAGTATATAAGGTTTATGTTGCTGAATTAAGAGTGTCAGGAATAAGCATGTGAATGTTATTCCTATTTATATATGATTTGATTATGATATATATGTATATGAATGAATAATATGCAAGTATGCTTGCATTAAGAAAAGCTGTAAAGTCCTCTGATAGATAATAGAAATATGTGTACAAGGACTTAGAATGAATTGATCAAATATGTTAGATTGATCCTACACAAGAAAGACAGCTTTGTAAAGTCCTTAAAAAGAAAAGATGTACAAGAACTATAAAGATAGAAAGATCAAGCATGTTAGGTTGATCTTATGATATAATAGATAGGCTAGTCTGATCGTCGAGCACTGCACCAGAAGTCGTAGTCTGCCAGGTGAGTCAAGGTTAACTCGGGAGCTATCGAGGCAGAATAGGAGTATGCAAGATAGTAGATCTCAGAGTTCGTAGACTGCCAGGGGAAACGAAGAAGGATCGTAGTGTATCAAGAAGAGCTTCCTCGGGATCTTAGTGTGCTGAGGAAGTCATGTTCAGAATCGTAGAGACAGCCTGCCTACGAGCTGACCGGTCATCTGCCGAAGCCAAAAATAGAAACGCAGACTACACTCAGAGTCGTAGAGTCTACTGATGCCGAAGCCAAGTCAAGGATCGTAGATCACACTCTGAGTTCGTAGAGTCTATTGATTATATGCAGAGATCGTAGTCGAGCAAGATCAGATGAAGACAACAAGCACAAGGCAGAAATCGTAGAGTGTCAATATCTGATCTCGGGATCGTCGTGTCTGCACAGCCGAAGCCGAATCATAAAGTTCAGAACTATGACTCCAACAGAAGTGCTCATAATACTAAGTCAGAATCGTGGAGCAGATACGGTTCTCAATGAATGAGCACTCCCAGAATATCCAAAGATACGAAGCCTCTGGTTGGCACTGCAAAGATGCATTCCACAATAAGGGAACCAGAGAGCACTCAAAGAATGACATGCAGGCTAACAGAAGATCTCAACACAAACCCAATCAACATTAAGATTGTGGTGTAAGGTCATTTGTGATGAAGTCTTCCACAAGGAGATCCAAAGAGGACTTCAGAAGCTAACTAAGGAAAGTCAGCTTATGCAGTAGCTATCAAGTGTACAGAAGACAATGACCTTGGAAGCAACCAAGATCGTAGTGTTTGCCAAACAAAGAAGGAACTGATGGAAGGTGAACCGAGATACTGGTCAGCCTCTGAAGAGCAAGGCTAAAGTAATTAAGTGTAGGGTCAGTTCATTGATGATAAGTGAACGGGAGATCACAAGGAGAAAGCAAGCTGGATGCGCCACAAATCTGAAGTGTCTTGATGTTCAGAAGGGGACCAGAGCAAGGAATTAGGCCATCAGCATCTGAGAACAGTCGAAGGAAACTGAAGTATTGAAGCACTACACAATACAAGGAAGAGGTGTTCTACATTAAAGATCCAATCAACATTCTTCAGGATCATAGTGTTAACTCTACTAGTCAACGAGCAACAATCAACAAGACACTACGATCAGGTCCTTATAGACATGCATCAAAATCGTAGAGTTCGAATACCTGAAGACTGAAGCATTGGCAACGTCAGAAAAAGTATGACAAGTCACATCAAGCAACTTGAGATCTGTGAAGATATTTGAATAGCCTTCAACGGTTACTTTCCAACGGAAGGATTGGAAAGAAGTATAAATGAGAAAGAGCTTCAAAGATCAAAGGCTGTTGGAGTTACTCGAGTTTGGAGAGAAGGTGGACTGATATAAACCATGTGAGATAGTGAGTCCATAGGCTCACTCTACGATCCACCAAAAACACTCAGAAGTCAGATAAAGAAAGAAGTAGAAGTGTGAGTTCTACTATATAGAAGTGAGAATTCTACTACATGAAGAGTGTTCCGAACTGCCGAGAGAAAGGAGAACATCATGCCATCTGGATGTCCATCATGGGAAGACTCTAATTACAATCGAGAAGAGCTTACGGTCATCTTAGCAAGTCCATCATGAGAAGCCATCAAGTAGCAAGAAGGGATATCACAAAAGCCATCTTGGTGTCAAGCATGAGAATGCTTCTAAGTACCTTACAGAAGAGCTTACAGTCATTTTAGAAGCCTCTCATGTGTAGCCATCAAGTACCAAGGAGAATAATCTTCAAGGCAGTTCATCAAGGGGTCATCCGGAGTAGTTGAGCAACCTAAGAAGCTGAGCATCATGCAACACTCAACTGCTCTTTAAGGATGATCAAGCAAAGCTGCTAAGTATAGAAGATGTTCAGAGCATGAAGACATCATAGCAGCTCAGCACCGACTCCAACAACAACAAACAAACAACTCAACAAAGCCAGGGCCTGAGGGGTCCTTGTCCAGAGGGACTAAAAAAAGTAGGGCCAAAGGGTCCTTATCCGGAGGGACTAAATGAAGTTCTAAGCCTACTAGGCTTGAAGAGTTCCTAGGGAACTAGATGAGTCCCAAGGCTACTGGCCTTGAAGAGTTCTTAGTGAACTGAAGTCCCAAGGCTGCTGGCCTTGAAGGAATCTTAGTGATTCAGGGTGCTGCCTTTCCTTAGTAGAAATCCTGCTAGTTGAAAGCAGAAGAGTGGATTAGGAGCTTGAGTCTTTGAACCACTTAAAACCCCTTGTGTCTTTTACATTATGTCATTTACATTATTTACTATAACTGCTATGTATGTTTTAACTGCTTATAACTAAACTTACTCTACGAACAATGCATAAATGATTATGGATATATCAATGAAGGGGATCTTTTACTTATTCCGCTGTGCTTGAAAAGATTCTTATGTTTGTCATATGTTAATTATGAACAAAATAATATAAACCAGAAAAGTCTTTGAAATAAAAAGGATCTATTCAAGCCCCCTTCTAGATCTACTTTGCCCTCTGGGAACTAACAATTGGTATGAAAGCAGGTTCTCATACTATATTCAAAAGCTATTCGCTTTGAGTCTAATCCATGGCACTAACATTGTTCTAAACCTAGTTTAGTAGTAAGTAACTTGTTATATGCAGATGAGCTCACATGTTGGAAATATTGTGTATAGGTTAAATGTGTATATACACCTGAAGCTGCTCAGATTGGTCCATGGTCTCTATTTATACATTAACAAGACCAATCCTAGCCTGCAGTCAATCTTGTAGTCCCAAGACCAGACGAAATCACTCAAGAGAAGTCAATGACAAAGAGTCAAGTACCCACCAGTCTGAAAGATGAAGAAGCCATACATGCTAAGAAATGCTTATCGAAGAGAAGAAAGAAGATCTTCTCAAACTTATGTCTGGCCAACCAACAGCTGGGTCCAAACTCTGTCAGCTAAAGGATGTCAATGATCATAATGCTGAGATTCTCTTGGCCTATATCTTCACGACCACTACTGATTTGATTAAAGGTCAGTAAGAGCAATAAGCTATCAGGAGCAAAAGTAAAGCCATGCACATCAATACCCAAACTCAGTATATCTTCAATAAATGATTGTTTCGTAACTGACAGTAAAAAGGTACAGTTCCTCACTATTATAAATGTACATCATTATTGCATCTTCTTATGAACTACAACAGTATTCTGTTAAAGAGTCATAATCTACCTAAAAAGGTGAAAAGAGAAAGTAACATGAGGATGGAAACTCAAATGACTATAAACTTTCTCTCCATCCAAGTTTTAGGTTGAAGATGATATCTTGAAGGAAGTCTGAAATGGGTCATAAGAGCATCACAGACCTAATGAACGTTATGTGAAGTAATCTTTGCTGATGGGTTAGTATGTATGTACAAGCCTATGTTCTAAGTGTTTGACAACACACAAAGCATGATCAGTTCTGCAAGAGGATCTTGCTGATTTGTAGAAACTGATCACCTCAATAAATCAACTAGATACTCCTAAAATCGTAGAGCTGATTCTCACTCTGTGAACACTTAAACATTGTGAACATAATCCAGTGAATGATGAAACCATCATAGATAAAGAGTGTGTAATTAGATGCCAAATCCCACACACACTCACCATCATGCATCTCAAAATGTATTATCATAAGATAGTTGCATGCATGGATATGTCTGTTGGTGATGAATATGATGATTATCCAAATAAGAGGAACATGGGTTTAGAAAACTAACCTAGCAGGACCCATTTAACTATGGGTACCAAAAATAGAAATATATTTAAACCTGCATGTACTTAGTTAGTTTGACCACACTAAGGAATGATGAAGCAGAAGACTTCAGTCAAGAAGACTCAACCAGCAGAAGACTAAGGACAATTCAGAGATGATTCTGATAAAGTTCCTATATGTCCAAGCCTATCCTTGAAGACCCTCTAAGCTAACCGGAATGGAGCTCACATGGCTGCAAATCTGTATATGGGAGCATGCCATGCAACAGAAGATTATCGAGCATCATTCAAGAGGAACTTATTGCAAGAGCAGAACTTCACAAACAACTGTCAAAGAAGACTATGTTCGTAGTGCTATCATATAATCGTAGAGTGATCAGTCTTGAAAATACGCATCTCTACGATATAAGGAAATCCGAGCTATGATGGAGATTTCAGTCAAAAGGAGATATGCAAGGCTGCCTTAAAATAAACCTGAAGAAGAGGGAATCACATCTATCTGGAAAGACAGCGTCAACAACGGAGGAGCAGTAATCTATTAAGGAACAACAACACTGAGAAATACTATGAAAAGTTGTACCAGCTATAGAGTCCCAAAATTTTGTGGCTGATGAACCAAATGAAGATCCATAGTCAGTAGGAACGTCTCAAAACATACTACTGATAACCCTTCAGCCACCCAACCCATAATCGTGAAGTGCCTGCGATCAAATATATGATCGTAGTGTAAGAAGCAGGAGGACACCACGGATTCAACAATACAGTTGTCCAAAGATTGTAGAAGACCTCCCCACCAGAAAAGGTCTAATGAGATGTTATTGCAAATCATTGCCATAGCATTTCATCTGGAAAGCGCCTCAGGGACAAACTTGACCCTTAGCTCACTCTAAGAGGTTGGCCCTTCCTGAGCTACCTTATCCCATAAGGAATGCTTGATCTAGTTCATCTCAAAAGAACCAAGTCAGTCAACGATCGTAGAGTTGAGATTGAAGAGAACTAAACGATCGTAGTGCAACCTCAACGATCGTAGTCCTACCAAAGGGTACACCAGTTCACAAGGAACCGGAAGACTGAGACATCTGCTAAGCCATTCAAGTTGAGGAGATAAGTTCGAATACATCAGTGATTGAGCTATGATGCATCGAAGTAAGGAGGAAGGACAAAGTCATCCACTATAGCATCTCTTAGAAGTTAATTGTTGAGTCAACAAAGGAAATCGTAGAGTCTATAGTTGCATCATCATGCTACTCTACGAATCAAAAGGTCAACGGTCAAAGCCAAGTCAAGTCAAAGGTCAAAGCCAAGTCAATTAAACGTCCACTCTTCTGATAACTAAAAAGTTATGGGGAGTTACAGCTCATTACTGGGGAACGTGCAATCAATGGACAGTTGACACGTCACTAAGTGTGCTGAGTTAGAAGGAACTGCCATAAAGACAAATTCAAATCTGCAGACAGTTACCAAAAGATATCGAACCTTTCTCCCTCCCATTTTCAAAACCCTAGAAAGATTTTCAAGAGCAAAATCAGTTAACCCTCTAGAGCATTACCAAATCACAGACAACCATCTCTCTTAAACCTCTCTAAATCAAACACCCACAGTCTTTGAACTATTCAAATGGAGAACTGGCAAGTTATCACCGGTATTCAGCTCGGAACCAAATCGTTTGAGAAATCTGAGAAGAAGTTCAGGGACATACTTGAACTCGTGAAGAAAGCTGGGTTTTTAGAATGCCTTGAGGCAAATACTCGTGTGTACATTGACCTGGTTAAGGAGTTCTACTCAAACATCTCCATAAACTCTGGAGCTCTCTCTACCAAGGTTAAAGGTCAGACTCTGAAGCTGAAATCTTCTGACCTAAATCAATGCCTAGGTTTTCCTAACCAAGGGTTAAAGAACCTTGAAGATGTCAACACTGAACAAGCAAAGAAGCTCATGGGGTACCAAAGAAACCCTAGTTTCAAAGACATGAAGAAAAAGGAGTTTCCTGAAGAGTATGAGTTCCTTGCTGAAATTGTAGGAAAGTGCATACTGTGGAAAAACACTGCACATGATATGGTGATTGACCAATAACTGAAGATAATGTCAGCTATAGTTCTGAAGAAACAAATTGACTTTGGAGCTATTTTGTTTGATCAAATCTCCAAGTGGGTAGAGAAGGCTGAGAAGAAGAAATCTACTGAAAAGCCCCTAACCAAGGTATTTTATGGAAGGTTACTGAGTATCATACTGAAGAAAAAGGTAGGAGGAAAAATCAAGGATGATGATGGGGAAGCCTTGAATGTGCACAAAGTGATGTCTCCACAGATATTTGAAAACTGGAAGAAGAACCCCAAGGAGAACAAAAGGCCGACAGCTGGGAGCAGCAGTAGAGCCTCTGCAAAGAAGAGGAAGATAGTAGAGGCAGAGAGCTCTGAGTCTGATGACTCTGTAGCAGCTGAAATTACACCAGCTAGGAGGAAATCAAAAGTGGTAAAGAGAGCTGGTGATGTGAAGAAAGCCCAGGCCCCACCAAGGAGAATCTCCTCCCTGAACAAGGACAAAGAAGAAAAAGTCCTAACTGCTGAAACTACAAAGAGAAGAAGCAGCAGGCTGCTTCAAGGACTAGTTATCAAGAAAGCTAAGATGGAAGATAAACCATCCTCAGCTTCCCAGAACAGTACGTCTGCTGAAGAAAGGGACGTAGAGTCAGCAGAAGGAAAGAAAACAAATGTCAAGGCTCAGTCTCCATAAACAACATCCAGCAATGAAAATGAAGCTGATGTGATGGAAAAGATTGCAGTAACTGCTGACAAAGAAAAATTCTCAAGCCCCATGACCAATCCTCAGAGCAGTAAAACTGTTGATGAAGAGGAAAATCAAGATAACCAAAAAGCATCCCCAAATGCAATTGCTCCAACAAGCCCTGAGAATGGGTCTGATAATGCTATTCAAGAAGAAGAAGAGAATGCCCCCTCCAATTCAGAAAGCTCTCAGTATGGCTCAGAAAGTGATGAGTCCAAGAAAGAAGAATTTGCCCCTGCCAGTGCTGAACTCCAAAGAAGTATGTCTGTTGAGCAAGAGGAGTCAAAGCCTGAGGAAGAAGAAGAGTCTGTGACTCCAATAGTTGAACCTCCACGAAGAAGGAGAAGCTACAGGCTGCAAGCCCAGTTTACCTCCAAAAGGAACAGTGGCCAATCAAATGCCATTATTGAATTAAGTGATGATGAGTCTGAATCCCCAATAGAAAGTGCTGAAAATGAAGTCAGCAGTGAAGAAGAAGGATCTGAGGAAATACTTGTTGAAGAAGGTTCTGATAATGAAATGCAGCTAGAGGAATTCCCTGCTAAAAATAATCAAGAAAGTTCAGGCTTCGAGAAAGAAGAGATTGAAGAAGATTCTGGTTCTGCACCTCAGGAAGCAGACGAACAAGAAGATTATCCAGTTTCCTCTCCTGCAAGATTTGGCAGAAGTATCGTAGAGGAAGTATCAAATGATCTAACAGATGCTCCACCAGAGAGATGGTTCTTCCAGTGGATGCCATGGCTTAAAGCCCACACTGAAAAAGATGGAAGCTCCTTCAGTTGGTGTTACAAGCAGTTTCAAAGCATGGAACTGGTGGCTCAGAACTTTCCAAGAGTAAAGAAGTTTGCTACCAAACTGATCAAAGACCAGCCCCACTTCAAGGTCTATCGTCATTCTGAAAATCTCTACATCCCCTACGATCGTAGAGTGGACTTTCAAGGGAGAAAAAATATGACCAAGGAGCTGATAGTAGAGTCTGATCACTCTACTGCTGATGATGTTCAAGTCCAAAACCAGAAGCCTCCTTATGATCAAGCACTGCTATCAGACACTCCATCATCCTCCACAAGCAATTGGTACTCCACAATTGTTCAAATTATCCAAACATTTGAAAATCTGTCAAAAGATGAAAATCGTAGAGTCCAATATATTGTTCAACCTGAAGCTGCCAACCAAAAGGATCAAACTACTTTGGAGCAGGAACTACTGAAGAGCTATGATAATCTAAGCAAGAAGATATATATGCTCACTGAAAAATCACAGAAGCAGACAGCAGCAGGAGATGATTCTTTCCAGCACAAGCTTCAAGCTATCTTGGCTGATGTATCTCTCAAACTCCAAGAGAGAGATAACTGATAAGTGGATTTATATACACTTATCCGGTATCTTTTACTTGAATTAGTTGCTTATATTTATGTGTCTTAGTTACTTTTCATGCATTTTGTATTCATTTTGTAGGTTATACATTTGGGAGTGGTGTGAGCGACTATTGGTAAGGAAAAGCAAAGAAAATGCAAAGAAAAGCAAACCGGACATCATATGGGATTTCATGTTTACTTAATGTTCTTGGTTTGGAACTTAGCATACATTGAAGAGTATCGTCTTAGCTTTCCGGAACATTTTGAATCATTCCAATCGGAGTTCGGATGCAAGAGTTATGATCGTTGTACCAACGGACGTCGAACGTCATCATTTTGGGTGGTCATTTTCGTAACAGTTACTTCCAGCTCAATTTCCGCCTTCATCCGCCTAGAATTTCTCAATCCTCAAAGAATGAAAGTTGTAGATCTCGTCGATATCTTCTATTTGATAGGTGGCAGGCCCCGTAAATCCTCACGGATCAAACGTTACGGCCGTTTTCCCAAAGGACGTCGGAGCAGAAAATGTCAGAACTTGGGGCCAGCGCCGGGGCGCCCATTTTTGGCCTATGCCTAGAGCCGGGGCGCTGGGGGCAATGTTTGAGCGTCGTGCCCAGCGCTGGGGCGCTGGGGAAGGGCTTGGTGATGGCCTGGACGCGTTTTTGGCGAATTTTGACACCTTTTTGACTCCAAATTGGATTGGGTTTGTTCCTAAGCTAAAAATTGGACTTGTAACCTATAAATACATGATGTAAGGCATAAAATAAAGGAGATTACATAGATTAGATTAGAGATACACTCCATTAGATTAGACATAAACCCTAGTTCTTATTAGTTTTGGAGATTGAAGCAACTTGGAGACCATTGAAGATTCAAAGCAGGAGCGAAAGAGGAGTTTCAAGACTACTGACAATAGATTCTATTCTCTTCTCTTCTCTTACTTTTATCTTTTAATGTCTATTCAATTGTGGATTCTTGGTTTTAATTTATTAATTATGAACTAATTTCTTTTATTAAGATTCCAATGGAACCTTTTATGATTATTAATTGATTATTTGATTTATTCCAATTATTTATGTTGAAGTGAATTGTTCATCTTGCTTTGTGCTTATTGATTAATTATCTGGCCAATAATTACCTTGTTACTCTAGAAGGAATTGGGAAAGGAATTCTAGGGTTAGAACTGGGCATGGTGACATGTGACTTAGTTATTTGCACAGTGAATAATTAGGTTTGTGAATAGAATGAGAATATCTATTTGCTGCATGTAACACATAAGGAATTGGGATAGGGATATAGCAAAATTAATCTGGATTAAATAGAAGGCAAATGATCACTTGAGAAAGGGCTTTTGGCATTTGAGAATTCCTGTTAACAATTCAATAGACATAATAATTGGGATAAATGGATAATTGGTTTATAGTTCATAATTGGGGATATTGGAGTTTTAATCTTTATTTATCTGAATTCATTCGTTAAAATCTTTGTTTTAATTAGTTAATTTAGTTTTCTTAATTAGAAAAATCACGATTTGAGATTGTTTAAATAAAATTAGTTTGGTTAAGAATTAGTACTTGGTGATTTTTATTAAATAATTCCTCGTGGGAACGATACTCTACTTTCACTTTATTACTTGTCAATCGTGTATACTTTTGCGTATTCATTGATCATAAATTGACCAACAAGTTTTTGGCGCCATTGTCGGGAATTAATTTAATAATTATTTACCAATATTAATTTCAATCAAATTAGTCTTAATTTAAACATTTTATTTTTATTTTAATTCTCTTTCTATATTTCTCTTTTCAGTACCATGGATGACTTTCATGCGATCAATGGCCATACATACGAACATGACTCAACCAAGGGGAGCGAAGATTGACAGACTCGAGAAACTTTCTGCATTGTCAGCACAGATTGAGACACTTTCGAGGATGTTTGAAGCTCTTGAAGCTCAACATTGTCAAAGTATGGCGGTTACTTGTGATTATTGTGCTGGAAATCATATGAGTCATCAACGCGCCATCGCTTTTAGAGTTTAAGATAAATATAGTGGTGATTACCCCAATAATTATGTCTATCCCAACAACTATCATCAAGATTAGGGGTATCACCCGAATTTTTCATGGAGTAACAATCAAGATCAATTTTATGATCCAAGTCCAACATACCCACAGGATTTCTCGTGTCCACCTCCACTACAACAGGAAGAACATTCAAATTGGGAGGAAGCCTTGGAAAAATTTATTAAAACTTTTGAAAAAAGGAACGAGGAACAAGACAAGAAAATGAATCAAGTAGAGCTGAATTTGCAAAGCCAAGGGGCGTTGATCAAGAATTTGGAAAATCAAGTGGAACAGAGAGCACATGCGTTGAACAACCATCCTCAATACACCTGGCCCTATGACATGGATTCCGAGACTGATGGAGAGCCCGAACAAAATCTACAACTAGATGAGCCACGTGATGTTGAAAGAGAGGAAACAACTGGGAACCAAGAAAAGGAGATCGACGAAGATCTAACTTTGATTACCAACGAGGAGGAGCCGATGTTATTAGTGCCCCAAGTTCCTTCTCTGCCAAAGTTCAAGAATCCGGTTAGATTTTCAAAACCATGTTCGCTAGGTAGTCACGCATCGACAATACTCCTTGTGACGTAAAAGCGAGTACAACTTCGAAGCCATGGTTCAATGAGTTGGAGAAGATAGAAGAAGAGATTATTGTGTCTGATAAGCCTCAATGCCAGAATCTATTCGCAGACACAATAGAAAAAACACCTAGATGTTGGACGTTCGTTAATGTGATCTTATCTAAACAAAGCATGCTAGGTGACTTTAATACAATGGCTATCGTAAATGGGAACCTACCAAAAGCTATATTATTTCAGATGGATGGAGGGTTCCTCAACTTTCGAAGAGGAATTGGATAGCATTGACGAGCATAAAGTCAAGTGAAAGACTATAAATCAAGTTACCGATCGGGAGGCAACCTGTGAATTTTTATATTTATATGCTTTACTAGTTTATTTAGTAGATAGGAATTAATTTGCTTAGTAAGTTCTCTTATAATCTAATACATGTTGTCTCTCTTCATTGCGGTATTGGAGGTTCAATGGATAGAAAATGATTGTCACTACCATCGCCACCAAAGACCTCACGCTTAGTGATTATGTGGAAGTTCTCTTCTACTTATCGCTATATTCTTACAATGAGGACATTGTAATTGCTAAGTTTGGGGGAGTTTAGTTTAGTTCGTTATTGCATGTTTAGTTTCATGTTTATGTTATGTTATTTTTCATATGTTGTTAATATAGTTTAGGTTCATTATAATAAAAAAAATAAAAAATAATAGTTAGTTACTATGTTCATTTTGCATAACTCCAGCGGTTTGTTATAGTTAAGTTTATTTTGGCCAATGATGAGATTGGAATTGGGTAGACAAGTATAATACTGACTATTAGAGTTTTGATGTGATTTCTTGTTATGAATTGAATCTTTTTCTATTTGAAACTAGTATAATAATGATAGCACAGTAAAAACAACTTGTTGATTGATTGAGTTTAAATTGATACATAATGGGACTCTAAAGGATAATGCTAGTTTAAATGAAAGAATGACAAGAATAAGTAGTGATGACTAAAGTTAGACAAGAACCTAAGTTTGGGGGAATATATTTAGGGTATATAAGCTTTAAAAAAAACATGCGAGTCTTGTGGTGGGTTGAGGAGAAACACTCCCCATAAACACCAGAGTGAGATGGATCATAAAACGCACTCACCAACCATCTATCAAAAGAAAAAGAAAAGGGAAAAAAAGGGTATACAGGGTGACTAGTCTTGTTTCAGGGCCTTTGTTACTTGAGCGATTACGCCCGAGGGGATTGTCTTTACACCTAGCACCCAAAGGTCTTTTATGGTCTGGGAGTCGTTGGTCGAAAGCTCGCTAAGGGGTAACACTGTTAGCCTAATGGGATGAGACATTGCATAGTCATTTATGTATATATATAAAAAAATGAATAAATCACGGGAAAAGAGAAAAAAGCCCCTGTATAAAAAAAAGAGAGAAGGAAGAAAAGAAAGTATAAGTATCATGCATGTACCCTTGAATTTGGTTGAGTTTAATTTTAGTTGAATCGTGCCTATCTTTGAGATTTCTTGATTTTACACTGTATGATGCCTTCGAAGAGACTTGTTATGTGTTAAATTTAATTTTATATCAGTTAGCATGGTTGTTGAGCACACACACGCACTATACCAGTAATAACAGTTTAAGACCTGATGATTGACTAGGAAATTGTTGATTGGTTTTGATATGAAGTATTGTCGTGTTTGCTTGATTGCTCTAAGGCTCAGTGAATAGATTTGATTCTATCAAATACTGCTGGATACGTAGGCATATAGATGAGTTGCATTTCATTGCATTATGTTGTGTTACTTGGGGACAAGCAACAGTTTAAGTTTGGGGGTATTTGATAAGTGGATTTTATATACACTTATCCGGTATCTTTTAATTAAATTAGTTGCTTATATTTATGTGTCTTAGTTACTTTTCATGCATTTTGTGTTCATTTTGTAGGTTATATGTTTGGGAGCGGTGTGAGCGACTATTGGTAAGGAAAAGCAAAGAAAACGCAAAGAAAAGCAAACCGGACATCATTTGGGATTTCATGTTTACTTCATGTTCTTGGTTTGGAACTTAGATTATATTGAAGAGCATCGTCTTAGCTTTCCAGAACATTTTGAATCATTCCAATCAGAGTTCGAATGCAAGAGTTATGATCGTTGTACCAACGGATGTCGAACGTCATGGTTTTCGGTGGTCATTTGCATAACAGTTACTTCCAGCACAATTTCAGTCTTTATTCGCCCAGAATTGCTCAATCCTCAAAGAATGAAAGTTGTAGATCTCATCGATATCTTCCATTTTATAGGTGGCAGGCTCCGTAACTCCTCCCGGATCAAACGTTATGGCCGTTTTCCCAAAGGACGTCGGAGTAGAAAATGTCAGAACTTGGGGCCAGCGCCGGGGCGCCCATTTTTGGCCTATGCCCAGAGCCGGGGCGCTGGGAGGTAGTGTTTGAGCGTCATGCCCAGTACTGGGGCACTGGGGAAGGGTTTGGTGATGGCCTGGACGCGTTTTTGGCGAATTTTGACACCTTTTTGTCTCCAAATTGGATTGGGTTTGTTCCTAAGCTAAAAATTGGACTTGTAACCTATAAATACATGATGTAAGGCATAAAATAAAGGAGATTACATAGATTAGATTAGAGATGCACTCCATTATATTAGACATAAACCCTAGTTCTTATTAGTTTTGGAGATTGAAGCAACTTAGAGACCATTGAAGATTCAAAGCAGGAGCGAAAGAGGAGTTTCAAGACTACTGACAATAGATTCTATTCTCTTCTCCTCTCTTACTTTTATCTTTTAATGTCTATTCAATTGTGGATTCTTGGTTTTAATTTATTAATTATGAACTAATTTCTTTTATTAAGATCCCAATTGAACCTTTTATGATTATGAATTGATTATTTGATTTATTCCAATTATTTATGTTGAAGTGAATTGTTCATCTTGCTTTGTGCTTATTGATTAATTATCTGGCCAATAATTACCTTGTTACTCTAGAAGGAATTGGGAAAGGAATTCAAGGGTTAGAACTGGGCATGGTGACATGTGACTTAGTTATTTGCACAGTGAATAATTAGGTTTGTGAATAGAATGAGAATATCTATTTGCCGCATGTAACACATAAGGAATTGGGATTGTAGTGAGTTTAATTCAATTGTTTTGCATAGGGATATAGCAAAATTAATTTGGATTAAATAGAAGGCAAATGATCACTTGAGAAAGGGCTTTTGGCATTTGAGAATTCCTGTTAACAATTCAATAGACATAATAATTGGGATAATTGGATAATTGGTTTATAGTTCATAATTGGGGATATTGGAGTCTTAATCTTTATTTATCGGAATTCATTCATTAAAATCTTAGTTTTAATTAGTTAATTTAGTTTTCTTGATTAGAAAAATCACGATTTGAGATTGTTTAAATAAACTTAGTTTGGTTAAGAATTAGTACTTGGTGATTTTTATTAAATAATTCCTCGTGGGAACGATACTCTACTTTCACTTTATTACTTGTTGACCGTGTATACTTGCACGTATTCATTGATTGCGAAATTGACCAACAATAACATCTATCAGAAGGCCATCCAAGATTAGAAGGCAGAAGCTCTACAAATTCAGAAGGCCAATAAAGAGAAGATCTAAGCCCTCTCTGACAAGATTGATGATATGAGGCAGACCTTCTCAGTACAACTTGAGCTCGGCCAGCAAGAACTAAAGTTTGAAGTTGCCAACTCCTCCTACCTGATGGAGCAACTTATGTCCAACATGGAGCAACTCTCTCAAATGATTGATGACAAAAAGGGGGAGAAAAAGAGGCATAGAAAGAAAAGGAGCAAGAGGCACTCGAAGAAGAGCAGAGGGACAAGAGAGAAGAAGTCAAAGAAGAAGACAGTAGCTGCTGAAAGAGTATCCTCATCTGAGGGGGAGCCAGAAGGTGATGATAACAAGATCGCAGAGTCTGAGGGTGAGCCAGATCAGAAAGATGCTGAAAGGCAGCAAGAAAAAGAAGTCCAATCAGATGAGTAGCTGATCAACAAGCATCTTGGAAACACACATGGAGCCAAGGAGGTACATCTCTAATCTGTTAGGAATGTTCTGGATCAAGGATGTAGAATGTCTTAATGCATAAATTGCCATATCAATATAAATGACATTCATGATTAACTGTTTTAGAAATACAGCTGCTCACTGTATATAAGATTCATTCATACCATGCATATGCACTTATTGTTTTTGTCATAATCAAATAGGGGGAGATTGTCAGGAATAAGCATATGAATGCTATTCCTATTTATATATGATTTGATTATGATATATATGTATATGAATGAATAATATGCAAGTATGTTTGCATTAAGAAAAGTTATAAAGTCCTCTGATAGATATTAGAAATATGTGTACAAGGACTTAGAATGAATTGATCAAATATGATAGGTTGATTCTACATAAGAAAGACAGCTTTGTAAAGTCCTTAAAAAGAAAAGATGTACAAGGACTATAAAGATAGAAAGATCAAGCATGTTAGGTTGATCTTATGATGTAATAGATAGGCTAGTCTGATCGTCGAGCACTGCACCAGAAGTCGTAGTCTGCCAGGTGAGTCAAGGTTAACTTGGGAGTTATCGAGGCAGAATAGGAGTATGCAAGATAGTAGATCTCGGAGTTCGTAGACTGCCAGGGGAAACGAAGAAGGATCGTAGTGTATTAAGAAGAGCTTCCTCGGGATCTTAGTGTGCTGAGGAAGTCATGTTCGTAATCAGAGAGACAAACCGCCCACGATTTGACGGGTCATCCTAGAAGCCCAAAAATGTAAACGCAGACTACACTTAGAGTCGTAGAGTCTACTGATGTCGAAGCTAAGTCAAGGATCGTAGATCACACTCTGAGTTCGTAGAGTCTATTGATTATATGCAGAGATCGTAGTCGAGCAAGATCAGATGAAGATAACAAGCACAAGGTAGAAATTATAGAGTGTCAATATCTGATCTCGGGATCGTAGTGTCTGCACAGCCGAAGCAGAATCGTAGAGTGAAGAACTATGACTCCAAAAGAAGTGCTCACAATGCTAAATCAGAATCGTAGAGCAGATACGATTCTCAACGAATGAGCACTCCCAGAATATCCAAAGATACGAAGCCTCTGGTTGGCACTACAAAGATGCATTCCACACTAAGGGAACTAGAGAGCACTCAACGAATGGCATGCAGGCTAACAGAAGATCTCAGCACAAACCCAATCAACATTAAGATTGAGGTGTAAGGCCATTTGTGATGAAGTCTTCCACAAGGAGATCCAAAGAAGACTTTAGAAGCTGACTAAGGAAAGTCAGTTTATGCAGTAGCTATCAAGTGTACAGAAGATAACAATCTTGGAAGCAACCAAGATCGTAGTGTTTTCCAAACAAAGAAGGAACTGATGGAAGGTGAACCGAGATACTAGTCAGCCTCTGAAGAGCAAGGCTAAAGTAATTAAGTGCAGGGTCAGTTCATTGATGATAAGTAAATGGGAGATCACAAGGAGAAAGCAAGCTGGACCCGCCACAAATCTGAAGTGTCTTGATGTTCAGAAGGGGACCAAAGCAAGGAATTAGGCCATCAATATCTGAGAACAGTCGAAGCAAACAGAAGTATTGAAGAACTGCACAATACAAGGAAGAGGTGTTCTATATTAAAGATCCAATCAACACTCTTCAGGATCGTAGTGTTAACTCTACTAGTCAACGAGCAACAATCAACAAGACACTACGATTAGGTCCTTGAAGACATGCATCAGAATTGTAGAGTTCGAATACCTGAAGACTGAAGCATTGGCAACGGTTCAATCTGAAGGGTAATATTCGGACATCTGCTTATTGAGAGCATCGATGCAAAAGGACAACCTCTGATCTATAAATCAGAAGAAATAAAGTCTTCAACCTGCCCAAGACAGTAAAGTGATACATCTGACAGGTTAGGTGAAACAATAGACTGCAGCGTCAAAAAAAGTATGACAAGTCACATCAAGCAGTCTACATCAAGAAACTTGAGATCTGTGAAGATATTTGAATAGCCTTCAACGGTTACTTTTCAACGGAAGGATTGGGAAGAAGTATAAATGAGAAAGAGCTTCAAAGATCAAAGGCTGCTGGAGTTGCCAAGTTTGGAGAGAAGGTGGACTGATATAAACCATGTGATATAGTGAGTCCGTAGACTCACTCTACGATCCACCAAGAACACTCAGAAGTAATATAAAGAAAGAAGTAGAAGTGTGAGTTCTACTATGTAGAAGTGAGAATTCTACTACGTGAAGAGTGTTCCAAACTGCCGAGAGAAAGGAGAGCATCATGCCATCTGGATGTCCATCATGGGAAGACTCTAAGTACAATCGAGAAGAGCTTACGGTCATCTTAGCAAGTCCATCATGAGAAGGCATCAAGTAGCAAGAAGGAAGATCACAAAAGCCATCTTGGTGTCAAGCATTAGAAAGCTTCTAAGTACCTTACAGAAGAGCTTACAGTCTTCTTAGAAGCCTCTCATGTGTAGCCATCAAGTACCAAGGAGAATGATCTTCAAGGCTGTTCATCAAGGGGTCATCCGGAGTAGTTGAGCAACCTAAGAAGCTGTACATCATGCAACACTCAACTGCTCTTCAAGGATGATCAAGTAAAGCTGCTAAGTATAGAAGATGTTCAGAGCATGAAGACATCATAGCAGCTCAGCACCGACTCCAACAACAACAAACAAACAACTCAACAAAACTAGGGCCTAAGGGGTCCTTGTCTAGAGGGACTAAAAAAAGTAGGGACAAAGGGTCCTTGTCCGGAGGGACTAAATGAAGTTCCAAGCCTGCTGGGCTTGAAGAGTTGCTAGGGAACTAGATGAGTCCCAAGGCTACTGGCCTTGAAGAGTTCTTAGTGAACTGAAGTCCCAAGGCTGCTGGCCTTGAAGGAATCTTAGTGATTCAGGATGCTGCCCTTCCTTAGTGGAAATCCTACTAGTTGAAAGCAGAAGAGTGGATTTGGAGCTTGAGTCTCTGAACCACTTAAAACCCCTTGTGTCTTTTACATTATGTCATTTACATTATGTACTATAACTGCTATGTATGTTTTAACTGCTTATAACTAAACTTACTCTACGAACAATGCATTTATGATTATAGATATATCAATGAAGGGATCTTTTACTTATTCCGTTGTGCTTGAAAAGATTCTTATGTTTGTCATATGTTAATTATGAACAAAATAATATAAACCAGAAAGGTCTTTGAAATAAAAAGGATCTATTCAACCCACCCTTCTAGATCTACTGTGCCCTCTCGGAACTAACAAAGAGGATTATCATTCACAATTAGAGGCTAAGCAAAAGGATTACTTGAAGACTAAGGATTGGCTCAAGAGTTGTAGACACTCGAAATTTTTTGTACCACTGTTACTAACATTGTAGGGGGGCAGATTAGTCTTTTAAGCGAGAACCCTGAAAGACAATCCAAATCCATACCGAATACTACCAGAAGTTCAGCATCAAACCCCGGATCGCAGTCTGGGAGTAACCAAATCCAACCTCGGAGATAACCCTGACACCTGCAGATACATATCGGAACACACACCGGAGAAGACCGATTAATCTCAGAGATAACCTCGAGGTATCCAGTCTCAGTCCCAACCATGGGAATAGCCACCAACCTTGGTGGTAACCCCAAGGAATGCAGTTTCGGCGATAACCCCGGAAATGCTTGTTTCAAATGCGACCAGCTTCATCTCGGCACTCACAACGAGATACACTGCACCAACCCGGCAATAACATCGGGAAGACAGGCACACCTCAAAGATGACAATGAGGACCTTCAACAATTGCGGTAGCAATCCAATCTCAAAGAAAGTCTCCGAGCAACGCGCTCATATCAAATTAATCCGCGATAACACCGGTGAGGGGCAACATCGTCATCTCGTCAAACACGATGCCACATCACGTCTCTACGCAACGATGTCCCACACGGCTAACCAATCCCTAGTGACTATTGTGCGGGGTAACGGATGAAAGTTGAAGCTTGAAGACCGGAGGGCATCGTCCCATCTTCAATGACTTCGCAAAAGCTTTAATCCCATGCCATCGTACAATTCTCGACAACGATGGTCCGAAATAGGTCCTGTATACGTCAAACAGATGCCCAGATTACAGTGCCTGAGTGCACATACTTCGAGACGACCTGACAAACCCAGGCCAACCCGGGTTGCCTCTGGTACACCTGCGGCTCAGCCGCAGGTACACCTGCGGCTCATATGCCTATAAATAGAGGGCTTGGGGAGCTGATTTGCTAAGAGAAAAAGACAGGGAAACCCTGCACAATTCGCTCTGCACTCGCCCATACAGTGTATTTCCCACTTTCAAACACATGTGAGCTCATATATAACCTCTTTTGTACCCACAAAAGCCAGTGTTTACCCACTCTAAAGATATAGAAGCCTTTTTAGCAAGCCATTTGTAAGCCTTCTCACACACTTTAGAGTCTTTCTCTTCATCTTTGCACACACCCTTCTACACGTTGAGAGTCGTGTTGTTTGCTTTTGCCGGACTTGATCCGTGGTTTCATTCCATCAGATATATATATATATATATATATATATATATATATATATATTGACTAACATTATCGAGTTATGCCTCGATTGAGCCTGAACTTCATTCGAGCGTTTATTTGCTTTTTTTATATATATATATATATATATATATATATATATATTATATATATGAATATGTGTCGAACTTTGTTCGATGAGCCTAGACTTTGCCCAGGCGTTTATTACTTTATATATATATATATATATATATATATATATATATATATATATATATATATATAATCGTGTGTCTAACTCATTCGATGAGCACAGATTTTATATCAGAAGTGCATTTACTCGCTTTTATATATATATTTATACTTATATATATATATATATATATGAATGAATGTGCGAACTAACTCATTCAATGAGCCCGGATTTTATATCCTATGCGTTTAATGCTTTTTATATATATATATATATATATATATATATATATATATATATATATATATATATATATATTTATTTTCGTCCTGCCTAGAGTTTCCTTCGTGGCAGTTGATCGCTTTTACGGCTTTATTTACATTTTCGATCCCCTGAGGTGCTTCGTGGTTGGTGATCATATCTCAGTATATATATATTTACCGCTTTTATATATATATACCGCCATCGCTTTCATACAAATTGCAAAGATTATGTGCACCTAGGAATCATGTGATCATGATTCATCTCATCGATCTAGATTCGGTTCCGTGATGGACATTTTTCAAATTGTATGTGACTTATAAATTATTATAAGGTCTCGAATTTCCTCGGATGGTTTCCATACCCACGAGGAAGTCGGCATTATTTTTTGTATATTATTTTCGTACGGATGCTTCGCATCCGTCAAATGAAATCAACCAAGCCGATCACTTAAAAAAAATGGAAGTGTAAAAGGTCTCAATTCTTATTGAGCATCAGGGTTTGAAAAACCTCTTTTATAAAACATCACTGCCATATCTTGCTAAAAATTGACATTTTACATAAATTCAAACCCTGTGTATATAGGTTCGAACGAGGCCTCGCACAACTTCCATATAATAACACATTGACCCACACACACACACACTCAGATAATAGTTTCTTGAAAAGAGGCGGTCACTGTGGTAACACGGATGTCGGGGGGTGCCTAACACCTTCCCCCCGCATAACCAAGTCCCCGTACCCAAAACAAATCTCGGTTTCATCGACTCGTATATCAGTGTCACATCACTGGGTCAATGTGCAAACCTTTTCTCGATTGTGTTGGTACAACCATTTAAAAAACCAACTGGCGACTCTTAACAGTCCCATCGTCGACATCATACATGTCGGACCTTTTTCACTTGTTTTTTCAAACAAATCTCACCTAAAATGAGAACACCAAAGAACAAGTAACGGAAAGGGACACCCAAAAATCCTGACGTCGACATGTGGCGACTCTGCTGGGGACTCCAGTAAGAGGACTTAAGCCGCTATTACAATCTTTTCAAAACTATTATCTACTTGTGTGTGGATGTTGCATTTACATCGGATGAATGTGTACGAATGCATTTCCTTACTTAGTGCTTCGCACTATAACTGCTTTGTGATATTAGTGCTTTGCACCATATCTGCTTTTGATATTAGTGCTTTGCACATGTCATCATTTTCATACGGTGAGACCCGATGTATGTGAATGTATGTTGTGTTGTCCCTCCACCAGGAGGCTATCCCGTCGGTGTTTGATTACTGGACACGTGAGAAGACTAATTCTCCGAGGCTCAGGAAAGGCACCACCCAAATTCGCTCCAGTTGAAAGACCAGATTAACTTCCCGTCAAGTAGATTGCGATGATTTGGGAACCTTCATGCCAAAAAACCGCGAGAGTAACCTAAGATAGGTCAGCCTCTGATAAACCTAAAGTGGAGGAATGTCTCTTCATGCTCTCATTTCAAATTACTTGTAAACACAATTACTTGTAATTTCATTCCATATCTATCTCTATGCAATGAGAAATATGAAGAAATGTGTGCACATACATATTAACATGCAATAAACACCTGACACCCGTTGTGCAGGATAAAAATTCCTAAAACGGACACATCACATAGCATGTTATTGCATACATTCCCTAAAGACTAAACTATGCCAGTCTTTCGCAGGGAATCAATCGGACCTACTACCCGGTCAAAATCCAAAAAGGCAACAGGCCTATAGTCAATCATGTCGCCATCCGACTGGATCGAAATTAATCCATTTTCATAAAGAATTTGACGGATTAAGCAAGCAAATTACAGATTTGGTTGTTCTACTAAAAGAATTACACCAGTCTACACAGGGTCAGAAAATACCCGTACATATTAAATCCTCCGCACAAGGAGGAATCCCGGTCATTACCATACCTGAGCCATAGTTGGATGCGACCAACAAAACTCATGATGCTGCCCATCCCACTGAAGATCCAGACAGTGGTGACATAAAAAAGAAAGTCCTCCAAATGGAAGAGACCCTTCGCGCTATCAAAGGAATTGGAACACACGGGAGTGTTTCATATGCTGATCTATGTATTTTTCCTGGTGTTCACTATCCAGAAAAATTTAAAACTCCTGACTTTCAAAAATATGACGGGTTAAGAGATCCTTTTACACATTTAAAAGTCTTTATTGGAGAACTGGGATCCTATGCAGAGGATGAAAAACTCAGAATGCAATTATTCCAAAAGAGTCTAACTGGAGAAGCCCGTTTGTGGTACACAAGATTAGACGACTACAAAATCCATAGTTGGGAAGAGCTAGCACATGCCTTCCTCACTCAATACAGTTTCTAAACTCAGATGGCTCTTGATCGGTATCAAATTACCAAGATCAAGAAACAGTCTAACGAGTCTTTCAGAGAGTATGCTCAGAGGTGGAGACGCCTGGCTGCCCAAGTTAGTCCTGCCATGACGGAATCAGAAATGGTCATGACTTTCACAGACATACAAGAAGCTCCCTTCTTTGAGAGAGTTTTAGCCGGCATCGGCAAACCGTTTTCTGAAATTGTTAATCATGGGAGATGGTTAGGATGGGATTGAAGTCAGGAAATATTCAAGACCTAGCTGTACTCAAAGATGTTGCAGATCACATCCAATCTGGAAATTATGGGAACAACCCCCGGAGGGTCCATAAAAAGAAAGAAGAAGATGTTTCCCTGATACTACAGGGTCAAAAAGTCAATCAAAACATGCATATTCAAAGGAGAAACTACACTCCCTTTCCAGCACAGTCTACAAACCCTCCAATACCAAAAGGTGGAGAAGTCAAAAGCCCTCGAGTGTTTACACCCTTAGGGGATACCCTCGAGAACATTTTAAATATTCTGACAACACAGAAGAAAATCACGCATCTTCTTCCACCAGCCAGCCCTAATGGACGGGGTTTCAATGCTACCACGAAATGTGCTTATCATGTCGGCGCACCTAGACATGATACTCAGGATTGTTGGGCCTTGAAACACAAGATCCAGGACCTGATAGACAATGGAGAGATCATGGTCACTAAACCAGATCAACCTCACGTACAAGACAACCCTCTTCCTCAACACAAAGAAGAAGAGGTCAACATGATCAATTGGAGCAATGGACAGAATTCCAACTTCAGCTGTGCATCTTCCCAGACCCTCAACGACGGTGATGATAGATGGGATTATGCCAATTTCCAATTCACAATGGAACGAAAGATCAAAGCTCTCTGCAAACAAATTGAACAATTGGCGGAACTAGTAACTTATCAGCATCAAGTAACTCGCCAGTTAATCAGCCAGGAGCATGCCAGACTCCTACCTATTGTCATGAATATTCCTCGTCACTTTCTTCAGAAAATGAAATGCTGGAAGACAAAGTGACAAAGAGAGCAAATGCCAAAGCCCGCTTCGGATTTTGCCAATAAAAGGAATTCACCTATCCGGGGCCAACCTATGGAGGAAATTCTTCATATGTTAATCAATGAAGGAAGGATCAGTTCCCTTCTACCTCTAATCAACCCCCATTCGGGACGGTACAACTCTGAGGGAGTATGTCAATATCACTCCCAGTCTCATGGTCACAGCACAGAAGAATGTTGTGTACTCCGCCACCATATTCAAAATCTAATCGACAGTGGTGTACTGCGCTGGGCAGATAACGACACTGTGTTACGTGCAAGTGAGAATACAGTCCCTACTAAGTGGAAAAATGTGGTAGCAGTCATATCCACTGAAGCTGATGGGATTAATACCTTACTCACAACGCCAACAATTCAACTCTAGGGAGGAAACAATCCTTTGAAAGTGGCTGCTCCCAAGCCAATCAACTTGCCATGCAGAGCACAATATCATATTGTTAGCTTACGCAAGGTTTCGTGGAATTATGGAGAAGGTGAAGGATCCACCTCACATACAACTTCTACAATGTCGAAGGAAAATCCACTGTATCTCCCCCATCAGGTGATGAAGCCCACCACCAAATCAAAGGAGAAAATACCCATGGAGAAGATTGAAAAATTCCTCCGTGCTGTGGGTCATAATGAAGCTACGGTGGTTTTAAGCTTGAAAGAAGCTCCACAACAAATATCAATCTTAGACTTGGTCCTAACTTCCGAGAATCACCGAAAGGTCTTGTTAAAGGTTCTAGAAGAAGCCTATCTCCCGACATCAGTGGATACGGAAAAGTTTCAACATATGGTTGATCACATTTTCAACAACAATGTGATATCCTTCACTGCTGATGACATACCACCCGAAGGGACCGGTCATTGCAAACCATTGCACATTACAATCTTATCCTCTAGATATATGGTAGCCGGAGTCTTAATAGATGGAGATCCTCTCTGAGTATCTGCCCATACACTACCTTGGTGAAGATGAATATCAATCTCAACAGAATTCAGAGTAGCCATACTATCATCAAAGCTTTTGATGGAGCCCACCGTAACTCGGTCGGAGTAATTGAGCTACCAATAGAAATTGGTCCTCACATATTCTGCGTATCTTTCCATGTGCTCAAGATAGACTTGGGATACAACCTGCTCCTGGGACGACCATGGATTCACATGGCAGGGGCAGTCCCCTCCACTCTTCATCAACAGTTGAAATACATCATCAACAATAGCCTGGTCACAATTCAACGCGGAACAAAAATTCCTCAACGCCGGGACATGCCGTTCATCAATGCCAATGAGGACGTTGAACCAGTCAGTTTTCATGCTTTGGAAATAAGCAACACCCAATACCATGCTATTGGAGCACCATTGCCCGAACCTAAAATTTATGTCGAAGTAATGTTGGCTACTCAAGAAATGATGTCGTCGGGTCATAAGCCGGGACAAGGGTTAGGTAAAGATTGCCAGGGTATCAAGTACCCTATTCGCTTAACCAAGCAAGTGGAACAATTTGGGCTAGGCTATTCGCCACTCTAGTCACAGGAATCCTCATAAGCATCGCCAGATTCCTTCAAATTTCAACCATATGGCGCTTATCTTCGCCTTCAAACTCGAGTCCGCACAACCTCCCCAGTAAAGGTGCGGCCCAATGTAATGGCTATGTTATTTTGAAGCCAGATGCTGGGTGAAGGAGAAAGAAATCTTTGTTCCAAATCCCGCAGTGGAAGAAGAGGAAGGAAGAATCAAGCAAGACGTCATACGGATGATGTCCGGTATACGCATCATCGTTCATGATGAACATACCAACAGATACACCCCAGAAGATGATTGCCCAGACGTAATGGCCACCATTCGGGACAGGAAGGATGATGACAATCCCTCCATCACTGCGGTCCACCCGGACTTTACCCTTACCAATTGGAACAGCATTCCTTGCATTGGTCGCCAAGGGTAAAGCGGGCAGAAACTCTTTCTACCCTATAGATATAATAACTGCTTACTTTTCTTTATAGTATTAGCAGTTTATCTTGCCAGTATATGCTAACACTGTGTATGATCAACACATTTCATATATACTAAGTGAAAGCATATTTTGTTTCAGGACTCTGAATTTAGATGTGCATGTACTTGCGGATACGATGCCTCTCCTACACAAGGATTGTACCTTTGATGTAGAGATGAATTTAGCCTTGATGGATATACAGGATGACATTGAGGAGCCTCCAGAAATTCAAGAATGGGTCAAAGACAAACCCAAACCCAACCTTGATCAAACCACTTCTTTCAATCTCGGAACCTTAGAAAGCCCTAAGTTAATCCAGATTGGTTCAGACCTTACCCCAAACCAACGGAATGACATGGTTACGCTATTAACCCAATTCCGGGATGTGTTTGCATGGTCTCATGAAGACATGGTGGGTTTGTCCACTGACATTGTCCTTCATCACCTTCCCATTAAAAAGGGATGTAAGCCAGTCAAGCAGAAACTCAAGCGATTGAAACCTGAGTGGAGATTAAAGGTGAAAGAAGAAATTATGAAACAATTTCAAGCTGGCATCATCATGGTGTCTACATATCCTGAGTGGATATCCAACATTGTACCCGTGCCTAAACCTGGAGGGAAGGTGAGAGTTTGCGTAGATTACCGGGACTTGAACAAAGCTTGCTTAAAAGATAGCTTTCCCATGCCATTTATCCACATTCTCATTGACAATACTGGGCAATACGACATGTACTCCTTTGCTGATTGCTTTGCGGGGAACCATCAGATCATGGTTGCCGAGAAAGATCGTGAGAAAACTGCTTTCATCACTCCTTGGGGAACTTTTTGCTATAGACGGTTGTCATTCAGCCTTATCAATGCCGGAGCTACCTATCAACGAGCTATGCTGGCTCTTTTCCACGACTTAATGCATAAAGAGATTGAGATCTACGTGGATGACATCATTGTCAAGTCCCAGATGGAGGATGACCATATAGACCATCTCAGAAAGTTGTTCAACAGGTTGCGTAAGTACAACTTGAAGTTGAATCCAGCTAAGTGCACCTTTGGCATTAAATCAGGCAAGTTGCTAGGATTTCTAGTCAGCCACAAAGGAATAGAGCTGGATCCTGCCAAAATCCAAGCCATCACTAAAATGCCCCTTCCTCAGACAGAGAAGGAAATACGGGGATTTTTGGGAAGGATCAACTTCATCAGCAGATTTATCTCCCAACTCACAGCAACCTGTGAGCTAATCTGCAAGATATTAAGGAAGAACTCCTCCATGAAATGGAATAATGAGTGCCAGAATGCCTTCCTTACAATCAAGAAACAGCTAGTCAAAGCTTCCGTCTTGGTACCACCCAGGGATGATGTTCCCCTATTCATGTAATTGGCTCAGAAGTGACAATGCCATGGAAATTCGCATCTTTGGGACAAAAGATGATAGAGGCCAAGAGCGAGCTATCTATTACCTCAGCAAAAGGTTCAGCAGCAGTGAACACAAGTACACTCTAATCGAAAAGACGTGTTGTGCTTTAGCATGGGCCTCCATGAGGTTATAACATTACCTCCATGGTCACACAACCCATCTCATAACCCACGTGGATCCTCTCAAGTTCGTGTTCAACAAACCCATGTTAAATTATCGGCTGTCCAGATGGCAGTTGATCCTATAACAATTTGACATCTTATATGTGACTCAAAAGTCCATCAAAGGTCAAGGAATCGCAGAAACATATTTCCCAGATGAAGGAGTAATGATAGTGCAGCAACACCATCAGTACGATACGCACCAATCATGGAAGATGTATTTTGATGGAGTTGTTAATATGGAAGGCTCGAGCCGAGAAGCTTCTAGTATCTAATGACGGGAGAAAGATATCCTGTTGACGTCAAATTACAGTTTGTCAGCACCAATAATACGGCTAAGTATGAAGGCTGTCTCATGGGGCTAAAACTTGCTCGTTCGATGGGCATCAGACGTTTAACTGTCCTTGGAGATTCAGAGTTGGTAATCAGACAATCCACCGAAATCTATCAAACTAAGGAACTACATTTGCTGCCTTACCATCGGCAGGTTTTGAAGATGGCTTCGGAGTTCGAAGAAATCTCCTTTCTACATGTTCCTCGTAATAGGAATGATTTCGCGGATGCATTAGCAACTTTGGCATCCTTGATTCGCATATCAAACAAGGAACACTTGCCAAGCATCACAATTTCCCTGAATAAGGCCCCAGCCTATGGGAATTACATTGGAGAAGTATCGGATGAGCTACCTCCCATCCAACCTCCTTGGTATCAGCATATCAAGGAATATCTGCGAGATGGATCTATACCCACTGAGGCAAGCCTGACTAAGAAAAGGCGGATCCATCGACTTGCTATGAAGTTCTACCTGAGTAGAGATGCGCTCTACAAAAGAGATGCATGACTAAGTCTCCTCAGGTGTCTAGACAAAGATCAAGCCCAATGGCTTATGGATGAAATCCATGGTGGAATCTGTGGCCCCCACATGAATGGCCCCCTCCTTGTCAAGAAAGTCCTCAGGAAGGGACATTATTGACTATCTCTCAAGGCTGATTGCAACGACCACGTCAAAAGATGCTATCAGTGCCAGATTCATGGGAATGCTATACACGCCCCTCCACGGGAACTCCACAATATGAGTTCGCCTTGGCCCTTCTCAATGTGGGGAATGGACATTATCGGGCCCATCGAGCCTAAAGCCAGTAATGGTCACCGATTTATCTTCACCATGATCGACTACTTCACCAAGTGGGTAGAAGCAGCCTCCTTCCCTAGGGTCACTAAAGAAGTCATTATTGCTTTTATCAGAAACAATGTCGTGTGTCGATATGGACAACCAAAGCTGATTGTGTCAGACAATGCCAAGAACCTCAACAACAAAATGATGGAGGAATTATGCAGTAAATTCCACATCAAACATCTTAACTCTATCATCTATCGTCCAAGATGAGCGGTCTTCATTGAAGCGACTAACAAAAATATCAAGAAGATTATGCAAAAGATGTCCGCCAACCACAAAGATTGGCACGACAATTGCCTCTTACTTTGTTAGCCTCTGAAGCGCAATGCGATTTCCACCGGGCAACCCCTACACTTTAACCTATGGGATAGAAGCAGTGCTCCCCATAGAAGTTGAGATGGAATCTCTCAGAGTGTTGATCGACGCTCAGCTGGATGAAGACCAATGGTGTAAAACCCCAACTTTTTGAATAAAGATGAATTTTCTATAAATATTATTTTGAATATTATGGAGTGAAATTGATATAATGTTATAGTTGTGGGTAATATTTATAAATTTTGCAAAGTACGCAAGTTGTTATATAATATTCGATTGGCTCTGGGAATATTCATTTTTATAGGGAATATTCTGCATAACCAAGACAATCATTAGTGGACCCTACAACGGAATTATTGTCGATCGAGAAAGCGATAAAAAATAATACTTTATGAAAATAACGGCGGAAGTTTTACCGTTAACTGTTGAAACACCCGGTGTTAAAAGTACAGTAATACGCGTGGTTGCATAGTAGCACACGGTATTGATTATTGATGCTTACGTAAGAAGTCACTCATTTTTGCTTATTTTATGGATCCCCATTTACCCATTTTTCAAAATAATAGGTAGAAAGTTATTTTTTTTATAATAAAGGTGGGCCCACATGTGGGGCCCATGTGTGGAAAATGGGATGGCAGAGAATTTCAAATGGTTGATTCGGGTGGCTTGCATGTTTGTTGAATTATTAGATATATGTATATTATATATGTATATTATAATATATATGTATTATTTATGTATATATTATTAAAGCATGATAAATGGAGGGGATGGTGGTTCACGGGGGTGATAACCCGTGAACTTATATATATATAATATATATATATAATATATAATATATATATATTATATTTAAAAGATTTTGCTTTAAATATGGACCGTCGATTAAAGTAAATCAACTGGACCGTTCATGAGTGAGTTATTATGTATCCATTTTTTTCTATAAATAAGCTCATTCCTTCATTATTTTCTTTTAATTCAATTGAAACTCTAGAGAGAGAAAATTATAGAGAGAAAGAAGAAAATATTTCGCTACTTAACTACTCTTATATTCAGTTTCTTTTACAGTAAGGGGTGTTATTCTTTCTTATTCATGAAGAGAATTGTTGTTATTTCATTTCTTATTATTCGTTAGAATAACCTCGCTTACGCTGTGATCTACCCTATACTTGGTGACAATCTTCTATTATTCCGCTTTTTTATTATTACATTTGGAATATCATGTCTTCTGCGTTTTCTGTAGGACCTAATTCTAATTCCGCCTTTATTATTCTCATTGGAATATCCATGCATGCGTTTTACTTTGGGACCGATTCCGCCTCTTTATTATTATTCTCGCTGGAATATCCGTCATGCATGCATTTTACGTCGGACCTAGTTACATCTTTATTATTATTCTATTGGAACATCCCGCTCGGTTCAATTTCACCGACTGGTTCCGTTATTTATTATTCATTTGAATAACTGCATCATGCTAAGCACCGCACGCATGGTGATTTCTTTTATTATTCCATTCTTTATTATACTCAACAAGTTAAAGTTTTGACTTCTATACTCCATGAAATTAGTAGAATATCCTTGATATTTGCGCTTCATCTAAGTATCTTTTCATGGAAATATTCTTCCGATCATTCTTGAATTTTACTCTATAAAGCAAGATCATGTTGACAATTTGGACGTTATTAGTTCTCGGATAAAATAATTCTTGAACTTGTTTTATTGAATTCTTATATCATTGTCATCATCCTCATGTTTATATTTTGTTGAAAGTCATCTACGGGCTGTCAGAAAGTATGTAGATGGACTTGGTATGATTATGACTGTGGATTATTCTATTGTAATCACGATCGTAATGTTACAAATGATGTGGTAAAGTTCTCATTGGCCCGTAGTGCATTGATGGACAGTTGTTGGCATGATCATGACTATTAATGAATACACAAATATTCTTCGCCCGTAGTGCATGGATAATTGTGGTCGTGATACTAAAGAATATCCTCGTCAGAAAGCAGGGGTGATTCAATGATGTGGATTATTTATTGTCGAGTCCCGGTGATAATAAAGTGATGAAAAACCTTTTAATCATAAAAGATAGTAGATTTTATTTTCTACTTGACTCTTTTAATGGATCGCTTGTTCATTGCAGCTTAAACTTGTTGTCTATTATATTTTATCGGTTTAACATTATTGGAGACTAATGATAATTTATTCTCGCATTATCTTAGTCATAATATTTCTTATCGGGCTAGTTGAGCTCACCCTTTCTTTCACCGTTTCTTCGTGAAATGAGAATATAGCCGACCGAACTAGTCTGGGAGCGAGTAATGGTCCAGAGGATAGCATTAGTAGTCCTCACTATTCTGCGTGAAATAGTGTGATAATAATTGTAATGAGGACTCCTTTTGAGTTTGTATAATCTCTCGATAGACAATATTTGTATTCAAACTCACGGTTTATGTTTTGTCGTATTGTACACGACAGGTTGTATTAGTAAGTTGTATTTGAATTTCGTACTCATGTATATCTGGCACCCAAGATGGGTGATGTATACCTAATTTTGGGGCGCCACAACAGTATCAAAGCTTAGGGATATGATCCTCGCTAAGATGTGAGACTAGAACTAGGAGGGGAGAGAAGGGGAATTCCTTCGCTAGTATGACCTACTTAAATTTATTTTGAATTTAAATTGGTTGATCAGAGTTTAGAGATAATATGTTACATGTCAACTAACCTTGTTTTGTGACAAGATTCGAAAATGACATCCGAGAATTTTGAGAATAGCAATGGAGGACAACAGACCAGATTGAGTCTTCACATATCAATAATCAGGAGAATGTATCGTGAAGGCGACAATCCTCATGCAAACAACAACACCGACCAAATGATGAATGATGGATTATTCGAGGCTTTATGCAATTCATGCAACAAAGAAAGTAGAGCAGCCCTATCCAAAATGTAGGTGAAAACATCGAAACTCTGGGGTCACCGCTAAACAGATTCAAGGAGCCGGGACCACCGGAGTTTAAGGGAGAGCCAAAACCACTTATGGCGGAAGCATGGATAAAGCGAGATCACCAAGATATTTGATGTCTTGGGATGCTCCGAGGAGAAAAGGTTCCTTGCCACCTTTATGTTGCGCTGCGGAGAGGCGAGACATTGGTGGGAATCCAGAAACGTACTCAAACCGCCAGATCAAGATGTCTTGGGAGAAGTTCCAAGAGTCGTTTCAACGATAAATACTTTCCCAAAGTATTCGTCACATGAAAGAGGTGGAGTTTATCAAATTGGAGCAAAACAATATGACCGTGTCGCAATACGAGGCAAAATTTACGGAGTTATCTCGGTTTGCGTCCCACTTGGCGGATAATAAAGAGAGAATGGCGTGAATGTTTTTAAGAGGTTTGAAGCCGGAGATACGTCAACATCTTATTTCTCATAAACTGTGTTTGTATTCAGATGTTGTAAATAGGGCTCAGTTGGTGGTGCGCGATAACGAGTCAACGCAACCAAAAGAGAGCAGCCGGCAAAATGATAATACCAGTGAGACCATTCATCGAAGCGGTGACAACAAGCGTGGAGGGAATTAACAGGCCAGAAATGGTAACCACTTCGGTGGTAATTAGGGCCAAAACAATAAGAATGGACATTTCAAGAAGAGGAGATTCAACAATGATGGAAAGACGTCAGCACCAGCACCCGTTGTTAAGGAAGGAGAAAGACCACCTATCATATGCTTCAAATGCAGAGGGGAGGGACACATCAGTCCAAACTGCGCGATGCCACCCAAAGCCTGTTATAATTGTGGAAGAGAAGGTCACCTAGCCCAATTTTTTCATTCACCAAAGACAAGTTCAGCTAGGATAGAGGCACCAAAGGCCGTCCCAGAAAAGTCAAAGCCGATGGTGCAAGGGAGAGCATTTTTTGTGACCTCCCAGAAAGCAAGGAACCCGAACGAGGTCATCACGGGTAGGCTCATCATAAACTCTAGCGAAGTCTATACCTTATTTGATACCGGTTCTACTCATTCTTATATTTCTCCTACTTATACCAACGATTAAATTTGACTCCGGAGAAATTAGACTTTGACTTATCTGTGGAAACTCCGTTGGGAGAAACCTTCATTACATCCACGGTTTATAAGTCTTGTTTGGTTCAAGTTGGTACCCACATTACCTGTCGATCTTATTGCATTAAAAATACTTGCATTTGATGTAATTCTAGGGATTGATTGGTTAACTACTCATCATGCAAAAATTGATTATTTTCGTAAGGTTGTTAACTTTCATATTCCTAATCGACCTATTATGAGAATTCAAGCAACCAACCCATTAAAATCAATCACTGTCATCTCAAGCCATAAAGCTATTCGTTTATTAAAAAACGGATGTCAAGCTTTCTTAGCTCATGTCACTGATCTAAACAAAAATACGCCGCTTTTGAATAATATTTCTATTGTTAATGAATTTCCGACGATTCCTCAAGAACTTCTGGCCTACCCCAGAGCGTGAAATTGAATTTTGTATCGACCTTGAACCCAAAGACAAAACCCATTTCTAAAGCCCCATATCGAATGGCTCTATTGAACTTCGTGGAGTTAAAGACTCAACTGCAGGAATTGTTAGACATTGGCTTTATTCGTCCCCTAGTACTTCTCCTTGGGGTGCTCCTGTTCTATTTCGTGAAGAAGAAAGATGGGACTATGCGACTTTGTATTGATTATCTGGAGTGAATCATGTCACCATCAAAAATAGGTACCCATTGCCACGTATTGATGACCTGTTTTGACCAATTGTAAGGAGCCAAATTCTTTTCAAAGATTGATCTTCGTCCGGATATCACCAATTGAAGATTAGAACCGATGACATTCCAAAGACGGCGGCCGTAACTCCCGATGCGGGCATTATGAATTCCTAGTCATGTCCTTTGGATTGACTAATGCTCCTGCTTCCTTCATGGATATGATGAACCGAGTATTCAAGGAATATTTGGATCACTTTGTGGTCGTCTTTATTGATGACATCCTTATTTATTCCAAAAGCCGTGAAGATCATGGGAAACACTTGAGGCTGATACTCCAAAAGCTTTGTGAATATAAGCTTTATGCCAAGTTGAAGAAATACGAGTTCTGGCTTGAGGAAGTAGCATTCCTTGGGCACGTGGTATCAAGTCATGGAATATCTGTTGACCCAGCAAAGATTGAAGCTATTCAAAGCTTGGAGCAACCTAAATCAGTGACCGAAGTACGTAGCTTTCTCGGCTTAGCTGGTTATTATCGGAGATTCGTAGAAGGGTTTTCTCGAATCGCTACTCCACTAACTCAGCTGACTCGGAAAGATACAAAGTTTGGTTGGAGCGAGGAATGTGAGAAGAGTTTTCAAGAACTAAAGAGGAGACTCATTTCAAAGACTGCTCGACAATACCATCCGGTTCGGAGGATTTGTCATCTCTAAGTGATGCTTCGCAAAGGGTTAGGATGTGTTCTCATGCAACATGGGAAAGTCATAACCTATACGCCTCACAACAACTCAAAGAATATGAGAGGAATTATCCTACTCATGATCTAGAGTCAAGCATTGTTATCTTCACACTAAAGATTTGGAGGCATTACTTGTATGGGGAGAAAGTGGAGATCTTTACAGATCATAAAAGCCTCAAATATTTCTTCACTCAAAAGGAACTCAACATGTGACAACGATGTTGGCTTGAACTATTGAAAGATTATGATCATACCATCCAATACCATCCCGAAAAGCTTAACGTGGTAGCCGACGATCGAGAGTAAGATCATACGCGAGTACGAAAAGTAATATTGACAACACAAAAGCCCATTTTGTGTGACTTGCAAAGGATGGAGATAGAGTTAAAGACTCCAGGGACCCATGTTATGATGGTGAATATACGAGTAGAACCGACTTTAATTGATAAAGTTAAAGCTGCTCAAGCTACAGACCTGGAGCTGATGCGTATGAAGAAGAAAGTGCAAGAAGGTGCTATTCCGGAAGCAAGAATCGATGAAGAAGGAATACTTCGGGTCAACTCTAGACTTTGTGTTCCTAACGACCCTGATTTAAAGTATAAAATCATGATGGAGGCGCACAACACACCGTTTGCAATCCATCCTGGGAGTACCAAAATGTATTGTGATCTTCGTCATACATTTTGGTGGAACAATATGAAGAGAGAGATAGCACTGTTTATCTCAAGGTGTCTAACGTCTCAACGAGTTAAGGCGGAGCATCAAGTACCAAAAGGTCCATTGCAACCACTTGAAATTCCAGAATGGAAGTGGGAACACATTACCATGGATTTCGTTACCGGTCTTCCTAGGGTTTCTCAAGGTATAGATGCGATTTGGGTCATTGTTGATAGATTGACCAAGTCTACTCATTTCTTACCGATACGAGAAACTTATACACTTGAACGTCTTTCTCGTATGTACATAAACGAGATTGTAAGACTGCATGGTATGCCAGTATCCATAGTTTCTGATCGAGACCCAAGATTCACTTCACGATTTTGGGTTAGTTTGAGTAAAGCTATGGGCATAGATTTTACGATTTAGCTCTAAGATATCATCCTCGCAGACGGACGGACAATGGAGAGGACTATTCAAACTCTTGAAGATCTATTAAGACTCGTGTCCTTGATTTCAAGGAAGTGGGACAAGTTCTTACCATTGGTGGAGTTTTCCTAAAGAACAGCTTATCAAGCAAGTATTGGCATGGCTCCATTCGAAGCGTTGTATGGAAGAAAATGTCGTTCTCCAGTATGGTGGGATAAGGTGGGTGAAGCAACGTTATTGGGACCGGAGTTGGTACGTATGACTACGGAAAAGATTCAAATGATCCGGCAACGTATAAAAACCTCACAAGATCGATAAAAGAGTTATGCTGATCTTCATCGAAAGGACGTGGAATTCGATATAGGAGATCATGTGTTGTTACGTGTTGCTCCATGGAAAGGAGTTACGAGATTTGGAAAGAGAGGAAAGCTCAATCCTCGATTCATCGGCCCATTTTTAATCCTTGATCGAGTAGGAACTGTGGCCTATAGACTCGCTTTACCGCCAAGTATGTCTCGTGTTCATAACGTTTTTCACATATCCATATTACGTAAATATGTGGAAGACCCAAATCACATTATTGAGTTAGAACCGGATGAAATAGCGAAAGATTTGACGTATGAAGAGGTTCCTGTTCAAATCGTGGATAAGAAGGAACATATTCTACGCTCCAAGGTTATACCTCAAGTCAAAGTTTTGTGGAGAAACCACGATGTTGAGGAAATGACTTGGGAGTTAGAATCTGAAATGAAATCAAGGTATCCTTACCTCTTCAATATACCAGGTACGTACCCAAATTTCGAGGGTGAAATTTCATAAGAAGGGGAGATTGTAAAACCCTAACTTTTTGAATAAAGATGAATTTTCTATAAATATTATTTTTGAATATTATGGAATGAAATTGATATAATGTTATAGTTGTGGGTAATATTTATAAATTTTACAAAGTACGCAAGTTGTTATATAATATTTGATTGGTCGGGGAATATTCGTTTTAACAGGGAATATTCGTACAACGGCAAAATCATTGGTGGACCCCACGACAGAATTATTGTCAGATTGAGAAAACGACAAAAAAATACTTTATGAAAATAACGACGGAAGTTTTACCGTTAACTGTTGAAACACCCAGTGTTAATAGTACAGTAATACGTGTGGTTGCATAGTAGCACACGGTATTGATTATTGATGCTTACGTAAGAAGTCACTCATTTTTGCTTATTTTATGGATCCCCATTTACCCATTTTTCAAAAATAATCGGAAGAAAGTTATTTTTTTATAATAAAGGTGGGCCCACATGTGGGGCCCATGTGTGGAAAATGGGATGGCAGAGAATTTCAAATGGTTGATTCGGGTGGCTTGCATGTTTGTTGAATTATTATATATATGTATATTATATATGTATATTATAATATATATGTATTATATATATATATTATTAAAGCATGATAAATGGAGGGATGGTGGTTCACGGGGTGTGATAAACCCGTGAACTTATATATATATAATATATATATATATATATATATATATATATATATATATTATATTTAAAAGATTTTGCTTTAAATATGGACCGTCAAATTAAAGTAAATCAACTGGACCGTTCATGAGTGAGTTACTATGCAATCCATTTTTATATAAAATAAGCTCATTCCTTCAATATTTTTTTATTTAATTCATTGAAACTCTAGAGAGAAAATTATAGAGAGAAAGAAGAAAAGATTTTGCTATTTAACTACTCTTATATTCAGCTTTTTTTACTGTGAAGGGTGTTATTCTTTTTTATTCATGAAGAGAACTATTGTTATTCCATTTCTTATTATTCTGTTGAAATAACCTATATACACGATTCTCACCCTATACTTGGTGACATTCTTCTATTATTCCATCTTTATTATTCTTTGAATATCTTGTCTCATGCGTTTTTTTACCGGACTCGATTCCGATTCGCTTTTTTATTATTATTCGTTGAATATCCTCGTCTCATGCGTTTTTACATCGGACCTGGTTCCGTCTTTATTATTATTCTCATTTGAACATCCCGCCGGTGTGAATTTTGCTCGACTCGGTTCCGTTATTTATTATTCTCGTTGAATAACTGCGAATCATGCTAAGCACCGCATGCATGGTGATTTCTTTTGTTATTCCAATCTTTATTATACTCAGTTGGTTAAAGTTTTGACTTCTATACTCCATGAAATTATTAGAATATCCTTGATATTTGCGCTTCTTCCAAAGATTCTTTTCATGGAAATATTCTTCCGATCATTCTTGAATTTTACTCTACAAAGCAAAGATCATGTCGACAATTTGGGCGTTATTAGTTCTCGGATAAAATAATTCTTGAACTTGTTTTATTGAATTCTTATATCATTGTCATCATCCTCATGTTTATATTTTGTTGAAAGTCATCTCGTATTCTGTAGTGTATAGATGGACTTGGTATGATTATGACTGTGGATTATTGATTGTAATCATGATCGTAATGTTACAAATGATGTGGTAAAAGTTCTCATCAATTCCGTAGTGCATTGATGGACGCTTGTTGGCATGATCATGACTATTAATGAATACACAAATATTCTTGGCCCGTAGTGCATGGATAATTGTGGTCGTGATACTAAAGAATATCATTGGCCATAGTGTAGGGGTGATTCGATGATGTGGATTATTTATTAAGCTGAGTCCCAACGATAACAGTGATGAAAAACCTTTTTAATCATAAAAGATAGTAGATTTTATTTTCTACTTGACTCTTTTAATGGATTGCTTGTTCCGCTGCAGTTAAACTTGTTCCCTATTATATTTTATCAGTTTAACATTATTGGAGACTAATGATAATTTATTCTGCATTATCTTAGTCATAATATTTCTTACTGGGCTAGTTGAGCTCACCCTTTCTTTCACTATTCTCTTCAGGAAATGAGAATATAGCTAGGACGAGTCGGGGAGCGGAGTAATGGTCCAGAGGATAGCATTAGTAGTCCTCACTATTCTGTGAAATAGTGTGATAATAATTGTAATGAGGACTCCTTTTAAGTTTGTATAATCTCTGGTAGACAATATTTGTATTCAAACTCACAGTTTATGTTTTGTCGTATTGTACACGATAGTTGTATTAATAAGTTGTATTTGAGTTCTGTACCATGTATCTGGCGACCCAAGATGGGTGATATATACCTAATTTTGGGGGCGACACAAATGGGTACAAGACAGGTATCACCAATTGTCTCTAATAAACGAAAGGCGAACCGCGGCTATCTTCCATGGTCAGTTATATCAACAAAGGATCGCCAGATCCTACAACGAAAAAGTCCGGCTACAGCAGTTTAAACAACATGACTTGGTTTTGAAAAAGATTCTTGACAACCAAGATCAGGCTAAAGGAAAATTCGCTCCTAACTGGGAAGGCCCGTTTATTGTCAAGGAAATATTGACAGGAGGCGCTCTCAAATTGCAAGAAATGGACGGCGATGAATTTTTTCAACTCATCAACTTAGACACCGTGAAACGGTATTATGTCTAAAGTAACCAGCAAACATCCTGGTGCATAATCATCAGGTCACCAGTCATTCCGGTTCTTTAACCCTTGACCACCTACAACTTATCTACACTTTGCCCTTCAGGGAAACGTACTTTTCAAGCCAGCAGCCTGGCTTTCTCCTTTGCGCTCATACAATTCAGGTCATCCCACTGCGGATTGAACCTCTTCCGTTTGCAGTTTGGCTACCCATACCTGGGATCAAACTTCTCGCACCTCTGATTTATCCTCAACTTAGATTAAACTTTCTCCTCCGGAACTCGACCGCACGTGGGATTACGCTTTTGTCTCATACGAGGGGCTTAACCACGTCGACCTAATCTCCTCTTCAATAGGAGTACGTAGGCAACCATTTCATATGGCCCGGTTGCAATAAAACAAAAACAACAAAAACATTTGTACCCTCTTCTCCTCACAAAAACAACCAAAAACATTCCTACACCATGTCAGCCATATACAGCGTTGAACCTCTTACACCAGGTTTGAACTACGCAGACCTGATCTACTCTTCAATAGGAGTACGTAGGCAGCCATTCATGGTGTAGTCTCACCCCCTACTAAAACACAAACCATTGTCAACTGGTACTGGGATCATCCTTCAATACACTATATTTCATTTGGCTTTAGACCAAAGGGGTGGAATTACCTAGACTCCTCCCAAATAGGAGATCCGGCGACCATCTAAGCTGAGGTCATACCTCGAAGAGCAACACCAAACCATAAGAGGTGGAATTAACTAGGCTTCTCCTAAATAGAAGTACTGGCGACCATCTGTGGTGTGGTCAATCTCAGAGAGGAAAGCCACACTCCTCTACACATTCTCCATTCAGAAACAAGTCCCAAGACACCAAAGATGGTAGGGATACATAGATCAATGATCCATTCTGTACTATCTAGAGACAACTCAATGTCCATCCACCCAGGAGGAATTCAGAATACATCAAGATCACAAGCCACAAGCAAAGAAAGCAAAATATCAAGCAAAAAGCAAGGCATATCTAAAAGGGAAGTGATCCAAAATATATTTCGTCAGATATAATGTTGTTTGATATATATACAATGTGAATCAGACAGAAAAATGGCTAAACTAGTCTGTGCAGGTAAATACAAGTTCATCTACAAGTCAGGGTATATGCGTGTTAACAAACCCAACATGGCGTCCCTCTCCGAAGATGGAGGTGAAGTTGTGGTCTCCTGTACGAGAATATTCACACGACCCAACAGATCTGTAGTCATCTGCATGATGACCATATGTTCATCAATATAAGCGCTCATCTCTGCGATTATACCAGTGGTAAGGGACCTCACTGCAGTACTATCTGTGACAGCTACATCCCGGGCAGATATAGCATTATCCCGCTCAACTATCACTACATCTCTGTCTGATATGGCCTCATCCCGCTCAACAACAGAGGCATCTCTACGAGCGAATGCCTCGTCTCTCTCCAATAGAGCGGCGTCCCTCACATCAAGAGTAGTCAACATCATAGATTGAATCTGATCTCTCTCAAAGGTCATCAGATGAAGACTCGCGCTCGGCATCGCGCCGAAAGTCTTTGAATCACAAAAGTACTGGTACTAGGAGAATCCGGAAGAAATGCTGGCAACCCAGCAGTGGGCTCCTCCTCGATGTAGGTATCAATGTCCTCTATAGGCTCTACATCGTCTAACTCACTCTCCGGTACTGCAAATACTGCTGCAGCCGATAAAATATTTGTCTCCATCCATGCGAAGTACTCTGCAAAATAACCAGGATAACTGATAGAAAAAGCAGCTATCTCACGCTGATCCCAGCAAGCGTATACACGAGATCAGTCCTCTGCGGAGAGGTATCGAGAAGCTGAACGTTGACCTGTCGCCCCCTCGAAAGGATGAAAATCCTATAACTGGTCGAACTGCGACATCACGGCCAGTGGGTGATAAGTAGTCACGCCCCTCAAACCAGCCAAAGGGAGGAAATCCATGCCTGGAGCGTGAGTAATGAAGCTATATGGTGAGCAAAGCCTCGATCACAACAATATGCTAAATGGATCTCTGATGTCTACCAAAAATGCAGACCAGGACTGAGCATCTATACACTCCGACGGCTGAAAGGAGTATGACATGGCCACATCATGGGAGAAACAATACCCATACCGTCTAAGGGTACCAACCGGTCGCAAGTGTGACATAAACCACACATACAGCATGACCGAACTCCTAGTGAACACTCCTGACGGGTAAGTACAAGAAGAAGATGTTGATCGCAGAGTCTCTCGCCACTTAACATAGCACAATGATATGGTACGACCCTCTCTGAGAGCTCTCACGGCCATGATAACGCCTATATCTATCTCATCCATATACCGTGGCATGTACACATATGACAGTACACATAGCATCAGTACATCAACTCTGGCCAAATGCCAATGATCCTCCGACACGGTGAAATCCCCGGAATGTTGTGAGTAGCTATCCTCCGCGCTAAATCTGTCATACAGAAAACGCTGAGATATCACATGGCCAGATGTCAGTTCATCCTGCATTACTCTGCGCCTCATGAAAGTAGTATGCACACAAGCCAATCATGTTTGATGATAAAGCATATACTTTGTAACAATCTTATTCATTTATTAATAAAAAGTATAAATTTATTAAAGGCTTTTAATTATCTACATGATGCTGTTTTATAATATGTGATAAACCCATAGTTTTAAGCAATGCTTTTAGAATAATGATGATGATCATTCTAATGAGATCTAAATTCTTAGAAAGCTTAAAACTAAAATAGTTCCCAATCATTGGATTACTAAATTGGGGATTAGTGAATCCGGATAGATTGGTACATACGCTGTGCTTGCTCATTGGATGAGGATGATTGATCTCATGATCATTTGTGTGGAGACACTAAAAGCAAGTATGTAGGTGCTTATTAGAGAATAAGTTCACCGAACGTGGCTCGCTAAGGAATACCTAATGGAGTTTTATTTGCATGTCAATAGGAATTTCTGTAGTGATAGTAGTACAAGTAATCCTTGGACTTGAGATCATCATAGTATCTTGTGTATGATGAGTTATACTTTGACTTATTCCTTAAGACCCTTAGGGTATATCAAAGGGTATGCTTGGGTATAATAAATTGTACATGGAGATAATGTATGATCAATAAAGAATCTACCACTTCTAATAAAAGAAGAGAAATGTCCTATGTGATTCGATAAATGACAACCCAAAGAGTCCTTGGTTAAGGCGTAATGAAATTAGAAAGGAGTTTCTAATTTGCATTATTTGAGTTGTGCATTTAAGAGTCGAAATACATATAATTAAATAAAATAAGACTTGACAAGAATTCCATGTCTTATATTTAATTGGGACATCAGTATGGTGGAAGGATTGAATTATACAGTAACTATTTACTCAAAGGTTCTTTAATGATTAATGTTGAAATCTATATTATCCGGAAAGTCGTTGATCGCTAGGGAGGCTTATCCCTATTGTAGAATAAATATTATTTAAATAAATTAATTGTTTAATTTATTTATTTAAATAAGATTAGAATTGTTCTAATTGATTTATTCACAACTAGGTTTAATATGGAGAACCTAAAGGGTCACACCATAAAAGGAAGAATAATTATTTAAGAAGTTAATGGCATAATCGTAATAATATGTTAAGTATATTTAATTTAATCTATGGTGATAGAATAAATTAAATAGCTTAATATTTATTATTTAATATTTTAGAAATATTAAATATAAATTAATAAGAGGAGTCTTATTAATATTATTACAATTATTATTATTTTAATTTCTAAAAGAGTTTAGGAATTAATTTAATATAAGTACTCTCATTTATTCCTAATTGGATTAGGAAGGAAAATTAGTTAAAGGAGTTTAATTAATTATCCCTAATAAGATTAGGGAGCTTAATTAATTAAAAGAATTTAATTAATTAAATAAAACCCAATTCCTTAATTGTTAAGATGGGTTGCCCACATCTATAAATAAGAGGAGTCTTATTAGGTGTGGAATGGGTTGTTGATTTTTCAACATACGTAATAATTCCAATTGTTGGGAGAGTACACCCTTTCTATAGAGATAGAAAACTAGGGTTTAGCCAACCACCCATCTTCTTGAATTTATTCTTCCTTGGTGGATCACCTCTAGAGGCCAAACATTTGGGTGGCTAACGTTGATCAAAGGAAGGAACCAAACCCGGTGGATTCAAGTTGAACGCGAAAAGGATTGGAGGTGAACTTGTACCTGAGGAAGCTCGATCTTCAAGGGTATGATTCTTGTTCATCTTTTTCGTTTAATTAATAATTATTCATAAAGGATGATCCGGGTATATGGTTTGTAAATTTTTTAAACTCTGATTTTACACGCTTCCGCACTTTTTATGCAATTTGATTGCGTTATGAATATTACAAACCTAACAGTGGCATCAGAGCCAAACTTTTATGCAAATTATTAATTGTTCAGATTTGATATGTATATTGATATGTGTTTAGAACAATTTTATTGGGCATAATTTTGTTGTATAAAATTTAAAAAAAAAAAAACCGTGAGTCACATGGCAAGGATTTAGCAAAAAAAAAAAAAAAAAAACCGGACAGCCACGTGAATCAGGATGTTTCAAAATAACTTTTTTTTTTTAACAAGGACAGCCATGCACGAAAATTAAAAAAAAAAAAAAAAAAACCCGGCATATTTTTTTTTTTCAAAGTTAATAAGTGCCGTTTTTTTTTTGATCAAGCTGCACGTTTTTCGAAATAAAAAAAAAAAAAAAAGGGAACAAGCAGCATGTTAACAGGTTAAAGAAGCACGTGGCATGTTACAAGTTTTTTTTTTAGCGGTAAAGGAGTGCACGGGTTTTAATAATTATAACATATATATATATATATTATATATATATATATATATATATATATATATATATATATTTTAGTTTGTAAAGTAATATATATATATTATATAAGTATTACATATATAATATATATATTTTAATAATTTTATAATTAAAATAAAAGTTTATTTTAATTTTAAAATAAAAGGTTTATTTTAATATTAAAATAAAAGAGTTTATTTTAATTTTAAAATTGAATTTCATGCTAACTAATTAGAGTTGGAATTGGATTCCATGATAACTAATTGGAGTTGAAATTGTATTCCATCTTTCCTTAAATGAAGGAGTTTATTTAGATATGAAATATGATTTCATATTATTCAAAATAAAAGAGTTTATTTGTGAATAGGAAAGAGAATCCTAATTTTCTTAAATAAAGGAGTTTATTTAAATATGGAATAAGATTTCATATTATTCAAAATAAAAGAGTTTATTTGTGAATAGGAAAAATAATCCGTGTTTCCTTTAATAAAGATTTTTTTTCTACATGGAATTGGATTCCATAATTAATTAAAATAAAAGAGTTTATTTTAATTAAAGATTTTTTTTTTACATGGAATTGGATTCCATAATTAATTAAAATAAAAGAGTTTATTTTAATTAAAGTTTTATTTAATATATATATATGGAATTGGATTCCATAATTAATTAAAATAAAGGAGTTTATTTTGATTAAAATTTTGATTAAAATAAAATAGTTTATTTTATTCAAAATTGGATAAATTAAAATAAAATAGTTTTATTTTGATTTAAATTTGGATTAAAATAAAGGAGTTTATTTTGATTCAAAAATTAGATTTTATACTAACTAATTTTGCCCATTAAATGATATCAATATATATATTAAATGTTTATTATTCATGAGATGAATGTTATTTATTGATGCATATGGTGATGTGTATGATAATAAATGGGATTGATTATGGACTATTGATTAAATGCGATTGGATTTTATTTTAGTTGGATGCATGAATGTATGTGTTTTATTAAATGGGGTCTGCAGATTTCGCCTTCTCTAATTTTTCTTAATGTAAATTCTATCTCCTCCTATGTACTTCCCCTCGATCACGATCAAGGTTTCTATTTATTTTAAATAGTTTTGTAATAGGAATATTTAGAATTATTTTGAAAAATTAGAGATCAGGGACAAGAAAGCGCTTGAAGACCCGTTTTTGTAATGGAGCCGGGTTTAAATGTAATTGTTATATTTAAATATTATTTCGCACCCCTAGGGTTTGACCTTTTGGTTCACTTGGTGGCTCTAGTGAACCAAACTAGAATAAAAGTCCATAATCAATCAAGTGTAGAATATAGTATTCTATATGTGCATGCTTATAATATATATATATTATATATTATGCAAACATGCTTCGCATGTTCATTAATACGAATATTTTATTTTTTATATATATATGTGCATGCTTGCGCTAAACAAGATGAGACAAATTAATAACAAACCCCTCAATTTTTAATATTAAGTCCTAAGCGTTCAAAGATATTTGGAATATCGAACATCGCCTTTCTAGCATGATAAAATTAATAGAGTATTAAATATTTAATATGAGTTTGTTGTGTCACCACAAGGCAAGTATTAAGTATTTAAGATGTTAATTTATCACATTTGATGCTTATAAAGAAAATTGAACAATATTGTTTTGTTGTGTCACCACAAGGATGATATTTTTCTTTTTTGAATATATGGAGTGCTAGGTCGGACTTAACTTGGATAATTTTGATTCGGATGTGCCACCACTTGATCAAAATAATCTAAGAGGCAAAATACAAGGAGTTGCATAGTTGATGTAATTGACAAAAAGTTTCTACCTATTTATTTATATATAGTTTGTTGTGTGTCACCACAAGGCTATATACATTTGAAATGGGATCCTTATTCTCACTAGCAAATCTTTAATTAGATTTTCTTAGAACTATATAAGTGAGGGTAATATAGTTTGAAGAAAATAGTGGGAGATACCAATTTAAAACAAGACCTAATTTATTTTGGTAATTAATAATAGAATGTATGTTAAAATGTTGTTAATTACAAATTCATTTACAGAATTTTACAATGTCTAAAATTACTATCACTGCGAAGCATATTAGATGCTAAATTAATCAAACTGAATTAAACGGATTGGTTAAGGAATTTGAGAATAGTTCTCATAAGCTGAAAAGCTATCTTATGTCCTTAATACGCCTATCCCTGCAATGGTTGCAGACAATGCCTCTGAGGAAGACATTGGTACTTTTAGAAAGTGGCAAGATGATGCACAGTTGGCTCAATGCATCATGCTCGCATCTATGAGTAACGAGCTTCAGCGTCAGTATGAAACTATGGATGCTTCTACTATATTCCTGCACATCAAGTAGTTGATGGTGAGGAAAGTAGGACTGATAGATATCAGATATCTAAAGAGCTCTTCAGATCTAGAATGGCCAATGGCACTACAGTACAGATAAAAGTCCTTAACATTATCAATTTGATTGATCAATTAGGACAACTGGTTTTGTCATGGATGGAGAGTTGAGTCAAGATTTGATCTTGCACTCACTCCCGGACTCCTTTCATAATTGTTGTGAATTTTTCATATGAACAAGCTAGATATCAGCCTCGCTGATTTGCTTAACATATTGAAAAATGTTGAGAGTCACTTTCCAACCAAGAAAGACCAAGTCTTACTGGTAGGGGCCAAAGGATCTTCTGAAAAGAAGAACGATTCAAAGAAGGTAAAAAGAAAGGCATAAACAAAGGATAATAAGAACAAAACTGATACGGATAGCAAAGGAGTTTGCTTCCACTGCAATAAGCCTGGACACTGGATAGAAACTGCAAGAAGTATATTGCAGAGGCTAACCAAAGAAGCTTAGTGAAGTTTCGGTTACAATACAGTTTTTGTTCATGATTGAAATAAATTTTTCTTTAAGTCAATGTTCTACTTGGGTATTGGATACCGGCTTTGGTTATCATAAATATAGATTTATGAAGGGACCAAACAGAAGTAGAAAGCTAAACAAATATAAGTAATCCTATGTGTGGAAAATGAAGCAAAGGTTGCTGCATTAGCCATAGAAACTTATAGTTTAGCAATGCCTACGGGAAAATCTATTAAGTCAATAAGTTGTTATTGTATTCCAATTCTTGTTAGAAACATTATTTCCGTTTTATTGTTGGACAATAAAAATTTTGGTATTATAATTTAGAACAATTGTTGTTCTATTTATAATAATAATGTTTTGTATAGAACTGGAATATTACTTAATAAATTTTGTATACTTGACTTACGTGAAAAATATATTTTGCAAATTGAACAAACTAGTATAAGAAAAGGAGATGATCATTCAAAGAGTTGAATGTGTGTATTTGCTGAAATACAATTGTGAATTATTTGAAAGGTTCAAAGAATTAAGAAGTGAAACAAATTGACAATGTATTAAGATTCTTTGATTAGATCAAGGAATAAATACTTGTGCAATAAGTTTCTAGATCATCTCAAATGGTTTTCTCATAATGGACACATCCCGACACGCAATAATTGATTGATGTATCCGAATGAAAAATCGTACCTTGTTGGACATGGCATATCCATAATGATTTTACCGACATTCCAAAGATCCTTCAGGGTTATGTCCGAGAAATGGTCGCATATCTACAAAAGGGTAACCTCAAAATCCACCCCAAGAAGACTCCATAAAAGTTATGGACAGGGAGGATTCCTAATCTTAAGTATGTTAAGTTAAGGGGTTGTCCAACTTATGTGAAAATGTTTCAAAGGATAAGCTTGGGACAAAATTTGACATGTACAGATTTGTGGGACATCCTAAAGTAAGTTTAGGGTAAATGTTCTATGATCCTACTTAGCAAAAGGTGTTTATTGCGAAACACGCTTCCTTCTAAGATAAAGGTGTTTATCATTGAAAGGGCTAGTGGGAGGATAATAGATCTTGAAAAGTTCAAGAACCACAAAACACTATAAGTCAAATAAGAGGAACCTGTAGATAGACCTATTATACCACAACCCGAATCGTAAAACGGAATAGTCACCAAGATACCGGGAGGTATGGATTCATCATGGATGATGATGATGAGGTACACATCATAGAAGATGATGATCCAGTTACATACGATGAGGTAAGAGTTCTAGTGTGTACAAAAGGGACAGTGGGAGCGCCGTGACATTCCTAATATTATATGTTGATATACTACGGATAAGGAATGACATACCAATGCTACAATCAGTAAAGATAAAGTTGTCTAAACATTCCTCCATGAATGATTTGGAAGAGTATCTTAATTGGGGATATAAATCTATATAGATAGATTTAAGAGGATGCTCGACTTAACCCAAGGAACGTATATTCATTTGATGCTAAAGTCGTTTAGCATGGCAAACTCCATGAGATGTCTCATGTTGATGAGCTATGGAGTGTATCTCTCTTAATAGTCCCCATAGACTCCAAAGAAGAGAGATCGCATGAGTGACAATCATGTATGCAATGAAATATACGAGACCTGATGTTGATCAGTCATATTCTGGAGAAGTTCACTATGAGTCGGTGAAAAATATCTTAAAGTTCTTAACCGGCACTAAAGATGTGAGCATACATGGTGGGTCTAAATTAAAACTAGAGGGCTTAACAGACTCAAGTTTTTCAGACAGACCAAGACGATAGAAAAATCCACTTTAAGGTAAAGTGTTATCTTGAGCAAAGTGGTGCAAAGTTGAATTGGAAAGGTTCCAAACAAAGAAAGAGTTCTTTGGTTTAGTAATAAAGACAAAGTATATAGCTATAAATGAAGTCGCAAGTTGATTGTTTGGATTAAAAGTTCATTACGTAACTAGGAATAGTTCTAAGTCTCATCTTGGATCTAAACATGTGTTGTGGCACTTTCATTTGATTATTAGAATCATTGAAAGATGGGAAATCACTATAGAGATAGTGGACTCTCATGAACAACATTACATATCCATTAATTAAAGCTTATCCAATGCCAGGATAATCGTCACTTAGAGAAGAAGAGTATGAGAGATACCATGACGATTGGCTTTTAGTGCAAGTGGGAGATTGAAAGTAGTATGCACACAAGCCAATCATGTTTGATGATAAAACATATACTTTGTAACAATCTTATTCATTTATTAATAAAAATATAAATTTATTAAAGGCTTTTAATTATCTACATGATCTTTGTTTTATAATATATGATAAACCCATAGTTTTAAGCAATGCTTTTAGAATAATGATGATGATCATTCTAATGAGATCTAAATTCTTAGAAAGCTTAAACTAAAATAGTTCCCAATCATTGGATTACTAAATTGGGGATTAGTGAATCCGGATAGATTGGTACATACGTTGCTTGCTCATTGGATGAGGATGATTGATCTCATGATCATTTGTGTGGAGACACTAAAGCAAGTATGTAGGTGCTTATTAGAGAATAAGTTCTTTGAGCATTGGCTCGCTAAGGAATACCTAATGGAGTTTTATTTGCCTGTCAATAGGAATTCCTGTAGTGATAGTAGTACAAGTAATCCTTGGACTTGAGATCATCATAGTATCTTGTGTATGATGAGTTATACTTTGACTTATTCCTTAAGACCCTTAGGGTATATCAAAGGGTATGCTTGGGTATAATAAATTGTACATGGAGATAATGTATGATCAATAAAGAATCTACCACTTCTAATAAAAGAAGAGAAATGTCCTATGTGATTCGATAAATGACAACCCAGTAGTCCTTGGCCAAGGCAGAATGAAATTAGAAAGGAGTTTCTAATTTGCATTATTTGAGTCATGCATTTAAGAGTCGAAATACATATAATTAAATAAAATAAGACTTGTGAGTAATTCCATGTCTTATATTTAATTGGGACATTGTATGGTGGAAGGATTGAATTGTATGCAGTAACTATTTACTCAAAGGTTCTTTAATGATTAATGTTGAAATCTATATTATCCGGAAAGTCGTTGATCGCTAGGGAGGCTTATCCCTATTGTAGAATAAATATTATTTAAATAAATTAATTGTTTAATTTATTTATTTAAATAAGATTAGAATTGTTCTAATTGATTTATTCACAATAGGTTTAATATGGAGAACCTAAAAGGGTCACACCATAAAAGGAAGAATAATTATTTAAGAAGTTAATGGCATAATCGTAATAATATGTTAAGTATATTTAATTTAATCTATGGTGATAGAATAAATTAAATAGCTTAATATTTATTATTTAATATTTTAGAAATATTAAATATAAATTAATAAGAGAGTCTTATTAATATTATTACAATTATTATTATTTTAATTTCTAAAAGAGTTTAGGAATTAATTTAATATAAGTACTCTCATTTATTCCTAATTGGATTAGGAAGGAAAATTAGTTAAAGGAGTTTAATTAATTATCCCTAATAAGATTAGGGAGCTTAATTAATTAAAAGAATTTAATTAATTAAATAAAACCCAATTCCTTAATTGTTAAGATGGGTTGCCCACATCTATAAATAAGAGGAGTCTTATTAGGTGTGGAATGGGTTGTTGATTTTTCAACATACACGTAATAATTCCAATTGTTGGGAGAGTACACCCTTTCTATAGAGATAGAAAACTAGGGTTTAGCCAACCACCCATCTTCTTGAATTTATTCTTCCTTGGTGGATCACCTCTAGAGGCCAAACATTTGGGTGGTTAACGTTGATCAAAGGAAGGAACCAAACCCGGTGGATTCAAGTTGAACGCGAAAAGGATTGGAGGTGAACTTGTACCTGAGGAAGCTCGATCTTCAAGGGTATGATTCTTGTTCATCTTTTTCGTTTAATTAATAATTATGCATAAAGGATGATCCGGGTATATGGTTTGTAAATTTTTTAAACTCTGATTTTACACGCTTCCGCACTTTTTATGCAATTTGATTGCGTTATGAATATTACAAACCTAACACCTCAATCCTATGAGAGTCATGAACCGTCTACTCATATCTCCCAAAGCCATGTGCACGCAAGGTCTGTCTAGGGGCAGCATCATCAAACGTGCATACTCCTCCAAAGTAGGAGTCAACTCATGGGTGCCAAAATGGAATACCTGCCTATCGGGTAGCCAATGCTCTAGCATCCCGTCTACAAATCCTACAGGAACCTGAAAAGCCAAAAGGGTCATGGTATGCTGCAGCAACTGATCTACAGTCACCCTGTCTGGCGGTGACATGCTATCGTACCACGATCGCATACCCAATGCCACCACTGACGGTGGGGTATGATCTATACGGCTAACTGTCGAAGAAGACATCTGTGCGAGCCGTGTCATAAGACCATCCAAGGGTCAATGCTGAATATCTCTGGACATACATACATATGCATAACATGATACATGCATAAAAGATAATGGATGGCAATATGATATAGGGAATGAAAAGACGGTGCATCATCTAATACATCAGTTGTGTACAGCTACAAATACAGGGAAATGGGGTACAGACGCCCTACTACTAATAAAGGCCTATCAAAAGATATAGCAAAAATGGGGAACAGCCACCCAATATCTAACAGAAACCTATCAAAAGATATAACGAGAATATACATCAAAAGAAGACCAGGGTCTCGATGTCCATGTCCTCAATCCTGTCCACCTGATGTAACTCCTCCTGAGTCACTGGATCTCTATCAACAGGGATGTCAGACCTATAAAGAGGAGGATCTGCGTCGGCAAAACCAAATGGGTCGTCTGAGGGGCCAGCGCCTGAGCTGGAAGGAACAAATGACTCCGCCTCTGCTGGATCTCTGCCCAAATGCCGAATAAATACATGTGCCTGATCCAACTGTCGGGTCAAGCTATCAATCTGGGTCATATGAGTCGGAGCTCGGACACAAGCTACCCAATCTGTCATCATCAAAGATCCTGGAACCATGTCCCCCATAAACTGTGTGGCACGATACTGGACCCCAATAGTGCGAGGGAGCCACCAACGTTGGAATATCTCCTGAGTACATGGACCCTCTGATAAAGCAAAACTGTCAACCCCCAACAATGGGATATCAGTGACGGGTGACTGTGATACAGGCCAATGACGCCTGGAAGGAGGCAAGATCAGAATACAGATCTCCCATGTGGTGCTCCTAATAGCACGCTCGCCTAGATAGAGCTCCCAGCCTCCATCTGTGAAAAGAGGAACTCTCCTGGTGGAAATCAAATACTCGACTCCAGTCGGGTGTCCATCCTCAAAACCAATGGTCAAACGTTCCCCTGAGTAGGGAATCCATGTGATGGCATCAGCCGTTAGCAACTCCAGCTGCATACGGCAGTGAGCGAAGCCCTCACCTACAGGGACCTCCGCTAAAATAGAATGGTGCCATCGTCGTCCTCATGGATAGGTATCTAAACCTAACACACTCACATGACGCAAACATGGGAGCCTCTCATAGGCCCAAAACTGCCAACACAATGGCAAAACATCTGCTATCAGTAAACACTCTTAACCTATGAATGGGAAAAGACGAGAGAAATACTCACCAGCAGAAATGGGTAAAATCCTAACCAAGCCTCAGTCAAACCCTGTGAGCGCAGACGCATGCCCCGGAGGAAATAGGCAAAGGTGTAAGATCCCCAATCGTACTCTCCAATACGGCCCACATCGCTTGTGGTACTGACCAAAGCGAAAGATACCTTGGAAGAGTTATCTGCTATGAAGCAGCCTCGAATGATCATCAGGAACAATCGCCGTAGAACGCGATCCCTGATCCTGACATCATCAGGCATGGGCTCACTCAATAGCCCGCCATAATAACATCTACGCCAAAGGACCCGAATGGGACGATCCCCGCTGAAAGCGCCTCCGTCGGAACTCCTAATAAGGATCTGACGGCAGTAGGGGTAATATTCATCGTGTAAGGCATTGGCTCCCCTCAAAACTCCATACCTGTGATAAATCGCCAATCCATAGGCGTCATCATCACCTCGCAATCCAGCAGATGGAGTGACTGAGTCTGATGAAACCATCACTCGCATAAAAGCCACGAGATAACCCTAGGGACAACGACAGGGAAGGATGGAGAAAAATGCCCAAAATCCCCACTCATGCACTACTGCTCTATAGTCAGGATGAAGCGCCTGGTACATGGAGTGAATGCTGAACCAGTTCCCTTGCGGCTGTGTAAAACCTGGAACCTGTATGAAATGCAGATCAACATCAGAGCCCTTTAAATCCTCATCAATAGGAAGGAAGGAAGATCAAAGTCTAACGCCATACCTCGTTAGCATGCAAATACATCGATGGATGTCTACCCAAATCACCTAACAACTCTGGGTTCACCACCTAAATGCTCGGAAGCTCCCTGCGAGGGACATGTACAACAGGATCGGGATCCTCAATCGAAATATCTGCCTCCTCATCCTCAATGTCTGGAACATCTACCTGGACATAACGTATCACGGCCTCCACCAACCAAGCGAGGTCGCTCGACGTGAATCAGGGACGAGGCACTTGAAGCCCTCTCCTCCGACGCCGAAGCGGTCCCAGAAGAGTCGCTTTCGATCGATCCGAGATCCATAAATATCTGGACAACAAGTCTCTAAAACACCTCAGAAAGGGTGTGGTATTTCCTTACCTGGAGCTTTTTAAATGCATTTATGACTATATGCATGCATGCATTTACTTTAACATATAATAGAGTTAAAATGCATGACTACCTAATGCCTACATCTGGTAAAATTTTGCCATAGTTCCCTTTGAAAATAGGACTATCCACATGCACTCAGGCATGTCTAGGTGGCCATTCAGTAGCACACCTGCCCCAAATTCATATACATAATATATGCATTAAAAATTAAAAACATCATGTATAAGGCCAACCTCAATGCTAGGAGTATGTTGTCTTTCTACCTTTTGCTCATTGGACCTCAAATAGGACAAAAAATAGCAGAAAAAGGTGCCAATTTGACTGTCTTAGAAGTCAATTTTTTTCACATCATTATGTTCAGCATGTTTTAATACTAACATTTACTATGTTGAATATTTTTTATCAAGTCATTTGTGCATACATAATCACTACTATGTGTTTAGATGCATTTCGTGCGATAACTCACAATCCAACGGACAGAAACTGGAAAAAAATACATGCATACATTACCAGGATAGTGTAGAACACTTGTACGGTGACAGAATTTACAGAAAACAGCCCGAACTCAGCAGATCTGAAGATGGCTCGCGGTTTTCTCTATGCGAAATGAGTTGGAAATGAACCTACGAAGGCTGGCTGCAGGATTTATCATCCACGCCTGGCCGCTCCTCTATGTGGGTCCCACCCCTCCGGTTTGGTCCAGTTCGAGTTGAAACGGAGTTCTCACAGACTAGAAAGGTCAAATCATGAATAAAAATGCCACGCGATTGAGTAAAACAGCATACAATCCTGGTTTTCTCGAATGAGACTTTGAATTTGTACGTCGCCCATTGGTAGTCACCCAAACACGAGGTATACCCTACCAATGATCTCATTTGTCACAAATCACATTCGGCAATACCTCGTACAGGTCCGATGCCGCCAACTCTAGGTCGTTACCCTAAATAGGTCCCCGACGGGGGTTACAACGTGGGTCCCCGACGGGGGTTACAACATGAATCCCCGATAGGGGTTACAACGTAGATCCCCGGTGGGGGTTACAACACGTTCATCCGTTAACATTTCTATCAACAAAGGTCAAGAAGCCTTGACGATTATTTTAGTCGATGGCAAGTAAACCCATCGAAGCATTGAGAACCGTTTGATAGTTGCGTACGTACTAATGCGTTCCCAGTAGATCCCCGACGGGGGTTACAACGTATATCTCCGGCGGGAGTAGCAACTCATGCTCAGCCATTGACACGCATATCAATGAAGGTCAAGCAACCTTGACATCATTTTAGCCGATAGCGTTTAAACCTATCAGAGCTATAGAGCTATTCGAGGTTCTCATACCCAACTGCTCATATTCCCTAACGGATCCCCGGCGGGGGTCACAACGCAATGCTCTGTTGATCTACACAACAACGAAGGTCAAGCAGCCTTGACAGTATATCCCACAGGATGTTTCAGCCGTTGATTCACACGTCAACGAAGGTCAGGCACCCTGACAGCATTTGTTGTTGGCGATAAAGAACAGAATGTAATGGCGTGATTCAGCGATACTAACCAGAAGAGCTCAACATTATCAAAGAGGATAGATGATGGAATATGTTATACACATCCTCAAACAGACCAAGCTTTATCCCCACAGATCTCTTGCACATAAGAGGTACATCTTCAGGATTAAATTGTTATCAAAATAATAGGAATTTGGTGATAACTCCAAAACCAACATTCTAACATATTCGGATTACACACCAGATCTGGTCATCATTGCTCATCCCCAGTTGAAGCAACAAGGAGCCAGCAATCATCCCCAGCATGTTGGGCTACAACCCCGTACACATGCATCATACATTTGCATCATTTTACTACCCATAGTACCATATTTATCTTGTTGCGTTTCAAGTGTCTAGGATTCTTTATCCTACCCATGCATCGCCATGCATGAGTATGATAAAGAGGGGCATCTTTAGACACTCAAAATTCTCTATACCACTATTACTAACATTGCAGGAGGACAGATTCGTCTTTTAAGAGAGACCTCTGAAAGACAATCCAAATCCATATCGGATACTACCGGAAGTTCAGCATCAAACCCCAGATCACAGTCTGGGAGTAACCAAATCTAACCTCGGAGATAACCCCGAGACCTGCAGATACAATACCGGAACACACACCGGAGAAGACCGATTAATCTCAGAGATAACCCCGAGGTATCCAGTCTCAGTCCCAACCATGGGAATAGCCACCAACCTTGGTGATAACCCCAAGGAATGCAGTTTCGGCGATAACCCCGGAAATGCTTGTTTCAAATGCGACTAGCTTCAATCTCGGCACTCACAACGAGATACACTGCACCAACCCGGCAATAACATCAGGAAGACAGGCACACCTCAAAGATGACAATGAAGATCTTCAACAATTGCGGAAATTCAATCTCGGTGAAGTTTGAGTAACGTCGCTGACGCTCTACCAATCCAATCCGATAACACCGGTGAGGGGCAACATCGTCATCTCGTCAAACACGATGCCACATCATGTCTCTAGGCAACAATGTCCCACAAGGCTACCCAATCCCGAGTGACTATTGTGCGGGGTAACGGATGAAAGTTGAAGCTTAAAGACCAGAGGGCATCATCCGATCTTCAATGACTTCGCACAAGCTCTAATCTCATGCCATCGTACAACTCTCGACAATGGCGGTCCGAAATAGGTCCTGTATACCTCAAACAGATGCCCGATTTGCACTTCTAAAAATCCGAGTGGACATTACAGTGCCTGAGTGCACCTACTTCGAGACAACCCGACAAACCAGGCTGACCCGGGTCAGCCTCTGCAGTACACCCACTACCACCATTGCAGTACACAAATGGCTCATATGCCTATAAATAGAGGGCTTGGGGTGCTGATTTTCTAAGAGAAAAAGACGGGGAAACCCTGCACAATTTGCTCTACACTCGCCCATACAGTGTATTTCCCACTTTCAAACACCTGTGAGCTCATATATAGCCTCTTTTGTACCCACAAAAGCCAGTGTTTACCCACTCTAAAGATATAGAAGCCTTTTTTAGCAGTTAGCTGTAAGCCTTTTCACACACTTTAGAGTCTTTCTCTTCATCTTTGCACACACCCTTCTACACGTTGAGAGTCGTGTTGCTTGCTTTTGCCCGGACTTCGGTCCGTGGTTTCATTCCAGTCTGTATATATATATATTATATATATATATATTGACTAACATTATCGAGTTATGCCTCGATTGAGCCTAGACTTCGGTCTGGAGCGTTTACTTGCTTTTCTATATATATATATATATGAACTGTGTGTCGAACTTTGTTAGATGAGCCTAGACTTCGGTCTGGAGCGTTTATTGCTTTAATATATATACATACATATATATATATTAACTGTGTGTCGAACTCTGTTCGATGAGCCTGGATTTTATATCCGGTGCATTTACTCGCTTTTATATATATATTTATACTTATATATATATGAACTGTGGTCGAACTCTGTTCGATGAACCTGAATTTTATATCCGGTGCGTTTAATGCTTATATATATATTTATTTATTTATTTTCGTCCTGCCTGGAGTTTCCTTCGTGGCAGTTGATCGCTTTTACGGCTTTATTTACATTTCTGATCCCCATGGAGGTGCTTCGTGGTTGGTGATCATGTCTGTATATATATATTTATCGCTTTTATATATATATACATGCTTACTGCTTTCATACAAATTGCAAAAGATTCTCATGCGCTTTAGGAATCATGTGATCATGATTCATCCCATTAAATCTAGATTCAGTTCCCGTGATGGACATTTTTCAGCTGTAAGCAGCTTGTAAATTATTTTGCGGTGTCTGAATTTCCTCAGATGGTTTCCATACCCATGAGGAAGTCGACATTATTTTTTGTATATTATTTTTGTACGGATGCTTCGCATCCGTCAAATGAAATCAACCAAGCCGATCACTTAATAAAAATGGGAGTGTAAAAGGTCTCAATTCCTATTGAGCATCAGGGTTTGAAAAACCTCTTTTATATAACATCACCGCCATATCTTGCTAAAAATTAAATTTTACATAAATTCAAACCACAATGTATATATAGGTTGAACGAGGCCTCGCTTTAACTTCCATATAATAGCACATTGACCCACACACACACACACACACTCACAGATAATAGTTTCTTGAAAAGAGGCGGTCACCGTGGTAACACGGATGTCGGGGGGTGCCTAACACCTTCCCTGGCATAACCAAGTCCCCGGACCCTCAACGAATCTCAGTTTCACCGACCCGTATATCAGTGTCACATCACTGGGTCAATGTGCAAACCTTTTCTCGGTTGTGTTGGTACAACAATTTAAAAAACCAATGGCGTCTCTTAGCGGTCCCATCGTCGACATCATACATGTCGGACCTTTTTCACTTGTTTTTTCAAACAAATCTCACCTAAAATGAGAACACCAAAGAACAAGTAACGGAAAGGGACACCCAAAAATCCCGACGTCGACAAGAGTTTTTCTTCTTCTCCTTATTTTCAATTTGTTTAATTCTTTAAGGATGATTTGCAAAATATTGTTGATTTTAAGTTATGTCATGAACTAATTCTTTAATTAAGATTTCAATTGAACCTTTTATGGCTATGAATTAGTTATTTAATTTATTCCAATTATTTATGGCAACATGAATTATTGATCTTGCCTTGTATTTCTTGATTAATTATTTGGCCAATAATTACCTTGTTACTCTAAAAGGAATTGAAAGAGGAATTCTAGGGTTAGAATTGGGCATGATAATGTGTGACTTAGTTATTTACATAGTGAATAATTAGGTTTATGAATTGAATGGAAATATATGTTCACCGCATGTAACACATAAGGAATTAGGATTGAAGGAGTTTAGTTCACTTGTTTTGCATAGGAATATAACAAGATTAATTTGAATTAAATAGAAGTTAACTGATCTCTTGGAAAAGGGCTTTTGGCATTTGAGAATTCTTGTTAACAATTCAGTAGGCATAACATTTGGGATCATTGGATAATTGATTTATAAGTTCATAATTGGGGATATTGAGGTCTTAATCCTTAATTATCTGAATTCATTCATTCAAATCTTAGTTTTATTTATTTGCTTTGTCTTAGAAATAATATTTCTTGATTATTTAGTTAGTTTTATTAATTTAGAAAATCACAATTATTAGGTGTTTAAATAAAAATGGATTGATATAGTGCTAGTAGTTGGAATTTATTAATTAGAATTCTCTGTGGGATCGACACTCTATCTTATCACTTTATTACTTGTTGACCGTGTATACTTGCACGTATTCATTGATTGCAAAATCGACCAACAGAAGCCTTGTCCAATTTGCTCTGTACACACCCTATACTGAGTGCTTTCTCATTTTAAACACTTGTGAGCTCACATATAGCTTCTATTTTGTACCGGCGGGAGCTGAGTGTTCATCCCTTTAAAGATATAGAAGTCTTCTTTGGCACACACTATTATTCACGTTGAGAGTCGTGTTGCGTGTGTTTGCCCGGACTTTGGTCCATGGTTTCATTTCAGTTTATATATATATATATATATATATATATATATATATATATAGACTAACATTATCGAGTTATGCCTCGATTGAGCCTAGACTTCGGAGCGTTTACTAATTTAATATAAATATATATATATATATATATATATCAACTATTGTCGGACTTTATCTGATGAGCCTGGATTTTACATCCTGTGCGTTTACCGCTTTTATATATATATATATATATATATATATATATTTACGTTTAATCCAGCCTGGAGTTTACTTCGTGGCGATTGATCGTCTTTACAGCTTTCTTTACTTTTTGTCCCGCCTGGTGTTTACTCCGTGGCGGTTGATTTCTTTTACAGCTTTATTTACATTTCTGATCGCCCATCGAGGTGCTTCGTGGTGGCTGATCATGTCTATAAATATATATTTACAGCTTTTATATATATAGCTACTTACTGCTTTGTTATCAATCGTGGCATCATGTGAGCCTAGGAATCATGTGATCACAGATTCAGTTTACTGAATCTAAATTCGGTTCCCGTGTTGGACATTTCCAGCTATAAGCAGCTTGTAAATTTATTCACAGTGTTTGTATTTCCTCAGATGGTTTTCATACCCACGAGGAGTTCGGCACTATTTTGTACATTATTTTCTCAAAGATGCTTCACATCTCAAAAATTAAAAAAAAATCAAGCCGAACACTTAATAAAAATGGGAGTGTAAAAGGTCTCAATTACTATTGAGCAAAAGGGTTTGCAAAATCTCTTTTATAAAACATCACTGTCATATCTAGTTTAAAATTGAATTTTTATACAAATTCAAACCATATGTATATAGGTGCGAACGAGGCCTCGCACTACTTCCAAATAACATCATATTGACACCCCCCCCCCCCACACATACATTCATATAGTGGTTTCTTTAAAAGTGGCGGTCACCGCGATAACACGGATTTCGAGGGGTGCCTAACACCTTCCCTCCGCATAATCAAGTCCCCGGACCCAAATGAATCTCGGTTTCACTGACCCATTTAGCAGTGCCACATCACTGGGTCAATGTGCAAACCTTTTCTCAGTTATGTTGGTACAACCATATAAAAAACAAATTGGCGACTCTTAACAGTCCATCGTCGACATGATACATGTCTGACCTTTTTCACTTGTTTTTTCAAACAAATCTCACCTAACATTAGAACACCAAAGAACAAGTAACGAAAAGGGACAAATAAAAATCTCGACATCGACACATGACATTTGACTAACCCTTAGGGTTTGACTCTTATGATTTAATCCTTAGGGTTTAACCCTAAGGTCCTACAATTTGCTTTTCTAAAAATTTCCAACTAGGGCTAAAATAAAATTTTAGTTTCCTAAATTATAATTAGGGTTTATTAATTAGTTTAGGTTTTCTAATTACCTTGAACTTGGAAATTAGTTTTACTAATTCACTAATTAACATAAAGCTTTCCAATTTAGCGATTAGGGTTAATAACTTAGCAATTAGGGTTTCCAATTTGGAAATTAGGGTTTCCTATAATTAGGGTTTTTCTTAATTAAATTAATATCTATAATAATTAACATTAATCATATAACACAATTTCTTACCAATCATAAACTCCGGTTTGAGTTTCATATTAGGGTTTATTACCGTAATATTAAGGTTTTGACATTATACACATAATTGACCAATCATTATCAATACGTACATACCGTACATATTATAGCATTGAAATATAAATAATATAATATTATTATTCTCATGCTTTATTCCAAATCCGTAATTAGGGTTTGGATTCCATGCTCGATTTATCTTTCATATATACCATTATTAAGTTAAAATAATTAACTTAACTAATTTGAACTAAATTCATATAATAAAATAATTATTATAATAATTCTAATAATCATTCATATATTATTGAAATAATATATAATCATATTTTCGGAAAATAATTCATAAAAACATTTCTACTATAAAATCAATTATTATAAGAATATAATTTATTATAATGATCAATAAATTCTAAAATAAAATTATTTGTAATTATTAATGTAATAAATAAATTTTTATTTATCACATACATACATACACATTACCTTGCACATATTCTACCTTTAAAATAAAAAAAAAGAATATTTAGACGCAAAAGTTCTTATTTAATTATATAGAAAATATCAGGTTATTACATTCACCCTCTCTTATAAAGATTCCGTCTCTGAAATCACTGTTTCAAAACCTATAGTTCGATCAACTTTGATCGAATTGATCTTTAACTATTCAGCCTAAAGCTTGTCTATCTGATTATACGAAAGTTTGATTTCTAAAAGAACTCAAATTCTTCCTTTCAAATTTATTTATAAAATAATTTACTATAAATAGGAAAATCGTGTATAAGAAAATAAAATTTATTTGAATAATACCTGGTATTCCATCTCCGACTGCCACCGTATCTTGCATTATCTTGTTGAAGACTCCGACGGTTGATTTTGTTGGTTTGTTGGTTGAAGTGGGTCCCGTCATCACCATTGTCCCGCTGCTTTTCCCCTTATTCGTGCTATATGCCTCCCTTCTACCTTTTGGACAGTCTTTCACCTTATGCTCCATTGATTCACAAATAAAACACCCATTATACATTCTTAGATTGGGGCAGTTAGGAGAGATATGTCCCTTCTACCCACACTTGCATCACACAAACTTTACCTTTAAACACTCTCCTAAGTGATTCTTTCTACAATTTCTACACTGCATAACCTATTTCTTTCCACCTCCTGGCCTATTTTCGGTATTCACGAAACTATCTCTTTTTCTTTTTCTAGTCCTACTACCACTACTCCCTTCTCCTGCATTAACTTGATTTTCCTCCCACCAAAAATTCGCTTCCCCTTTCATTGTATAGGTGGCAAAAGCTGTCTTTTGCCCCTCCGTTACCCTAGCTATCACAACCACTTCTACAAGGTCAGTTGATCCTCTAAATCCTGGCGGTTCGATTGCCTTGTAGTCTTTGAAGTTTGTCGATCAATTTTCTGGCTGATTTCCCACGGCTAGTATTCCATTTTGCATAGCTTGAGCGTCAATATTTTCCAAATTCTGTATCGGGTCTGGTTGTCCTCCAGCTTTGTTGACAGGTTCTTCTGCCCTTTGGTTTCGTTTTCGTCTTGGCGGCATTATCTGATTAAATAAATCATGTTCATCTAACTAATTCATAGTACTTTACACCATATATCATAGCACACACTGCTTTAAACATTTGTTATCCCTTTGTGACATAAAATTCAGGAATCGCAGCCATAACTTATACAATAGTTGAGAATATTATATTACACATCATAGAGCATACATATTCAAGTAATACTAATACTACTTATTTCTTATACCTTCACTAAGGATCAATTGCTTATTAATCTATATATTCCCATTATCCTCAATAATCCATTCACACATAATTGTACCGAGTTCGTCAAACTTACCATAAGTATGAGTTTTAAGAACTCAAAATTAACCTTATATTCTCTAATCATACTCTACCTATCTGTTATCCTACTATTTCTGGATCCAGTACTACAATTTCCATAATAACCACCTCATCAGGGTTGCTTACGAAGTGAGCCTCTATTTCAGTTATTTAATTTGGTATTGGCTCAGTTATGGAGGTTGACTCCTTCTTTACGATCTAAGAGTATCCTAATTCTTTTTCCATCTGACATCTACACAAAAACTATCTTGATTAGCACGTAGTATATACACACAGCAATTAATAGTTTTATACAAGTTATCTTATATTTTGTTTAACGATCAATTTATTCAATTCATCTCCTTTTTAAACTCGAAATGAGTTATTTGTATTTTCAACGTTTAGCATAAGGTCTAACCCACCTAAGATTTCTAACCCTAAGCTCTGATACCATGCTGTGATGCCCCCAAATTCAGATACTTTGAACCCGAACTCGGTGCTTCACGATACCATTTCTATGAGCGGAATAATACTAATAATAACAATAACATAAATACCAAACTTAATTTACATATATCAGAGTCTAATCCCAGTTTCTAAACATTTACTACATTACATTACATGATAGATAATAAATATTATCATCTTAATATAGACTAACTATTACATAAGATACCATAAAGTTTATTCTACTAGCTTTCCCTTTCCTTTGTCATTATCTTAACCTTCAGGTTGATCACGCTTAGCTGAAAACATTTATATTTAAAGCAAGAATGAGCATTTGGGTGCCCAGCAAGTAATAGTAAACAATAACGTTAGTTAAAAGAATTAAATATTTTCTGTGAGTGACACTTCTACAACAAATCAAAGTTGTGAAGTAAGATGAACCAATAATAACAACATATCAAATCTATCTCAAATTTTTGAAACTACGTACTGAATATACATGGAGAACAGTCAACCGACTATGAACTTTGCTTTCGATTTTTTGATATTCAATTGAATAACAAGAATTTATTCTACACAATAACAAAGTGGAATATTTTCCAGAGTTTATGCTGAGAGATCCATAAGGATCTTGAACTTAATTCTCGAGTAACTATCAAAGATTTGCTTTGATATACCCAGGTGTATCAGATAACCATAAAGATTAAGTCATACCCCTCTGCAAGTATAATAAGTGATCAGCTTAATTATACCATATATTATGCATAATACTTAAACGCGCGCAATGGCCGAATATACGACCAATAGGTTCCCTTTGTATAAAAGGTTGTTCTTCTCAGTCTTATAAACATAATTTGAATCACAACAATGAAATTCTATGATTTCAATATCTAATAGCTTTCTTGATCTAGCCGAAACAATCTGCATCGATCTATCAATAATAATTGAGTTCTATACTCGAACCTATCAAGTTCTAACAAATATTCGTCTAACTAGAATAATTAGCTAAGACATATGTGACACCTCCAAATCTCGGTACTTCATTACCTCAAGATTTGGTGTTCACGTAATCAAAATATTCATTTATAACTACCCAATCATAAATAAAATTGAATAATAAACCTGCCCATACATGAATTACATAAAATAATATCTCCCAGGTAATCTAACCTTTACAAACAATCATTTATGCGAAAAATTTAAATAAACTTCATTACATTCTTTAAACCAAAGTCTGATAATAAAACTATGAAAACTATTACAAGTCTTCAGTACTTGTTCATCTTTCCCTTTCCTTTACTGGTACTAGGTACGTCACCCTTTCCATCTTTAGCTGTAAGGATTTTACAGGCAAGAGTGAGCAAACAAGGCTCACTTGAAATAACAATGAATAACTTTTACATTCTCTGCCCATCCAGGGGCTCAATAGAACTGAACAATAGGTTCTATTAACATTTTAAACATTCCTTGCCTATTCAGGAGCTCAATAGAACTAAATAATAAGTCCTATTAACATCTTAACATTCACTGAGGGTCTAATGACAATTTAACCTTATCCACGATTATAAGTAATCTTTCAACTTAAACTTTTACGATTCATACGACCATAATGACTTTAAGGTACTTAGGGGGATCAACCCTTCGTACATGTATTGTATACAAACATTTCAGCGCAAAGAACAAAACTAAGCGTAACCCCTATAAATAGGGTTGTTCATCTCAGTATTTTGAGTACAAGTCTTCCCCAAAGATAGTTTGGTTTGGATACACTTCAAGGAAATTTGGAATTCAACGGACATCAACTAAGGATTAGTTGAATAAAAGATAATAACACTATGTTATTGAATAATCATAACTGAATAAATATTTCGTTCTAAGTTCATGCTGTAGAGATAATCTAATAGCATAACTATTGAATAACACATCATACCTTGCTTTGAATAACATTAAGCTAAGGTTACATCTTAGAATTTAATATCAAGCATGCATAACAAATAATAACTTGAACGATAAACTAAAGTTACTTGCATGCTAATATAACAAGTTTAGAGTTAAGAAAACTTACATAATCAGAATACCTATCTCAACGAAAGTGTGGAGATGGGAAACTTGTATCATCATGAATAACTGGATACAATGAAGTTGCTTAATGGAAATACTTTACTCAATAAAGTATAGCATATGAAATTTGCATAACGAAGCTTTAGAATTAGAAAACTTGCTTAAACACAACAAACTAACTCAACGAGAGTATGGAGTTAGAGAACTTGCTTAATGTAAAAAGATAGGTTTAGAAACTTGCACAATTATAAAAGTTGAGTTAGAGAACTTGCTTAATATAAAAAGATAGGTTTAGAAACTTGCACAATTATAAAAGTAGAGTTAGAGAACTTGCCTCGTGCGTAGGTTAAACAATTACTATTCACGTTCACCCCAAGTCCTACACATACCATATGTATTGACAATACACATTAGTTACACTAACATTACCTTTATGAGTTACTTTATTACTCTTAGTATAGCTACTAACTAAGTTTAAGTTTAAACAACATAACATCTTTTCATGAACATTACTTTTTAGCTTTATTACAACTACTTAAGTGATCATGTCATTGCACCACATGCACATTAACAACTTGATACAACATCCTATTACATGTCCAACATGTTATCATTAAGTTATACTAATACACAAAGGGTTGCACTTGCATTCGTGCATCCCGACGCCCTCCAATTGGCTCCAAATACACAACAGTCCTAAAGATGGCCATTTTGACTACTGTTACAGACCTCAAATTAAAAAACTTAAATTTATGGTCGTTTTACTATAGGAGGTCAAAATCGTCTAGTCCCTGCACCACTTTTCCAAGAGATCAGGGCGAGAGAGATGGCGTCGAGTTAATTCCGGTAATAATAAGCGAACTTCTGGCCTATTTTTGGTATTTGGGGCACAAAATTTGGTATTTCAGTATGAAAATTGGTATTTGGGCGTGAATTTTTCTGTTGGGCGCCAAAACTCACAGAACCAAAATGAAGAACAGAGCCAAAGCTACTGTCTTAAATTTGTAACAACAATTCGCCCCAAACAACATGTATAACTAATATAAACTACACATAATTGCTAACAATTATCCATATACCAATTTCCAACAATAGAACAACAAATTTAAAAGACTTAAATCACTAAAATAATATTTGGTTAAAACTCAAAATTCCATTGTTGATATCTAAAGTACAGTGAACAAAATTTTCACTGTTATCAACCAAATTTGATTCCTTTGAAATACAAGTATACCAACATATAACAAATTAACATGTATAGTTCAATTCCTCAGTTAGCATACATAACTTTGATATTTCTGCAAAACATATATTCGTATATATATTTTTCACCGTAAAACCAAGTTCTCTTTCTAAATCTTAATTTAGCATACAACACACATATATATATATGCTAACTATAACAATTATAACAATAAAACACATAACATCATAACCAATTCTAGAACATGTTTTCTGAGATAATTTTTGGTAAAACCTTAACAGAGTGAATGACTTTCAAAAACACATAGACTTTAAACCTAATGACGTAAAACATATGTCTTCATAAACATAAATTTAGGTTATAAACACCTACCTTTTGTTGTTAAGAAACACTTGTTAAACCCTTAGAAAAGCTTGAAGAACTCTGTATTTTCCTAGAATCCCAGCCCTTTCTCTCTCAACTTTCTCTGTATTCTTTTCTTTCTTTTAGCAGACAACTCTAAGGTAAAACTGATAGCTAAGCCACATAACAGTATACGTATACTAAAAATAAAACTAACGCACGCTATATTTTTCAAATGTTTGGAAACTGACGACTGTATTAAATATACCAATAAGTTTATCAGTTACCAAAAATATATTTATATATATATTATTTATATTTTATTTATTTGATTAATAATTTAAATTCAAAAGAAATCCAAAAGCCATATAAGGCTTTGTTTGGCAAACCATTTAAAATTAAAGGATTAATACTTAAACCTTGTTTGGCAAAAACTAAATTAAAATTACTTTAATTATTTTAATAACTCTTTATCACATAGTTATTTGTCACACTTTATGTAATAACAATTTATTAAATAAATCACTTAATCACATAACTCAATCCTCATAACACATTAACTATTTAACAAATAAAAATTAACTATTCACATTAATTATTTAGCAAATAAATAATTAACTAAATCAACTCAATCAATTTGAATAATTACTTATTCAATAATAAACACATCCAATAAATATTTATATAAATCAATAAATATTTATAACTTACATTTAAAAAATCTGGAATGTTACAACATATCTCAATGATATCTTTAAATCTATGTCTAGCAGAGTCAAATAGCATAGAAAGCTTTTCATCAATGTATACATACCAGAATTTAATAAGTATGTATTAACAGGTAAAACAATTATCCAAGTGAGGACACTTGTATAACAATATTTAGAAATTAACGAACAGAATAAATATCTGAATTATACGATAATACTGAATTGATAACCAATGATTAGATAGAATTCAAGAACTGGCATATCGACAAAAGTATAGATACATGAGCAATAACAATAACAATAGAGTTCTAAAACTGGCTTACACATGTCCATTGCAAAAATAAAATGCAAAGATATGATACTTGCCTGGTCTGCTGCGTACAGTTACGCAACTTAGTTTTATCTTTTATGTCGAGACCTATCATTAATAAGATTATTCAATTGATTAGGAATACATATCATAACACATAACACTTCTATTTGCAGTCATCACATAACCTAATCACACTGTCACATAGTTATATCAGTCATTCGATCATAAACAATCACCTATCAAGTCACACTACCTAGGTCTGGATCAGTTTCGAAGTCAATTTGGTATATCGACGGCTTTATCGGGTAATTATCGAGTCTAAAACTCTATTCCGAGATTCAATATTCCTTTAAATATATAAAATATTAGTCATATTATTTTTCATAGCCTTATAATAATTTTTAAATAATTATTATAATTAATCATGATTTTTCAAACACTGGAATGATTTAAATATTAAACAGTTCTATTATCATTAATATTTAATTAATATTAAAGTATTAATGAAACCATTGCCAAAATATTAAAGTTATTTATCATAACTCAAAATATTTTTAAAATATTTTTATTACCTTAAATGATTTTTAAAATATTTAAAATTATTTTTAAATAATTACCATTAATATTAAAATATTAATGTACTATTTATCAAAATATTAGAAGTCATTTATTATTACTTAAAATATTTTTAAACCATTTATATCCTTTTTAAATGATTTTAAATTTATAAAACCATTTTTAAACAATTTATTTAATATAATTATTAAATAAATCCAATATCATTAATATTAAATAATTAATGAAATTTATCTTAAAATCTTTGAAAGTTATGTTTTATAACTTAAAATATCTTTAAACACTTTATTTTCATTTAAAATGATTTTTATAATACAAAAATCATTTTTAAACTAATTTATTTAATATAAGTATTAAATAAATCTAATATCTTTAATATTAAATAATTAATGAAATTTGCCTTAAAATATTAAAAGTTATGTTTAATAACTTAAAATATTATTAAATACCTTATTATCATTTAAAATAATTTTTAATATAATAAAATCATTTTTAATTTATTTATTTAATTCATTTATTAAATAAACTAAATACCAATAATATTCAATTAAATACTAATATTTATGAAAAATATATCAAATTATTAAAAGTTAATTTTTATAACTTAAAATTATTTTTTAAATTATTTTTGTAATTTTCAGAATTTATTTACTATTTTTAAATGATTTTTTAGAAATTAAATTAATTAAAAATATTAAGTCCGTCGCTAAAGCCTTTGGCAATAGTAAGTGTCGCCTTAGGTGTTCTTGGGGCTCAAGAACATGCTTAAGTCAGTTTCGAGCTAGCTTGTTTGATCAACAATAATTTATTGTATATGATGTTTATGGGTTATCTCTTGCTCACATATTGTTGTAGTAATGTAATACTACAAGTTCATAAAACTTTCTGGTTCATAACATAACATAGTTGCAAGATCTAGAGGCTTAAACTTTCTGTCAGACGTGTTCATCTTGTTTCTGGGCTGCCTAGAACCTTTAGTCATGGTCGGTCAATGCTTATGATGGCCTTCTAGCATGCACTCTGTTTATGGTAAATATGTTCTAGACGTCGGGATATGTAGAGTAACTAACAGAAAACATGTTTCAAGCATTATCTAAGTCATACAATCACGTAATATGAAGATCTGGCCGTTAAAAGTTGTTGTCAGAGCGTTCTGGGTTTTCTGGGTTACCCAGAAACCCAGTCAGCTTCGAGTAGGCAATTTGAGCCTTAAATTTCTTAGGGTTATGTTAATGTTTAATGTGTTCTAAAAGGGTCAGGTTTATAGTCCACATGACAAAGAAGAGATATATTACCCAAAACAAGTCTAACAACAACAGAATAACTAGATCTGGACCGGTCAAACCATGTCAGAATACATGCTCATACGTTTTCTGGGTTACCCAAAAAACGTATTTCGTGTTCATCCGTCTTGGTTTGTCCGTCCCTGAAATCCAGCATGCTTGATGTTTAGGTGTTCTAAAACCTTTAATCAACCGTCCATATACCGAAGTACAACCTAGATACAACATAAAACACAAATCAACAAACATATGAAAGATCAATGGTCATGAATATATTGTCAAAACATTCTCGGAAAAATCTGGGTTACCCAGATATATCAAGTCATGGTCGGTCAACGGGGTTTGATGTGACGCCCCCAAAATTAGGTATACATCGCCTATTCTGAGTCGCCAGATACATGGTACAAAATTCAAATATAACTTTATTTATACAACTGTTGAACTATCGTATAGAATACGTCCACAGTTAAATGTGAGTTTTAATACAAATGTATGTAACTCTCATGGTGCCTCGACCACAACCTTACAATGGTACTTTACATAAAAGTATAGTCAAAAACTATTTTAGAAATTAAAATCTTTGGGAAGTGCTCAAGGAAACCTTCGTACATGGGAGGTCATGCGTCTAGGTTATAATAGATATCATATGTCCACAGAATTATCCTTGGTTGACCCAATAGACCCCAAAGAAAAATGAGAAGATTACTATCATCTTCTTTCCAATGGTGAGTTTTTTCTTGACATATAACTATCTCCACTGTCTCCAAGTGAATATTATATTTCAAATAAACTCCAAGATCATATAGGTAGTGCCCGTAGATATACTCAGCAAGTGGATGCGAACAACCCTATCTTATGATAACACGAGGTTGTATGTCATTTGCATCACCTATCTTCACCTGAAACACCAAAAATCATGGTTATACCAAATTAAAATTCCTGCTCATAATCATACTAATAAATTCATCTTTGGCCGCTACGGCCAAAGATATTCATTAACAATTCATCTTTGCACTACATGCCAAAGACATACAACTTATTTTAGAAGAGTCAAGTAGACCATGAAATCTACTATCTTCTTCGAATTAAAAGTGTATAATAAATATTTTATCGCTGAGACTCAGCTTAATAAATAATCCACATCATCGAATCACCCCTGCACCGCGGCCAAGGATATTCGTTAATATCACATACATGAATTTATATTTCATCGTTAAGACTCAGCTCAATAATCAATCTATATCACTGAATTATCCATGCACTACGGCTAAGGATATTCGTTGATATCACGACCACAAATTATCCATGCACTATGGGCTAAAGATAATCGTGTTTTCATCAACGGTCATGATCATGCCATAAAATAATTCATCTTTTCACCCTTGGCTGAAGAGAATCCATAGCCATAATCATACCAAAAACTGTCCATCAATGCACTACGGGCCAATGAGGACTTTTTCACATCATTTGTAACATTACGGTCATGATTATACCGAATAATCCCTGGTCATAATCATACCAAGTCCATCTATGCACTACAGCCAAAGATAAAGGATGATGACAATGATATAAGAATCAATCAAATGAGATAAAGGATAAATATTAAACATTTATAATACAATTTATCCAGGGTTTAATAATAACCAAATGTTATCAATCACTTAATAATCTCATAATCTAATATCATTAATATTATAACAATATTTTAATCATTTCTTAAACTTATAAACAAATTATTTCAATTGTTTACACTTTATCAAATAATGCATTTAATCATTCAAAAATTCATACTCATAAGATTTCATCATCAATGATCAAATCCTTCATCAAAATCAGATATACCCTATATAGGATTCTCAAGCCATAAAATCCTATTTTCCAATTTTATTACTTCACATAACATATTTAATTTATTTACTCATAACTAGTTCATTTTCATGAAAATACCAAATCGGTCCCAAAATATTTCTTTTACGAGATTTAGCGAGAATATAGTCCCATCTTGAACCTATATTTTTCTCGAATTTTTAAAATTCATTTACTATTTTTTCATATGGCTAAAACTGCCGAATATTTAGACATTTATCATAAATTGTACTTTTGTCCAAAAATTTCAAAATTTACAGAGCATACTCCTGTTATATACATGTACTCCCAATAAAACTTTCACCAATTTTGGAGTTAACCACAAGGAGTTATAAGGGTTTACTTTTAAAATAGTCTTTTCCCATAAAATCCATAACTCTTAATCTATACATCCAAAAATCGTCATTTTTGGACACAATCTAGAAAACGCATCAAATTACCATTTCAAATTTTTCCAGAATTTTTGAGGGTCAGAAAAATTACGAATCTGCCCTTGGCAGAAACCCCTTTTTAATGAAAATATTATTCATATGAATATGAATGATCATTTACCATGCATGTGGTAATCTACATAGACATGTTTTTTCAACAGAATAATAAATAATGAAATAACAGAAGAATTCACAAGGCATGCGATAGACCGCACAGACAGGTTATTCAAACAAAATAATAAATAATGGAACCAGGTCATGTGTAAACGCACAGACAGGATATTCCAACAGAATAATAAAGAATGGAATAATAGAAGAATTTCACCATGTATGCAGTACTTCGCATAGGCAGGTTATTCCAACATAATAATAAAGAATGGAATAATAGAAGAATTTCACCATGTATGCAGTAATTCGCATAGACAGGTTATTCCAACATAATAATAAGGAATGGAATAATAGAGGAAATTCACCATGTATACGGTAGTCTGCGTATACAGGTTTTCCAACAGAATAATGAAGAATGGAATAACAAAAGTTCTCTTCATGAATACGAACGAAATAATACCCCTTACTATAATAATAATAATAATAATAATAATAATAATAATATCTTTTACGAGTACGACAATTATATCCCCTACCTTAAAAAGAAAACTATTAAATGGTAGAGGGAATATACTTGAAGAAAACTTGCACTACGCCAAAGCTTTCTTAAACTCTAACGAAACACGCTCAAGATTGTAGAAGAAGAACTCTCTATAGTTTCTCTCTCTAGTGTTTCAAATTGAATTCGTAAGAAATAATGAAGGAATGAGCTTCTATTTATGAAGAATGGATCGCATAAGTAACTAATTCAGAGCGGTCCAGATTGATTTACTTTAAGCGAGACGGTCAGATTGGTTTATAATAAAATATAATATATTATATTTATAATCTAATAAAAGCGAATAACTTTATAAAAGTTTTACTGTTTTATATAAAAAGATTTTACTATCTGCAAACACTACGCAGCACTATGCAAAACACTATGCATGATAAAATATAATATATTCTACTTATTGTCTAATAAAATAGATAACTTTATAAAAGTATTACATTTTATATAAAAAGATTTTACTATTAGCCTAATAAAGCGAATAACTTTATAAAAGTATTCATTTTTTATATAAAAGCTTTTACATTTTATTACATTAATAATACTAATAAAACAAAACTTCATCATCGTTATTATAATTCACAATATTAATCGACCAGGTCGTTCCCAGGAAAGTGGGGACTTTCCAATAAGGATTTCTCTTCATTGGTAGCGCAATTAGGTAACCAAACCTCTCCTCGATGTAACTTCTAGACATCGTTAATATTGCAAATAATAATATTAATAACTTTGTCATCTCAATTATTGATTATAAAATATTGACAATAATTGAATCAAATAACGTGAGATCTTGTCAAAGAATTCTTCGTAACAATAATTGAACAAAACCGAGTGTCTTCTCACGTAAGCATCAATAATCAATAATGCAAGTTATCTCTTTGTGCAACTCTGGCAGACATTGTACTTTTAACACCGGATGTTTCAACAGTTAACGGTAAAACTTTCGCCGTTATTTTCATAAAGTAATAATCAATAATCAATTATTGATTATTTTTGTCGTTTTCTCAATCCGACAATAATTCCGTTGTGGGGTCCACCAATAATTGTGTCGTTGTATGAATATTCCCTGTTAAAACAAATATTCCCTGACCAATCAAATATTATATAACAACTTGCGTACTTTGCAAAAACAAATTCACATATTACCCTTAACTTTAAACTTTTATCAATTTAACTATTTACCAAAATAGAAAAAAAAATTGAATACTTTTATTTAATAAAATTCGGGTTCTCACATTTGACCACCCATAACTTGAAATCTGTTCATGCTATGATCTTGATTCAAGTTCCAGATCAAAGATCTCATAGCATACTACAATTTCAAACATTTAAATCACCAAAACAATAAACAAGCACAAATCTACGAGGCCTGACATTCATTGTCAGACAACAAAAACAAAAATTTCCAGATTTTGTAAAACATCAAATCCGAGCCTCTAGATGTTATGGATCTAACATCTAGCAACCCAGATCACTTAGTTATACTCCATACAACATGTTTTAACACAAAAATCTAACATATAACAGGCAGATCAAGATCATATTTGAAATAGGGTTTTATACCTCTTATGAACAATTTCTTGATCTAGGGTTCTTGATTCAGTTTATGGTGATCTAAGAACTTGATAAGGGACTGAAATGCTTGCTAAATTCGTAGGTTTAGAGAGAGAGGGTCTTGGTGAGGAGTTTGTGTAAAAATAAGGCTAACTAATGAACTTTCTCTCTCTTGATCTTATATATATCACATGGTACAATCAATTTGCTGAGTTATGTGGCTTGTTTGCTGGAGATTTAAGTCAATGGAGTAGATAGAGTGGTTGAGCAACTAAAGTTTTAGCAAGTTTGACAAGTTAGCTTAATAAAATATGCACAAGGGTAGTTTGGTCATTAAGCTTGCAAATTTAATGGCATTCATGACATTTGACTAACCCTTAGGGTTTAACCCTAATGTCCTACAATTTGTTTTTCTACAAATTTCCAATTAAAGCTAAAATAAAATTTTAGTTTCCTAAATTATAATTAGGGTTTCTTAATTAGTATAGCTTTTCTAATTACCTTGAACTTGAAATTAGTTTTACTAATTCACTAATTAACATAAAGCTTTCCAATTTAGCGATTAGGGTTAATAACTTAGCAATTAGGGTTTTAAATTTTGAAATTAGGGTTTCCAATTAACAATTAGGGTTTCCTATAATTAGAGTTTTCCTAATTAAATTAATATCTATAATAATTAACATTAATCACATAACACAATTTCTTACCAATCATAAACTCCGGTTTAAGTTTCATATTAGGGTTTACTACCGTAATATTAGGGTTTTGACATTATACACATAATTGACCAACCATTATCAATACGTACATACTGTACATATTTATAGCATTGAAATATAAATAATAAAATGTTATTATTCTCATGCCTTATTCCAAATCCAAAATTAGGGTTTGGACTCCATGTCTGATTTATCTTTCATATATACCATTATTAAGTTAAAATAATTAACTTAACTAATCTGAACTAAATTCATATAATAAAATAATTATTATAATAATTCTAATAATCATTCATATATTATTGAAATAATATATAATCATATTTTTTAGGAAAATAATTAATAAAAACATTTCTACTACAAAATCAATTATTATAAGAATATAATTTATAATGATCAATAAATTCTAAAATAAAATTATTTGTAATTATTAATGTAATAAATAAATGTTTATTTATCACATGCATACATACACATTACCTTGCACATATTCTACCTTTAAAATAAAAAATAAAACAAATTTATACGCGAAATTTCTTATTTAATTATATAGAAAATATCGGGTTATTACATTTAGTAATGAACTAATAAGCATATATCTTAACAGAAAATGCCTCCTAGAAGAAGACAACCACGTCAACAACCACCTACTAAGGGGTCTACTAACAATAACAACGAGGCCAAGCCAACGCTAATCTGGTTCAGCAGTTGGTGACTTTGCTGATGGGTGTACTTGTGAATCAACCGCAAGCTCAAGTTACGACCTTCAAGGAATTCAAAGCGGTTAGACCGCCAGAGTTTCAAGGGTCTATGAATCCATTGGAAGCCCAAACCTGGATCATGGAAATGGAGAAGGTGTTTGACGTTGCTAGAGTTAACGAAAATCAGAAGACTACGTTCGCGACGTTCATTCTGAAGTCCGAAGATAGCTACTTGTGGCAAGCAAATAAGGTTCGTGGGGGACAAGGAGTGATAACGTTAGATAGATTTAAGGAGATGTTTTTCGAAATGTACTTTCCAGCGAGTTCTCAGAATTAGTTGGAGGTGCAATTTCTGGAGCTGAAACAAGGAACCATGACGGTGTCAGAATATGCTGCGAAGTTTAACAAGTTGGCAAGGTTTTCCACTTATCAAGTCAATACAGATGAGCGTAAGGCTAGAAGGTTCGAACAAGGATTGAAACCCTGGCTGTATAGCAAGGTTTCAATGTTCTAATTAAATACATTTGCGGCTGTACTGGAAAAGGCAATTATCGTAGAAGGTGGAAGCGATGTCTTGACCAAGTACAATCAAGAACAGAAGAAGAGGAAGAATGAGAATGAAAATAAGGCTGGTAGAAGTAACGTTGGAAGTAACAATCAGAAGAGGAAGTGGAGCGATAATTCGAATACGGGAGGACAACAAGGAAGTCAGCAGAAGAAAAAGTTTGAAGCTTGTGCTACTTGTGGAAAGAACCATACTAGGGTATGTTTGAAGGGAAAGCGGGTGTGTTTCAACTTCCGTCAGGAAGGTCACATTGCACCGAACTATTTTAGCCCAAATAAAGGAGCATGTTTTACCTGCGATTCGAAGGATCACATGGCTCGTGATTGCCCTAAAAATCCAGCGGGGACTTCAAGTGTAGGAAAGGGAAAAAACAACGGTGGTGGTGCATTTACTATCACTGGACCAGCACAGTCAAGCCGACCTACTACGAGAACATTCAATATGACCGTGCAGGATGTTGTTCAGTCTAAGAATGTGGTGTCAGGTATCATTCCGATTAATGGTATTAATGCTTATGTACTATTTGATTCGGGTGTTACTTGTTCATTTATATCCGATGAATTTGCCCAGAACTTAGATTTGCCTCAGGAAGAATTAGATTATCCTTTGAGCATAGAGATTGCAAATAGAGAAGTGATTCCTGTTAGATTCATATATAAGAATTGTAGAGTGGTTATTAAGGGTCAACAGATGATGGTAGACTTGATACCAATTAGACTGGGTGAGTTTGATGTTATCCTGGGAATGGATTGGTTATTCAATCACGGAGCAATAATTGATTGCCAAAGAAAATGTGTTAACCTTATGACTCCGTCAAAGGTTGTGTTCTATGGCAGTAAGTCACCTCGACAAGCAAGTTGTCTGACGGTGATGCAAGGTAAAATTAGTTGTTAAGACAAGGATGTGTAGGATACTTAGCCTACATAGTTGATACACAGAAGAAGAGTGCGAAGATAGAAGAGATACCGATCATAAGAGATTTTGCAGACATATTTCCAGACGATTTGTTGGGTCTTCTGCCAGATCGACAAATCGAGTTTGTGATTGATTTAGTACCAGGAACGGGCCCGATATCTAAGGCACCATACAGAATGGCCCCGGTAGAGATGAAAGAGTTGATGGTGCAATTGCAAGAGTTTCTCGACAAGAAGTATATCCAGCCGAGCGTATCACCGTCGGGAGCGTCGGTGTTATTTGTTAAGAAGAAAGATAGATCGATGCGGCTCTGCATTGATTACAGAGAATTGAATAAGGTCACGATTAAAAATAAGTATCCGTTACCGAGAATCGATGACCTGTTCGATCAACTGAAGGGTGCGAGGTATTTCTCAAAGATAGACTTGAGGAGTGGTTATCATCAGTTGAAGGTGAGGCCAGAAGACGTATCGAAGATGGCATTTAGAACTCGGTATGGTCATTACGAGTTTCTGGTTATGTCATTTGGTTTAACCAATGCACCTGCAGGATTCATGAATTTGATGAACAGGGTGTTTAAACCATTCTTAGATAAATTTGTGGTGGTGTTTATTGATGATATCCTGGTGTATTCTAAGACTAAGGAGGAACATGTTGAACACTTAATAGTGATGTTGGAGACATTGAGAAAAGAAAAGTTGAACGCAAAATTTTCAAAATGTGAGTTTTGGTTGGAACGTGTACAGTTTCTCGGACACGTTATTGATAAAGACAGAATTTCGGTAGATCCATCAAAGTTTGCAGTTGTACTAAACTGGGATCAGCCGAAAACACCATTAGAGATAAGGAGTTTCTTAGGGTTGGCAGGTTACTATAGGCGTTTTATTCAAGACTTTTCCAAGTTTGCGAACCTGTGACAACCCGAGAATTTAGGAAATTTTTAAAATTTTAATTTATTGATTTAAGGTTCAAAATTTGAACCTAAACAGAAAATAAGTGTATGCGTTTAAAATTTTTAAGATGGAATTTTGAGGATTCCAAAATTCTGTGAATGATTTTGGTGAATTATTCAGGATTAAGTGTTTATGTGAATATGTTATGCATATATGTGTACAGTATGTGGTTAAGGGTCAAGGGTTGATCAGATAAACGATATCTATAACAAACCCTAAGTATATATTAAGAACGTCAGCGTTCGGTTAGAAACCCTAAAGATTAACAAGAAACCCTAAAAACCGGTTCTGGAAACCCGAATTTCAGTTCTGGGAATTCGAAACCCTAATTCGGTGCATGAAACCCTAAATCAAGAACTTAATGGCGTAAGTGTAAATAAATATAGGATTAATTAAGGTTAATCTTAAAAAATTTGTTACAAAACCCTAATTCCAAATTTGAAACCCTAATTTGTAAATAGGGAAAAACTTAAGTGTTAATTAAATGGTTTTAATGTTAATTAGGATATATTAATTCTAAATTTCAAGTTAAGTAATTAGAAAAACCTAATCTAATTACAAAATCTAATTTCTAATTTAGGAAAATTAATTTTCTATTAGAAACCATAATTTTTGGGTTATAAACCCTAATTCGCGATTTTGACCCTAATTGCTTAATTAGCGATTTTAATTAGGAATTATTAATCCTAATTATCAATATTTAAGTTATGATTAAGAAATTTTAATATAATTAGAAAATTCTAATTATAATTTAAAAATATTAATTTTTTTATTTTTGAAAATCTAAATTTGGAAATTCTAGAAATTGAATTGCAAACCCTAAAATTTTCCAAACTCTAAACCCTAATTTTTTCTCAAACCCTAAACCCTAACTAAACCCTAAACCCTAAGGGTTTAGGACAATGTCCATAATGCCATTAAAATTAAATGCAAAAAGACTAGAATGCCCTTTTTATTTATTTTAATAAGTTGGTGTTGTAGGTTTTGACTTTTAGGGGAGTTGCTCACCAAAAACATAGCCTAGCATGCGCATATATCTAAGAAATCAGCCATCTAGCCAGCCATATACAATGAATCAAAATATTATAAAGATTAGAAAGAGAAATAATACTCACTTTAGTTTACAAACCCATACAAGACCTTCTCTCTCTAGAAATTCGGGAATATAGAGTGAGAAAGTGAGATAAATTAAGCTAAGATCATACTTTAGCTTGCATATAACAAATCATCAAAGTCAGATTCATGGATCAAAGCTCAAAAGGTATAAGAACCCTAAAGTTTGAAATTTTTGAATTTGATGTTTAATGTTGTTGTTGGTTGGTTAGAAATGTGTTAGAGGGTGTCTTTGAGTGATCTGGGTTGATAGATCATGGATCTATAACACTTAGATGCACGAATCAAGCATTTTTCAAAATCTGGAAATATGGAAAAAAAATGGCCTGACAGCCATATGTCAGAGGCCATAGATTTGTGTGTTTGATGTTAGGTGTATTTTGTGTTATATATGTGTTCTATGTCATTAGGACTTTAATATGAAGCTAGAACCAAGGCCAGATCATTAGTATATTGAAAGATATGAGCAGTCAAACTGCGTTGACCATTCACGAAATCTGGTTTCTAGGTAACCCAGAAACCTAGATATTTCTGATAACGATTTTTCAGGCCTTGGATCTTGCTTCTGTTATATGTTTTGGGACACGTTATTGTGTTTTTGTTATATCCTGACATTAATACTACATATTGAAGCTTTTAGTATACTCAAATCCTTAACAGAATCGTTTATAATCAAGGTCAAAGTGCGTTGACCAATTCGCCTTAAGAAGGTTTCTGGGAAACCCAGAACCTTCAAGAGCCGAAATTTTTAGTATGGTTTGACCAGCCCTAATCTGTTTATTTATTTGTTTTTATGATGATCGGTTGCTATAAGATTGTACCCTGACATGTGGTCTACAGTATTGAACCAATATTTCACCCAAACAAGTTACAGGATCCAAGATATAAGGATCTAAACCTAGTACCCTCGACTGTTCTTCATTCTCTGGAAAACCCAGAAATGAAGAACAGCGTTGTCAGATATTTTGGAGGCTTGAATCTCTCAATTTTGATATTTTCTGACCATGACAACTATTTGTGGTTGTAGTATTGCATAAGTACTACACTCTTAACATTTTAGCCAGCCCAGAAACGTAATAATCAAGGATCTATCACTAGTCAAACAAGGTAGCATGAACTCTGACATGAGTTTCTGGAAATTGGCCAAGAACACATTCAGCGACGCTTTTTGTCGCCTAATGTCCCTATAGCGACAGTTTATTTAAGAAATTAATTATTTTAATTTAAAAATAGAAATAAATGATTTTTAATTATTAAAAATACATAATAAATTCTGAAAAATTATTTTAAATTCTGAAAAATAGTTTTTAATTATTTAGAGTATATTTCATAAATATTTAATATTTTTGGAATATAAATGTTATTTAATTTATTTAATTATAATATAAAAAATGATTTAAATATAATTTTAATTCATGAAAAATTATATTATGGTAAAAGAAAATATTTTAAGTTATTATTAGTAACTTTTAATATTTTGTGATGAATTTCACTAATTATTTAATATTAATGGTAATTAGTTTATTTAATAATTATATTAAATAAATTATAAAAAATAGAATTAATGCTTTATAAATTTTATAAAAATGATTTAATTGTTAGAAAGATATTTTAAGTTATAAAATATAACTTTTGATATTTTGTCATGAAAATATTAATATTTTAATATTAGTAGCAATTATCGGATAATAAATTTAAGTGATTAAAATCATATAAATATGATTTTAAGGTATTAAAAATACTTAATGATATTATAAATATATTATAATATTATGTTATGTATTTCATTAATATTTGACAATAAATAAATATTAATGATAAAAGAATAATGTGATATTTAATTTATTTAAATACGTTATTAATGATTGAGAATTAAAGATAAATAGTAATAATTACTTAAAAATTATTGCGAGACTTTGAAAAATATTTTGACTGATAATAAATTATCTGAGATAATTGTTAAGTGTTAAGTCAGAGTTTAATTGAACTTAGAATCGATAAAAGTCTGACTAGACCGTCGGGATGTTAGAATTGTGTCAGGTTCAACTCAGACTGCGAAAGTTTGACTTGATACCAAGTCCTATGTGTGTTATAGACTGATAGGGTTATGTGTTATATGTGTTTAGGTTATTCTGTATATTTATATATATAATAAGATTATATTGTGATGATATTATTCTAATATTGAAGATCTATATTACTAATATTAGGTCTTCGGATAAAGCGTTATAAATTGCATTGCGATAATCAACGGTTCAGGCAAGTTTGTATTACTTAACTCTATTAAGAGTGTTTTATTTGGATAAGCTTATGGTTAATCATTGCTAGTTGCCATGAATTGTACTTTGTACATATTGCATGTATAAGTCAGGTATGAAAGGCTGATCACCTTCATTACCCTTCGGTTCAGAAATATTTGTTCATGTTATATACTTGTTCAGTCATAAATTTGTTCCTACTAGTTCACAATTATATTGTTGAATTATAGCCAGCCAATTACTCAAATCATTTCAATCATGATATATCGTTATATTGTTGAATTTAAACTTGTTGGGCAATTTTTATGCTCACCCTTGCTATATCATGATAAAAACATTGCAGATTAAGGCGAATATGTAGGATACAAGGAAAGGTCCAAGACAGTTCCAGCTTTAGTAGACGCGTGCAGTTAGATTTGTATTGTATGATATTAATGTTGTTCTATGTTAGAAAAGTTATGAATTATGTATAAGTTAAGGTTACTCGACCTTGGGGAATAGTGTGTAGTGTAATGTATAAACAATTTATGTTTATATCTTCCATAAATAGTAATAGTTGTATAGAATGATCGAACCGGATCCGAGGTGATTTGGGACTTGGATTCGGGGCCGTCACAGAACCCATTGACGAATTTAACTAGGAAGGAGGTTAAGTTTGTTTGAACGGAGAAGTGTGAGGAAAGTTTTCAATAATTGAATAAAATGTTGAGTTCGGCACCTGTGTTGTCATTGCATGATGATACAGGGAATTTTGTGGTGTATAGTGACGCATCGCATAAAGGACTAGGCTGTGTGCTTATGGAGAATGACAGAGTTATTGCGTATGCATTACGTCAATTAAAAGATTACGAGAAAGGGTATCCGACTCATGACTTAGAGTTGGCTGCGGTGGTGTTTGCCCTGAAGATTTGTAGACATTATCTTTATAGAAAGAGGTGTGAGATATATACTGACCATAAAAGTCTTAAGTATATCTTTACACAAAAAGACTTGAATATGAGGCAGAGAAGATGGTTGGAGCTGATCAAAGACTATGACTGCGAGATGTTTTATCATCCCGAAAAGGCGAATGTTGTTGTTGATGCTTTAAGTAGAAAGGGACGGGAGAAGTTAATGATGTTGACAGCTCAGGAGAAGTTAGTATCGGAAATGGCTAAGATGGAATTGGCAATTAAATATCCGACAAAATCCGACGAAAAGTTGTTCCAGATAGGAAACGGTTCAACGTTGGTAGATAAAGTGAAGAATGCACAACTTCAGGATGAAGACTGCGAAAAGATAAAATAGAAGGAATCTGAAGGGGAGGAAAACAAATTCAAAATCGATTCGGAAGAGTTACTTCGATTCGAAGGGAGAATTTGGGTTTCGCCAGTACCGGAAGTTAAAGAGGAAATTCTGAGTGAAGCTCACAACTCAAGATATTCAATTCACCTTGAAAGTACGAAAATGTATCAGGATCTTAGACATCATTTTTGGTGGCTGAATATGAAAAAGGATGTGGCTGAGTGTGTGGCAAAATGTTTAACATGTCAGAAAGTTAGAGGTTTACACTAAAGGCCAAGCGGATCATTGCAACCATTGGAGATACCAGAATGGAAATGGGAGCATCACAATAGATTTTGTGGTAGGTCTTCTAACGATTCAGCAAGGTTATGACGTCGTTTGGGTGATTGTTGATCGATTGACGAAGTCGGCACACTTCTTACCAATCAAGATTAGATTTAACCTAGATCGGTTGGCAAAACTTTACGTGATGGAACTTGTTTCAAGACACGGTGTACTTGTGTCCATTGTATCAGACAGAGATCCGCGTTTCACATCAAATTTCTGGAAACGATTACAAGAATGTTTGGGAACTCAGTTAAGAATGAGCACAGCGTACCATCCTCAAACAGACGGACAGAGTGAGAGAACCATCCAGACACTAGAGGATTTGCTCGGAGAATGTATTATGGATTTCAAGGGAAATTGGGATGATCATTTACCGTTGGTTGAATTTTCCTATAATAATAGTTATCACGCGAGTATTGGCATGCCGTCTTATGAAGCGTTATCTGGCAGAAATCGAGAACTCATTATCTTTGGGATGAGGTAGGTGAACGTCAACTATTGGGTCCAGAGTTGGTACAACAAACTGTTGAAATCATCAAGGTCATTCGAGCAAGATTGATAGATGCACAGGATAGACAGAAGAAATATGCCGATCAACACTGAAAAAATTGGGAATTTGATGTTGGTATTTATGTGTTCTTGAAAGTATCTCCCTGGAAGGGGAACATTCGGTTTGGAAAGAAGGGGAAATTAAGCCCTAGATTTATAGGACCTTTTGAAGTCCTTCGACGCGTGGGTGAAGTGGCATACGAGGTAGCTTTACCTCCAGAATTGGTGCATATCCATAATATTTTTTATGTCTCGGTGTTGAGACCATATAAGCATAACTATAAACATGTTATAGAATATGAGCCCTTACAGTTTGAGAAAGATTTGTCCTGTGAAAAAGTCTTTGTTCAAATCATCGACGGGAAAGAGCAAGTACTAAGGAATAAAGTGATACCTTATGTTAAGGTAATCTAGAGGAACCACAATGTTGAGGAAGCTACGTGGAAACTTGAAGATGTTATGATGAGAAATTATCCTCACTTGTTTGCTTAATCTTGTATGATGATTCTGGGGACAGAATCCTGTTAAGGAGGAAAGAATGTGACGAATGAATTTATCGAGTTGTGATTCTAGAGACAGAATCCTTTTAAGGAGGGAATGATGTAACGATCGAGAAATTTGTAATTTAATTTAAATATTTATTGATTAAATAAATATTTTAAATTATTTATTTATTGGGAAAAATAAATATTTGATGAATGGTGATGTAATAATTTAGTTGAGTATGTATGTTAACTAAATTAATGAATAGTAATTTTATTATTTGAGGATTTAATTTAATGAAAATAATTAAATTAAATGAAGTGTTTAATATTTAAGAAAATAAGTAAATTAAATAAAGTAAGGTTTTAGCCTAATTTATTAATTAAATTAGATATATAATTATTTATTAATCATAAATATAATTATAATAGAAATTATTATAATTACTATTTTAAGTTATTTAAATTAACTAAACTAAAGTTATATAAATTAACTAAGGTGTGACACATGAAATCATATAATATAATATTATTAAAATAATTTAGTTTGGGGGAATAGGTGGTAGCTGTAACGACCCCAAAATTCATATGATTTAATTATTGACTTCGGTCATTAATAACATATTCAACCTCTAATTTTACATCATTAAACGATAATACAACCATTGAAATTTACGGAATAATTAAAATTTTCTATTACAAACTATCCTCGTTCCCAAAACCTTCAACCTTTACATCTAAATATCTCAGAATCATTTTAATACTACAATAGTTTACATTACAGCAAAACAATATTACAATTCAACATTAATACATTATTCGAAACATTAGACATGGTTTACAAGAATAACAACTTAGCTAGGATATTAAATCTTCATATATCACTTTTGATCCATAACAATCAAGTAGCACATAGCGTTACCTTCAATTCTTAAATCTGCAAAAATGGTTATTTGCAAGAATGAGGCTGAAATATTCGGCCAAAATCTAACAGTTTTCATGCATCACGTAGCACATAATAACATGCTCAACATACAATAATAATCATAAATAAACATAGCATACATGTTGTAGTTTACATAACAACTATAAAGATTGAGTTCCTTACTCAATCAACATTCATAGTTCAATCATCATAGTCATAGATTGACTTTCACATTTCATACTTTTGACATATATAATACATCATCCACTAAAATTTTAAAGCGAGATCATCATCAAGTTTACATAGCAAAAAGGAACCGAAAGACTTGCCTTCTGGGTGTTTTACCAACACGCTAATACTTAGCATCCTTGCATAACCTACTGTGTATGTGAGATTGATAATAAATAAAATCAATACTCAATCTCATGGTCAAATTTATTCTAAGACCTTACTTTATCTTATTATCCTTTATAATGTCTTTATAGACATCTAACTATTTTATATGCAACTCGGTTTTATTTTTCATTTTCATCACCACACATGCTAGACTATCACACTTGTAGTTTAGTAATGCGTATATCACACCATTTTATATAACATTTGGTTTCAAAATGCATATTCAACACATTGTTTACATGTTTAATTTTTTCTTCATAAATCAAAAATTACTCTTTTGATTTCTTTCCATTATTATTCTTGTATTATCATCTTTTCATACTTAGATATCCAATATTAGCCATTAGTTAGACACTTTGTATACCAAAGTTTAGAAACAATATTACTTTTAGGCATTTTATCGAGCACGTTATGTACACATTAACTTATCTCAACTCTTGATCTTAAATGGTTAATTATGCATAGAATATGATAACACATATCTATATTCATTACATATGTCAAAACATATTTTTAATCATCAAAACATACCATCACCCAAAATCTTAATTCAAACATAATTATAAAACTCATCTTCACAATTTCTTTAACAAAACGTTGTTTTCGTTTTTAACGTATCTCCTTCGTTACATGTCTGTTTTTGTTCCTTCTTATATAGAATTAACCCTTACTCAGTGTACTACAACCTCATCTAGGCCTTAAAGTCAGACCCTTATCCATCTAAACTAGATTCTATAATTCATCAACTAGTGTAGAAAATTTCATTTTCTGCACATCCTTACTAAACAATTTATTTCGGACATGATCCGGTCCATAAAATGACTCAATCTCGCAAGTCTAGCTAGTAAACTTCCATATCTACAACTTTGCAGTTTTAAGTTTCTTCAGATTCAAAACACACGAATTTATATGAATTTTTCAAAGTCAGAAACCGTAACAGTTTTGATTTTCTGGACAGATTATATTCCCTTCGGACCAGCCTTACTAAAAAAGACATTGCAAGAAATCTACAAAGAGTTTTCATGTGATTCCACTTTCAGAATATAGCTTACTTCCATATCTTCGATTTGATATAAGGCTCACTTTCTAACTCATTATACCCAAAGAGATATGAATTTCACAAGATATGTCCACAATTACTCAAAACCTATGAATTTTGTTCTTCAAATTTTCTTTCCATTTCATTTTCTTTCTTGAATACTCTTGTTTGATTCTTGATAATCCAACATTAAACCAATAAAAACAAGATTAAGCATGATCTATTACCCTAGAACATAAATCTACCCAAAAATCAAAGATTAAATAAGAGTTTAGAAGTTACCTTCTTCTAGCTTTTTCTTCTTCTTCTTCTAGCTCATCTCAATTCCTCTATTTCTCTCTATCTCTCTCAATTTCTCAATACAACTTCTATATAACCATTATCCTACATTATGAAAACATAAAAATATAATTAAAACAAGAAATTTAGATTATAGCCTTATTAGTATGAATTTAAGAGAGAGATGAAGATGATGATGATGATGGGGCTTGTTTTGTCTTCTCAAAGCTTTCCCTTCTTCTTCTTTTTCTTCCTCTTCTTCTTCTCCTACAACTCTCTCTAACTCTCTTCTTCTTTCTTTTGTTTGTTTTCTAAAACTAACTTACTAACTTGTAGTATATACATATAATATACAATACTAGTAATATATAATATATGTAACTCCTAGTAATTATTAGATATACTAATTACTAGTTAATACATAGGTTACACCAACTTGAACTTGAAAAGCCTAAGACCATGTTTGGCAAATACTCATTATTTTAATTAATCAATGGTTTAACATCAATCAATCTCATCAAATTGTCACATAATTATATTTACTTGTTAATTATAATTTGTAACAATCATCACATAACTCATCTAATTTAATTATCTTAATTAAATTAGAACTATAATATAAAATTATTATATTAATTAAATTAAATACTAAATATTCATTTAATTAATCTGCTACACTTAATTACCTTACTCTATAATCAAAACAAAATTTATTTATTTAACTCAATAAATAATTCAATTAAATATTTATATATATTAAAATTAATATATAACATTCTCTTCATATCAATTCACATATTCTACAATATATGACATACACATACTCACACCCAACATATCTCATAAATAATACTTTTATTTATAAAATTCTCATTTATAAATTCTAAAAATCTGGGATGTCACAGTAGCCAAACAAGGCCTTGTGGCCTTTGGCTTATTTGAACTGACGCATGTTGGGTTGAATAACTGAAGTACGTGGGTTAGTGGGAGTCAGTATATGTTACACATTTTATTTTATCTAAGGCTAAACTAAGAACAGAGGGTTGAAGGAAATAAGAGAGAAAAACACAGAAGAGATTGAGAGAGAGAGCTTGAGAGAAGTTGTTGTGATTGTCAAGTGGAAGAGAAGGGTTTGTTAATCGTTTTGCTTAATCAAGGTATAAAATATTCTTGATTTTAACTCTTAATTTTGGTACTATATATTCTATATGATTTGAAAATCGTGTTGAATTGATATGTATATATAAGTAAGGTGTTAGAATTTGTTAATCATTGTATGTGAGTGTTGTTTGATGATTAAAACACGTGAATTTGGGTTTGTAGGGAGAAAAGTAAATAACAGTGTATGTTTATAAAAAATGGCTTTAGAAAGTATAAAATTTCATGTTTAATATGTATGATAATCTATAAATTGATGTTGGATTATGTTAGTATGTTAAGAAACGAAAGCGGCATAATTCGAATCATGTCAATTGGTTAAGAAACGAATTCGTGGCGATCGAATTTGCTAAAAGTGTAAAAATTGACGAAATTGAGAAAATGGTGGTTTTATTTCTTCAAAACTGAATATATATATATATATATATATATATATATATATAATGTTTATGTAGTTGGAATGGTGAATAGCATGTTTAGTGATGTTATTACAAAGTTTTAGTTGCTAGGTTTCATGAATTTATGTGGAATTGGGATTTTTGGCCTACAAAGAAAGTCTCGATTTGAGTTTCGCAAAAGCATTTCAGTGTTGTGTGCGCGCGCTTGCACGCTTATGGCGTGGTAGCCACGGACTCTAAGCTAACCATAAGCCATGGTGCACACGTGGTCATCGAGACCTAGAATTGAAGCTGATTAAAGATAGCTTGGAAATTGTTAACCTAACTTATTTTAATGATTGTAGAGGAACCTAAAATGTGTTATAAGATATAACAACATGTTGTAATCACAACGTTGAAACTATAGGTTATGAATTAGTAAGTTGTGTAATGAACCAAATGTGATGTTTTCAAAAGTTAAAGATAAATGATGAGGTTTATGTTAGTTTATAGTGAGATTTCAGATTCGTTAAGGATGTTAACCAACATGATTAGACATTAAGATAAGGTTATGGCTTAAAAGGTGGGTTAAACCACTAAAGCTAGTATTAATACAACTAATTGTTATTGCGATTTTAATGATATGTGTAGGGTAATTGGTAAACATTATACTTGTGTAGCTTACATACAAGGCAAGTTCTCTAACTTCATTCTCTTTATAATGAATGCAAGTTCCATAATTCTGTTATTTTGTTATTATCAAGCAAGCTTTCTAGTTCTAAATTCTCATTATGCAAATCCTATATTACAGTTGAGCAAGCCTAGTGATTCTATCTTGTGTATGATTGTACAAGCTCTTGTAACCTAATTCGTTACATCGAGCAAGTTTCACTTTCCTTAATATTATTCGAAGCACATATTGTTCTAATACATCGATTCAAAGGAGATTGTTCTAACTCTTTTGAATATAGAACTTTGCATGTATATCATGTTTACTCAATTATATATTGTTGTTATTCTATCTTTGACCTTGATAGCCTTGTTCGATTCTATATTGTTGTATTAAACCTTCAAGTAGTAAGCAAACTTTTATTGATTGAACTAGTCTAATATGGAATATTGTTCTAAAATTCTAGAACCACTGATAAGTTAGTTCCGAGCTAAACTTTCTTTAGTGTGGAAATTCTAAATTCAAACTGAGACGAACAACCCTAACATAGGGGATTTTGTACGTGTTAACATTTAGATTTTTGTGCACAATACATGGTACAAAGGGCTGATCCCCCTAAGTACGCTAAGCAGGGTCTGTATAGTCTAATTGACTGTTAAGGTTGGGGTAGTAAACCTAATCAGCGTGGACATAGTTCGTGGTCTTAAGACACTCAGACATGAAAGTTCAAACTTGTTTTCTATTTTTGATTCGTAGAACAAGTTCATTATTGTTCAGCATTCGTTGTTCATTCTCATGTTGTTAGCATTACTACTCTTTATATCAGTGAGCAATTGTTTGCTCACTCTTGCATTTAACACTGCAGCTAAAGTTGAAAGAGCTGATGCGCCATCTATTAACAAAGGAAAGGGCAAGATGTCCAAGTGTTGAAGATTTATGAGAATTTATTTAAATGAATTATGTTATAAGACTTGTTTTCTTTTATGATTTATTTCGCAAACTTATGTAATAAATTAAGGTTAGATTACCTGAGATTGTTTACGAGATGTTGTAACCCTTTAATGAAAAATATTATTATTTAAATTAATTGCTATTTTTATCCTTTATTATGGGTAGTTAGATGTAAAGATTTTGATAGTGAGCACCAAATTCTGTGGGAATGAAGTACCCGGATTTGGGGGTGTCACAAAAGCTGGAGCAATCAGAGTTACAGCTAGGGATACTGAAGGTGGAGCATCAGGCGATGCGAGGTGAGTTCGATTTGGAGATAGCTAAAAAAATATGTGTAGAGGAGTGGAGGCAACCAAGCGGTTGATCGACTAGAGTTACATTGACTAGGTAAATCAAGGTGAGTTGGACCTTGGAGTGGCTTTGGACGAAGCTTATGAAGGTCATCGGTGAGTAGGAGGCCTCGTTGGAGATAGCGAGTCAAAAAATCATGGATCGAGTGTAGAGGAGTCAGGAGTGATTAGAGCATTGAAAGTAGTATGCATGAGGAGACAATCCGTTCAACGTTGAATCAATCATGTTTGATGATGTAGCATCACGGATAAAGTAGTATGCATATAATCAATCTAACAATCTTATTCATTTATTAAAAAAGTATTAATTTATTAAAGGCTTTTAATTATCTACATGATCTTTGTTTTATAATATGTGATAAACCCATAGTTTTAAGCAATGCTTTTAGAATAATGATGATGATCATTCTAATGAGATCTAAATTCTTAGAAAGCTTAAAACTAAAATAGTTCCCAATCATTGGATTACTAAATTGGGGATTAGTGAATCCGGATAGATTAGTACATCGTCGTCTTGCTCATTGGATGAGGATGATTGATCTCATGATCATTTGTGTGGAACACTAAAAAGCAAGTATGTAGGTGCTTATTAGAGAATAAGTTCTTTGAACGCATTGGCTCGCTAAGGAATACCTAATGGAGTTTTATTTGCTGTCGATAGGAATTCTGTAGTGATAGTAGTACAAGTAATCCTTGGACTTGAGATCATCATAGTATCTTGTGTATGATGAGTTATACTTTGACTTATTCCTTAAGACCCTTAGGGTATATCAAAGGGTATGCTTGGGTATAATAAGTTATACATGGAGATAATGTATGATCGATAAAGAATCTACCACTTCTAATAAAAAGAGAAATGTCTATGTGATTCGATAAATGACAACCCAGTGAGTCCTTGGCGGCGAGAATGAAATTAGAAAGGAGTTTCTAATTTGCATTATTTGGAGTTGTGCATTTAAGGATCGAAATACATATAATTAAATAAAATAAGACTTGTGGTAATTCCATGTCTTATATTTAATTGGGACATTGTATGGTGGAAGGATTGAATTATGCGGTAACTATTTACTCGAAAGGTTCTTTTATGATTAATGTTGAAATCTATATTATCTGGAAAGTCGTTGATCATTTAGGGAGGCTTATCCTATTGTAGAATAAATATTATTTATTTAAATAAATTAATTATTTAATTTATTTATTTAAATAATATTAGAATTATTCTAATTGATTTATTCACAATAGGTTTAATATGGAGAACCTAAAGGTCACACCATAAAAGGAAGAATAATTATTTAAGAAGTTAATGGCATAATCGTAATAATATGTTAAGTATATTTAATTTAATCTATGGTGATAGAATAAATTAAATAGCTTAATATTATTATTTAATATTTTAGAAATATTAAATATAAATTAATAAGAGAGTCTTATTAATATTATTACAATTATTATTATTTTAATTTCTAAAAGAGTTTAGAAATTAATTTAATATAAGTACTCTCATTTATTCCTAATAGGATTAGGGAGGAAAATTAGTTAAAGGAGTTTAATTAATTATCCCTAATAAGATTAGGAGCTTAATTAATTAAAAGAATTTAATTAATTAAATAAAACCCAATTCCTTAATTGTTAAGATGGGTTGCCCACATCTATAAATAAGAGAGTCTTATTATGGGTGGATGGGTTGTTGACTTTAACAAAGTACGTAATAATTCAAGTTGTTGGGAGTATGCCTTTTCTATAGAGATAGAAAAACTAGGGTTTAGCCAACCACCCTTCTTCTTGAATTTTCTTCTTCCTTGGTGGATCACCTCAGAGGCCAAACATTTGGGTGGCTAACGTTGATCAAAGGAAGGAACCAAACCCGGTGGATTCAAGATTGAGCGAAAGGATTTGGAGGTGAACTTGTACACGAGGAAGCTCGATCTTCAAGGTATGATTTATTCTTTATCTTTTCGTTTAATTAATAATTATGCATAAAGGGTGATCCGGGTATATGGTTTGTAAATTTTTTAAACTCGATTTTACACGCTTAGCATTAATTTTGCAATTTGATTGCGTTATTAATATTACAAACCTAACAGTGGTATCAGAGCCAAACCTTTATGCGAATTATTAATTATTTTAATTTGATATGTATATTGATATGTGTTTAGAACAATTTAATTGGGCATAATTTTATTGTATAAAATTTATTAAAAAAAAAAAAAAAAAAAAAAGTGGCGTGTTTTCAACGAGTGAATTAGAATTAAATCGAAATCAAGGCAATCATTAATCATGATCAAGACATACGAATCTAAAATCAAGGTGAATGATTGTTCGCATTTTTTTTTGATGATAAAATATTAAAATCGAGAAATGTTGGCTAATGATTATCTAATGATTATCTAATCATTAGATAATGATTATATATATATATATATATATATATATATATATATATATACACTAAAAACATAAAATAAAAAAAAAAAAAAAAAAATATTTATACTTATATTTTTTTAAAAAAAAATATATATGAGTTTCCTTTTAAAAAAAAAAAAAAATTTATATAATTTATATATATATATATATATATATATATATATATATATATATATTATTATATATATATATATATATATATATATATATATATATATATATATATATATATATATATTATTCTTAATTATTTTATAATTAAAATAAAATTTATTTTAATTTTAAAATAAAAGGTTTATTTTAATATTAAAATATAAAATTTATTTTAATTTTAAAATTAGAATTTCATGCTAACTAATTAGAGTTGGAATTGGATTCCATGATAACTAATTGGAGTTGAAAAATAAATGGTTTATTTTTATTTTCATATTATTAAAATAAAAGAGTTTATTTGTGAATAGGAAAGAAAATCATGTTTTTTAAAATAAAGGAGTTTATTTAGATATGAAATAGATTTCATATTATTCAAAATAAAAGAGTTTATTTGTGAATAGAAATATAATCCGTGTTTCCTTTAATATTTTTTTTACATGGAATTGGATTCCATAATTAATTAAAATAAAAGAGTTTATTTTAATTAGAGATTTTTTTTTTACATGGAATTGGATTCCATAATTAATTAAAATAAAGGAGTTTATTTTGATTAAAGATTTTGATTAAAATAAAATAGTTTATTTTATTCAAAATTGGATAAATTAAAATAAAATAGTTTTATTTTGATTTAAATTTGGATTAAAATAAAGGAGTTTATTTTGATTCAAAATTAGATTTTATACTAACTAAATTTGCCCATTAAATGATATCAATATATATATTAAATGTTTATTATTCATGAGATGAATGTTATTTATTGATGCGTATGATGATGTGTATGATAATAAATGGGATTGATTATGGACTATTGACGATGTGATTGGATTTTATTTTAGTTGGATGCATGAATGTATGGGTTTTATTAAATGGATTCTGCGTACCTCGTCTTCTCTAATTTTTCTTAATGTAAATTCTATCTCTCCTCCTATGTACTTCCTTTATTTAGCGATCAAGGTTTCTATTTATTTTAAATAGTTTTGTAATAGGAATAGTTAGAATTAATTTTGAAAAATTGGAGATCAAGGAGCAAGGGCGCTTGAAGACCCGTTTGTAATGGAGCAGGGTTTAAATGTAATAGTTATATTTAAATATTATTTCTTGCACCCCTAGGGTTTGACCTTTTGGTTCACTTGGTGGCTCTAGTGAACAAACTAGAATAAAAGTCCATAATCAATCAAGGTAGAATATAGTATTATATATGTATATGCTTATACTATATATATATTATATATTATGCAAACATGCTTAGCATGTTCATTAATATAATGCGCGTATTATATATATATATGCATAAATGCAGCTAAACAAGATGAGACAAATTAATAACAAACCCCTCAATTTTTATATTAAGTCCTAAGCGTTCAAAGATATTTGGAATATCGAGCATTAAGCTTTTCTAGCATGATAAAATTAATAGAGTATTAAATATTTAATATGAGTTTGTTGTGTCACCACAAAGGCAAGTATTAAGTATTTAAGATGTTAATTTATCACATTTGATGCTTATAAAGAAAATTGAACAATATTGTTTTGTTGTGTCACCACAAGGATGATATTTTTCTTTTTGAATATATGGAGTGCTAGGTGGGACTTAACTTGGATAATTTTGATTCGGATGTGCCACCACTTGATCAAAATAATCTAAGAGGCAAAAGAAAAGGAGTTGCATAGTTGATGTAATTGACAAAAAGTTGTCTACCTATTTATTTATATATAGTTTGTTTGTCACCACAAGGCTATATACATTTGAAATGGGATCCTTATTCTCACTAGCAAATCTTTAATTAGATTTTCTTCGAACTATATAAGTGAGGGTAATATAGTTTGAAGAAAATAGTGGGAGATACCAATTTAAAACAAGACCTAATTTATTTTGGTAATTAATAAAGAATGTATGTTAAAATGTTGTTAATTACAAATTCATTTCTGAAATTTTACAATGTCTAAAATTACTATCCTTTGCGAAGCATATTAGATGCTAAATTAACGAATAGAATTAAGCGGATTGGTTAAGGAATTTGAGAATAGTTCTCATAAATTTGAAAAAGCTATCTTATGTCCTTAATATCGCCTATATCCTGCAATAGTTGCGAGACAATGCCTCGAGGAAGAGATTGCTACTTTTAGAAAGTGGCAAAATGATGCCTGATTGGCTCGATGCATCATGCTCGCATCCATGATACTTGAGCTTGGCGTCGACATGAAACTATGGATGCTTCTACTATATATTCACGCACATCAAGTAGTTGATGGTGAGGAAAGTAGGGTGATAGATATCGGATATCTAAGGAGCTCTTAGATCTAGAATGGCCGATGGCACTATAATGCTGAGACAAAAAGTTCTTAACATAATCAATTTGATTGATCAATTAGGACAACTGGTTTTGTCATGGATGGAGAGTTGAGCAAGATTTGATCTTGCACTCACTCCCGGACTCCTTTCACAATTGTTGTGAATTTTTCATATGAACAAGCTAGATATCGACCTGTTGATTTGCTTAACATGTTGAAAAATGTGAGAGTCACTTTCAACCAAGAAAGACAATGTCTTCTTGGTAGGGGCCAAAGGATCTTACGAAAGAAGAGCGATTCAAAGAAGGTAAATAGAAAGGCGTAAACAAAGGATAATAAGAACAAAAGCGATATGGATAGCAAAGGAGTTTGCTTCCACTACAATAAGCACTGGACCTTTGGAAAGAAAGCTGCGAGAAGCATCTTGCGAGAGGCTAACAAAAGAAGCTTAGTGAAGTTTTGGTTACAATCTGATTTTGTTCATGATTGAAATAAATTTTTCTTTAAGTCGAGGTTCTACTTGGGTATTGGATACCGACTTTGGTTATCATAAATATAGATTTATGAAGGGACAAGCGAAGTAGAAAGTTAAACAAAGATAAGTAATCTATATGTGTGGAAAATGAAGCAAAGGTTCTTTGCATTAGCTATAGAAACTTATAGTTTTAGCAATGCCTACGGGCAAATCTATTAAGTCGATAAGTTGTTATTGTATTCAGATTCTTGTTAAAATATTATTTCCATTTTATTGTTGGAATGATGAAATCTTTGGTATTATAATTAAGAACAATTGTTGTTCTATTTATAATAATAATGTTTTGTATATAAATGGAATATTACTTAATAAATTTTGTATACTTGACTTACATGAAAATAATTTTGCATATTGAACAAATTAGTATAAGAAAAGGAGATGATCATTCAAAGAGTTGAATGTGTGTATTTCTTTGAAATACAAGTGTGAATTATTTGAAAGGTTCAAAAGAATTGAAGTGAAACAAATTGGCAATGTATTAAGATTCTTTGATTAGATCGAGGAATAAATACTTGTGCAATAAGTTTCTAGATCATCTCAAATGGTTTTCTCATAATGGACACATCGATCGTAATAATTGATTGATGTATCTGAATGAAAAAAATCGTACCTTGTTGGACATAGTGCGGTCCATAATGATTTCTGACATTCCGGTATCCTTCAGGATAATGTCTAGAAATGGTTGCATATCTACGAAAATGGTAACCTCAAAATCCGGCCCCAAGACTCCATAAAAGTTATGGACGGGGAGGATTCTAATCTTAAGTATGTTAAGATATAAGGGTTGTCAACTTATGTGAAAAGGTTTCAAAGGATAAGCTTGGGACAAGATTTGACAAGTATCTGATTTGTGGGACATCTAAAGTAAGTTTAGGGTATATGTTCTATAATCCTACTTAGCAAAAAAGGTGTTTGTTGCGAAACACGCGCCTTCTAAGATAAATGTGTTTATTATTGAAGGGGCTAGTGGGAGGATAATAGATCTTGAAAAGTTCAAGAACCACAAAACACTATAAGTCGAATAAGAGGAACTATAGATAGAACTGTTGTACCACAACAAGAATCATAAATACGGAATAGTCAGAAGATACCTAGGAGGTATGGATTCATCATAGATGATGATGATGAGGTACACATCATAGAAGATGATGATCCGATTACATACGATGAGGTAAGTGTTGTGACACTTTCTCGGAGAAATGGATTGAAGCAAGTTTCTCAAATATGGAACATTCGTTTTTGATGAGGCAATCAAAAAGAGTTTGATTTTATCAAAATAAGAATGAACCTAGTGTGTACAAAAGGGTCGATTGGGAGCATCGTGACATTCCTAGTATTATATGTTGATATACTACGGATGAGGAATAACATACCAATGCTACAATCGGTAAAGATAAAGTTGTCTAAACATTCCTCCATGAATGATTTGGGAAGAGTATCTTAATTGGGGATAAAATCTATATAGATAGATTTAAGAGGATGCTCGACTTAACCCGAGGAGCATATATTCATTTGATGTTAAAAGTCGTTTAGCATGGCAAACTCAAGAGATGTCTCATGTTGATGAGCTATGGGTGTATCTCTTAATAGTCCCCATAGACTCAAAGAAGAGAGAGATTGCATGAGTGACAATCATGTATGCAATGAAATATACGAGACACGATGTTGATCGGTCATATTATGGGAGAAGATCACTATAAGGCGGTGAAAAACATCTTAAAGTTCTTACTTAGGCACTAAGGATGTGATCATATTCATGGTGAGTCGAATTAAAACTAGAGGGCTTTTACGGACTCAAGTTTTTTCAGACGAGACCAAGATGACAGAAAATCCACTTTAAGGTAAAGTGTTACCTTGAGCGGTGGTGCGATGAATTGGAAAGGTTCCAAACAATGAAAAAGAGTTCTTTGGTTTAGTAATAAAGACAAAGTATATAGCTATAAATGAAGCTACAAGTTGATTGTTTGGATTAAAGTTCATTCTGAGAACTAGGAATAGTTCTAAGTCTCATCTTGGATCTAAACATGTGTTGTGGCACTTTCATTTGATTATTAGAATCATTGAAAGATGGGAAATCACTATAGAGATAGTGGACTCTCATGAACAACATTACATATCCATTAACTAAAAGCTTATCCAACGGACGGGATAATCGTCACTTAGAAGAAGAAGAGTATGAGATACCATGACGATTGGCTTTTTAGTGCAAGTGGGAGATTGAAAGTAGTATGCACACAAGCCGATCATGTTTGATGATAAAGCATATACTTTGTAACAATCTTATTCATTTATTAATAAAAAGTATTAATTTATTAAAGGCTTTTAATTATCTACATGATCTTGTTTTTTATAATATGTGATAAACCCATAGTTTTAAGCAATGCTTTTAGAATAATGATGATGATCATTCTAATGAGATCTAAATTCTTAGAAAGCTTAAAACTAAAATAGTTCCCAATCATTGGATTACTAAATTGGGGATTAGTGAATCCGGATAGATTGGTACATCGTTCTTGCTCATTGGATGAGGATGATTGATCTCATGATCATTTGTGTGGAACACTAAAGCAAGTATGTAGGTGCTTATTAGAGAATAAGTTCCTTTGAGCGTGGCTCGCTAAGGAATACCTAATGGAGTTTTATTTGCTGTCGATAGGAATTCTGTAGTGATAGTAGTCAAGTAATCCTTGGACTTGAGATCATCATAGTATCTTGTGTATGATGAGTTATACTTTGACTTATTCCTTAAGACCCTTAGGGTATATCAAAGGTATGCTTGGGTATAATAAGTTGTACATGGAGATAATGTATGATCGATAAAGAATCTACCACTTCTAATAAAGAAGAGAAATGTCTATGTGATTAGATAAATGACAACCCGGTAGTCCTTGGCGGCGAGAATGAAATTAGAAAGGAGTTTCTAATTTGCATTATTTGGAGTTGTGCATTTAAGGATCGAAATACATATAATTAAATAAAATAAGACTTGTGATGTAATTCCATGTCTTATATTTAATTGGGACATTGTATGGTGGAAGGATTGAATTATGCGGTAACTATTTACTCAAAGGTTCTTTTATGATTAATGTTGAAATCTATATTATACGGAAAGTCGTTGATCATTGGGAGGCTTATCCTATTGTAGAATAAATATTATTTATTTAAATAAATTAATTATTTAATTTATTTATTTAAATAAGATTAAATTATTCTAATTGATTTATTCACAATAGGTTTAATATGGAGAACCTAAAGGGTCACACCATAAAAGGAAGAATAATTATTTAAGAAGTTAATGGCATAATCGTAATAATATGTTAAGTATATTTAATTTAATCTATGGTGATAGAATAAATTAAATAGCTTAATATTATTATTTAATATTTTAGAAATATTAAATATAAATTAATAAGAGAGTCTTATTAATATTATTACAATTATTATTATTTTAATTTCTAAAAGAGTTTAGGAATTAATTTAATATAAGTACTCTCATTTATTCTAATAGGATTAGGAGGAAAATTAGTTAAAGGAGTTTAATTAATTATCCCTAATAAGATTAGGGAGCTTAATTAATTAAAAGAATTTAATTAATTAAATAAAACCCAATTCCTTAATTGTTAAGATGGGTTGCCCACATCTATAAATAAGAGAGTCTTATTATGGGTGGTGGATGGGTTGTTGACTTTAACAAAGTACGTAATAATTCCAAGTTGTTGGAGAGTACGCCTTTTCTATAGAGATAGAAAAACTAGGGTTTAGCCAAACACCCTTCTTCTTGAATTTTCTTCTTCCTTGGTGGATCACCTCTAGAGGCCAAACATTTGGGTGGCTAACGTTGATCAAAGGAAGGAACCAAACCCGGTGGATTCAAGAGTTGAGCGAAAGGATTTGGAGGTGAACTTGTACGAGGAAGCTCGATCTTCAAGGGTATGATTTATTCTTTATCTTTTCGTTTAATTAATAATTGTGCATAAAGGGTGATCAAGGGTATATGGTTTGTAAATTTTTTAAACTACGATTTTACACGTTTAGCATTAATTTTGCAATTTGATTGCGCACATTAATATTACAAACCCGATATTATAATCATATGTTTGATTAAGTTTTGAGAATTAATTGATGGTGAATTGTAATCCAACATTTTGATTATATTATTGTTCGATTTAAAATTATGTGTTATTATTTAAATACTAATAAGTTATGGCATATAATAAAACTCAAAGTATAATTTAAGGTTTTGTCTAAACAGAAAATGCCACCAAGATGGAAAGGAAGAGGAATACCGAGAACACAGAGAAATGTAACTGATAGAACAGAAAATGAAAATGAAAATAATGAAGGAGGTCAAGCAGACCCAATGCAAAACTTTGTAGACATGTTAGCTCAAGCTATGAAAAATAGACCATTAGCTAGAAATTGACCAGATAATAGATTGGCGAATTTCAAAGACTTTAAAGCAGTCGAACCGCCAGAATTAAAGGGAACCACAGACCCTATAGAAGCTCAGGCATGGATTAAGGAGATGGAAAAAGCTTTTGTTATCGCCAGGGTAGCAGAGGAACAAAAGATAGCTTTTGCTACATACTTGATGAAAGGTGAAGCTAATTACTGGTGGGAGTCGAACCAGGCTAGAGCCAGAACAGAAGTAGTAACTTGGACAAGGTTTAAGGAGTTGTTCTTTGAGAATTATTTCTCGTTGACGCTGAGTATGCAAGCCAGGATGGAAGTGAAATTTCTTGAATTGAAGTAAGAAAACATGACAGTTTCAGAGTATGCCACCAAATTCAATGATCTATCAAGATTTGCACCACATCAGGTGGACAAAGAGGCAAGAAAGGCGCGCAGATTTAAGAATAGATTGAAACCGTAGATATACAGCAAGGTGGCAGTTTTACAGATTAATATGTTTTCAACGTTGTTGGAAAAGGCTATCATTGCATAAGGTGATAGTGAAGCGGTGTCCAAGTACAATAGGGAAAAGAACAAGAAGAAGATGGAAGGTGGAAATCAGGGTGCCAGCAGTTGTGGTGGTAATAGCAAGAAACGCAAGTGGAACAACAGTGGCAACGATTCAGGAATGCAACAAGGGAATACACAATAGAAGAAGCCAGCGTGTGCAAAGTGTGGAAAGAATCACTCGGGAGAGTGTATGAAATGGAAAAATATATGTTATAATTGTAGGCAGGAATGACATATGGCACCAAATTGTCCTAAGCCGGAGAAAGGTGGTTGTTTTTCTTGTGGAGGATCGGGACATCGATTCAAGGATTGTCCATTGAAAAAGAATTCAGATGGAGGAAGTGGAAACAGAAGCAGCAACACAAAGTTAACAATTGGTGGGCCAACGCAACAGAGCAAGCCGACAGCCCAAAAATTCAACATGGTTGTGCAAGACGCAGTTGCATCAAAGGAGGTTGTGTCAGGTATTGTTCCGATCAATAATATAAATGCATATGTATTATTTGATTTGGGAGCTACCTGTTCATTTGTGTCTGATGAATTTGCAAAATGATTAAATTTACCCTATGAAAAGTTAAAGAACCCAATGAATATAGAAGTTGCCAACAAAGAAGTGATCCCTGCAGTGTTTATCCATAGAAATTGTTGTGTGGAAATAAAGGGACATAAGCTAAGTGTGAACTTGATTCCGATACGCTTAGGGGAATTTGATATTATCTTAGGGATGGTTTGGTTATTTAAACATGAGGCAGTTATAGACTGTCAAAAAAAGAGCATACGCCTTAAGACGCCGGATAAGTCTAAGGTTATATTTTATGGTAGCAAGTTGCCAAGACAAATGAGTTGTCTGACGATGATTCCGGGAAAGAGGATGTTACGAAAAGGATGTGAAGGTTATTTAGCTCATGTAATGGATACAGATGGTGAATTCGGACATGGGACAGATACCTATAGTTAATAAGTTTGGGGATATCTTTCGAAAAGAACTTCCTGGACTTCCATCAGACCGAGAGATACAATTTGTGATTGATTTAGTACCGGGGACATCACCGATATCGAAAGAACCATATAGGATGGCACCGATAGAAATGAAAGAGCTAATGATCCAGCTACAAGAGTTGTTGGATAAGAAGTACATCCAACCTAGTGTATCTCCGTGGGGAGCACCAGTGCTGTTTGTAAAGAAGAAATATGGTTCAATGAGGTTGTGTATGGATTATAGAGAGTTGAATAAGGTGGCAATCAAGAACAAGTATTCGTTACCAAGAATAGGCGACCTGTTTGATCAACTTAAAGGAGCGAGATGGTTTTCGAAGATTGACCTGAGAACTGGTTATCATCAGTTGAAGGTAAGGATGGAGGATGTACCAAAGACAACATTTAGAACTCATTACGGCCATTATGATTTCTTAGTGATGTCATTTGGACTGACGAATGCGCCAATTGCTTTTATGGACTTGATGAATAGAGTATTTAAACCGTATTTGGATAAATTTGTGGTTGTGTTCATTGGCGACATTCTGGTGTATTCGAAGACTGTAGAGGAGAATTCCAAACATCTAAGGATTGTATTGGAAACATTAAGAAGGGAGAAGCTATATGCAAACTATTCAAAGTCTGAATTCTGGTTGAAGCGAGTTCAATTTTTAGGACATGTTATTGACAACGAGAGAATTTTTGTTGATCCAACTAAGGTGCAAGCAGTGAAAAATTGGGGCAACCGAAGACGCTGACAGAGGTCAGAAGTTTTTTAGGATTGGTAGGATATTACCAGAGGTTTATTCAAGATTTCTCAAAGATAGCAACACCATTGACAAATCTGACGAGTAAAGTTGTTAAGTATGTGTGGAAGGAAAAATATGAACAATGTTTTCAGGAATAGAAGAAGCGACTAAATGAGGCACATGTGTTATCTTTACCAGATAATACGGGAGGTTTTACAGTGTATAGTGACGCATCACACAAAGGACTAGGATGTGTATTCATGCAAAATGGTAAAGTCATTGTGTACGCGTCACGATAGTTAAAGGACTATAAGAAGGGATACCTTACCCATGATCTAGAATTGGCTGCGGTAGTGTTTGCCCTTAAGATTTGTAGACATTATCTCTACGGAGAAAAGTGTGAGATATACACAGATCACAAGAATCTGAAGTATATCTTTACACAGAAGGAGTTAAATTTGAGGCAGAGGAGATGGTTAGAATTGATCAAAGACTATGATTGTGATATTCTATATCATCCGGGGAAGGCTAATGTAGTGGCAGATGCTTTATGTGACGGCCCCGAATCTAAGGTCCCGAATCACCGCGGATCCGGTTCGATCATTCTATACAATTATTACTATTTACGGAAGATATAAACATAAATTGTTTATACATTAAACTTACACACTTTTCCCCAAGGTCGAGTAATCTTAACTTAACACACAAATCATAACTTATTCAACACATAACATTATTATTATACAACTATTACAAATCTAATTGCGCACATTAACTTTAAGTTGAAACTATCTTTAACCTTTCCTTGTATCCGATGCATTTGCCTTAATCTACAATGTTTTATCATGATATAGCAAGGGTGAGCATAAGGATTGCCCAGCAAGTTTAAGTCCAATAATATAACGATATATCATGATTGAAAGAGTCAGAATAATAAGCTAGTTATAATTCAATAATATAATTGTGAACTAGCAGGAACAAATTTATTACTAAACCAGTATTATACATGAAAAAATATATCTGAACCAACTGGTAATGAAGGTGATCATCCTTTCATACCTGACTTATACATGCAATATGTACATAGTACAATTCATGGCAACCAGCAATGATTAACCATAAGCTTATTCGAATAAAACAACTCTTAGTAGAATTAAGTAAAAACAAACTTGCCTGAACCTTTGATTACCGCTACGCAATTTATATCACTTTATCCGAAGACCTAATATTAGTAATATAGATCTCCAATATTAGAATAATATCATCACAATATAATACTATAATATATATATATATATACATAGAATAACCTAAACACATAACACATAACCCTATCAGTCTATAACACACATAAGACTTGGTATCAAGTCAGACTATTTAAGTTCGAGTTGAATCCGACAAAATTATAGCATCCCGACAGTATAGTCGGACAAATCTCGAGTTTAAGTTCAATTAAACTCTGTCTAAATGCTTAACCGTTATCTAATATAATTTATTACCAGTCAAATTATTTTTCGTAAGTTCGTAATAATTTTCACATAATTATTATCATTTATCATCAATTTTTAATCATTAAAATCGTATTTACATAATATAAATACCACATAATTCTAATATCATTAATATTTATTTATTATCAAATATTAATGAAATACGTGTCATAATATTATAATATAGTTATAATATCACAAAGTATTTTTAATACTTTAAAATCAAAATTTATATGATTTTTAAACCGTTAAATTCATTATCCGATAATTGCTTTTAATATTAAAATATTAATATTTTCTTGACAAAATATCAAAAGTTATATTTTATAACTTCAAATATTTTCTAACACTTAAATCATTTTATATAATTTATAAAGCATTACTTCCATTTTTCCTTAATTTATTAAATATATTTATTAAATAAACTAATTATCATTACTATTGATTAATTAATGAAATTCATCACAAAATATTAAAAGTAACTGAAAATAACTTAAAATATTTTATTATACCATAATATTATTTTTCATGATTTTTAATGTATTTAAATCATTTTAAAATAATTTATTTAATATTATAATTAAATAAATTAAATACCATTTATATTCTAAAAATATTAAATATTTATGAAATATACTTAAAATAATTAAAAACTATTTTTCAGAATTTAAAATAATATTTCAGAATTTATTAGGTATTTTTAATAATTAAAAACCATTTTTATCTATTTTTTAATAATTTCCAGAATATTCAAAAATTAAAATAAATAAAATCGTCGTTGTAGGCCTTTAGCGACACTTGTCTGTCGTATTAGGTGTTCTTGGCCTCAAGAACACTGACAGTCAATGTTTCAAGGAGTCACGTTTGACTGCCTATAATTCTTGATCCAAACATGTTCTGGGATATCTCAAGGATGGAAAATGTAGTACTAATGTAATACAACAATTACCAACTAAGTTAATGGCCATAACACATAATATCAGTGAGATTCAAGATGTACAAAACCTGTCAGACATTGTTCTTCAATTTCTGGGTTTTCCAGAAATTGAAGAACAGTCGAGGTGTCATATTTGAGCATTTGGATCTTTAATGTCTAGGCTCGCTAAGTATGCTTTATTGATTCTGTACTGAAGTAGGGATCTTTAATGTCCTCATGTCATAGAACAGATCCAAAACATAAAACACACAAAACATCAAACACACGCAGATCTAAGGCCTCTGACATATGATTGTCAGGCCATTTTTTTTAGATTTCTAGATTTTTAAAAATGCTAGATTCGAGGACTTTAATGTTATGGATCTGGGATTTTAAAACCCAGATCACTAAATAACATCCTATTACACATATCTAGCCAACAAATTATATCAAAACACAAAATTTACAAAATTAGGGTTCTTATACCTTCTTATGCTTTTGATCTCTGATTTTTGACTTTGAATTCTATTCTTGGAGAGTTAAGAACTGATATTGGCTTACCCTATCTCACTTTCTCACTCTAGATCTCGAAAATGAAAAGAGAGAAAGTATTGGAGAAAATGAAAATTAAAGTCAACATTTTCTCTCTCTAATCTATATAAATGACTTGCATGTTATGGTATAGCTGGAAAATTCGGCTGGTTGTGGTTATTTAAGTCACATGGGGTTGATGTAGTTGCTCAACCACTCCATATATTGTCAAGATTACAAGTTACCCTCAATAATGCATTAAAGGGCATTTTAGTCTTTTTCATTTTAATTTTAATGGTAATTTAGACATTGGCCAAACCCTTAGGGTTTAGGGTTTGAGCTAATTAGGGTTTAAGGTTTGAGCTAATTTAGGGATTAGGGTTTAAAAACCTTAGGGTTTTGCAATTTAATTTCTAAAATTTCCAATTTAGGTTTTCAAAAATAGAAAATTAATATTTCTAAAATATAATTAGAATTTTATAATTATATTAAAATTTCTTAATCATAAATTAAATCTTGCTAATTAGGATTAACATTTCCTAATTAAAATCGCTAATTTAGCAATTAGGGTCGTAATTGGTCATTAGGGTTTATAAACCATTAATTAGGGTTTCTAATAGAAAATAATTTTCTAATTTAGAAATTAGATTTCGTAATTAGATTAGGGTTTTCTAATTACTTAACTTTAAAATTAGGATTAATATTTCCTAATTAACATTACAATTATTAAATTAACACTTAGGTTTTCCCTATTTATAAATTAGGGTTCCTAATCCAGAAATTAGGATTTTCTAAATTTGAAATTAGGGTTTGCTAATTAATTAAGCTTTACCCTAATTAATATTATAATTAATAGTACTTAAGCAATATAATAATCATTTAAGTTCCCAGATTAGTGTTTTATACATCGAATTAGGGTTTCGAATTCTCAGAACTGAAATTAGGGTTTCCAGAACTAGTTTTTAGGGTTTCTAATAATTCGTAAGAATTTTCTAACCGAACGTTGACGTTCTTAATATATATACTTAGGGTTTGTTACAGATATCTTTTATCTGGTCAACCCTTGACTGTTAATCACATACTCTACACACATATAGCCATATACACAGAACATATACATATACACTTAATCCTGAATAATTCACCTAAATCCTTCACAGAATTTTGAAATCCTCAAAATTCCATCTTAAAAATATCAAACGCATACACTAATTTTCTGTCTAGGTTCTAATATTGAACCTTAAATCAATTAATTAAAATTTTAAAAATATTCTAAATTATCGGGTTGTCACATTCACCCCTTCTTCTAAAAATTTCGTCCCCGAAATTTACCTTACACCATACTGCTTACACCATTCACGCATATCATCATATGCTACCCAATACACCACTCACAGGAGTAAAAGTTTTTAAATTGTGCTGAGGGGTCATATAGACCATGAACACATAGTTTTGACGGTATTGATCATACCGTAAAACAATACATTACTTGGTATGTTTACAATCACAAAAAAGGTAAACTACCATTGTTAGTACTTTAGGTGATCAGCCTATCGTATTCTTACGTCATACATAACGTATTAATCATGTATAGCGAATATTTACGCTACTTGATTGGATTATTTATCCAAACAACATAGTCCACCTCAGTCTTATTGTGACGCCCCCAAAATAGGTATACATCACCCATTCTGAGTTGTCAATACATGATACAGAAACAACTACAACTTTATTATTACAACAATAAAACTGTGAGTTTGTATACAAATATTATCTTCTAGACAATATCTATACTCAGATAAATCCTCATCACATTTATTGATGCATTATTTTACAAAAATGGTGAGGACTACTAAACAACTCTTTCTAGAACTTTCATTCCATACCCCGACTCGTACTCGCTATATTCTCACCTCCTGAGAAGAAAAATGGAACAAAAAGGAAAAGGGTGAGCTCAACTAGCCCAGTAAAGAATATTATGACTAAGATAATATACAACAAATTATCATTAGTCTTCAACAGGGAAAAATCTAATAGAATACAATAGACAACAAATTTTAAATCAATATTCGCAATGAAATAATAATTCATTAGAAGAGTTAAGTAGAGAATGCAAACTACTATCTTCTATGTATGAATTTAAAAGTTCATAAATCTATATTTTATCCCCTGTAACATCAATCAATATATATCTGGAATCAAATATTCATCTTTGCACTACGTGCCAAAGATATTCATCGATTGGTCATGTTCATTTAAACACTGTTCATTTGCAGACTACTACCAAAGATATTCATCGAAATCATTCATCTTTGCACTACAAAAGCCAAAGGTATTCCATAATATCATCATTTAAGACTGAGGATGATGAAAAATATTTTTAAAAAAATGAATCCAGTGAAACAAAATGACAAGGATTAAGGATTAAGGATTCATACTTTGTTTTATCCACGTCCAAAAATACCTCAAAAATAATCATAGTGGTGTAAAATTCAAGAATGATCAAAACATGGATACAATCAAAGCTAGTATCCAGAATAGATATTTTGGACGAAAAGAAATTTTTTTTTTATTTTTCGATGAATAATAGGTCGTATTCGTGAATAAATGTCAGATACGTGAATAGTGTCGACACGTGAATAGTAACTCCTCACACCAAAAGTTCCAAATTTGATAAAAAAACTTCAGATCAATATTTCAACATAATGATATTGAAGAAATAATATCATTACTGAAAAAAAAATAATATCCCTTACCTCACAAAGGCAAGATTTAGTTGAAACATTTTGGGATATCGACTATAACTTGAACATGCACCAGTATAGCAATACTCAAAGTATACTCAAAATACTCACAAGAATACGCTCGATAATATAGAGAGAGAAAACTTCAATTTCTGGTGTGATTTTCAATTCTAACCTAAGCACCCTATTTATAGGAAAATGCTTAGAACACCAAAGCAAAAAATTTAATATAATATTATTATTTATAATAAAATTTCCACGCCTCTTAGAATTCAGCTCCTAGCATTTCCCACATGCTCACCTTCTAGAAAAAGTAATAAAAACTTTTTTCCAATTTAAAATATTTTAAACTTCCAAAATCAATTATTTTGAGCTTGAACTTCAATAATTCATAATAAATAGCCCTTTTATCGTAAAAATTCTAATCTCATGAGTCTTTATAGGAAATTCAATTCTCTACAACTTTGCAGAAGAAAGTTTTTCCAAATTCCAAAATGTAAATTGACCGAAATCCACAAACGGGGAGATTTTCTGTGCTATAATCAAATTTCAAATAATAAATGGGGTCCACCGAGCATGTTTAACATGTTTTAAACATTTATTGCAACAAAAATACTCTTCCTCCTCGTATACTCATATATCCCACATTCGTTGTAAAATATCACCATTATTATATTATTAAAATATAATAATATATTTAAATGAATTATTTTATCGAGAAAAAGATAAAATTTCAATTTTCAACAATTGTCACATTAAAATTTTCTCCATCTATATCCACATAAAATCAATATTTTTCTCATCATATGAATCAATAATTAATTATTCACAAATAATATTACGTAATCACAATATTGACAACAAAGCAGCCTCAGGAAAGAGGGGCTTTCCAATAAGAATTTCTCCTTCTTGCGCCAAGCAATTAGGTGACCAAACCTCTCCTTAGACAAAACTTTCTAGACATTGCCAATAATGTTATCTAATAATATTATTCAGATAATATGAATTATTGCTTCGATAATGAAAAATACCGTGTAATGACAATTATGAAACAACAAAGAATATAAAATATCAACGCAACAATTATTAAATCAATAAAATATCGAATAAAGAATTACTATAACCATTATTGAGTAGTGCCTTCTTACGTAAGAATCAATAATTGGTGCAATACCGCTAGCTATCTTCGTGTTTTAACCAACCGAGTATTTTAACAAGATATTCAGTAATAACTACGTAGTTATTTTTAAACAACTTATATTTGTCGCTTTCTTCATCCAATCGCTTTTCAGTTATGGGCCACACACGGTCGCTACCGTCGCATACGAATATTCCCCGACAAGTCACGAATATTCCACGACCAAACGAATATTCCCCGACAACAATGAATATTTTATAACCACTTGCTTATTTTGAAATATTTGCGTATTTTACCCATAACTATCCACATTAATCAAATCAACCCTTACTATTTCAAAATAATAAATAGAAAATTAAATTTCATTAATAATAAGTTGGGGTCTTACAACCTCCCTCCTTATGAAATTTCGTCCTCGAAATTGACGACGCACTGGTGTTTCAAAAGGTGAGGATACCTCGTTTTTCATTTCCGTTTCCAATTCCCGTGTCATTTCCTCTATAGCATGATTCCTCCACAAAACTTTAACTTGTGGTATGACCTTTCTTGGCGTAGGGACATGCTCCTTCCTATCCAAGATCTTGACAAGTACCTCCTCACACGTTAAGTCTTTGGCTATCTCGTCCGATTCTAACTCATAACGTGGTTCGGGTCTTTCACATATTTAATAAGCATGATATGTGAAACACATTATGAACACGAGACATACTCGGAGGTAACGCGAGTCTATAGGCTACATTTCCTACTCGGTCAAGAATTTGAAATGGACCAATAAATCGTGGATTGAGCTTTCCTCTCTTCTCAAATCTTGTAACTCCCTTCCATGGAGCAACTCGCAACAATACATGATCTCCTATACTAAATTCCACGTCCTTTCGATGAAGATCCGCATAACTCTTTTGTCGATCTTGTGCCGTTTGTATACGTTGTCGAATCATTTGGATCTTTTCCTAGTCATACGTACCAACTCGGGTCCCAACAATGTTGCTTCACCCACCTCGTCCCAACATACTGGAGAGCGACACTTTCGTCCATATAATGCTTCAAATGGAGCCACACCAATACTTGCCTGATAACTGTTGTTGTAGGAGAATTCCACCAATGGTAAATACTTATCCCAACTGCCCTTGAAGTCTAGGACACAGAGTCTTAATAAATCTTTAAGAGTTTGAATAGTCCTTTTCGATTGTCCGTCCGTTTGAGGATGGTATGCCGAATCAATCGTAAACTGCGCCCATAGCTTTTTGCAAGCTAACCTAAAATCTTGAAGTGAATCTTGGGTCACGATCCGAAACTATGGATACAGGCATGCCATGCAACCTCACAATCTCATTCACGTACATACTAGCAAGATGTTCAAGGGAATAAGTCTCCCGTATCGGCAAGAAATGAGCAGACTTGGTTAATCTATCAACAATAACCCAAATAGCATTGTGTTAGGTTTGTAATATTCAAGAACGCAATCAAATTGCATAAAAGTGCGGAAGCGTGTAAAATCAGAGTTTAAAAATTTTACAAACCATATACCCGGATCATCCTTTATGCACAATTATTAATTAAACGAAAAGATAAAGAATAAATCATACCCTTGAAGATCGAGCTTCCTCAGGTACAAGTTCACCTCCAAATCCTTTCGCGTTCAATCTTGAATCCACCGGGTTTGGTTCCTTCCTTTGATCAACGTCAGCCACCCAAGTGTTTGGCCTCTAGAGGTGATCCACCAAGGAAGAATAGGAATTCAAGAAGATGGGTGTTTTTGGCTCAAACCCTAGTTTTTCCTATCTCTATAGAAAAAGGGTACTCTCCCAACTATTGGAAATATTACGTATGTTGAAAAAGTCAACAACCCATACCACCCATAATAAGACTCCTCTTATTTATAGATGTGGGCAACCTACCTTAACAATTAAGGAATTGGGTTTTAATTAATTAATACTTTTAATTAATTAAGCTCCCTAATCTTATTAGGATAATTAATTAAACTCCTTTAACTAATTTTCCTTCCTAATCCAATTAGGAATAAATGAGAGTACTTATATTAAATTAATTCCTAAACTCTTTTAGAAATTAAAATAATAATAATTGTAATAATATTAATAAGACTCCTCTTATTAATTTATATTTAATATTTCTAAAATATTAAATAATAAATATTAAGCTATTTAATTTATTCTATCACCATAGATTAAATTAAATATACATAACATATATATTATTACGATTATGCCATTTACTTCTTAAATAATTATTCTTCCTTTTATGGTGTGACCCTTTAGGTTCTCCATATTAAACCTAGGTTGTAAATAAATCAATTAGAACAATTCTAATCTTATTTAAATAAATAAATTAAACAATTAATTTATTTAAATAATATTTATTCTACAATAGGATAAGCCTCCCTAGCGATCAACGACTTTCCGGATAATATAGATTTCAACATTAATCATTAAAGAACCTTTGAGTAAATAGTTACTGCATAATTCAATCCTTCCACCATACAATGTCCCAATTAAATATAAGACATGGAATTTTCACAAGTCTTATTTTATTTAATTATATGTATTTCGATCCTTAAATGCACAACTCAAATAATGCAAATTAGAAACTCCTTTCTAATTTCATTACGCCGCCGCCAAGGACTACTCTTGGGTTGTCATTTATCGAATCACATAGGACATTTCTCTTCTTTATTAGAAGTGGTAGATTCTTTATTGATCATACATTATCTCCATGTACAACTTATTATACCCAAGCATACCCTTTGATATACCCTAAGGGTCTTAAGGAATAAGTCAAAGTATAACTCATCATACACAAGATACTATGATGATCTCAAGTCCAAGGATTACTTGAACTACTATCACTACAGAATTCCTATTATTGACAGCAAATAAAACTCCATTAGGTATTCCTTAGCGAGCCACGCTCAAATGAACTTATTCTCTAATAAGCACCTACATACTTGCTTTAGTGTCTCCACACAAATGATCATGAGATCAATCATCCTCATCCAATGAGCAAGCAACGATGTACCAATCTATCCGGATTCACTAATCCCCAATTTAGTAATCCAATGATTGGGAACTATTTTAGTTTTAAGCTTTCTAAGAATTTAGATCTCATTAGAATGATCATCATCATTATTCTAAAAGCATTGCTTAAAACTATGGGTTTATCACATATTATAAAACAAAGATCATGTAGATAATTAAAAGCCTTTAATAAATTAATACTTTTTATTAATAAATGAATAAGATTTTTACAAAGTATATGCTTTATCATCAAACATGATTGGCTTGTGTGCATACTACTTTCAATCTCCCACTTGCACTAAAGCCAATCGTCATGGTAACTCATACTCTTCTTCTCTAAGTGACGATTATCCCTTTGTTGGATAAGCTTTAGTTAATGGATATGTAATGTTGTTCATGAGAGTCCACTATCTCTATAGTGATTTCCGTCTTTCAATGATTCTAATAATCAAATGAAAGTGCCACAACACATGTTTAGATCCAAGATGAGACTTAGGAACTATTCCTAGTTCTGTAATGAACTTTTAATCCAAACAATCAACTTGCAGCTTCATTTATAGCTATATACTTTGTCTTTATCACTAAACCAGCAACTCTTTGCTGTTTGGAACCTTTCCAATTCACTGCACCACTATTCAAGATAACGCTTTACCTTAAAGTGGATTTTCGGTCGTCTTGGTCTGTCTGAAAAACTTGAGTCTGTAAAGCCCTCTAGTTTTAATTCAGACCCACCATGAATATGATCACATCCTTAGTGTCGGTTTAGAACTTTAAGATGTTTTTCACTGTCTTACAGTGATCTTCTCCAGAATATGACCGATCAACATCAGGTCTCGTATATTTCATTGCATACATGATTGTCACTCATGCGATCTCTCTTCTTTGGAGTCTATGGGGACTATTAAGAGAGATACACTCCATGGCTCATCAACATGAGACATCTCTTGGAGTTTGCCATGCTAAACGACTTTAGCATCAAATGAATATACGTTCCTTGGGTTAAGTCGAGCATCCTCTTAAATCTATCTATATAGATTTATATCCCCAATTAAGATACTCTTCCAAATCATTCATGGAGGAATGTTTAGACAACTTTATCTTTACTGATTGTAGCATTGGTATGTTATTCCTCATCCGTAGTAGTATATCAACATATATTACTAGAAATGTCACGATGCTCCCACCGACCCTTTGTACACACTAGAACTCTTACCTCATCATATGCAACTCGGATCATCATCTTCTATGATGTGTACCTCATCATCATCATCCATGATGAATCCATACCTCCTAGGTATCTTTGGTACTATTCCGCATTTACGATTGATTTGTGGTACAATAGGTCTATCTACGTGTTCCTCTTATTCGACTTATAGTGTTTTGTGGTTCTTGAACTCTTCAAGATCTATTATCCTCCCACTAGCCCCTTCAATGATAAACGCCTTTATCTTAGAAGGCAGCGTGTTTCGTAACAAACACCTTTTGCTAAGTAGAATTATAGAACATATACCCTAAACTTACTTTAGGATGTCCCACAAATCTGTACATGTCAAATCTTGTCCCAAGATTATCCTTTGAAACTTTTTTCACATAAGTTGGACAACCACTTATCTTAACATACTTAAGATTAGGAATCCTCCATGTCCATAACTTTTATGGACTCTTGGGGCTGGATTTTGAGGTTACCTTTTCGTAGATATGTAGCCATTTCTAGGACATGATCCTAGAAGGATACTGGAATGTAGGTAAAATTATTATGGACCGCACCATGTCCAACAAGGTATGATTTTTCATTCAGATACATCAATCAATTATTGCGTATCAGGATGTGTCCATTATGAGAAAACCATTTGAGATGATCCAGAAACTTATTGCACAAGTATTTATTCCTTGATCTAATCAAAGAATCTTAATACATTGCCAATTTGTTTCACTTCTGAATTCTTTGAACCTTTCAAATAATTCACTATTGTATTTCAGCAAATACACACATTCAACTCTTTGAATGATCATCTCCTTTTCTTATACTAATTTGTTCAATATGCAAAATTATTTTCATGTAAGTCAAGTATACAAAATTTATTAAGTAATATTCCAGTTCTATACAAAACATTATTATTATAAATAGAACAACAATTGTTCTTAATTATAATACCAAAGATTTCATTGTCCAACAATAAAATGGAAATAATATTTTTTAACAAGAACTGAAATACAATAACAACTTATTGACTTAATAGATTTTTCCCATAGGCATTGCTAAACTATAAGTTTCTATGGCTAATGTAGCAACCTTTGCAGCATTTCCCACACATAGGATTACTTATATTTGTTTAGCTTTCTACTTCGCTTGGTCCTTCATAAATCTATATTTATGATAACCAAAGTCGATATCCAATATCCAAGTAGAACCTTGACTTAAAGAAAAATTTATTTTAAATCTCGAACAAATTTGTATTTGTAAATCAAACTTCACTAAGCTTCTTTGGTTAGCCTCTGCAAGATGCTTCTTTGCAGTTTCTTTCCAAATGTCGAAGCTTATTGTAGTGGAAGCAAACTCCTTTGCTATCCGTATCAGTTTTGTTCTTATTATCCTTTGTTTATGCCTTTCTATTTACCTTCTTTGAATCGTTCTTCTTTTCAGAAGATCCTTTGGCCCCTACCAGTAAGACTTTGTTTTTCTTGATTGGAAAGTCACTCTCAATATTTTCAACATGTTAAGCAAATCAGCGAGACTGATATCTAGCTTGTTCATATGAAAAATTCACAACAATTGTGAGAGGAGTCTGGGAGTGAGTGCAAGATCAAATCTTGGCTCAACTCTCCATCCATGACAAAACCAATTTTTCTAATTGATCAATCAAATTGATTATGTTAAGAAATTTTTGTCTGTACTATAGTGCCATTGGCCATTCTAGATTGGAAGAGCTCCTTAGATATCTGATATCTATCAGTCCTACTTTCCTCACCATCAACTACTTGATGTGCGGGAATATAGTTGGAGCATCCATAGTTTCATGCCGACATGAAGTCTCGTTACTCATGGATGCGAGCATGATGCATCGAGCCAATCGTGCATCATCTTGCCACTTTCTAAAAGTAGCAATGTCTTCCTCGAGGCATTATTCGCAACAACCATTTGCAGGATAGGCGTATTATATGACATAAGATAGCTTTTCAATTTATGAGAACTATTCTCAAATTCCTTAACCAATCCGCTTAATACGGCCCAGTTAAATAACATCTAATATGTTTCGCAGTTGATAGTAATTAAGACATTGTAAAATTTTGTAAATGAATTTGTAATTAACAACATTTTAACATACATTCTTTTATTAATTACCAAAATAAATTAGGTCTTGTTTTAAATTGGTATCTCCCACTATTTTCTTCAAACTATATTACCCTCACTTATATAGTTCGGCAAAATCTAATTAAAGATTTGCTAATGAGAATAAGGATCCCATTTCAAATGTATATAGCCTTGTGGTGACACAACAAACTATATATAAATAAATAGGTAGACAACTCTTGTCAATTACATCAACTATGCAACTCCTCGTATTTTGCCTCTTAGATTATTTTGATCAAGTGGTGGCACATCCGAATCAAAATTATCCAAGTTAAGTCCGACCTAGCACTCCATATATTCAAAAAAGAAAAATATCATCCTTGTGGTGACACAACAAAACAATATTGTTCAATTTTCTTTATAAGCATCAAATGTGATAAATTAACATCTTAAATACTTAATACTTGCCTTGTGGTGACACAACAAACTCATATTAAATATTTAATACTCTATTAATTTTATCATGCTAGAAGGCGACATTCGATATTCCAAATATCTTTGAACGCTTAGGACTTAATATAAAAATTGAGGGGTTTGTTATTAATTTGTCTCATCTTGTTTAATGCATGCACATATATATATATAAAATACGCTATTATATTAATGAACATGCGAAGCATGTTTGCATAATATATAATATATATATATAAAGTATAAGCATGCACATATAGAATACTATATTCTACCGGATTGATTATGGACTTTTATTCTAGTTTGGTTCACTAGAGCCACCAAGTGAACCAAAAGGTCAAACCCTAGGGGTGCAAGAAATAATATTTAAATATAACTATTACATTTAAACCGGGCTCCATTACAAACGGGTCTTCAAGCGCTTCTTGTCCTTGATCTCTAATTCTTCAAAATTAATTCTAAATATTCCTATTACAAAACTATTTAAAATAAATAAAGCCTTGATCGTGATCAAGGGAAGTACATAGGAGGAGATAGAATTTACATTAAGAAAAATTAGAGAAGACGAGGTCTGTGTAACCCCATTTAATAAAACTCATTCATGCATCCAACTAAAATAAAATCCAATCACATTGGTCAATAGTCCATAATCAATCCCATTTATTATCATACACATCACCATATGCATCAATAAATAACATTCATCTCATGAATAATAAACATTTAATATATATATATTGATATCATTTAATGGGCAAATTTAGTTAGTATAAAATCTATTTTTGAATCAAAATAAACTCCTTTATTTTAATCCAAATTTAAATCAAAATAAAACTATTTTATTTTAATTTATCCAATTTTGAATAAAATAAACTATTTTATTTTAATCAAAAACTTTAATCAAAATAAACTCCTTTATTTTAATTAATTATGGAATCCAATTCCATATAAAAAAATCTTTAATTAAAATAAACTCTTTTATTTTAATTAATTATGGAATCCAATTCCATGTAAAAAAAAAACTTTATTAAAGGAAACACGGATATTCTTTCCTATTCACAAATAAACTCTTTTATTTTGAATAATATGAAATCCTATTTCATATCTAAATAAACTCCTTTATTTAAGGAAACATGGACTTTTTCTTTCCTATTCACAAATAAACTCTTTTATTTTGAATAATATGAAATCTATTTCATATCTAAATAAACTCCTTTATTTAAGGAAAGATCAATTTCAACTCCAATTAGTTATCATGGAATCTAATTCCAACTCTAATTAGTTAGCATGAAATTCTAATTTTAAAATTAAAATAAACCCTTTTTATTTTAAGATTAAAATAAACCTTTTATTTTAAAATTAAAATAAATTTTTATTTTAAGATTAAAATAATTATATATATATATAATATTCAATTTTAAAATTAAAATAAACTCTTTTTATTTTAATATTAAAATAAACTTTTTATTTTAAGATTAAAATAAACTTTTATTTTAATTATAAAATTATTAAAATATATATATTATACTTATATATATATGTTACGGTTATATATATATATATAATATATATATAACCGTTCCTATTCATGTGAGGTGAACTAGCAGGATATATGCAAAATATTATACTCCATCCTCCTATTCCCTTGAAAAAGCAACCAAGCACGTGAATAATAAAGATTTCCAGCTGAATGGTACGTGAATGGAGATAATAAACATGCACGTGAATAATAAACATGCACGTGAATGGTACAGGAGATCTTCAGCTGCTTCATCCACCAACATGAATATGTATCATGATTCCTTAAGAATACCGAAGTAATAAAAACAAAGCGAATTCGCGAAAAACAATTTTTTTTTTTTTTTTTTTATACAATAAATTATGCCCAATTAAATTGTTCTAAACACATATCAATATACATATCAAATTTTGAACAATTAATAATTTGCATAAAGGTTTGGCTCTGATGCCACTGTTAGGTTTGTAATATTCATGAACGCAATTAATCTTATTTAAATAAATAAATTAAACAATTAATTTATTTAAATAATATTTATTCTACAATAGGGATAAGCCTCCCTAGCGATCAACGACTTTCCGGATAATATAGATTTCAACATTAATCATTAAAGAACCTTTGAGTAAATAGTTACCGTGACAATTCAATCCTTCCACCATACAATGTCCCAATTAAATATAAGACATGGAATTATTGTCAAGTCTTATTTTATTTAATTATATGTATTTCGATCCTTAAATGCACAACTCCAAATAATGCAAATTAGAAACTCCTTTCTAATTTCATTACGCGCCAAGGAGGACTCTTTGGGTTGTCATTTATCGAATCACATAGGACATTCTCTTCTTTTATTAGAAGTGGTAGATTCTTTATTGATCATACATTATCTCCATGTACAACTTATTATACCCAAGCATACCCTTTGATATACCCTAAGGGTCTTAAGGAATAAGTCAAAGTATAACTCATCATACACAAGATACTATGATGATCTCAAGTCCAAGGATTACTCAGACTACTATCACACTACAGAATTCCTATTGACAGCAAATAAAACTCCATTAGGTATTCCTTAGCGAGCCAACGCTCAAATGAACTTATTCTCTAATAAGCACCTACATACTTGCTTTAGTGTTCCACACAAATGATCATGAGATCAATCATCCTCATCCAATGAGCAAGCAACGATGTACCAATCTATCCGGATTCACTAATCCCCAATTTAGTAATCCAATGATTGGGAACTATTTTAGTTTTAAGCTTTCTAAGAATTTAGATCTCATTAGAATGATCATCATCATTATTCTAAAAGCATTGCTTAAAACTATGGGTTTATCACATATTATAAAACAAAGATCATGTAGATAATTAAAAGCCTTTAATAAATTAATACTTTTTATTAATAAATGAATAAGATTGTTACAAAGTATATGCTTTATCATCAAACATGATTGGCTTGTGTGCATACTACTTTCACATTGATGCCTTGAGAAACCGTAGGAAGACCCGTAACGAAATCCATGGTAATGTGTTCCCACTTCCATTTCGGAATCTCAAGTGGTTGCAACGGACCCTTAGGTACTAGATGCTCCGCCTTTACACGTTGACAAGTTAAACACATCAAGATAAACTTTGCAATCTCTCTCTTCATATTGTTCCACCAAAATGTATCTCAAAGATCACGATACATTTTGGTACTTCCAGGATGGATTGCAAATGGTGTATTGTGTGCCTCCATCATAATCTTGTACTTCAAATCAGAGTTGTTAGGGACACAAAGTGCAGAGTGGACTCAAGTATTCCTTCTTCATCAATTCTCGCTTTGAATAGCTCCTTCTTGTACTTTCTTCTTCATACGCATCGCCTCCCCGAATTCGGTGGCTTGAGCAACCTTAACTTTTCTATTAAAGTTGGCTCTATGCGTATACTTGACATCATCGCACTCATTCCCGTGATATGATCTTCTACTCAACGCGTCAGCTACCACGTTCGCTTTTCCAAGATGGTATTGAATAGTGTGGTCGTAGTCTTTCAATAGCTCGAGCCAACGTCATTGCCGCGAAGTTGAGTTTTTTGAGTGAAGAAATATTTAAGGCTTTTATGGTCCGAATATATCTCCACTTTCTCCCCATATAGATAGTGCCTCCATATCTTTAGCGCGAAAACGATCACGCTAACTCTAGATCATGAGTAGGATAATTCCTCTCATACTCTTTAAGTTGTCGCGAGGCATAGGCTATGACTTTCCCACGTTGCATGAGAACACATCCTAACCCTTTGCGAAGCATCATTCAGAGATAACAAATCCATCCGAACCAGATGGTATTGTTAGAACAGTGCTTAGAAATAAGTCTCCTCTTGAGCTCTTGGAAACTCTTCTCGCATTCTTCGCTCCAAACGAATTTTGTATCCTTCCGAAGTTAATTTGGGTTAATGGAGTAGTGATTCGAGAAAACCCTTCCACGAATCTCCGATAATAACCATTAAGCCCGTAAAGTTACGCATTTTGGCCACCGACTTGTTGCTCCCTAACTTTGTATTGCTTCAATCTTCATTTGGGTCCACGGATACTCCATGTGTTTGACACTGCGTGCCCAAGAAATGCTACTTCTCAAGCCGTAACTCGCATTTCTTCAATTTGGCATATAGTTTATTTTCACGAAGCCTTTGGAGTACCAAACTTCAAATGGTGCTCATGATCTTCACGACTTTTGAAATATATGAGGATGTCATCAATAAAAGACAACAACAAACCGATCCAAATATTCCTTGAATACTCGGTTCATCATATCCATGAAAAAGTCAGTAGGAGCATTAGTCATCCGAAAGACATGACTAAGAATTCATAATGCCCATACCGAAGTTTCAAGGCGTCTTTGGAATATCCTCGATTCTAATCTTGGTGATGATATCCGTAAGCTAAGATCGATTTTGAAAAGAATTGTGCCCCTTGCATTTGGTCAAACAAGTCATCAATACGAGGTAGAGGATACATATTCTTGATGGTGACATGGTTCAATTCCGATAGTCAATAAAGTCGCATACTCCCCGCTCTTTCTTCTTTACGAATAAAACAGAGCACCCCAAGGAGATGTACTAGGACGAATGAAACCGATGTCCAACAATTCACGTAGTTGGACCTTTAACTCCTGAAGTTTAATAGAGCCATTCGATATGGGGTTTTAGAAATGGGCTTTTGTACCAGTTTAAGATCAATAAAGAATTCAACTTCACGTTCGGGGTAGACCAAGGAAGTTCTTCAGAAATACATCGGAAAGTCAATAACAACAGAATATTATTCAAATTTGGCGTGTCTTTATTCAAATCCATAACATGGGCTAAGAAAGCTTGACATCCGCTTTTCAATAAACGAATAGCTTTATGATTAGATATGACAAAGTTGATTGATTTTAATGGTTTAGTTGCTTGAATTCGCATAAACAAAGTTGGTTAGGAATATGAAAACTAACAACCTTACGAAAACAATCAATTTTGGCATGATGAGTAGTTAACCAATCAATCCCTAAAATCACATCAAAAGCAAGTATCTTTAAAGAGATAAAGTCAGCGTGTAAGGTGATGGTGCCAACTTGAATCAAACAAGATTTATAAGCAGTGGATGTGATGAAAGTTTCTCCTAACGAATTTTCCACAGATAGGTCAAAGTCTAATTTCTCCTGAGTCAAGTTTAAACGTTGAGCACAAGCAGGAGAGATAAATGAATGGGTAGCACCTAGATCAAGTAAGGTATAAACTTCGCAAAAATTTATAAATAGCTTTACCCGTGATCACCTCGTTTGGGTTCCTCGATTATGACCGACCACAACAAACGCTCTTCCAGAACCGTTGACTTTTGACTTTTTACGGGATAGTCTTTTGAATCACCGTCCCTCACTGAACTAGGCTTTCATACTCGCATAATGATCGAAGCGATATGTCCTTCCTTTCCACAATTATAGCATACCTTGAACTATTGTGGGCGGTTTGACCGATATGTCCCTCTTTCCGCATTTATAGCATATACGACCGGTGGTCGTTCTCCTCCCTTAGAACCGATTCTTGCTTAAGACCGCTGTCGTCTTCACATGGTCGTTGTTAAATCTCCTCTTTTTAAAATCTCCTCTCGACTCATTTCTTCTATTTTCATGGCTATGATTACCACCAGAGTGGTTACCATTTTTGTCCGTCTGCTTTTTTTCTCATTTGGTTATCATTATTTTGTTGATCGCTATCTCCGATACGATCCTCGGTTATGGTCCCTCGGTTGAACATACTCGTTATCTCGCTTCTAACAATTGAGCCCTATTAACAACATCCTAAAGAGAGAAAATTTATGAGAAATGAGATATTGTCGTATGTCGGGTTTCAAACCCTCGTAAACATCCGCGTCATAACGTTCCTCATTCTCCACCAAATAAGGTGCAAAACCGATAACTCGCAAACTTTTCCTCGCATCGAGACACCGCCATGTTGTTTTGTTCTAATCGATGAACTCCACTTCCTTCATACGACGTACACTTTCGTGGAAAGTATTTATCATTAAATAGTTTCAAACGTCTCCCAAGACATCCGAAAAAATTTGGATGGGTACGCTTCACTGAGACTCCCACCAAGAGTCGCTTTCGCCACGAAACATAAGGTGGCGAATGGAACCTTCGTTCTCCGTGCATCCCAAGACATCGAATATCTTGGTAATTTGCTTGACCCATGATTCCGCCGCATGATCGGATCCGCTTTCCCTTAAATTCGGTGGTCCCAACTCTTTGAATCGCTTGTTTGGACAACCCGTGAATTGCTATCATTTCCTCCTCAGTATTTTGAACACGAGTCTCCTAAATCGATTTTGCATGAACCGCAAAAAGCTTCTAAACATCCCTCGTTCATCATCGCTTCCTTTGGTGTTGTTCACGGGAGGAACATTCACACTGTTGTTGCACGCTCTCCCGTTGGTGAGTATAGGTGTCTCCACGGTCTCATTTCCATTGTTAATATTCTCAATCGACATTCTCAAAACATCGTCATAAAACAAGGGTTAATTAAGGAAATCAATATATCACTTAATATCCCTATATCTTGACCAACTAACAAATAAGCTTAGGTAGGACACACTAGCGAAGGATTTACTCGCTCTCCCTCCTAGTTCTATTCCCCGATATCCGCCGAGATCATATCCCTAAGCTCGATACCAACCGTGACGCCCCCAAAATAGGTATACATCACCCATTACGAGTTGTCAATACATGGCATGTAAACAACTACAACTTTATTATTACAACAATAAAACTATGAGTTTGTATACAAATATTATCTTCTAGACAATATCTATACTCAGATAAATCCTCATCACATTTATTGATACATTATTTTACAAAAATGGTGAGGACTAATAAACAACTCTTTCTAGAACTTTCATTCCATACCCCGACTCGTACTCGCTATATTCTCGCCTCCTGAGAAGAAAAATGGAACAAAAAGGAAAAGGGTGAGCTCAACTAGCCCAAGTAAAGAATATTATGACTAAGATAATATACAACAAATTATCATTAGTCTTCAACAGGAAAAATCTAATAGAATACAATAGACAACAAATTTTAAATCAATATTGGCAATGAAAATAATAATTCATTAGAAGAGTTAAGTAGAGAATGCAAACTACTATCTTCTATGTATGAATTTAAAAGTTCATCGCCTATATATTTTACCCCCGTAACATCAATCAATATATATACGGAATCAAATATTCATCTTTGCACTACACAGCCAAAGATATTCATCGATTGGTCATGTTCATCTAAACACTGTTCATCTTTTGCACTACTACCAAAGATATTCATCGAAATCATTCATCTTTGCACTACATGTGCCAAAGATATTCCATAATATCATCATTTAAGATCGAGGATGATGAAAAATATTTTAAAGAAACGAATCCAGTGAAACAAAATGACAAGGATTAAGGATTAAGGATTCGTACTTTGTTTTATCCACGTCCAAAAATACCTCAAAAATAATCATAGTGGTGTAAAATTCAAGAATGATCAAAACATGGATACAATCAAAGCTAGTATCCAGAATAGATATTTTAGACGAAAAGAAATTTTTTTTATTTTTGATGAATAGTGCCGTATTCGTGAATAGTGTCGTATACGTGAATAGTGCCGTATACGTGAATAGTAACTCCGACACCAAAAGTTCCAAATTTGATAAAAAAAAAAACTTCAGATCAATATTTCAACATAATGATATTGAAGAAATAATATCATTACGAAAAAAAAAAATATCCCTTACCTCACAAAGGCAGTACTTCTAGTTGAAACACCGGATATTGACTATAACTTGAACTTGTACCGTATAGCAATACTCAAAGTATACTCAAAATACTCACAAGAATACGCTCGATAATATAGAGAGAAAACTTCAATTTACGGTGTGATTTTCAATTCTAACCTAAGCACCTATTTATAGGAAAATGCTTAGAACACCAAAGCGTAAAATTTAATATAATATTACTATTTATAATAAAATTTCCTACACCTCTTAGAATTGACTCCTAGCATTTCCCACATGCTCACCTTCTAGAAAAAGTAATAAAAACGTTTTTCCAATTTAAAATATTTTAAACTTCCAAAAATCAATTATTTTGAACTTGAACTTCAATAATTCATAATAAATAGCCCTTTTATCGGAAAATTCTAATCTCACGAGTTTTTATAGGAAATTCAATTCTCTACAACTTTGCGAGAAGAAAGTTTTTCCAAATTCCAAATGTAAATTGATTCAAATTCACAAGCGGGAGATTTTTAAATTTATAATCAAATTTTAGTCAATAAATGGGGTCCACCGACATGTTTAACATGTTTTAAACATTTATTGCAACAAAAATACTCTTCCTCCTCGATACTCATATATCCCACATTCGTTGTAAAAATATCACCATTATTATATTATTAAAATATAATAATATATTTAAATGAATTATTTTATCGGAAAAGATAAAATTTCAATTTTCAACAATTGTCACATTAAAATTTTCTCCATCTATATCCACATAAAATCAATATTTTTCTCATCATATGAATCAATAATTAATTATTCACAAATAATATTACGAATCACAATAATGACAACCGTGCAGGTTCTAGGAAAGAGGGGCTTTCAATAAGAATTCTCTCCATCTTGGCCGCAATTAGGTGACCAAACCTCTCCTTAGACAAAACTTTCTAGACATTGCCAATAATGTTATCTAATAATATTATTCGAGATAATATGAATTATTGCTTCGATAATGAAAAATATGTGTAATGATAATTATTGAAACAACAAAGAATATAAAATATCAACGCAACAATTATTAAATCAATAAAATCGAATAAGAATTATCGTGTAACCATTATTGAGTAGTGCCTTCACGTAAGAATCAATAATTGGTGCAATACCGTGTGCTTACTATGTTTTAACCACCGAGTATTTTAAAAAGATTAATTGTGAATAACAACTACGCTGTTATTTTTAAACAACTTATATTTGTCGTTTTCTTCATCCAATCGCTTCACATTATGGGGCCCTACACATGGTCTGCGCCGTCGCATTTAATATTTCCGACAAAGATTTAATATTCCACGACCAAACGAATATTCCCCGATAACAATGAATATTTTATAACCACTTGCTTATTTTGAAATATTTGCGTATTTTACCCATAACTATCCACATTAATCAAATCAACCCTTACTATTTCAAAATAATAAATAGAGAAAATTAAATTTCATTAATAATAAGTTAGGGTCTTACACTTATCATATGATTCCGCACCAAAACAATTTGGGTCGGGAAATTTCTTTCAATGAACACTTAGAGTTTTCAAAAACGTTAGTCTAGCTGAATCGAATAGCATAGACTCATATCAATAATTCAATTCAATCGAATTATTTAGGTGTAGCCAAACCCCGTTGGCAAATTAAAATTTTTGAAAATATTTACGAGAATGACGTCATGTTGTCGTACTGTATTAACAGTCTATTTGAGGATGCCGTCATTGTATGACTTTGTCATAACACATCATACAATAGTGGAACAACGATTTTAGATCAAATTCACACTAAGTATTCCTGTATTTACAACTCCATCAACTTTTTATCATCTCTCACCAGGTTACATGGTACATGAGTGATAAATAAAATAAATTTTTTACGTCTAGCTGAAATGAGTAGCATAGACTATACTTTAAACCGTTTCAAAAATGATTACGAGTCTACATATTATTTTTTAAAAAAACACATAGTGTGTATTTAGCTTGATGTCAATCATTTCGAAGTCTAGCATAGCTAGGAGTTTTGGAAAACTTATGTCTTCACTAAAAATCATTTGCTTAAACAGTCTATCTTTCTTATTATCCTTAATACTCCATTTACACACAACGATACCCAGTTCGTAAAACCACACTTATGAGTCCATAAATTACCACAATCATATGAGTTTAAGAACTTATCCTAGTCTGACCTTTGGCGTCCGTTCGCTGAGGGGTTCATACACATTTCATATAACTATGAATCAAGTATGTCACATAAGTATGAGTTTTAAGAACTCGTACTTAACCTTATATCCTCTACCTATGACCTATCTCTCTGTTATACACATGAGAAAGGAATCACCCTCTTACCACGCATATAGCAAATAGCGCGACACAAACATTTCAATGATTATCATTGCCAGAAACTAAGTGGTTTTTACACCATGTACAATCCAGCTCCCATACGAAAAATCATACAACTTAGCTGCCGACATGAATCCTCAATTGAATCCCCACCTAACACTAACTCCCTTCTCAACACGAATTTCATTTAATCCGTATTCATAATCCTTTTCTGAATCTGTATCAATTCATAGTACAACTGACACCCAGCAATCTTACTGTAAACTTTTCAATCGTTCTCTTGATCCTTTTTCATACTATAACCTTATCCGATCACGGGGTGATCACATCATATATATTACGATTCATTTCTATGTCTTGATCGTTTTATTTTACGATCTTCTATCACTGCACTTTTAGTCTTTTAGACTCTATCTATTTCTCACTACCGTTCAACTTTAGTATCAGAGTTAGGGAACTCTGTATCTTATAACTCGCCGAGATTCGTTTTTGAATCTTACCGACCAACTAACTCTATTTGAGTTAGTACTTATCCTAATCACTGTGGTTATTAGTCTCAGGTATTCCTACCTAAGGTTTAATAACCATGACTTTGATACTAACCGTGTGTGACCTCGAATCCGAGGTCCCGAATCACCGCGGATCCGGTTCGATCATTCTATACAACTATTACTATTTGCGGAAGATATAAACATAAATTGTTTATACATTAAACTTACACACTTTTCCCCAAGGTCGAGTAACCTTAACTTAACACACAAATCATAACTTATTCAACACATAACATTATTATTATACAACTATTACAAATCTAATCGTGCACATTAACTTTAAGCTAAAATTGTCTTTAACCTTTCCTTGTATCTGACGCATTCGCCTTAATCTGCAATGTTTTATCATGATATAGCAAGGGTGAGCATAAGGATTGCCCAGCAAGTTTAAGTTCAATAATATAACGATATATCATGATTGAAAGAGTCAGAATAATAAGCTGGCTATAATTCAACAATATAATTGTGAACTAGTAGAAACAAATTTATGACTGAACAAGTATTATACATGAACAAATATATCTGAACCAACTGGTAATGAAGATGATCGACCTTTCATACCTGACTTGTACATGCAATATGTACATAGTACAATTCATGGCAACCAGCAATGATTAACCATAAGCTTATCTGAATAAAACAACTCTTAGTAGAGTTAAGTAAAAACAAACTTATTTCAACTCAATTTGATTACCGCTACGCAATTTATATCGCTTTGTCCGAAGACCTAATATTAGTAATATAGATCTCCAATATTAGAATAATATCATCACAATATAATACTATAATATATATATATATACATACATAGAATAACCTAAACACATAACACATAACCCTATCAGTCTATAACACACAAAAGACTCGGTATCAAGTTAGACTATTTAAGTCCGAGTTGAATCCGACAAAATTCTAACATCCCGACGGTATAGTCGGACAAATCTCGAGTTTAAGTTCAATTAAACTCTATCTAAATGCTTAACCGTTATCTAATATAATTTATTACCAGTCAAATTATTTTTCGTATGTTCGTAATAATTTTCACATAATTATTATCATTTATCATCAATTTTTAATCATTAAAATCGTATTTACATAATATAAATACCACATAATTCTAATATCATTAATATTTATTTATTATCAAATATTAATGAAATACATGTCATAATATTATAATATAGTTATAATACTAATAACGTATTTTTAATACTTTGAAATCATATTTATATGATTTTTAAACCAATTAAATTCATTATCGATAATTGCTTTTAATATTAAAATATTAATATTTTCTTGACAATATATCAAAAGTTATATTTTATAACTTCAAATATTTTTCTAACGCTTAAATCATTTTTATATAATTTATAAAGCATTACTTCCATTTTTCCTTAATTTATTTAATATATTTATTAAATAAACTAATTATCATTAATATTGATTAATTAATAAAATTCATCACAAAATATTAAAAGTCCTTTGAAAATAACTTAAAATATTTTATTATACCATAATATTATTTTTCATGATTTTTCATGTATTTAAATCATTTTAAATAATTTATTTAATATTATAATTAAATAAATTAAATACCATTTATATTCTAAAAATATTAAATATTTAAGAAATATACTTAAAATAATTAAAAACTATTTTCAAAATTTAAAATAATATTTCAGAATTTATTATGTATTTTTAATAATTAAAAACCATTTTTATCTATTTTTTAATAATTTCCGGAATATTCAGAAATTAAAATAAATAAAACCGTCACTGTAGGCCTTTAGCGACACTTGTCTGTCGTATTAGGTGTTCTTGGCCTCAAGAACACTGACAGTCAATGTTTCAAGGAGTCGCGTTTGACTACCTATAATTCTTGATCCAAACATGTTCTGGGATATCTCAAGGATGGAAAATGTAGTACTAATGTAATAAAACAATTACCAACTAAGTTCATGGACATAACACATAATATCAATGAGATTCAAGCTGCACAAAACCTGTCAGACACTGTTCTTCAATTTCTGGGTTTTCCAGAAATTGAAGAACAGACGAGGTGTCATATTTGAGCCTTTGGATCTTTAATGTCTAGGCTTGCTAAGTATGCTTTATTGATTCTGTACTGAAGTAGGGATGTCAGGGAAGAGTTATATAACAACATATCCTCATTTCATCATCATACCAAGAAGATCAAGGCTGGTCAAAGTCTGACAAAAATATCGGACATTGATTGCCCAGATTGTTCTTCAACTATAGTTTGACCGGCTACAACATTGATTTTGTTATGGATCTGAGTGATCTAAAGGCATAGGTTGGTAGTTCATATACCAGTCTCAAACATATAACCAACAATAGGGCCAATAACATAACACACTGCAAGATTCAAGCTCTGCAAAAGGTTGTCAGAATTTTCTGGGCAAAAATTGGGCTGCCCAGAACTCATTTCGTGAATGGTCAACGACGTTTGACCGCTTGTAACAGGTAATCTAGACATGCTACAACCTTGATTCCAGTTTCAAATCATAGTCCTCATGTCATAGAACAGATCCAAAACATAAAACACACAAAACATCAAACACACACAGATCTAAGGCCTCTGACATATGACTGTCAGGCCATTTTTTTCCAGATTTCCAGATTTTTAAAAATGCTAGATTCGAGGACTTTGATGTTATGGATCTGGGATTTTAAAACCCAGATCACTAAATAACATCCTATTACACATATCTAGCCAACAAATTACATCAAAACACAAAATTTATAAAATTAGGGTTATTATACCTTCTTATGTTTTTGATCTCTGATTTCTGACTTTGATTCATGTTCTTGGAGAATTAAGAACTGATATTGGCTTACCCTATCTCACTTTCACACTCTAGATCTCGAAAATGAAGAGAGAGAAAATATTGGAGAAAATGAAAATTAAAGTCACCATTCTCTCTCTAATCTATATAAATGACTTATGTTATGTTATGGTATGGCCGAAAAATTAATGAGTTGTGGTTATTTAAGTCACATGGGGTTGATGTAGTTGCTCAACCACTCCATATATTGTCAAGATTGCAAGTTACCCTCAATAATGCACTAAAGGGCATTTTAGTCTTTTTTATTTTAATTTTAATGGCAATTTGGACATTGGCCAAACCCTTAGGGTTTAGGGTTTGAGCTAATTAGGGTTTAGGGTTTGAGCTAATTTAGGGTTTAGGGTTTAAAAACCTTAGGGTTTTGCAATTTAATTTCTAAAATTTCTAATTTAGGTTTTCAAAAATAGAAAATTAATATTTCTAAAATATAATTAGAATTTTATAATTATATTAAAATTTCTTAATCATAAATTAAATCTTGCTAATTAGGATTAACATTTCCTAATTAAAATCGCTAATTTATCAATTTGTGTCGTAATTGGTCATTAGGGTTTATAAACCATTAATTAGGGTTTCTAATAGAAAATAATTTTCTAATTTAGAAATTAGATTTCGTAATTAGATTAGGTTTTCTAATTACTTAACATTAAAATTAGGATTAATATTTCCTAATTAACATTACAATTATTAAATTAACACTTAGGTTTTCCCTATTTATAAATTAGGGTTCCTAATCCAGAAATTAGGATTTTCTAAATTTGAAATTAGGGTTTGCTAATTAATTAAGCTTTACCCTAATTAATATTATAATTAATAGCACTTAAGCAATATAATAATCATTTAAGTTCCTAGATTAGGGTTTCATATATCAAATTAGGGTTTCGAATTTCCAGAACTGAAATTAGGGTTTTCAGAACCGATTTTTAGGGTTTCTTATAATTCGTAAGAATTTTCTAACCGAACATTGACGTTCTTAATATATACTTAGGGTTTATTACAGATATTTTTTATCTGGTCAACCCTTGACCCTTAACCACATACTGTACACACATATAGCCATATACACAGAACATACACATATACACTTAATCCTTAATAATTCACCTAAATTCTTCACAGAATTTTGAAATCCTCAAAATTCCATCTTAAAAATATCAAACGTATACACTAATTTTCTGTCTAACTTCTAATATTGAACCTTAAATCAATTAATTAAAATTTTAAAAATATTCTAACACTACAAAAAAATGGGGCTTCAGCAACAACTAATTTTCGTTGCTAAATGTGCCAAATTTCGTTGCAAAAGGGTTTTGGCAACGACTTTACTGTCGTTACGTCTTTCGTTGCGCAATGAGCATTGGTAATTGTTCCGCAAGGAATGTTTATTTTCGTTGCAAAAAGTAATACATTTTGCAACGAAATTTGGCTTTTGTACAGAGACATCGATCCTTTAGCAACAAAATGTATTGTTGCAGAATAATTAAAATGTTGTTACTAAAAACCCTATTTCGTTGCAAAAGTCTGCTAATTGGCAACGAAATGAACTCTTTTTTTTTTTGCAACGACCATGAATTTTCGTTGCAATTGACACCATTTTACAACGACATTTTTCGTTGCAGTAAATTATAGAAATGGTTGCCTAAGCTTGCTTTCGTTGCGGAATGTAAATTTTTTAGCAACTATTTTCGTTGCTGATTATATTATTTGGCAACGACATTAAACTAAATCAGCAACGAAATTGTTTGCTGCTGGTTATTTTTCAAAAGCAACGAAAGTTGTCGATTAGCAACGACATTATATGTTGCCGTTTCTTTATATGTGCAACGAAAGTTGATATAATTTGCAATGATAAAAAATATTGCCTTATATGTTAGTATTAGCAACAGTATCCTCTCCGTTGTTATTAGATTAACTTTTCGTTGCCAAATATTATATTTTTAATGTCATTAGCAACGAAAATTTGTTGCTAAATATATAAAAAAATTATTGCTATATTAAAACTTGTTCAATACTTTGGTAGCGAATTATATTATTGCCAAATCAAAATTTGACTTTCTTTTTGTGTAACTGGCTGACTCAATGTCCCCATAGCAAATAATGACAAAAATACAAAAAACTAAAATATTATTAACTTAATAAAATCATCCACTACATAATCATTCATTATCTTTACAATTAACCATCTAAAGCTATCACAGTTCTTCAATCAAAGTATATATCTACATATATAGAGAGAGTACACTTCATAATTTTGTCCCTCGTCTTTCGTAAACGTAGCACGAAAATTTGATACCCAGTATTGCAAGGCAGGTCGTAGAAACAGTCTTCCTGCACATATTTAAAAATAATACCAAAGTCAGTAAAATAATAGCAAAGTCAAGAAAACGTGCTAAATTTACCCAAACTGCATTATTCAATAACTTATTACAAATGGAAGATGAAAAGATCAACCTATTTTGATCACTAAAAGAAAATATATAAACAGAGCATAAAACGAAGGTCATCATTAGAGCATATTTAATAAAGCTTTATCCTAGTCTGGATGGTTCTTCGACGTATAGGACAGAGATGAAGGTCTTATCCACATTCACAACATGTCTGCAAATAAGAACGAAAAAAAAAACTTGAAGATACACTAGTCATGTTCTCTAAAAATGAAAACCAAAAACCTTTTGACAGTGATACCTGATGTCCACAACCAAACGCCATATGGGACATAACTGTCACAATGCAGACAAGAAACAGTTTACTATGATTCCCAACAATACATGAACATTCCAATACTAAATCCATTAATGGTATGATGCATCACTAGAATAAAATAGAGCAAATAACAAACACCAGAAATATAAAGGTTATATTCACCTCGAAATCAGTATTACAAACACAGAGCTCATACATAACACATATATATAATGAGCAACTAGTTCAGTAAGAACTCACCAGCTTGTACTGCTAACTATGAGTGCTGGCCTATTTTGTTTTAAGACTATATCAGTGTCAACCTGGGTTGTAAATAAAGTAGCATTTAAATCATGTCTATCTGTACCTGTCATTTATATAAATCACAAATGTGTGTAAATATCCAAGTAAGACTCTCTGCTCTTGCACAACTTCACCAGACAGAATTGAAAATCGAATTTCTCAAGTACAATACCATTGCTGATGCAGTCTTGAAGACCATAAGACTCATCCAGATTTTTACTAATCCTGTAAAACAACTAGAATCCACAGTCCAATTATAAATTGCCAACTCAATGTACTCTTGAGAGTGAGTTGAGATATAAATATGATTTACATTATACAATTTATAAATTGTATAAATTGTTGATGGTGCTTGCAAGGGTGGGGCTTATATTTGAAAGAGCTTGGGCACGGAAGTGGGCTTGGTTTGGGACTGGGGCTGTTATTACCTGACACTGCTGCTGAGTTGGGGAGTTGATGCACTGGGTAAATGTTTGGATCCTGGTGGGCATTTGCACTGCTATTCGCTAGGTTTGCTGTTTGTTGGGTCTTCTAAGCTCAAGTTGTCTGCAGTATGCGTCTTGCTTGGCGTATCAGCTGGGGGGGCATTTACACTGGGTCATTTTCGACTGTGGCTTGCTGCAGGCAATTGCACTGGGCATTTGCACTGGATCTTTTTCGATTGTGGTCTGCTGCAGGCAGGTTTAGCTCGACGGATCAGCTGGGGGGCTAGTAGGGTAAGATGCTACTGTTGCTGGGTCTGCTGTGTGTACGGCTGCTGCAGTGCTGGGTATGATGCGGGTGTGCTCTTACCTCAGTCATACTTCTTCCAATGCCTTGAAAACTGTTGCAGACAGCTTCGCATGGGCTGTTACGTGGTTTTTGATGTCGCGTTGTTGTTGCTACATCTCTATTGCAACTTGTCATGCTCGGTTGTAGATGCAAGGACTATGTGGTATTGCTACAGGTTTTTGCTGCTATTATTTCTCTATATGAGTTGAGTGCAGTTTGAGTGCTTGCTTCAGGTGTTGCTCCTGGTTTGGATCGTTGGTGCTGCTTTGAAAGGCTTGGTTTGGTTATTGGTGCTGATTCTAGAGACTGTGGGTCTGTTTCGGCTTTGCTGCCTGCTTTGAAAGGCTCTATAGTTTGAGGGCTTGCTTCAGGTGTTGCTGCCTGCTTTGCTCTAAAATTTAGAACCGCAATGAGGACCAAATTATTAAATTATAACAGAGGACTAAAAATGTGAATAGGCAAAATGCAGTATAGTTTGTATTATCGAGCAGACCCTCTTACTTAATTCCCCAATTTTGAGCCAATTCAAGTTGCATTGCTTGTGTCACACATAGGAAACCAACTAATCCTGTTAATTATAATACTAACGAATATGTGGAGATTATTACTGGAAAATTCCAAAATTAGTAGTTATGTCCAAGTGTCAACATCTCATAAACTGAAGTTTGGAATAACTTTACTGAAAATAGCCTTCTCGAGTACATAAGCGTAAGGCAATTTGGCTCATTAACTTGTACTTGAATGACACTACTGTAATTGTATAATATGAACTTACACAAAGGAGATTGAGACCAGCTGAATCAAGATTGGGGACCACAGTTTTCAGATCCTGCAAAGTAGAGGATGCACTGATTAGACTTCTCAATAACATATATCCTAAAAAGTTGATCTAAGTTAGAAGAAACAAACACCAAATGAGAAATACTATCACCTTAGAAGTCCACTTTGGGAAGGCAGATTTAAAATCGGGAAGAGAAGTCATACCAGGCCTTGAATCCTCATTTGGAGTGCCCATGATTCTTCATTGGAAAAATGAAAAATAATTATAATAATAATTAGACAAACATAAAAGAATAGAAAGGAAGCTATTAGTGTCTTACTTGTCAATTTCAAATAGTTTTTTAAGAAGAGGCTGCAAACATTTTTTTTGAAAGTGGGGAAAGTGTTGAAAAGATGTACCACCTGAAAATCTTGAATAGTTCATCAATCTCAGAGTCCCCTGGAAACAGAGGCTGCTGGTTCACCATCTCAGCAAAGATGCAACCAACTGACCACATATCAACAGGAGTAGAATATTGGCGGGGGATCCAAGTAGTATTTCTGGTGCCCTGTACCACAGAATCACCACTTGAAAAAAAAGACAAATAATTAGTAGTTATGTCCAAGTGTCCGAGGGCTGTATGCAACAATTCCAAAGCGGAGTTCTCTACAGAATTGCAAAGATTATTACAAATTTTTGATATCAGGAGGGGTGTGTAGCCTACATTTATATGGATTAATGTAGGACATAGTAATTTCTCACCTACAAATTGGACCAATTTCTCACCTACTCTTCGTTATTTCCCCAAAGGCCACAAAAACTATTACAAATTAGCCTTTTATTATTCCTTGGAAATCAATTTAAACAACAACAAAAATTGAAATTTTCATCAAATTAACAAATACCCAGATCTCAAAACCTCCCAATCAACCAAATAACGCAAACCAAAACATTCGATTCCGAGTTCGAGATCTGGATTCGAAGAAGTTGCAGCAAAAGAAGAGAAGACGAGAAGAAATTAAGAAAAGGAGAATGACTCACCAGAGAAGAGATTCAGAGAAGAAGCAAGGTTCCGACTTCCGATTCCGAGTTCGAGATCTGGATTCTGGCCTTCTCGGTTTGGGATGAGAGTATTCAGAGATTCAGATCGACACTTGATCTTCAGTCTTGGGGGCTAGGGCTAGTAATGCGCTGAGTAGTGAGTGTTGACTGCTGAGTCATTACGCATTAGTATTAGTCATATTATTATTTTAAGTGATGTACTGATGTGGACTAATTAGTAAATATGACCCTTTTATTTATCATATTTTTGTTAAAGTGTTTTTTATATTATTTTTTTTTGTACAGTTGTTCCTCAAATATACTTTATTTGTGTAAAAGTGTTCCTTCTCTATTTTTAGTCAATTTTCGTTAGTCAAATGTTTTCCCAAATTTTTATCATTTTTATTTATATATCCACTAAATATAAATATGTATATTATCATTTTTATTTAACTTGATCTAATTAATTAAATTATGAACTTATGCGATAAGTGTTAAAAATAACAAATATTTATTAAAATATTAAAATTTTCGTAATCTACATTAAAACATAATTTTTCTAATATAAAATAAAATTTTAATACCCATAAAAAGTGTACAACGAAAAATTTACGTAAAAACAAACTTGGGACATTTGTTCTATTTGATAAAAAAAAGAATCTATTTAATTTTTGATTTTATAATTATTTTGTAATTATTTTTTTATAAGTATTTTTTATAAGTAAATTATGATCTTGTTTTTAATTTTATTTTCTTACCATTTATATTTTTTATATATTATACATTTTATGTATTATAATTTAAAATAAAATATTAAAATACCAATTAATTAAGTAAATGGAGGAAGAGGGAAGAGAGAAAATAAAATTAAAAACAAGATCATAATTTACTTATAAAAAAAAGTAATTACAAAATCAAAAATTAAATAGATTCTTTTTCTTTATCAAATAGAACAAATGTTAACAAGTTTGTTTTACATAAATTTTTATTTTTCACTTTTATGGGTAATAAAATTAGATTATGGAAATTTTAATATTTTAATAAATATTTGTTATTTTTAACATTTATTGTACAAGTTCATAATTTAATTAATTAGATCAAGTTAAATGAAAATGATAATATACATATTTATATTTAGTGAATATATAAATGAAAATGATAAAAATTTGGGAAAACATTTTACTAACGAAAATTGACCAAAAATAGAGAAGGAACGCTTTTGCACAACTAAAGCATATTTGAGGAACAGTTGTGCCAAAAAAATATATATAAGGAACACTTTAGCAAAAACATGACAAATAGAAGGGTCAAATTTGCTAATTAGTCTACTGATATGTGTACTGTGCATTAGTGTGCAATATAAACCGAATAACCCAAAAGTGAAACCCATATATACTAACCGAAAATCGTATATAATTTCGAATATAACCAAAATATTAAAAATAACCAAATTTTTAGAAAATTTCGGTTCGGTAATTCGATTATACCCGTTTTTTGCTCAGTCCTAATAGTATTAATGAATGAATGTTAATTTATTTATTTTTAATAAATACAATAATCAATAAGATACAATATCATATTTACTAAATTATAGAGTATTTAGTCTTGTATTTATGGTATGAATTTAAGATATAGTATCATATTTTATGCATTAAAATCTTATTTATTTATGTTTTTTCTTTTTAATTTTTTTTTATTAAAACCAATATTAATTTTATGCACTAAAATCTTATTTATTTAGTCTCTTTATATACAAGGGTGATTATGTTTTCTCTTTTAACTTAAAATATGTTCTATTTTTTTAATAAAAATAACTCGCTCCCATAACATAAAATAAGAGTCCCCCACTAATTGAATGTATAATTGGACTCAGTTTTGAATAACAAATATATACATTCAATCTCATGTTTTGATATAAATATTAATCATTGCAAATTACTAACAGCTAGGCTTGTGGTGCTCGGGTGGTCATATGACCAATGTTCCAATTACGAAGTTGCAAGTTCGAATCGAGGAGAGGTAGTTTTTGGGAAAAATTTAATGAGATGTCACGTCATGAGCTTAACGTGTCAAATTACAATATAAAATACCACGCTATATAAATATTTATAAATATATATATATATATATATATATATATATATATTAACATGTCAAAATAATAATAATAATAATAATAATAATAATAATAACATTAATTAATAATAATAATAATAATAATAATAATAATAATAATAATAATAATAATTATTATTATTATTATTATTATAACAATAATGAATAATAATAATAATAATAATAATAATAATAATAATAATAATAATAAATAATAATAATAATAAAACTTTATTGAATATTACTTAATATAATGGTTAATAATAATAATATTAATAACTCTAATAATAATAATAATAATAATAATAATAATAATAATAATAAAATAATAATAATAATAAATAATAATAATAATAATAATAATAATAATAATAACAATAACAGTAATAATAATAATAGTACTAATAATAATACTAATAATAATAATAATAATAATAATAATAATAATAATAATAATAATATTAATAATAATAATAATAATAATAATAATAATAATAATAATAATAATAATAATAATCATCGTCATTTGAAAAGTTTAAAGAGTTCACAAGTGAAGTAGAGAAACAAACGGACAAAAGTATTAAGATTCTTTGATCAGATCGAGGTGGTGAATACTTAAGCGGTGAGTTTCTCAATTGTCTCAAAGAAAATGGTATAATCTCACAATGGACTCCACCAGGGACGCCATAGATGAATGGTGTATCTGAAAGGAAAAATCGAACATTATTGGAGATGGTTCGATCCATGATGAGCTTTACCGACCTTCCAGTTTCCTTCTAGGGATATGCCCTAGAATCGGCCACATACCTACTTAACAAGGTACCTACAAAATCCGTCCCTAAGACCCCATATGAGTTATGGACAGGGAGGAAACCAAATCTTAAGCATGTTAAGACTTGCGGTTGTCCAACTTTTGTCAAAAAGTTAGAAAACGATAAGCTACAGACTAGATCCGACAAGTGTAGATTTGTGGGATACCCTAAAGAAACATCAAGGTATAATTTCTATCATCCAACTGATCAAAATGTGTTTGTTGCGAAACATGCTGCCTTCTTAGAAAAGGATTTTATCCTTGAAGTGGTCAAAGGGAGTAAGATATATCTTGAAGAAGTTCAAGAACCAAAAAATACTACAGATCAAATTCAGGTACCTAACCAAGTGGAAGAACATATTATAACAAACCGTATTCATAAATCTGGAAGAGTACCAAAGATACCTTATAGGTATGGATTCGTCATACAGGATGACAATGAGGTATGCATCATAAATGATGATGATCCAATGAGTTATGAACATGTTATGAGTAATAAAGACTCAGAGAAGTGGAAAGAAGCCATGAAATCCGAAATGGACTCCATGTATGAAAACCAAGTATGGACTTTGGTTTCACCACCTGAAGGCATTAAGCCTATTGGGTGTAAATGGGTATTTAAAATAAAGACAGGTGTAAGACCCCAACTTATTATTAATGAAATTTAATTTTCTCTATTTATTATTTTGAAATAGTAAGGGTGGATTTGATTAATGTGGATAGTTATGGGTAAAATACGCAAATATTTCAAAATAAGCAAGTGGTTATAAAATATTCATTGTTGTTTGGGAATATTCGTTTGGTCGTGGAATATTCAGATCGTTGGGAATATTCGCATTTACGACACGTTACAGACCATGTGTGGGCCCCATAACGAAAAGCGATTGGATGAAGAAAACGACAAATATAAGTTTAAAAATAAACATGTAGTTATTCGTTAACACTATTGGAATACCTTTGGTGGTTAAAACAAGATGAATGCGTTGTCGCAGACAAGAAGATATTACCGGTATTGCACCAATTATTGAAGGCACTACTCAATAATGGTTACGTAATTATCGCTCAAAGATTTTATTTTATTGAGTTAATAATTGTTGCGTTGATATTTTATATCTTTGTTGTTTCAATAATTGTCATTACACAAGATTTTTCATTATCGAAACAATAATTCATATTATCCGAATAATATTATTAGATAACATTATTGGCAATGTCTAGAAAGTTCGTCTAAGGAGAGGTTTGGTCACCTAATCGCGCGCCAAGAAGAAGAAGAAATTCTTATTGAAAGCCCCCTCTTTCCTGAACCGCCTCGTTGTCAATATTGTGATTTCGTAATATTATTTGTGAATAATTAATTATTGATTCATATGATGAGGAAAATATTGATTTTATGTGGATATAGATGGAGAAAAATTTTAATGTGACAATTGTTAAAAATTGAAATTTTATCTTTTTCCGATAAAATAATTATTTAAATATATTATTATATTTTAATAATATAATAATGGTGATATTTTTTACAACGAATGTGGGATATATGAGTATACGAGGAGGAAGAGTATTTTTTGTTGCAATAAATGTTTAAAACATGTTAAACATGCTCAATTGGACCCCATTTATCGATCGAAATTTGATTATACCTGTAAAATCGCTTCGCTTGTGGATTTCGGTCAATTTCTCTTTGGAATTTGGAAAAACTTTCTTCGTAAAGTTGTAGAGAATTGAATTTCCTATAAAAACTCATGAGATTCGAATTTTCTGATGAAAGGGCTATTTATTGTGAATTATTAAAGTTCAAGCTCCTAAATAATTAATTTTTGAAGTTTTAAATATTTTTAATAAGAAAATGTTTTTTTTTTTTTGAGTTAGGCAAGGTGAGTCACTCTTGGTGGCTGATGGTTTGAATCAGATTTTTAAAAGCGAGGAATTTAATAATTATATATTAATATTTTATTAAATTTTCGCTTTGTGTTCTAAGCAATTTCCTATAAATAGGTGCTTAGGTTAGAATTGAAAATCACACCGTAAATCAAGTTTTCTCTCTATATTATCGAGTATTCTTGTGAGTATTTTGAGTATACTTTGAGTATTGCTATACGGTGCAAGTCCAAGTCATAGCTTTATATCCTGTTTCAAATTTGTAAAGATCGATCTTTCGAGGTAAAGGATATTATTTTTTTTTCGTAATGATATTATTTCTTTAATATCATTATGTTGAAATATTGATCTCAAGTTTTTTATCAAATTTGGAACTTTTGGTGTCTGAGTTACTATTCACGATACTAAGACTATTCACGATATATAATATTATTCACTTAATACGCAAGACTATTCATCAAAAATAAAAAATTTTCTTTTTCGTTCAAAATATCTATTCGGATACTAGCTTTGATTGTATCCATGTTTTGATCATTCTTGAATTTTACACCACTATGATTATTTTTGAGGTATTATTTTGGACGTGGATAAAACAAAGTACTAATCCTTAATCCTTAATCCTTGTCATTTTGTTTCAATTGGATTCGTTTTTTAAAAATATTTTTTATCATCCCCATCTTAAATGATGATATTATTGAATATCTTTATTCAGTAGTGCAAAGATGAATGATTTTCAAGAATATCTTTGGCCTGTAGTGCAAAGATGAGCAGTGTTGAGATGAACATGATCGATCGATTAATATCTTTGGCCAGAGTAGCAAAGATGAACAGTGTTTAAATGAATACGATTAATCGATGAATATCTTTGGGCCCTGTAGTGCAAGATGAATATTTGATTCAGATGTATATTGATTGATGTTACAGGATAAAAGATAGACGATGAACTTTTAAATTCATACATGAAGATAGTAGTTTGCATTCTCTACTTAACTCTTCTAATGAATTATTATTTTTCATGAATATTGATTTAAAATTTGTTGTCTATCAGATTCTATTAGATTTTTCCCCGTTGAAGACTAACGGTAATTTGTTGTATATTATCTTAGTCATAATATTCTTTATCGAGCTAGTTGAGCTCACCCTTGTCCTTTTTGTTCCATTTTTCTCGTGAGGCGAGAATATATATTTAGTAATTAGCCTGGGTATGGAATGAAGGTTCTAAAGAGAGTTGTTTAGTAGTCCTCACCATTTTTGTAAAATAATGTATCAATAAATGTGATGAGGATTTATTTGAGTATAGATATTGTCTAGAAGATAATATTTGTATTTAAACTCACAGCTTTCTTGTTGTAATAATAAAGTTGTAGTTGTTTTTCGCACTATGTATTGACAACTTAGAATGGGTGATGTATACTATTTTGGGGGCGCCACAATTGGTATCGTAGCTTAGGGATATGATCTCGGCGGAGATCGGGGAATAGAACTAGGAGGAGAGACGAGTAAATCCTTCGCTAAAGTGTGTCCTACCTAAGCTTATTTGTTAGTTGGTCAAGATATATAGGGATATTATGTGATATATTGATTTTCTTAATTAACCCTTGTTTTATGACAAAGATTTGAGAATGTCGACCGAGAATATTAACAATGGAAATGAGACCGTGGAGACGCTTTGTACTCACCAACGAGGAGAACGTGCAACAAGTCGGGCAATGTTCCTCCCGTGAACAACACCATCGAAAGCGAGATGATGAACGAGGGGATGTTTAGAAGTTTTTTGCAGATTCATGCAAAATCGACGAGGAGACTCGTGTTCAAAATACAGGAGGAAATGATAGCAATTCACACGTTATCATGACCAAGCAGATTCAAAGAGTTGGGACCACCAGAATTTAAGGGAAAGCCGATCCGATCATGGCGGAAACATGGGTCAAGCAAATTACCAAGATATTCGATGTCTTGGGATGCACGGAGGAACAGAAGGTTCCATTCGCCACCTTTATGTTCCGTGGCGAAAAGGACATTCATCGGTGGGAGTCTGTGAAGCGCACTCCATCCCACCGCACTCAAGATGTCTTGGGAGACGTTTCAGAAGCTATTTAATGACAAATACTTTCCTTAAAGTGTTCGCTATATGAAGGAAGTGGAGTTCATCGATTGGAACAAAACAATACGAGCGGTGTCTCAAAGACGAGGCAAAGTTTGCAGAGTTATCCAGTTTGCACCTCATTTGGTGGAGAATGAGGAACGATGACGCGGATGTTTCGAGAGAGGTTTGAAACCCCTAAGATACGACAATATCTCATTTCTCATAAATTTTCTCTATTCAGAGATGTTGTTAAATGAGGGCTCCATTGTTAGAGCGAGATAACGATTATATTCAACCAAGGGACCATAACTAGGATCGTACTGCAGAGATAGCAAATCAATGTAATAATGATAACCAATGGAGAAAGAAACAGACGGATAAAAATGGTAACCACTCGGTGGTAATCATGGCCATGAAAATAAAAGAAGCGAGTCGGGAGGAGATTTTAAAAGAGGAGATTTAACAACGACTATGTGAAGACAGCAATGCCAAAGAATCGGTTCTAAGGGAGGAGAACGACCACCGGCCATATACTATAATCTTTGAAAAGAGGGACATATCACCAAACCGCCCACAACAGGTTCAAGGTATGCTATAATTGTGGAAAGGAAGGACATATCGCCGAGATCAGATGGTAGCGAAACCTAGTTCAATGGGGACGGTGACTCAAAAGATCGTCCCCGTAAAAGTCAAAGTCAACGATTCCGGAAGAGCGTTTGTCAGAATCGGGTCAAAATGCGAGAAACCCAAACGAGGTGATCACGGGTAAGTTTATTTTTAAATTCTTGCGAAGTTTATACCTTACTCGATAATCTGGGTGTTACCCATTCATTTTATCTCTCCCGCATGTGCTCAACGCTTAAACTTGACTCAGGAGAAATTAGACTTTGACCTATCTGTGGAAACTCCGTTAGAGAAACTTTCATCACATCCATCGCTTATAAATCTTGTTTGATTCAAGTTGGCACCATCACCTTACCATTGACCTTATCTCTTTAAAGATACTTGCTTTTGATGTGATTTTAGGATTGATTGGTTAACTACTCATCATGCCAAAATTGATTGTTTTCGTAAGGTTGTTAGTTTTCATATTCCTAACCAACCCGTTGTATTTAATTCAAGCAACTAAACCATTAAAATCAATCACTATCATATCTAATCATAAAGCTATTCGCTTATTGAAAAACGGATGTCAAGCTTTCTTAGCCCATGTTATGGATTTGAATAAAGACACGCCAAATTTGAAAAATATTCTGTTGTTATTGACTTTCCCGACATATTTTCAAGAACTTCTCGGTATACCCCATAACGTGAAGTTGAATTCTTTATTGATCTTGAACCCGTACAAAGCCCATTTCTAAAACCCCATATCGAATGGCTCCTATTGAACTTCAGAGTTAAAGGTCCAACTACGTGAATTGTTGGACATCGGTTTCATTCGGCCCTAGTACATTTCCTGGGGTGCTCCTATTTTATTCAGTAAAGAAGAAGAAAGACGGGGTATGCGACTTTGTATCGACTATCGGAATTGAACCATGTCACCATCAAGAATAGGTATCCTCTCACCTCGTATTGATGACTTGTTTGACCCGATTGCAAGGGGCACAATTCTTTTCAAAAATCGATCTTCGATTCGATATCATCACCAAGATTAGAATCGAGGATATTCCAAAGACCGCCTTAGAACTCTCGGTATGGGCATTATGAATTCTTAGTCATGTCTTTCGGACTAACTAATGCTCCTCGCGGCTTTCATGGATATGATGAACCGAGTATTCAAGGAATATTTGGATCAATTCGTTGTTGTCTTTATTGATGACATCCTCATATATTCCAAAAGTCGTGAAGATCATGAGCACCATTTGAAGTTCGGTACTCTCAAAGGCTTCGTGAAAACCAACTATATGCCAAATTGAAGAAATGCGAGTTCGCTTCGAGGAAGTAGCATTTCTTGGGCACGTGGTGTCAAAACATGGAGTATCCGTTGATCCGACGAAGATTGAAGCAATACAAAGTTGGGAGCAACCAAGTCGGTGGATCAAGCACGTAGTTTTTGGGCTTAAGCCGGTTATTATCTCGAGATTCGTGGGAAGGTTTTTTCTAATCGCTACTCCATTAACCCAAACTAACTCGGAAGGATACAAAATTCGCTTGGAGGAAGAATACGAGAAAAGTTTCCAAGAGCTTAAGAGGAGACTTATTTTGGCATTGTTTCTAACAATACCATCGGTTCGGATGGATTTGTTATCTATAAAGCGATGCTTCGTGCAAAGGGTTAGGATGTGTTCTCATGCAACGTGGGAAAGTCATAGCCTATGCCTCGCGACAACTTAAAGAGTATGAGAGGAATTATCCTACTCATGATCTAGAGTCATAAAGCTGTTGCGCTTAAAGATATGGAGGCACTATCTATATGGGGAGAAAGTGGAGATATATTCGCACCATAAAAGCCTTAAATATTTCTTCACTCAAAAAGAACTCAACACGCGGCAATGACGCTGGCTCGAGCTATTGAAAGACTACGACCACACTATTCAATACCATCCTGGAAAAGTTTAACGTGGTAGACGACGCGTTGAGTAGAAGATCATATGCGGAACGAAAGTGCGATGATGTCAAGTATACGCGACAGAGCCAACTTTAATAGAAAAAGTTAAGGTCGCTCAAGCCACCGACCCGAGTCGATGCGTATGAAGAAGAAAGTACAAGAAGGAGCTATTCCAAAGCGAGAATTGATGAAGAAGGAATACTTGAGTCCACTCTAGACTTTGTGTCCCTAACGACTCGATTTGAAGTACAAGATTATGATGGAGGCACAATACACCATTTGCAATCCATCTCGAAGTACCAAAATGTATCGTGATCTTTGAGATACATTTTGGTGGAACAATATGAAGAGAGAGATTGCAAAGTTTATCTCGATGTGTTTAACTTGCCGTGTAAAGGCGGAGCATCTAGTACCTAAGGGTCCGTCAGAACCACTTGAGATTCCGAAATGGAAGTGGGAACACATTACCATGGATTTCAAGTTACGGGTCTTCCTACTACGTTTCTCAAGGCATCAATGCTATTTGGGTTATTGTTGATAGATTAACCAAGTCCGCTTCATTTCTTGCCGACACGGAGACTTATTCCCTGAACGCCTTGCTAGTATGTACGTGAATGAAATTGTGAGGTTGCATGGCATGCCCAGTATCCATAGTTTTGGATCGTGACCCAAGATTCACTTCAAGATTTTGGGTTAGCTTGCAAAAATCTATGGGCACGGATTTGCGATTAGCTTCGCATACCATCCTCAAACAGACGGACAATCGAAAGGACTATTCAAACTCTTGAAGATTTATTAAGACTGTGATCCTAGACTTCAAGGGCGGTTGGGATAAGTATTTACCATTGGTGGAATTCTCCTACAACAACAATTTATCGTGCAAGTATAGTGTGGCTCCATTTGAAGCATTATATGGACGAAAATGTCGCTCTCCAATATGTTGGGATGAGGTGGGTGAAGCAACATTGTTGGGACCCGAAGTTAAGTACGTATGACTCACCGAAAAGATCCAAATGATTCGACAACGATACAAAACGGCACAAGATCGACAAAAGAGTTATGCGGATCTTCATCGAAAGGACATGGAATTTAGTGTAGGGGATCATGATTGTCATGAAGTTGCTCCATGGAAGGGAGTTACAAGATTTGGGAAGAGAGGAAAGCTCAATCCACGATTTATTGGTCCATTTCAAATTCTTCGACCGAGTAGGAAATGTAGCCTATAGACTTGCGTTACCTCCAAGTATGTCTCGTGTTCATAATGTGTTTCATATGCTCGCATTTCAGAATATGTGAAAGACCCAACCACGTTATAGAATTAGAACCGGACGAAATAGTCAAGACTTAACGATGAGGAGGTACTGTCAAGATCTTGGATAGGAAGGAGCATGTCCCTACGCCAAGAAAGGTCATACCACAAGTTAAAGTTTGTGGAGGAATCATGCTATGTATAGAGAAATGACACGGGAATTGGAAAGCGAAATGAAAGCGAGGTATCCTCACCTTTTCAAACACCAGTACGACGTCAATTTCGAGGACTAAATTTCATAAGGAGGGAGGTCAGAAGACCCCAACTTATTATTAATGAAATTTAATTTTCTATTTATTATTTTGAAATAATAAGGGTGGATTTGATTAATGTGGATAGTTATGGGTAAAATACGCAAATATTTCAAAATAAGCAAGTGGTTATAAAATATTCATTGTTTTGGGAATATTCGTTTGGTCGTGGAATATTCGCATCTGTCGGGAATATTCGCACGATCACAAGTACAGACCATGTGTGGGCCCTATAACGGAAAAGCGATTGGATGAAGAAAACGACAAATATAAGTTGTTTAAAAATAACTACAGAAGTGTTATTCAAGTAACACTATTGGAATACTTTGGTTAAAACACAAGAATACGCGTTGTCAGACAAGCAATTACTGTGATTGCACCAATTATTGAAGGCACTACTCAATAATGGTTACGAAGAATTATCGCTCAAAGATTTTATTTTATCGAGTTAATAATTGTTGCGTTGATATTTTATATTGTCGTTGTTTCAATAATTGTCATTACACAAGATTTTTCATTATCGAAGCAATAATTCATATTATCCTAATAATATTATTAGATAACATTATTGGCAATGTCTAGAAAGTTCTCGTCTAAGGAGAGGTTTGGTCACCTAATTCGCCAAGAAGAAGAAATTTTATTCGAAAGCCCCTCTTTCCTGAACCGCCCGGTCATCAATATTGTGATTCTGTAATATTATTTGTGAATAATTAATTATTGATTCATATGATGAGGAAAATATTGATTTTATGTGGATATAGATGGAGAAAAATTTTAATGTGACAATTGTTAAAATTGAAATTTTATCTTTTTCTCGATAAAATAATTCATTTAAATATATTATTATATTTTAATAATATAATAATGGTGATATTTTTACAACGAATGTGGGATATATGAGTATACGAGGAGGAAGAGTATTTTTGTTGCAATAAATGTTTAAAACATGTTAAACATGTCTGGTGGACCCCATTTATCGATCGAAATTTGATTATACCGTAAAATCGCCTGCTTGTGGATTTCTTGGCCAATTTCTCTTTGGAATTTGGAAAACTTTCTTCCGCAAAGTTGTAGAGAATTGAATTTCCTATAAAAAAAACTCGAGAGATTCGAATTTTCCGATGAAAGGGCTATTTATTGTGAATTATTAAAGTTCAAGCTCTAAATAATTAATTTTTGAAGTTTTAAATATTTTTAATAAGAAAACGTTTTTTTTTGAGTTAGGCAAGGTGAGTCACTCTTGGTGGATGATGGTTTGAATCAGATTTTTAAGTGCGTGAGGAATTTAATAATTATATATTAATATTTTATTAAATTTTCTTTTTGGTGTTCTAAGCAATTTCCTATAAATAGGTGCTTAGGTTAGAATTGAAAATCACACTTTAAGCTCAAGTTTTTCTCTCTATATTATCGAGTTTATTCTTGTGAGTATTTTGAGTATACTTTGAGTATTGCTATACGGTGCAAGTCCAAGTCATAGCCTATATCAGGTGTTTCAATTTGAAGATCGATCTTTCGAAGTAAGGGATATTATTTTTTTTCAGAATGATATTATTTCTTTAATATCATTATGTTGAAATATTGATCTCAAGTTTTTATCAAATTTGGAACTTTTGGTGTCTGAGTTACTATTCACGATACTAAGACTATTCACGATATCTGAGATTATTCACGAATAATACTGCAAGACTATTCATCGAAAAATGAAAAATTTTCTTTTCGTCTAAAATATCTATTCGGATACTAGCTTTGATTGTATCCATGTTTTGATCATTCTTGAATTTTACACCACTATGATTATTTTTGAGGTATTTTTGGACGTGGATAAAACAAAAAGTACGAATCCTTAATCCTTAATCCTTGTCATTTTGTTTTCATTGGATTCGTTTCTTTAAAAATATTTTTCATCATCCTCGCCTTAAATGATGATATTATTGAATATCTTTGGCCTGTAGTCTGAAGATGAATGATTTCTGAAGAATATCTTTGGCTCAGTAGTAAAAAAGATGAACAGTGTTTAAATGAACATGATTAATCGATTAATATCTTTTCTTCAGAAAAAGAAAAGATGAATATTTGATTCCAGATGTATATTGATTGATGTTACAGGATAAAAGATAGACGATGAACTTTTAAATTCATACATAGAAGATAGTAGTTTGCATTCTCTACTTAACTCTTCTAATGAATTATTATTTCCATCATGTAATATTGATTTAAAATTTGTTGTCTATTGTATTCTATTAGATTTTTCCCCGTTGAAGACTAACGATAATTTGTTGTTTATTATCTTAGTCATAATATTCTTTTATCGAGCTAGTTGAGCTCACCCTTGTCCTTTTTGTTCCATTTTTTTCGTGGGAGGCTAGAATATAAAGAAAGTACGTAGCCTGGGGTATGGAATGAAGGTTCTAAAGAGAGTTGTTTAGTAGTCCTCACCATTTTTGTAAAATAATGTATCTATAAATGTGATGAGGATTTATTTGAGTATAGATATTGTCTAGAAGATAATATTTGTATTTAAACTCACAGTTTTACTGTTGTAATAATAAAGTTGTAGTTGTTTCTGTACCATGTATTGACAACTCAGAATGGGTGATGTATACCTATTTTGGGGGCGTCACAACAGGAGAAGATGGCAAGGTAGAGACCTATAAGGCCCAACTGGTCACCAAAGGTTTCAAGCAAAGACAAGGAGTTGACTATGATGAAACCTTCTCACCAGTAGCGATGCTTAAGTTCATTCGGATTTTGCTTGCGATTGCAGCTTACCACGACTAAGAAATCTGGCAGATGGACGTGAAAACGGCCTTCCTCAATGGGAAACTTGAAGAGGATGTGTATATGACACATCTAGATGGATTTGCTTCAAAGGTTGGAATAAATCAAGTCTGTAAGTGATGAGTGGGATTTTTACCCGCAAATTGGATACTTTATGACTTAAGTTGCCTGATCTCGTAGATTTTATATAGTTTTATATGATTATAGTGTTATTATGCTTAACCAACGTATTGAAGGGATTTACAGGACTTTTCTAGATTTCAGGGGACAAAACGCATAAATTTCATGCATTGACACCGCGGCGCCAATGCCAAGCCTTGTGTTCGTGCCGCAGCATCACCCTCCTGTCTTGCTGATGTCATCATGGCACTTCAATGTGATGGTTCCTTCATGGTGATTAGGTTTTGTGAAAATCAAAGTAGCAATCAAATTGAAAAATTAATAAAGCTTAAATAAAATCGATTTTAAAATTTTTCACAAACCAATTACCCGGATCATCCTTTATGCATATTATTAATTAAACGAAGAATAAGAAATTATGAAATCATACCTCAGTAGAAACGAAGCTTCCCGTGTACGAAGTTCACCTCCTACTTCTCATGATCTCCTTGAATCTCCTGTAGATTCCTTCCTTTCGATCAATGTAAGCCACCCAAGTGTATGGCCTCTAGAGGTGATCCACCAAAGAAGAAGAATTTTCAAGAAGAAGGGGTATCGCTCAAACCCCTAGTTTTTCCTATCTCAGATATAAAAAAAGAGGCGATTCTTCAACTCTAGGAATTACGATATTAGATATCCGATATAAGACTCCTCTTATAAAGATATCATGTAACCCTATTTTAATTAAAATAAGGTATTATTTATTTAATTAAACTCTTTAATTAAATGGGCTCTCTAATCCTATTAGGGGTAATTAATTAAACTCCTTTAACTAATTTTCCATCCTAATCCAATTAGAATAAATGAGAGTACTTATATTAAATTAATTCCTAAACCTTTTTAGAAATTAAAATAATAATAATTGTAATAATATTAATAAGACTCCTCTTATTAATTTATATTTAATATTTCTAAAATATTAAATAATAATATTAAGCTATTTAATTTATTCTATCACCATAGATTAAATTAAATATACTTAATATATTATTATAATTATGCCATTAACTTCTTAAATAATTATTCTTCCTTTTATGGTGTGACCCTTTAGGTTCTCCATATTAAACCTATTGTGAATAAATCAATTAGAACAATTCTAATCTCATTTAAATAAATAAATTAAATAAATAATTTATTTAAATAAATAATATTTATTCTACAATAGGATAAGCCTCCCTAGCGATCAACGACTTTCCGATAATATAGATTTCAACATTAATCATAAAAGAACCTTTGAGTAAATAGTTACCGCATAATTCAATCCTTCCACCATACAATGTCCCAATTAAATATAAGATATGGAATTATCACAAGTCTTATTTTATTTAATTATATGTATTTCGATTCCTAAATGCATTAACTCCTAATGAATGCAAATTAGAAACTACTTTCTAATTTCATTCCACCTCGCCAAGGATTCTCGGGTTGTCATTTATCGAATCACATAGACATTTCTCCTTTTACTAGAAGTGGTAGATTCTTTATCGATCATTCATTATCTTCATATATAACTTATTACACCCAAGCATACCCTTTGATATACTCTAAGAGTCTTAAGGAATAAGTCAAAGTGTAATTCATTATATATAAGATACTATGATGATCTCAAGTCTAAGGATCATTCAGTACTACTATCACTACAGAATTCCTATCGACAGATAAGTAAAACTCCATTAGGTATTCCTTAGCGAGTCACGCTCAGTGAACTTATTCTCTAATAAGCACCTACATACTTGCTTTAGTGTTCCACACAAATGATCATGAGATCAATCATCCTCATCCAACGAGCAAAACAACGACGTACTCAATCTATCCCGGATTCATTAATCCCTTTTTAGTAATCCATTGATTGGGAACATTTTAGTTTTAAGCTATCTAAGAATTTAGATCTCATTAGCATGATCTCATCATGATTCTAAAAGCATTGCTTAAAACTATGGGTTTATCACATATTATTAAAAAAAGACCATGTAGATAATAAATGCCTTTAATAAATAATTCTTTTTATTAATAAATAAATAAGATTGATTACACAAAGATACGCTTTATCATCATACATGATCGGGCTTCAGATGCATAATACTTTCAATCTCCCACTGCACTAAAGCCAATCGTCGTGGTATCTCATACCCATCTTCTAAGTGACGATCAAACCGCATTGTTGTGTTAACGCTTTAGTAAATGGATCTCGCAATATTGTCTTGAGAGTCCACACGCCTGTGGTGACGTCTCCTCTTTCAATGATCTCTCCGATCAAATGAAATCGCCGCAACACGTGTTTGGATTTCGATGAGACTGGGTTCCTTAGCTTCATGCAATGTACTCCAAAGTTGTTGTCACGTATCAAAGGCACGGGTCCTTTAATGCTAGGAACCACACCAAGTTCTAGAATGAACTTCTTCATCCAAACAGCCTTCCTTTTGCAGCCTTCACTGCAGCCTATGCATATCATCGGCATCACATCGAATCAAGAATCTTTTCACGCTTGAACTCTTCCAACTCATCGCGCCACCGCTTAAGGTAAACACATACCCTCAAACGGATTTATCATCATCTTGGTCTGCTTTGAAAACTTGAGTCCGTGAAGCCCTCTAGTTTTAATTCGCACTCCACCGTAGACAAGAAATACATCCTTAGTTCTTCTTAAGTACTTTAGGATATTTTTCACCGCTTCCAAGTGTTCTTCTCCGGATTCGATCGACATCTCGCTTGTTACACTAAGTGCATGAGCGACATCCGGTCTAGTACATATCATACCGTATATGATAGATCCTATTCATCAAGCATAAGGATCTTACTCATACGGTTTCTCTCCCAGTGTCTTTGGGGCTTGTTTCTTGGAGAGATGTATTCCATGGCTCATCCAAGATGAGACCTCTTTTGGAATCTTCCATGCTAAACCTCTTTAGCATCAAGTCAATGTACGTTCCTTGGGACAAGCCAAGCATCCTTTTAGATCTATCTCTATAGATCTTTATCCCCAAAATATAGGATGCTTCTCCCAAGTCCTTCATGGAGAAGTGTTTAGATAACCAGATTTTAATTGATTGCAAAGATAGAATATCATTCCCTATCAAGAATATATCATCAACATATAATACAAGGAATGAAACAAATAGCTCCCACTAACCTTCTTGTACACACATGGTTCATCCTCATTTTGATAAAATCAAATTCTTTGATTGTCTCATCAAAACGGATGTTCCACCCACGAGAAGCTTTGCTTTAATCCATAAATGGATCGTCAGAAGTTATGACTTGATTTGTTCCAACCTTTGAAACAAATCCCTCCGGTTGTGTCATATACACATCCTCCTCAAGTTTCCCATTGAGGAAGGCCGCTTTTCACGTCCATCCGCCAGAGATTTCAGAGTCATGGTAAGTTTGAATCGCAAGCAAAATCCGAATGGACTTGAGCATTACATCGGTGAGAAGGTTTCATCATAGTCAACTCCTTGTCTTTGTTTGAAACCTTTTGCAACCAAATGGGCCTTATAGGTCTCTACCTTTTGCCCCGCTTCCAGCCTTTTCTTTAAAGACCCATTTACACCCAATAAAGCTTAATGCCTTGGTGGTGAGACCAAAGTCCATACTGGTTCTCATACATGGAGTCCATCTCGATTTCATGGCTTTCGCCACTTCTCGAAGTCTTTACTACTCATAGCCTGCTCAGAATTCAATGGATCATCATCATCTATGATGCACTTCATCATTGTCATCTTCTACGACAAGTCCATACCTGTCTCGTATCTTTGGTACTCTTCCAGATTTACTGAATAGGTGTGGTATGTATGAATCTCTACTTGGTTAGGTACCTCACTTTGATCTCAGTAGTATTTTGTGGTTCTTGAACTCTTCAAGATATATCTTACTCCCAATCGACCCTTCAAGGATAAACTCCTTTTCCAAGAAAGCAAACATGTTTCGCAACAAACACCTTTTGATCGGTTGGATTATAGAAATAATACCCGATGTTTCTTTAGGATATCCCACAAATCTACATTTGTCGATCTAGTCTAAAGCTTATCGTTTTCAAACTTTTGACATAAGTCGGACAACCCCAAGTCTTAACATGCTTAAGATTTGGTTTCTCCCCGTCCATAACTCATATGGGGTCTTGGGGACGGATTTTGTAGGTACCTTGTTAAGTAGGTATGCAACCGATTCTAGGCATATCCCCGTATGAAACCGGAAGGTCAGAAAGCTCATCATTGATCGAACCATGTCCAACAATGTTCGATTTCTCCTTCGAGATACACCATTCATCGTGTAAGGCCCCGGTGGAGTCCATTGTGAGATTATACCATTTTTTTGAGACAATTGAGAAACTCACCACTTAAGTATTCTCCTCCTCGATCGATCAAGAATCTTAATACTCTTACCAGCTTTGCTTCTCAACTTCACTTCGAACTCTTTGAACTTTTCAAATGATTCAGATTTGTATTTCATTAAATACACATATCCAAATCTTGAGTGGTCGTCAATGAATGTAATAAAATAAGAATACCCTCCTCATGCGGCATTTCTGTTGTCATAGTCCACATACATCCGTGTGTACCAACGCTAACAACTCAGAACTCTTTCTCCTTTTCCACTAAAAGGAGATTTAGTCATTTTACCCATGAGACAAGATTCAAAAGTTGGATATGATTCATAATCGATAGCTCTAGAGCCCATCTTTATGCAACTTGGATAATCTTGTTTCATTAATACGACCGAGTCACAAAGTGCCACATGAAGGTATAATTAACATCATCTCTTTTCCTTTTCTTAGTTTGTTCAATTTGAAATATATTTTCATGCAAGTCAAGTATATAAAGTCCATTTTCGCAAATTACCAACACCATATAAAACATTATCATTATAAATAGAACAACTATTGTTCTTTATTATAATATTAAAACCATCCATATCCAATACAGTAGATAGAAATAATGTTTCTAATGATATTTGGAACAAAATAACAATTATTTAAATTAATGAACTTGCTCAGAGCAAGGTTAAACAATAAGTCCCTACAGCCTAATGCAAAGAATCCTTTGCTCCATTTCCCACTCGTAGGACTACGACCTCATCCTTGCTCGCCTTTCTACTTCGACGACCGGTCCAGATATTATTACATATGTGAGAACCACATCCCAGATCCAATACCCAAGTAGAAGATCGACTTTCGTAAAAATTAATTTCAATCATAAACAAACCTCGATTAGGATTCAAGCTTCCAAGCTTCTTCGCTTTTGTTTCGCGAGATAATCCTTGTAGTTCCTCTTCCAGTGACCCTACTTTATTGCAATGGAAGCAAATTTCTTTGCTAGTCGGATCAGTTTCTTTTGATCCTTCACTTTCGCCTTTCCCTTAGCCTTCTTGGATTTCTTCTTTTCGTAAGATACCTGGGCCTCTTCCTTTTTTTCGAAGAATCATCCACCAAGAAGACATGGTTCTTTTTGGATGGGAAGTGACCTTCAAAGTTAGCTTTTCAACATGTTAAGTAATTCGTGCAAGTCGACATCCAACTTATTCATGTGAAAATTCACAACAAATTGTGAGAAGGTGTCCGGGAGTGACTGCAAGACTAAATCTCGACTCAATTCCCCATCCACGACGAACCCAAGTCGCCCAAGACGCTCAATCGATTGATCATCTTTAGGACATGAGTCTCAACCAGAGTGCCCTCGATCATCCGAGATCTAAGAGCTCCTTAGATATTTCATATCTAGCAATTCCCTACTTTGCTCACCATACAACTCTCAAGGTGCAAGAAGATACAAGAGAGCATCCATGTTTTCATGCCGACGGTCAAGCTCGTTACTCATGGATGCGAGCATGATGCATCGAGCCACGATGCATCATCTTGCCACGATTTAAAAGTAGCAATCTCTTCCTCAGAGGTCGTCTCGCAACTTTTTGCGTGTACGCAGCTAATTTAGGACATAAGAAATCTTTTCAAAGAAGTGAGAACAATTCTCAGATTCCTTAACCAAAAAGTGTAGTTCTATTCCCCATCACTTTGTTAAGATCAAGTATGCTACGCAGTTGAAATTAGTGAATGTGACATTTTCAAAATTTCGCATGTAAAAAGACAATATTTTAGCAAACATTCATTTAATTAATTACCAAAATAAATTAGGTCTTATTTTATATTGGTATCTCCCACTATTTTCTTCAAACTATATTACCCTCATTTATATAGTTTCGCAAAATCTAATTAAAGTTTTTGCTAGTGAGAATAAGGATCCCATTTCAAATATATATAGCCTTGTGGTGACACAACAAACTATATATAAATAAATAGGTAGACAACTCCTTGTCAATTACATCAACATGTAACTCCTTATGTTTTGCCTCTTAGATTATTTTGATCAAGTGGTGGCACATCCGAATCAAAATTATCTAAGTTAAGTCCAACCTAGCACTTCCATATATTGAAAAAAAAAAAATATCGCCTTGTGGTGACACAACAAAACAATATTGTTCAATTTTCTTTATAAGCATCAAATGTGATAAATTAACATCTTAAATACTTAATACTTGCCTTGTGGTGACACAACAAACTCATATTAAATATTTAATACTCTATTAATTTTATCATGCTAGAAGGCGACGTTCGATATTCTAAATATCTTTGAACGCTTAAGACTTAATATATAAAAAACTTTGAGGGATTTGTTATTATTTGTCTCATCTTGTTTAGCTGCAGCATGCAAATATATATATAAAATACGTCATATTATTAAACATGCGAAGCATGTTTGCATAATATATAATATATATAATACTAGCATGCACATATAGAATACTATATTCTACCCGGATTGATTATGGACTTTTATTCTAGTTTGGTTCACTAGAGCCACCAAGTGAACCAAAAGGTCAAACCCTAGGGTGCAAAGAATAAACATTTAAATATAACTATTACATTTAAACCCGAGCTCCATTACAAACGGGTCTTTTAGCCCTTGCTCCTCGATCTTGGTTCTTCAAAAAATTCTAACTAGTCCTATTACATAAACTATTTAATTTAAATAGAAACCTCGATCGCTAAATCAAGGGAAGTACATAGAGAGAGATAGAATTTACATCAAGAAGAAAACCGAAAAAAAGACGAGGTACTTGAGACCCCATTTAATAAAACTCATTCATTCAAACATCCAACTAAAATAAATCCAATCACATCGTCAATTGTCCATAATCAATCTCATTTATTATCATACATATCATCATATGTATCAATAAATAAAATCATTCCATATATATATGAATATCATTTAATGGGCAATTTTATGTTGCATGAAATCCAATTTCAAGATTAAAATAAACTATTTATTTTAATTATAAAATTATTAAAAAATATATATATATATAATATATATATATATATATATATATATATATATATATATATATATATATATATATATATAATATATATATATAAAAAAAATCATGATAAGCTAAATTAGTAAGCAATGCAGGAATATATATATAATATATATATATATATATATATATATATATATATATATATATATATATATATATATTTATAAGTACTAATATAAAAGGAAGAGGCTAACATATCATATATATAAATATTAGTACTAATTGAAAAATGATTCTCATGTAATCATATTATTACTTATAAAGAATACATATTGAATACAATAAATTATATATATATATATATATAAACCATCCAAATAAGAAGAGAAAAAATAAGAATAAAGTTAAGCGAGAAACAAGTTGCACGGACTCAACTTTTGAAGAAAAAAAAAAAATTACCACTTTGACTACATTAAAAAAAAAGCTTTTTTTTTAGAAAATAATTTTTCAAAAAAAAAAAATTTTTTTTTCTTCAATAAAATAATAATTTTATACAACAAATTATGCCCAATAAATTATTTAAAATACATACCCATACATATATGGAATCAAAATAATTAATAATTCGTGATAAAGTTTGGCTCGATACCACCAATTAGGTTTTGTGAAAATCAAAGTAGCAATCAAATTGAAAAATTAGCTAAGCAAAATAAAATCGATTTTAAAATTTTTCACAAACCAATTACCCGGATCATCCTTTATGCATATTATTAATTAAACGAAGAATAAGAAATTATGAAATCATACCCTTGTAGAAACGAGCTTCCTCAGTACGAAGTTCACCTCCTACTTCTCTTCGCGATCTCCTGAATCTCCGGGTTGATTCCTTCCTTTGATCAATGTAAGCCACCCAAGTGTATGGCCTCTAGAGGTGATCCACCAAAGAAGAAGAATTTTCAAGAAGAAGGGTATTGGCTCAAACCCTAGTTTTTCCTATCTCGTATAGAAAAAAGAGGCGACTCTTCAACTCTAGAATTACGATATTCGATATCCGATATAAGACTCCTCTTATAAAGATATCATGTAACCCTATTTTAATTAAAATAAGGTATTATTTATTTAATTAAACTCTTTTAATTAAATGGGCTCCCTAATCCTATTAGGGATAATTAATTAAACTCCTTTAACTAATTTTCCTTCCTAATCCAATTAGAATAAATGAGAGTACTTATATTAAATTAATTCCTAAACCTTTTAGAAATTAAAATAATAATAATTGTAATAATATTAATAAGACTCCTCTTATTAATTTATATTTAATATTTCTAAAATATTAAATAATAATATTAAGCTATTTAATTTATTCTATCACCATAGATTAAATTAAATATACTTAACATATTATTACAATTATGCCATTAACTTCTTAAATAATTATTCTTCCTTTTATGGTGTGACCCTTTAGGTTCTCCATATTAAACCTAGGTTGTGAATAAATCAATTAGAACAATTCTAATCTCATTTAAATAAATAAATTAAACAAATAATTTATTTAAATAAATAATATTTATTCTACAATAGGATAAGCCTCCTAGCGATCAACGACTTTTCCAAATAATATAGATTTCAACATTAATCATAAAAGAACCTTTGAGTAAATAGTTACCGCATAATTCAATCCTTCCACCATACAATGTCCCAATTAAATATAAGACATGGAATTATTGTCAAGTCTTATTTTATTTAATTATATGTATTTCGATTCCTAAATGCATAACTCCTAATGAATGCAAATTAGAAACTACTTTCTAATTTCATTCCACCTCGCCAAGGATTCTCGGTTGTCATTTATCGAATCACATAGACATTTCTCCTTTTTACTAAAAGTGGTAGATTCTTTATCGATCATTCATTATCTTCATATATAACTTATTACACCCAAGCATACCCTTTGATATACTCTAAGAGTCTTAAGGAATAAGTCAAAGTGTAATTCATTATATATAAGATACTATGATGATCTCAAGTCTAAGGATCATTCAGACTACTATCACTACAGAATTCCTATCGACAAAGTAAGTAAAACTCCATTAGGTATTCCTTAGCGAGTCACGCTCAAAGTGAACTTATTCTCTAATAAGCACCTACATACTTCTTTTTTAGTGTCTCCACACAAATGATCATGAGATCAATCATCCTCATCCAATGAGCAAACAACGACGTACTCAATCTATCCCAGATTCATTAATCCCTTTTAGTAATCCATTGATTGGGAACATTTTAGTTTTAAGCTATCTAAGAATTTAGATCTCATTAGCATGATCTCATCATGATTCTAAAAGCATTGCTTAAAACTATGGGTTTATCACATATTATTAAAAATAAAGCACCATGTAGATAATAAATGCCTTTAATAAATAATTCTTTTATTAATAAATAAATAAGATTGATTACACAAAGATACGCTTTATCATCATACATGATTGGCTTATGCATAATACTTTCGGTTATTATGGTTTCATTGCGCATAAGTTGTGCGTAGAATAGACATATATATATATGTGTGCCACGTGCGGCTAATTGAGAACTTATATGCATGGATCTGGAGAGGATACTTTCATACCTTGACAGAGAGGTGTATGAGCACTGTGTGTTCTCGGTGACAAATTGTATGCGTGACCATTAAGACCAAAGAGAAGGTAGGTAGTTTGATGAAACATAGCACACCAGGTGTTCGACAGAATGCCTGAGTGGGGTGAAGTTGTAACCTTAGCTTGTAATTCCTTCGATTTCCATTCGTTATCCATTTACTTGCTTTGATAATTAGTTATACTAAGAGTAATCACACTTCCATTAACTGTTGTTCGAATAAGACTTAAGCGATACAAAGTCGGTATTTGATAAATATTAGTGATAGTTCCTCGTGGGTACGACACTCTACTTATCACTGTATTACTTGTTAGACCGCGTATACTTGCGCGTGTTTAGTGATCAGTTTTTTGACCAACAGTAAGCTACAACGATCCATTTATGGATTGAAGCAAGCTTCTCGTAGGTGGAATATCCGTTTTGATGAGAGAATCAAAGAGTTTGATTTTATCAAAAATGAGGATGAACCGTAGAAGGTTAGTGGGGATATTTGTTTCATTCCTTGTGTTATATGTTAATGATATATTACTGATAGGAAATGATATTCCTATGCTACACTCAATCAAAATATGGTTATCTAAACACTTCTCCATGAAGGACTTGGGAGAATCATCCTATATTTTGGGGATAAAGATCTATAGAGATAGATCTAAAAGGATGTTTGGCTTATCCAAAGGAACGTACATTAACTCGATGCTAAAGAATTTTAGCATGGAAGATTCAAAAGAGGTCTCATGGAGATGAGCCATTGAATACATCTCAAGAAAGCAGGCCGAAAGACACTGAAGAAATAGGCCAGTATGAGTAAGATTCCTTATGCTTCAAACAATAGGATTTATCATATCAGATTATTATATATACTAGGCAGGATGTCGCTCATGCACTTAGTGTAACAAGAAGATATCGGTCGAATCCAGGAGAAGAACTTTGGAAGGTAATAAAAAATATCCTAAAGTACTTAAGAAGAACTAAGGATGTATTTCTTGTCTACGGTGGGTCTGAATTGAAACTAGAGGGCTTCACAGACTCAAGTTTTCAAACGGACCAAGATGACAGTAAATCAGTTTCGGGGTATGTGTTTACCTTAAAAGGTGGCGTAATGAGTTGGAAGAGTTCCAAACAGCAAACAATTGCTAATTCAATGACAGAGACAGAGTACATAGTTGCAAGTGAAGCGGCAAAGGAAGCTTTTTGGATGAAGAAGTTCATTAACAAACTTCGTGTGGTTAATAGCATTACAGGACCAGTACCTTTATTTTGTGACAACGCCGGAGCTGTTGCGCATGCTAAGGAACTCAGGTCTCATCAGAAATCCAAACACGTATTGCGGTAGTTTTATTTGATCAGAGAGATCATTGAAATAGGAGATGTCACTCTGGTGCGTGTGGGCTCTCAAGATAATATTGTTGATCCATTTACTAAAGTGTTAACACAATAACAGTTCGATCGTCACTTAGAGAAGATGGGTATGAGATACCATGGCGATTGGCTTTAGTGCAAGTGGGAGATTGAAAGTAGTATGCATACAAGTCAATCATGTATGATGATAAAGCATATACTTTGTAATCAATCTTATTTATTTATTAATAAAAAAATTATTTATTAAAGGCATTTAATTATCTACATGGTGTTGTTTTAATAATATGTGATAAACCCATAGTTTTAAGCAATGCTTTTAGAATCATGATGAGATCATGTTAATGAGATCTAAATTCTTAGATAGCTTAAAACTAAAATGTTCTCAAACAATGGATTACTAAAAAGGGGATTAGTGAATCCGGATAGATTGGTACATACGTTGCTTGCTCATTGGATGAGGATGATTGATCTCATGATCAATTGTGTGGAGACACTAAAGCAAGTATGTAGGTGTTTATTGGAGAATAAGTTCACTGAACGTGACTCGCTAAGGAATACCTAATGGAGTTTTACTTGCCTGTCAATATGAATTCCTGTAGTGATAATAGTACAAATGATCCTAAGACTTGAGATCATTATAGTATCTTATATATAATGAATTACACTTTGACTTATTCTTTAAGACTCTTAGAGTATATCAAAGGGTATGCTTAGGTGTAATAAGTTATATATGGAGATAATGAATGATCAATAAAGAATCTACAACTTCTAGTAAAAGAATAGAAATGTCCTATGTGATTCGATAAATGACAACTCGGGAATCATTGGCCAAGGTGGAATAAAATTAGAAAGTAGTTTCTAATTTGCATTCATTAGGAGTTGTGCATTTAGGAATTGAAATACATATAACTAAATAAAATAAGACTTGATAATAATTTCATGTCTTATATTTAATTGGGACATTGTATGGTGGAAGGATTGAATTGTACGGTAACTATTTACTCAAAGGTTCTTTTATGATTAATGTTGAAATCTATATTATCTGGAAAGTCGTTGATCGCAAGGGAGGTTTATCCCTATTTTAGAAGAAATATTATTTATTTATATAAATTAATAGTTTAATTTATTTATTTAAATAAGATTAGAATTGTTCTAATTGATTTATTCACAACCGATTTAATATGGAGAACCTAAAGGGTCACACCATAAAAGGAAGAATATTTATTTAAGAAGTTAATGGCATAATCGTAATAATATGTTAAGTATATTTAATTTAATCTATGGTGATAGAATAAATTAAATAGCTTATATATTATTATTTAATATTTTGGAAATATTAAATATAAATTAATAAGAGGTATCTTATTACTATTATTACAATTATTATTATTTTAATTTCTAAAATGGTTTAGGAATTAATTTAATATAAGTACTCTCATTTATTCCAAATAGGATTAGGAGGCAAAATTAGTTAAAGGAGTTTAATTAATTATCCTTAATAAGATTAGAGAGCCCAATTAATTAAAGGAGTTTAATTAAATAAATTATACCTTATTTTAATTAAATAGGGTTACCTGATATCTTTATAAGGGGAGTCTTATATCAGATATTAGATATACGTAATTCCAAAAGTTGGAGAGCACGCACCCTTTTTTTATAGAGATAGGAAAAACTAGGGTTTGAGCCAATAAACCCTTCTTCTTGAAATTTCTTCTTCCTTGGTGGATCACCTCTAGAGGCCATACACTTGGGTGGCTAACATTGATCAAAGGAATGATTCTACCCAGAGATTCAAGGAGATCGCGGGGAAGTAAGAGTTGAGCTTTTACCTGTGGAAGCTCGTATCTACAAGTGTATGATTCCATAACTTTTTGTTCTTCGTTTTAATTAATAATATGCATAAAGGATGATCCGGGTAATTAGTTTGTGAAAAATTTTAAAATCTGATTTTATTTTGCTTCCGCTATTTTTGCAATTTGATTGAGGGTATGATCTTCACAAAACCTTACACTTTGACACTATAAATAAATATATATATATATATATATATATATATATATATAATAATTGTCAGACTTCTTATAGGCATGAGAGCCATCAAAGTAAGCCCGAGCACCACATACATGATTTTCATTGTTTTGAGGCCTTAAATCCGGATAACCGTTTTAAGTCCCCGCATTTACATGTACACGGGATTGCAAGCTGACTCTATAACTTAAACAAGTCCATCATAGGAACTGGATCTAGATCCATTGATTGAATCATCGACAATGTAGCTCCCAGGCTCACATAATATCATTTAACATCTTGCACAATGAATATATTGAAATAAAATGCCTATTTACTTCTAAACGTCGCAAAATAAAGGATTCATGTAATAACCCGATATTTTCTATATAATTAAATCAGAAATTTTGCGTATAAATTTTTTTTTTATTTTAAGGATGAGGATTTGTACAAGATAAAGCTTATGTAATTATTGTAATAAATAAAAATATATTTATTACATGAATGTTTGCAAACAATTTTATTTTAGAATTATTGATCATTATAAATTATATTCTTATAATAATTAATTTTCTGATGAGAAGCGTTTTTTATTAATTATTTTCCATGAGAATATAATTATATATTATTTAAATAATATATGAAATGATTATTAGAATTATTATAATAATTAATCTATTTTAATATATGAATTTATGCTAGTTTAATTAAGTTAATAATTTTAACTTAATTAATAATGTTAAATATGAATAATTATAACAATTATTTTATTATATGAATTTTTGATACAGATTATTAAGTTAATTATTTTACCTTAATTATTAAGGTTAAATATGGAAGATAAATCAAATATGGGATCCAAACCCTAATTTTGGATTTTGATCAAGGAATGAAAATAATAATATTATATTATTATTTATCAATATTATAATTAGGTATGCTATGTGTGTAAGGTTAATGTGAGGATCAATTTTAATGTTACTGATAACCCTAGTTTGAAGTCAAATGAGACTTTAAAATATGTCTAGTAGTTATGTTATGTGATTAATGATATTTATTATAATATTATTTTATTTCAGTGCCGTAAATATGTACTGTATATGTGTGGACTGATAATGTTGGTCAATTATGGTATCTTATGACCAAACCCTATCATTAATTTGATTAACCCTATTTTAATTCAATTGGGAATTTAAGACAATGTAGTAATTGTGTCAGTTGAATTATGTTGTGTATGACATAATTTAAGGTTACTTAGGAAACCCTAATTATTAATTAAGAAACCCTAATTGCAAATTGAGGACCCTAATTGTATAAATTAGGAATATTAATTAAATGCTAAAAATTTAAAACCCTAATTTCCTAATGGTAACCCTAATTGCTAATTGGGTAATCCTAATTGCTAAATTGGAAAGATAAATACTATTTAGAAAATAACTTAACCCTAATTAGGGAGAATCTTAATTATTCAAAACCCTAATTAAAATTTTAGAAATATTAAATTTCTAGAAATCCTAATATTTATATTATAAACCCTAATTTGCTAATTGGTGCCCTAATTGCTAAATTAGCGAGGTTAATTATAATTAGTAAATTCTTAATTTAATTTTCTAGTTTAGATAATTAGAAATCTAATCTACTTAAGGAAAACCCTAATTTATTTTTTTTAGAAACTAAAATTCATTTAAATTTTTTTTTGTGCAAACCCTAAATTTGAAATCCTAAATATGGTTTGTGCTAAACCTTAGGGTTAAACCCTAAGGGTTTGCCAAATGACCATTGTGTCATTAAAATTACAATGGAAAAGACCACTTTGCCCTTGCATTATTAAAGCTAGAATGTTAGATCTTGACATATGTGGAGTTGTTGGCCAATCCTAGGGAACCCATGTGATCAAAAATCTCAAAAATCAAATCAAGAAAGAACTCATTGATACATTGCATCTAAGGCTTGTATAAATAGAATTAGAGAGAGAAAATGTTACATTATTGCTCATTTATGCACAACTTTCTTCCAAGACCCCCTCTCTCTCTCTAACCTATGATTTAATATAGTAGATCAGTCTCCAAAGCAAGCCCCACGAATTCCTCTAATAGATCATAAGCCCTGAATCAAGGATTTGTTCAAGAAAGGTATAACTTAATAACCAAAATCTGATTTTTAATCTTGTGTTAGATGTTAAGTTTTTTGTGTAATAAATGTTGTATAGAGTCTAACTAAGTGATCTGGGTTGCTAGATGTTAGATCCATAACATCTAGAGGCTCAGATTTGAAGTTTTTCAAAATCTGGAAAAAAATTATTTTGTGTTCTGACAGTGAATGTCAGTGGCCTTAGATCTCTCCCTGTTTATTGTTTTTGTTGTTTAAGTGTTTGATATTGAAGTATTTTATGAGGTCTATGATCTAGAACTTGAATCAGGGTCAGATCTGTCATATATTGTAAGATATGCATGGTCAAACCACGTTGACCGACCATGACTGGGCATTTCTGGGTAACCTAGAAACTGCCCAGAAATGGTCTGACAATATATTCGTGAGCCTTGATCATGATTTTGTTTGTTGATTTGTTGTTGTTGTTGTTGTTGTTGTATTCATGTTAAAGGTTGGTATATGGACTACACGTTTAAGCCTTAACATCTCCTAAACATCAAGTATGATGAACTCGTGGTCGGTGAAGTAGGTAAAGACAGACCGTTTTACATTTTACGGGTAATCCGAAAAGCAGATGAACTTGTCGTCTGACAACGTTTGACCAGCATGGATATCTCTATTGTTTTTTTGTTAGATCTCCTTTATGTGTTAGATGTGTTCACATGCATGCTGGCTACATATTGAAAGCTTTAAAGTACAAAACCATCTTACGGATCGAAAGTTGTGGAAGCCCAAAAGTGGTAGCATGAACTGTTCTTCAATTCTGGAAAACCCAGAAATTGAATAACAGTGTCTGACGGGTTTTCCAGTGCTTAGATCTCTCTTATTTGATACAGAATGGCCATGATGTTTGTTTACTATTGTAGTATTACATTAATACTATAACCTTAACATATAACCGAATCTAGATACATCAAGAACCATGATTTATAGATGGTCAAACCAAGTACCTTGATAGCTGACTATGAATTACAGGCAAGGGCTCAAAACCGCGCGAAGAACACCTATATAGCGACAGTTTAAATGCTAGCTATAGGCACTACTATGACAGATTAATTACTAAATTAATTATTTTTATTAAATAAATAGAAAAAATAGATTTTTATTATTAAAAATACAAAATAAATTCTTAAAAATTATTTTTAAAGTCCAAAAATTATATTTTAATTATTTTGAATATATTTCATAAATATTTAATATTTTAGAATATTAAAGGTATTTAATTTATTTAATTATAATATTATATAAATTATTTAAAATAATTTTAATACATGAAAAATCATTTAAAATTATATTATGATATAAGAAAATATTTTAAGTTATTTTCTATAACTTTTAATATTTTGTGATAAAATTTCATTAATAAATTAATATTAATGATATTTAAGTTATTTAATAAATGTATTAAATAAATGATGAAAATAGAAATAATGATTTAAAAATTATAGAAAAATGATTTAAAGGTTATAAAAAGTATTTTAAGTTATAAATATAACTTTTGATATTTTGTCATGAAAAATATTAATATTTTAATATTAAATGATATTAGAATTATTCAATAATTATATTAAATAAATTAGTTTAAAATGATTTTAATATTATAAAAATCATTTAAAATGAAAATAATGTGTTTAAAGATATTTTAAGTTATAAAATATAACTTTCAATATTTAAAGGTTGATTTCATTAATTATTTACTATTAATGATATTAGAACTATTTAATAATTATATTAAATAAATTAGTTCAAAAATGATTTTAATATTATAATAATCATTTTAAATGAAAATAAAGTGTTTAAAGATATTTTAAGTTATAAAATATAACTTTTAATATTTAAAGGATAATTTCATTAATAATTTAATATTAATGATTATTAATTTAATATTAATGATGTTAAATTTATTTAATAATTATATTAAATAAATGGTTTTATTTATTTAAAAATCATTTAAAAGGATATAAATGAATTAAAAATATTTTAATTTATGATTAAGGACTTTTAATATTTTGATAAGTAATACATTAATACTTTAATAATAATGGTAATTATTTAAAATGATTTTAATTGTTTTAAAAATTATTTAAGGATAATCGAATACTTTAAAAATACTTTGAGTTATTATAAATAACTTTAATATTTTGGCAATGGTTTCATTAATGGTTTAATATTAATTAAATATTAATGATAATAGAATTGTTTAATATTTAAATCATTTAATAACGATTCCGGTGTTTAAAAATGCGTGATAAAAGATAATAAATGTTTAAAAATTATAATAAGTCATTTAAAAATAATATGACTGATACTTACAGATATTAAACTACAGGATAGAGTCTTAGACTCGATAATTACCCAATAAAGTTGTCGGTAGACCAACATGTTTCAAAAATTGATCTGGACTTAGATAATTTGATTAAATATTTGTTTATTTGTGATTCAATGGTTGTGGAACATATGTGACAATGTGATTAGGTTATGTGCAGACTGCAATAAGCAGTGTTATGTGTTATAGTATGTTAATCTAATCGATCAAATGATCTTATTACTGATAGGTGTTATATAAAGATAGAACTAAGTTACTGAACCGTAAGCGGCCAAGATCGAAAGTGAGTATCTTACCTTTGCATTTCCTTTATGCAATGGACATGAGTAAGAAGTTTCAGAATTATATTATTATTATGCTATATTATTAATTCTCGGGTTGTCACACTTTAAGCAGGAAGAGCTGGGAGAAGAATTAGTAAGAGAAAGGAAGAAAATGGAATTAGATGTGAAAAATCCGAAAGATTCGGATGGAGAAATAGAAATGGAAGCAAGCCCAACTTTATTGGACAAGGTGAAAGAATCACAAGAAAATGATGAAGAGTGTGGTAATATTAAGAAGCGATTAGCTGAAGGCAAAGAGTTGAAGTATAAGATTGATGGCATTGGATTGCTAAGATTTGAAGGACGAGTATGGGTACCTACAGTTCCTGAGTTAAGAGAAGAGATTTTGCAAGAAGCGCATAGTACGAGATATTTGATACACCCGGGAAGCACGAAGATGTATCAAGATTCGCGTCAACATTATAATAGTGGGTAACGTGAAGAGAGAAGTTGCGAAATCGTCGCCAGATGTCTAACGTGTCAGAGAGTCAAGGCAGAGCATCAACGACCCAGTGGGTTATTGCAGCCATTGGAGATTCCAGAATGGAAATGGGAGCATGTCACGATGGATTTTGTGGTGGGACTTCCAACAACACAAAAAGGTTAAGATGTGATATGGGTAATTGTTGATCGTCTTACAAAGCGTACTTTTTGCCGATCAGAATTAGGTATAATTTGGATCAGTTAGCCAAATTGTATATCAAGGAAATTATTTCAAGACATGGAGTGCCAATATCAATTGTGTCTGATAGAGATCTGCGTTTCACATCAAACTTTTGGAGGAGTCTTCAAGAAAGAATGGGGACACAGTTAAGGTTGAGTACCGCGTATCATCCACAAACTGATGTGTTAGTTTCTAGTAGGCACAAGTTATCTAGAAGGGGGGGTTGAATAGATATTTGAAAATCTTTCCTTTTTAAACTTGTTCTTAGAAAATGATTAAAACTTAGCGGAATTAGTATTTGTTTTAATCTTCATTACCAAACAATGGAGTTATGAGCGAGTAAGACAGTTATAGCAGATATAGCAGATATAGCATGAATGTAAACGACACAATTGTTTTTAAGTGGTTCAGAGCACTCAAAGCTCCTAGTCCACTCTTCTACTCAACGAGTAGGATATCCACTAAGGATGTCTTTTACAATCTTCTGAATCACACAGATTCCTTCTAGACCCGGTGATGATGCAGGAACTCTCTAGTTCACTCTTGAACTCCTCAAGTCAAGCAGACTTGGCTTTCTTCTGATTACATTCTGAACTCTTCAAGTCTCAGCAGACTTGGTACTCTTCTTCAGTTGATTGATAGTTGTTGAGTTCTTGATGGTTTCTACTCAGTCGTTGTGTAAGCACTTGTTCTAAAGAACTGAGTAGCTGAGCAAGCTTTTCAATAACTCAGATCGTAGAGTTGAGCTTGAGAGAGATGTTCACGTTGTTTGATTAATGCTTGCTTAATTCTCTCTCATCTGTTTGATCTGTATATATGTGATGTTGAAAACTATCCGTTGGATCCATCCGTTGTGGCATTAAATGCATCTGAACTTTCTGTACTGTGATGGAGACATTTCTGCACATCTTTCAATTCTCGCATTACGCCCATTGACACTGCGCAGTCGCTTTCTCACCTTCCACCTGAAAAGATGTTTTGTCCCTCTTATCCATGGTACTATCCTTAGCTTCTTCACTATGCTTCTTTGTTGCATACTAAGGATATTTCATATATTCTGGGACTGATGAGCACGGCAGCATCTGGAATCCATTCCTCACTTGTTGAAAACACAGATCACGAGGCTCGACGTTTTCTGACATGAGACAGATGATGCTCTACTATTTGGATCGTGATGTTCTACGATTTAGATCGTAGTGTCTTTGACATCTTTGCACACTACGATGCTATCAGTCGAGAGCACTACGATTTCCCTTAAACCTTCGTACACTACGATTTTCTCTTTCTCGTGTTGTTGATTCTATGTTCCCGAGAACACACTACGATCATTGACTTGTAAACTTCACGTTTCCTTCAGCATACTGCGATCGTGGAGTTGACTCGGCAATCATTGGGACCACTCTACGATTATCCGAAGAGTCTCCTTCAAGGCAGGCACACTACGATCTTCAGGCTCTACGTTTTCTGCCTTGACTTCTGCAATGTTGATCAGATGGATGCACTACGATTTCTTTAAGACTAATCTATTACATCTTAAGATCAACCTAACAGTTTTGATCTTTCTATCTATACATTCTTTATCAGAATGGTACATGTTGAAAGCTTAGATCAACCTAACAATTTTGATCTATCACTAAGTCCTTGTACATATATTCATTTAAGGACCTTACAAATAATCATAAACATATACATTAAAACATCAAATCATAATATGCATTCTCCCAACAATCTCCCCCTATTTGATGTTGACATAACCAAGGAGATTTTTTGTCATGATTATTAGTGACTAGATGCATTTGTAGGAAATTTAAACATGACTTAGTATTTCAGTGAGCAGCAAAAATTTCTAGAGAATAAGCATGAATTTATTGATGATCAGAAGATATTACAATTCAGCATTACATCAATAGGAAATTTAAGTTTTAACTTATCTCTATTTCCTTGACTTCTTTGATGGAGGTGGGTTGGCATACTCCTCAGCCCTTCTTTTCCTTTGAGCTTCCTCATTTCTTGCTAACTCTTCCAGCTCGCGTAAACTTAGAGCTGGATTCTCCTCATGTCTGCGCATGAATGCAGGATCTCCAATTGGCATTCTTATGCGTACAGTAGTCACGTCTTGTGAGCTAGGAGTTGGCTCCTGATGACTCAAAGGAATAGCTGTTACAATTGCCTGCTGACCAGATCGTTGAGTCTGATGATGTGTTAGTCTTGCAGGAGGGCTTCGTGATGTCTGAGCATGAAATTGACTTCTTCCCCTTTCTTGAGTTTCATGACCTCTTCCTCTGCCTTGGCCTCCTTGATCTCCTTTCCCTTTCTTATTCTCCCCCTTTATGTCAGCATCAAGGGTTCGAATATCTGTAGACAGGCGATTAACTCCTTGGACAAGCTCGCTCAGTTGGCTTTGGGTTTGAGCGATGTCCTCCCTATTTTCCTTGATCTATTTTTCAGATCTTGCTTCTTTATTTTGGAGGGCTGACAGAATCATATCATTATGTTTCTCCTGATTTGCATAAGATTTCTAGAAGTCGTACACAGAAGCTTTCAAGTTGAGGATATTGTCCAGCATAATTTTATGTTGAAGGTCATGGTGTTTCTGCATTTCGAGTACAGCCTCTCTTTTCTTAACAGCAATCTAGAAGTGGATCTCATCTCTGTCTGACATACTCTTCAGAATCTCTTTAATAATTTCTCTTAGCCTCTTTGTAAGCTCAATTATTCATAGTGTGTGGAAATTATTTGCAGCTGTGATCATTTGATTCAGCCGGATATTGATGAGATCAGAGTGAGTCTCCAAACTTGTTTCTATAGACTTGACCATTTTCTCAGAGGTGTCTTTCAAGTCATCCTTGGTAGGCAGGCTTGGGAGAGTATCATTTGCTTAAGGATTGTTCATTGGAGGGGTTCTTGGTTGAGATTGATCTTGCAGATTATAAAGAGCGAGATCAAGACTAAAGTAGTCATATGATGAGGAGGATGGTATATCAGCTGGAGGGGCTTGGGTTTGGATATCTAGGATAGGTGACTCTACAATTTCAATATTTTACTCTACGATGTGGCATGAGTCTGGAATCGTAGAGTTGGTAATTTGAGGGAACAGGGTAAGGTTGACTTCTTCTGATTCTTTAGTTACAGAATTTTGGGATTCTACAACTGAAAACTGATTTACTGGATTGAGAATTACTTCCAGCCATTTAGGAAATTCATAGAAATAGCTAAATGAAGATGATGGCAAGTGATTAACTCTAAAACTGGTAGGGATAGACAATACCTCAGGTTTATCTTTTGATGAGGAATGGTTGGTAAGCAGCTTCTTGGCGAAGATGACTTTCCACGAAATCCATTAGCAGAAGCCGAGATTCTTTGGATATTCCTTGAAGCTCCAGAACATGTGATCCCATGAGTTCAGGATTTGAGCTTGATGGTATGCCATCATGGGTAGGTAGGAGAACAGTTGAGTGTACATATAGCTCCTAAATCCATCTTTCCCTACACCAGTGATTTCAAGCTCATCATTATCATCATCTTCTTCTTTTTCGTTTTCTTCTGAAGATTCCATTATCTCAATGGTCTCTGGAAGGTTTGGCATTGGCTCAATTTAATCTTGAGCAAGGACCTCTTCTTCAGCCATTGGGATATCATGAGGCTCCCCCTCAGCATGAACATCTTCTTGGAGGTTTAGAAACTCCCCCTCAGCTGGTATATCTTCTTCTAAGTTCAGAAAGTCTCCTTCAGCTGGAACATTTTCTTGAGCTGTAGACTTCTCCCCCTCAGCTGGTGTATACTCAATCATGAGAATTTGAGGATCTCCCCTCACCGAACCTTTGTCTTCTTCGTTTGCTTGGGGCGTTCTACTTTTTGACCCATCTTGTTGGCTTCCTTTTTCAAAGACTTTTTCATTCTCAAGAATATACTTCTTGACCAAACTTTCTTTTGCTTTCTTTGGGTTTAGCCACAACTTACGGACTTTCTTGAGTCTTAGCTTTGTCATTTTGAATGCCACTCTTCTCGGCGGCGGCTTCTTCCATATCTACCACATTTGGCCTGGTTTCAGAGAACAGCAGAGACTCTACGATCGAAGAAACTGTTGGTCTTTTGGACTTATGACCAGTTTTGTTCTTCTTTAGGATCTGTGATATGGTGGCTTTATCCTCTTCAGCTTCTTCTTGTTGTTGCTTCTTTCTTAGCCTCCTTAGAGTCTCTATATCAGAGGACTCTACAGGAATGTTAGTTGTAGACCCTTGAGGCTCTTCGATTTGTCTTGCCCTTAGATTTCTCTTGCCCTTGCTTTTACTGGCAAGAGAGAGAGGTTCTCTCCATGCATCTTCTTCTTCTTCTTCTTCAACTTCCCTGACAACAGACATGTTTCCTGGAATGCCTACGTTCTTTAGATCCCCAGTTCTTCCACTGGACTCGGTCATCATTCTTACATACTCAGCAGGGTTCCTTTCCCAGTTCTTAAACAACTGCTATGTCATTCTTCGATTTGGGTTAATGGCTTCTCCTTCATCATCCCCAATTTTGTCACCCAGTGCAGATTGCAAGATGATGCTTATGAATCTCATCTGATCATCTTGAGTGCTCTTTGAGTTCTTGAGTTGACGATCCACTTGTCGATCCACTCGAATAAATCTTTTATAGTTGAGTTGTGTACCATGAACCATGGCCGTCATGAGCTTAAAAGTCGAGTCTCATTTTCTCGAAGTCGTGACACGAGAGCTTGCAGAAGAAATGCATTTCCCAATAATGTCAGCCAAAAATTCGTACCTTTGAGGGAACTCTTTCTTTTTGTAGCCTTTCACAGAGGGATTCTTCTTGTGGTGCATTTTCTTCAATCCTTCTTGGAAGCTTATGCTGTCTAGAAATGGGTGCCCTTCATTCTTGAAACCTAGGGCCAGATTGAAGTCCCCTTCCCTTAGTCTCATTTCTACTCCTCTTACTCGAGTAGTGATAGTATTGTATTCGAACACACTATTCTTGTAGAACTCCTTCACTAGCTTGGGATAGATGAGGGTGTCAATGTTCAGCGCCTCTTCGAGACCTGCCTTCTTCAATAGTGCTAAGGTTTTGTGAAATTTTGGTGGAGCATCCTTGAACTCATCGAAGCAGAGTCTGTAGCCTGAAATTACATTTGAAGCAGCCATTGATTTTGTGGTTGAGAAGTGAGATACGACTGAGCTTTCTTCTGATTTAGGGTTTTGCTTTGAGAGAGAGAGAGAATGGGAGAGATAATCTTTGGAACTTCAGATTTCAAAAACACGGTTTCAATTTGTACTTGTAACTTCCCTCTCTCTTTTTGACTTAGTGGGACAGGTGTCGCCTTTTACTTGGCTCTACGATTTTTACTGAGTAGGAATGTACTGATTTGTCCTTTGTGTCTTCAGAGTTGAGGTGACTTTGGGATGACTACGATCGTTGAGGTATTCTTATGTTCGTTGAGTCTGTCCTGCGATCGTCGAGTCTATCAAGCAGTCGTTGAGTCTGATCAGCATTTGTTGAGTCTGTCCTACGATCGTCGAGTCTATCCGAATCCTTGTGATGATTTTTTGATAAAGCATTCTTTTAAGGTAGCTCAGGAAGGGCCAACCTCTTGGAGAGATTCAAGGGTTAGGTTTGTTCCTGAGCCACCTCTTAGAGAGATTGCCTTGTTATGAAGCTTGTCATCACAGGATAAGTTTTTGTCATCGTTGAGTCTGCACTAAGATGGTTAAGTCCTTGCTACAATCGTTGAGGTAGTTTTCTGTTCAGCTCTACGATCGTGAACTTTCCTTGATCATGTCTACGATTTTGAGTTCAGCCTTTATATATGTCATGGTTAGCACAATCTAGAGCATACATTTCATGGTTGAATGTGACGCCCCCAAAATAGGTATACATCACCCATTCTGAGTGGTCAAATACATGGTACGGAAACAACTACAACTTTATTAATACAACATAAAAACTGTGAGTTTAAATACAAATATTGTCATCTAGACAATATCCACACTCAAATAAGTCCTCATTACAATTATTAATACACTATTTTACAGAATAGTGAGGACTACTAGAACAACTTCTAGAACCATCATTCCACACCCCGGCTAGTACTTGCTACATTCTCGCCTCCTGAGAAGAAAAATGGAACAAAAAGGAAAAGGGTGAGCTCAACTAGCCCAGTAAAGAATATTATGACTAAGATAATGTACAACAAATTATCCTTAGTCTTCAACAGGGAAAATCTGATAGAATACAATAGACAACAAGTTTTAGATCAACAACTGCAGCGGAAACAACAATTCATTAGAAGAGTTGAGTAGAGAATGCAAACTACTATCTTCTATATATGAATTTAAAAGTTCATCGTCGATATTTTATCCCTGTAACATCAATCAATATATATCTAGAATCAAATATTCATCTTTGCACTACAGGCCAAAGATATTCATCAGTTGGTCATGTTCATCTAAACACCTGTTCATCTTTGCACTACGGTCCAAAGATATTAATCAGTCGGTCATTTTCATCTCAACACCTGTTCATCTTTTCACTACGGGCCAAAGATATTCATCAAGAAATCATTCATCTTTGCACTACAGGCCAAAGATATTCAGTAATATCATCATTTAGGACTGAGGATGATGAAAAATATTTTAAAGAAAACGAATCCAGTGAAACAAAAGAACAAGTATTAAGGATTCGTACTTTAAATAATCCAAGTTCAAAAATACTTCATAAATAACCAAATTGGATTAAAATTAAAGAATGAAGATCAAAACATAGATCCAATCAAAGATAGGAATCATAACAGACAATCTTGAACACAGAAAAGAAAATTTAATTTTTCTGTGAATAGTGTCGATTAAGTGAATAGTCTTAGTATACATGAATAGTAACTCCGACACTAAAAGATAGAAATTTCACAACAAAAATCATCATGCTTCGTGAATAGTACTCGTGAATAGTAACTCATGAATAGTAACCCCGACATAAAAAGTTCCAAATTTGATAAAAATTCAGACCAATATTTCAACATAATGATATTGAAGAAATAATATCATTTACGAATAAAATAACATCCCTTACCTTAGAAAGAATAGTACTTCTGACTGGAATACTAGATATAGTGCTGAAAGAACTTGCACCGTATAGCAATACTCAAAGTACTAAAATACTCACAAATACGCTCGATATTATAGAGAGAAAGAGAGAGAAATCTTTAGTTTCTGGTGTGATTTTCAATTCTAACCTAAGCACCCTATTTATAGGAAAATGCTTAGAACACCAAAGCAGAAAATTTAATATAATATTAATATTTATATTATAAATTCTCTACGCACACTTAGCATCTGAAATCAGCCACCTAATCACATGTTAAATGAGTCCCAACAATGTAAAAAACGTTTTTGTTAATATAATTATTTAAAACATCCAAAAATCAATTATTCTAGAACCTTGGAACTTCAATAATTCATAATAAATAGCCCTTTTATCAGAAAATTCGAATCTCACAAATTTTTATAGGAAATTCAATTCTCTACAACTTTCCAGAAGAAAGTTTTTTGAAATTCCAAACAGAAATTGACCGAAATCCATAAACGGGCGATTTTACAGGGTATAATCAAATTTCAGTCAAGAAATGGGCCCACGGACGTGTTTAACATGTTTTAAACAAATTTTGTAACAAAAATACTCCTCATCCTCATATACTCATATATCCCACATTCATTGTAAAAATTGAAAGTAATATGCACACAAGCCAATCATGTTTGATGATAAAGCATATACTTTGTAACAATCTTATTCATTTATTAATAAAAAGTATTAATTTATTAAAGGCTTTTAATTATCTACATGATGCTATTTTATAATATGTGATAAACCCATAGTTTTAAGCAATGCTTTTAGAATAATGATGATGATCATTCTAATGAGATCTAAATTCTTTGAAAGCTTAAAACTAAAATAGTTCCCAATCATTGGATTACTAAATTGGGGATTAGTGAATCCGGATAGATTGGTACATACGTTGCTTGCTCATTGGATGAGGATGATTGATCTCATGATCATTTGTGTGAGAGACACTAAAAGCAAGTATGTAGGTGCTTATTAGAGAATAAGTTCAATTGAATGTGGCTCGCTAAGGAATACCTAATGGAGTTTTATTTGCTGTCGATAGGAATTCTGTAGTGATAGTAGTCAAGTAATCCTTGGACTTGAGATCATCATAGTATCTTGTGTATGATGAGTTATACTTTGACTTATTCCTTAAGACCCTTAGGGTATATCAAAGGGTATGCTTGGGTATAATAAGTTATACGTGGAGATAATGTATGATCGATAAAGAATCTACCACTTCTAATAAAAGAAGAGAAATGTCCTATGTGATTCGATATAAATGACAACCCAAAGTAGTCCTTGGGTTAAGGCGGAATGAAATTAGAAAGGAGTTTCTAATTTTCATTATTTGGAGTCATGCATTTAAGGATCGAAAAATACATATAATTAAATAAAATAAGACTTGACGGTAATTCCATGTCTTATATTTAATTGGGACATTGTATGGTGGAAGGATTGAATTCATTATGCAGTAACTATTTACTCAAAGGTTCTTTAATGATTAATGTTGAAATCTATATTATCCGGAAAGTCGTTGATCGCTAGGGAGGCTTATCCCTATTGTAGAATAAATATTATTTATTTAAATAAATTAATTGTTTAATTTATTTATTTAAATAAGATTAGAATTGTTCTAATTGATTTATTCACAAAAGGTTTAATATGGAGAACCTAAAAGGGTCACACCATAAAAGGAAGAATAATTATTTAAGAAGTTAATGGCATAATCGTAATAATATGTTATGTATATTTAATTTAATCTATGGTGATAGAATAAATTAAATAGCTTAATATTTATTATTTAATATTTTAGAAATATTAAATATAAATTAATAAGAGAGTCTTATTAATATTATTACAATTATTATTATTTTAATTTCTAAAAGAGTTTAGGAATTAATTTAATATAAGTACTCTCATTTATTCCTAATTGTATTAGGAAGGAAAAATTAGTTAAATGAGTTTAATTAATTATCCCTAATAAGATTAGGGAGCTTAATTAATTAAAAGAATTTAATTAATTAAATAAATCCCAATTCCTTAATTGTTAAGGTGGGTTGTCCACATCTATAAATAAGAGAGTCTTATTATGGGTGGAAGGGTTGTTGACTTTAACAACTACTGAAATAATTCCAATTTGTTTGAGAGTAGTACTCCGCTACATAGAGATAGAAAACTAGGGTTTGAGCCAATACCCCTTCTTGAATCTTTATTTTTCCTTGGTGGATCGCCTCTAGAGGCCAAACATATGGGTGGCTAACGTTGATCAAAGGAAGGAACAAAACCCCGGTGGATTCAAGTTGAACGCGAAAGAATTTGGAGGTGAACTTGTACCTGAGGAAGCTCGATCTTCAAGGGTATGATTTTATTCTTTATCTTTTCGTTTAATTAATAATTGTGCATAAAGGGTGATGCGGGTATATGGTTTGTAAATTTTTTAAACTCTGATACCACTGTTAGGTTTGTAATATTCATGTGCGCAATCAAATTGCATAAAATTAGCGTCTTGAATCAAGGCATCCGGAAAACAAAAAAAAAAAGGAGGAGTGATTTCTTTTTTATTCATGCACGGAAATCGAGATTGCTTTAATTTGTTCTGCCGAAATTTTTTTTTTTTTTTTTTTTTTATTTTTCGGATTGCATGGAGCAGTTTTTTTTTGTGTAAGGAAGGAGCGGATAAATATATATATATATATATATATATATATATATATATATATATATATATATTATGGTTATATATATATATAATATATTACAAAATATATATACATATATATATTCTTAATTATTATATAATTAAAATAAAAGTTTATTTTAATTTTAAAATAAAAGGTTTATTTTAATATTAAAATATAAAGTTTTATTTTAATTTTAAATAATTTTATAATTAAAATAAAAGGTTTATTTTAATCTTAAAATAAAAGGTTTTTTTAATATTAAAATAAAAGTTTTATTTTAATTTTAAAATTAAATTTCATGCTAACTAATTAGAGTTGGAATTAGATTCCATGATAACTAATTGGAGTTGAAATTGGATTCTATTTTTTTCTTAAATAAAGGAGTTTATTTAGATATGAAATATGATTTCATATTATTCAAAATAAAAGAGTTTATTTGTGAATAGGAAAGTGAATCCATGTTTCCTTAAATAAAGGAGTTTATTTAGATATGAAATAGGATTTCATATTATTCAAAATAAAAGAGTTTATTTGTGAATAGGAAAGAAAATCCGTATTTCCTTAAATAAAGGAGTTTATTTAGATATGGAATAAGATTTCATATTATTCAAAATAAAGGAGTTTATTTGTGAATAGGAAAGATAATCCGTGTTTCCTTTAATAAAGATTTTTTTTTAACATGGAATTGGATTCCATAATTAATTAAAATAAAAGAGTTTATTTTAATTAAAGATTTTTATATATATGGAATTGGATTCCATAATTAATTAAAATAAAGGAGTTTATTTTGATTAAAATTTTGATTAAAATAAAATAGTTTATTTTATTCAAAATTGGATAAATTAAAATAAAATAGTTTTATTTTGATTTAAATTTGGATTAAAATAAAGGAGTTTATTTTGATTCAAAATAGATTTTATCTTGACTAAATTTGCCCATTAAATGATATCAATATATATATTAAATGTTTATTATTCATAAGATGAATGTTATTTATTGATGCATATGATGATGTGTATGATAATAAATGGGATTGATTATGGACTATTGACCGATGTGATTGGATTTTATTTTAGTTGGATGCATGAATGTATGGGTTTTATTAAATGGGGTTCTGCGTACCTCGCCTTCTCTAATTTTTCTTAATGTAAATTCTATCTCCTCCTATGTACTTCCCCTCGATGCTGGCGATCAAGGTTTCTATTTATTTTAAATAGTTTTGTAATAGGAATATTTAGAATTATTTTGAAGAATTAGAAATCAAGGAGAAGAAAGCGCTTGAAGACCCGATTTGTAATGGAGCCCGGGTTTAAATGTAATAGTTATATTTAAATATTATTTCTTGCACCCCTGGGGGTTTGACCTTTTGGTTCACTTGGTGGCTCTAGTGAACCAAACTAGAATAAAAGTCCATAATCAATCCAAGTAGAATATAGTATTCTATATGTGCATGCTAATATTATATATATATTATATATTATGCAAACATGCTTCGCATGTTTATTAATATGACGCGTATTTTATATATATATGTGCATGCGCGCTAAACAAGATGAGACAAATTAATAACAAACCCCTCAATTTTTTATATTAAGTCCTAAGCGTTCAAAGATATTTGGAATATCGAACGTCGCCTTCTAGCATGATAAAATTAATAGAGTATTAAATATTTAATATGAGTTTGTTGTGTCACCACAAGACAATTATTAAGTATTTAAGATGTTAATTTATCACATTTGATGCTTATAAAGAAAATTGAACAATATTGTTTTGTTGTGTCACCACAAGGATGATATTTTTCTTTTTTGAATATATGGAGTGCTAGGTCGGACTTAACTTGGATAATTTTGATTCGGATGTGCCACCACTTGATCAAAATAATCTAAGAGGCAAAATACAAGGAGTTGCATAGTTGATGTAATTGACAAGAGTTGTCTACCTATTTATTTATATATAGTTTGTTGTGTCACCACAAGGCTATATACATTTGAAATGGGATCCTTATTCTCACTAGCAGATCTTTAATTAGATTTTGCTGAACTATATATATTGAGGGTAATATAGTTTGAAGAAAATAGTGGGAGATACCAATTTAAAACAAGACCTAAATTATTTTGGTAATTAATAAAAGAATGTATGTTAAAATGTTGTTAATTACAAATTCATTTACATAATTTTACAATGTCTAAAATTACTATCATCTGCGAAGCATATTATATGCTAAATTAACCGTAAAGAATTAAAGCGGATTGGTTAAGGAATTTGAGAATAGTTCTCATAGTGAAAAGCTATCTTATGTCCATAATACGCCTATCCCTCAGAATGGTTGCGCATAATGCCTCCGAGGAAGACATTGCTACTTTTAGAAAGTGGCAAGATGATGCATGATTGGCTCAATGTATCATGCTCGTATCCATGAGTAACAAGCTTCACGTCACTGAAACTATGGATACTTCTACTATACTCCGCACGTCAAGTAGTTGATGATGAGGAAAGTAGGGACCGATAGATATCGAGATATCTAAAGAGCTCTTCCGATCTAGAATGGCCAATGGCACTATAGATGCATAAAAAGTTCTTAACATAATCAATTTGATTGATCAATTAGACATTTGGTTTTGTAATGGATGGAGAGTTGAGCCAAGATTTGATCTTGCACTCACTCCGGACTCCTTTCACAATTGTTGTGAATTTTTCATATGAACAAGCTAGATATCGACTTTCTTGATTTGCTTAATATGTTGAAAAATGTTGAGAGTCACTTTCCAACCAAGAAAGATCAAGTCTTACTAGTAGGGCCAAAGGATCTTCGAAATAAAGAACGATTCAAAGAAGGTAAATAGAAAGGCGTAAACAAAGGATAATAAGAACAAAATCGATACGGATAGCAAAGGAGTTTGCTTCCTTGCTATAAGCTTGGACCTTTGAAAGAAAGCGCAAGAAGCATCTTGCAGAGACTAACCAAAGAAGCTTAGTGAAGTTTGGATTTACAATCTGAGCTTTTGTTCATGATTGAAATAAATTTTTCTTTAAGTCGAGGTTCTACTTGGGTATTGGATACCGACTTTGGTTATCATAAATATAGATTTATGAAGGATCAAGCAGTAGAAAGTTAAACAAAGATAAGTAATCCTATGTGTGGAAAATGAAGCAAAGGTTCTTTGCATTAGCTATAGAAACTTATAGTTTAGCACTTTGCTACAGGCAAATCTATTAAGTCGATAAGTTGTTATTGTATTCCAGTTCTTGTTAAAATATTAATTCCATTTTATTGTTAGACAATGAAAACTTTGGTATTATAATTAAGAACAATTGTTGTTCTATTTATAATAATAATGTTTTATATAAATGAAATATTACTTAATAAATTTTGTATACTTGACTTACATGAAAATATTTTGCAAATTGAACAAACTAGTATAAGAAAAGGAGATGATCATTCAAAGAGTTGAATGTGTGTATTCTTCGAATACAAGTATGAATTATTTGAAAGGTTCAAAGAATTCAAAAGTGAAACAAATTGGCGAGTATTAGGATTCTTTGATCGGATCGAGGAAGGAATACTTGTGCAATAAGTTTCTAGATCATCTCAAATGGTTTTCTCACAATGGGCGCGCCTCGATATGCAATAATTGATTGATGTATCTAAAAGGAAAAATCATACCTTGTTGAACATGGTACGGTCCATAATGATTTTACCGAGCATTCCGGTATCCCTCTAGGTCAATGTCCTAGAAATGGTCAGATATCTCGAAAATGGTAACCTCAAAATCCGCCCCAAGACTCCATAAAAGTTATGGATGGGGAGGATTCCTAATTTTAAGTATGTTAAGATAAGGGGTTGTCAACTTATGTGAAAAAAGGTTTCAAAGGATAAGCTTGGGACAAGATTTTATAAGTGTCGATTTGTGGGACATCCTAAAGTAAGTTTAGGGTATATGTTCTATAATCCTACTTAGCAAAAGGTGTTTGTTCTGGAAAAACACGCTTCTAAGATAAAGGTGTTTATCATTGAAAGGGCTAGTGGGAGGATAATAGATCTTGAAGAGTTCAAGAACCACAAAATACTATAAGTCAAATAAGAGGAACCCGTAGATGAATTCTATTATACCACAATTGAATCAGTAAATCGGAATAGTCACAGAAGATACACAGGAGGTATGGATTCATCATAGATGATGATGATGAGGTACACATCATAGAAGATGATGATCCACTACATACGATGAGGTAAGAGTTCTAGTGTGTACAAAAGGGACACAAAGGGGGGCGAAGTGACATTCCTAATATTATATGTTGATATACTACGGATAAGGAATGATATACTAATGCTACAATCGGTAATGATAAAGTTGTTCAAACATTCCTCCATGAATGGTTTGGGAAGAGTATCTTAATTGGGGATAAAATCTATATAGATAGATACAAGAGGATGCTCGACTTAACCCAAGGAACGATATTCATTTGATGCTAAAGTCGTTTAGCATGGCAAACTCAAGAGATGTCTCATGTTGATGAGCTATGGAGTGTATCTCTCTTTATAGTCCCCACAGACTCACGAAAAGATAGATCGCATGAGTGACTATCATGTATGCAATGAAATATACAAGATCTAATGTTGATCGGTCGTATATTTCGAGAAGATCACAGAAGAAGGCGGTGAAAAACATCTTAAAGTGCTTAACGGCACTAAGGATGTGATCATATTCATGGTGGGTCTAAATTAAAACTAGAGGGCTTAACAAACTCAAGTTTTTCGTATGCATAAAGACGACGAGAAAAATTCACTTTAAGGTAAAGGGTTACCTTGACAAATTGGTGCAATGAATTGGAAAGGTTCCAAACAAAGAAAGAGTTCTTTGGTTTAGTGATAAAGACAAAGTATATAGTCGTAAATGAAGTCGCAAGTTGATTGTTTGGATGATAAGTTCATTACAGAACTAGGAAAAGTTCCTAAGTCTCATCTTGGATCTAAACATGTGTTGTGGCACTTTCATTTGATTATTAGAATCATTGAAAGATGGGAAATCACTATAGAGATAGTGGACTCTCAAGAACAACATTACATATCCATTAGCTAAAGCTTATCCAACAGCAGGATAATCGTCACTTAGAGAAGAAGAGTATAAGATACCATGACGATTGGCTTTAGTGCAAGTGGGAGATTGAAAGTAATATGTACACAAGCCAATCATGTTTGATGATAAAGCATATACTTTGTAACAATCTTATTCATTTATTAATAAAAAGTATTAATTTATTAAAGGCTTTTAATTATCTACATGATCTTTGTTTTATAATATGTGATAAACCCATAGTTTTAAGCAATGCTTTTAGAATAATGATGATGATCATTCTAATGAGATCTAAATTCTTTGAAAGCATAAAACTAAAATAGTTCCCAATCGTTGGATTACTAAATGGGGATTAGTGAATCCGGATAGAGATTGGTACATACGTTGCTTGCTCGTTGGATGAGGATGATTGATCTCATGATCATTTGTGTGGAGACACTAAAGCAAGTATGTAGGTGCTTATTAGAGAATAAGTTCATCGAACGTGGCTCGCTAAGGAATACCTAATGGAGTTTTATTTGCTGTCGATAGGAATTCTCAGTAGTGATAGTAAGACAAGTAATCCTTGGACTTGAGATCATCATAGTATCTTGTGTATGATGAGTTATACTTTGACTTATTCCTTAAGACCCTTAGGGTATATCAAAGGGTATGCTTGGGTATAATAAGTTGTACATGGAGATAATGTATGATCAATAAAGAATCTACCACTTCTAATAAAAGAAGAGAAATGTCCTATGTGATTCGATAAATGACAACCCAAGAGTCCTTGGTTAAAGCGTAATGAAATTAGAAAGGAGTTTCTAATTTGCATTATTTGGAGTTGTGCATTTAAGGATCGAAAATACATATAATTAAATAAAATAAGACTTGACAAAGAATTCCATGTCTTATATTTAATTGGGACATTGTATGGTGGAAGGATTGAATTATACGGTAACTATTTACTCAAAGGTTCTTTAATGATTAATGTTAAAATCTATATTATCCGGAAAGTCGTTGATCGCTAGGAGGCTTATCCCTATTGTAGAATAAATATTATTTATTTAAATAAATTAATTGTTTAATTTATTTATTTAAATAAGATTAGAATTGTTCTAATTGATTTATTCACAATTAGGTTTAATATGGAGAACCTAAAGGGTCACACCATAAAAGGAAGAATAATTATTTAAGAAGTTAATGGCATAATCGTAATAATATGTTATGTATATTTAATTTAATCTATGGTGATAGAATAAATTAAATAGCTTAATATTTATTATTTAATATTTTAGAAATATTAAATATAAATTAATAAGAGGAGTCTTATTAATATTATTACAATTATTATTATTTTAATTTCTAAAAGAGTTTAGGAATTAATTTAATATAAGTATTCTCATTTATTCCTAATTGGATTAGGAAGAAAAAAATTAGTTAAAGGAGATTAATTAATTATCCCTAATAAGATTAGGGAGCTTAATTAATTAAAAGAATTTAATTAATTAAATAAATCCCAATTCCTTAATTGTTAAGGTGGGTTGTCCACATCTATAAATAAGAGGAGTCTTATTATGGGTGGAGGGGGTTGTTGACTTTAACAACTACGAAATAATTCCAATTTGTTGGAGAGTACTCCCTTTCTATAGAGATAGAAAACTAGGGTTTGAGCCAATACCCTTTCTTCGTGAATCTTTATTTTTCCTTGGTGGATCACCTCTAGAGGCCAAACATATGGGTGGCTAACGTTGATCAAAGGAAGGAACAAAACCCCGGTGGATTCAAGTTGAACGCGAAAGGATTTGGAGGTGAACTTGTACCTGAGGAAGCTCGATCTTCAAGGGTATGATTTTATTCTTTATCTTTTCGTTTAATTAATAATTGTGCATAAAAGGTGATCCGGGTATATGGTTTGTAAATTTTTTAAACTCTGATTTTACACGCTTCCGCTAATTTTATGCAATTTGATTGCGCACATGAATATTACAAACCTAACAAAAATATCATCATTATTCTATTATAATAATATAATAAAATATTATTTTATCGAAAAGATCAAATATCGATTTTTAACAATTGTCACTTTAAAATTTTCTATCTATATCCACATAAAATCAATATTTTCCTCATCATATAAATCAATAATTCATTATTCACAAATAATATTCTGAGAATCACAAGATCGGCAAACAGTAGTTCCTGAGGAAAGAGGGGCTTTCAATAAGAATATCTCTCATCTTGGCGCAATTAGGTGATCAAACCTCTCCTTGAGCGTAACTTTCTAGACATTGCCAATAATGTTTTCTAATAATATTATTCAGATAATATGAATTATTGTTTCGATAATGGAAAATACTGTGTAGTGACAATTATTGAAACAACAGTAATATAAAATATTAACGCATCAATTATTGAATCAATAAAATAAAATACTGAACAGTAATTACTGTAACAATTATTGAGTAGTGCCTTCTTACGTAAGAATTAATAATTGGTGCAATACCGTGTGTTACTGTGCAACAACGCGTATTATTGTGATTTAACCACTTGGTATTCCAACAGTATTAACGGTAACAACTACGCCGTTATTTATAAATAACTCATACTTGTCTTTTTCTTCATCCAATCACTTTCCGTTATGGGGACCACAAAAGACTTCGCCGTCGTAAGAATATTCCCCGACAGCAAGAATATTCCACGACCAAACGAATATTCTCCGACAACAATGAATATTATATAACCACCTGTTTATTTTAAAATATTCACGCATTTTACTCATAACTAACCACATTAATCAATTCAACCCTTACTATTTCAAAATAATAAATAGAGGAAATTCCATTTTATTAAAAAAAAATTGGGGTCTTACAACCTCCCCTCCTTATGAAATTTCGTCCTCGAAATTTACGTACGTACCTGGTGTTTCGAAAAGATGAGGATACCTCGCTTTCATTTCCGTTTCCAACTCCCAGGTCATTTCTTCAATAGCATGGTTCTTCCACAAAACTTTGACTTTTGGTATGACCTTTGTGCGTAGGACATGCTCCTTCCTATCAAAAATCTTTACAAGTATCTCCTCGTACGTTAAGTCTTCGGCTATCTCGTCCGGTTCTAAATCAATGACGTGGTTCGGGTCGTCCACATAATTTCGTAAGTTCGAGACGTGAAAAACGTTATGAACACGTGTCATACTTGGCAGTAAAACGAGTCTATAGGCCACAGTTCCTATTCGATCTAGGATTTCAAATGGACTAATAAATTGAAGGTTTGAGCTTTCCTCACATCGCCAATTCTCGCTTTTGGAATAACAACTTCTTGTACCTCCTTCTTCATATTCATCAGCTCTGGTGTGTAGCTTGAACGTTTTTAACTTTATCGATTAAAGTCGGTTCTACTTGTATATCATCACATGAGTCCCTAGAGTCTTTAACTCTATATCTATCATTTGTAAGTTATATGAAATGGGTCTTTGACAATATCGCATTCGTACTCGTATACGATCTTTTACTCAACACGTCAGCTACCACGTTCGCTTTTCCAGGATGGTATGGTCAGAACATGTGCCGAAATAAGTCTCCTATTGAGTTCTTCGAAGTTCTTCCCACATTCCTTGCTCCATTTGAATTTTATATCTCTACGAGTCAGCTGCGTTAATAGAGTAACGATTCAAGAAAATCTTTCCACAAAATCTTCGATAATAACCAGTTAAGCATAGAAAGCTACATATTTCGATTACTGACTTAGGTTGCTCTCAACTGTGACTTATATCCCAATCTTGGATAGCACGTCACAATGACACCTATCAGTTTACTACCGCACAAATATGGCGTCCCCTACGGAGAGTCTGGCTTCGGTGCATTCCACAAAGGAAGTCACCAGATAAAGGCTCGGGTACCAAATTCTATAGTTGAATTTTTAACTCCTGAAGTTCAATAGGATCCATTCGATATGAGATTTTAGAAATGGGTTTTGTACCGGATTCAAAGATGATACAAAATTCAATATCACGCTATGGAGGTAGGCTAAGAAATTCTTCAGGAAATACGTCAGGGATTTTACCAACAACAGAAATATCATTCAAATCTGACGTATTTTTGTTCAAGTCCATGACATGGGCTAAGAAAGTTTGACATCCGTTTTTCAATAAACGAATAGCTTTATGACTTGATATGAAAGTGTTTGACTTCTATGGTTTGGTTGCTTGAATTCGAATAACAGGTTGCTTAGGAATATGAAAACTAACAACCTTACGAAAGAAATCAATTTTAGCATGATGAGTAGTTAATCAATCAATCCCCAAAATCACATCAGAAGCAAGTATCTTTAAAGAAATAAGGTCAACAGGTAATGCGATGGTGCCAACTTGGATCAAACAAGATTTAGAAACAGTGGATGTGATGAAAGTTTCTCCTAACGGAGTTTCCACAGATAGGTCAAAGTCTAATTTCTCCGGAGTCAAGTTTAAACGTTGAGCACAAGCAGGAGAGATAAATGAATGGGTAGCACCGGTAACTAGTAATGTATAAACTTCGCATGAATTTATGATTAGCTTACCCATAGTCAGCTACCTGATTTCTCATCCATAGGATCTGAGCACAGCAGCTGCCAGCAGCAATATATTAAACTTCTGCAGTTGAGGTAGACACTTAGTTTTGCTTTTTGCTAAACTAGGACACAAGTCTGTTCCCAAGAAGTTGACAGGTGCCACTGGTACTTTTTCTATCTATTTTGCATCTTGTAAAATCAGTATCTGTATATCCTATTAGTTCAAATGAGGATTCCTTGGGATACCATGACCCCAAGTAGGGTGTACCCTTGAGGTACCAAGAAGATCTTTCTCTTATGTTGCATAAATATGACTCTTTAGGGTTAGCCTGAAATCTAGCACATATGCATGTTGCAAACATTATATCTGGTCTACTGGCAGTTAGGTATAAAAGAGAACCTATCATACCTAGGTATTGAGTTATATCAATACATTTACCGTTCTCATCCTTGTCAAGCTTTGTTACAGGAGCAATTGGTGTTTTCATAGGAGAGGTTGATTCCATGCCATACTTCTTTAGTAAGTCTTTGAAGTATTTGGCTTGGTTGATGAATATTCCTTCATCAGTCTGCTTCACTTGCAGTCCAAGGAAGAAATTCAGCTCACCCATCATGCTCATTTCAAACTTGCTCTGCATTAGCTTAGAGAATCTCTTACATAACTTTTCATCAGTAGAACCAAAAATGATATCATCAACATATATTTGAACTAGTAAGACTTTGTCTTTATGCTTTCTAAGAAACAGTGTGGTATCTACTCTACCTCTAGTGAACCCATTTTCTGTGACAACCCCAAAATAGGTATACAAAACCCATTCTGAGTAGTCAAAATATATGGTACAGAAACAACTACAACTTTATTAATACAACATAAAAACTGTGAGTTTATATACAAATATTGTCATCTAGACAATATCCACACTCAAATAAGTCCTCATTACAATTATTGATACACTATTTTATAGAATAGTGAGGACTACTAGAACCACTTCTAGAACCATCATTCCACACCCCGACTAGTACTCGCTACATTCTCGCCTCCTGAGAAGAAAAATGGAACAACAAGGAAAAGGGTGAGCTCAACTAGCCCAGTAAAGAACATTATGACTAAGATAATATAGAACAAATTATCGTTAGTCCTCAACAGGGAAAAATCTAATAGAATACAATAGAAAACCAATTTTAAATCAATCTTCGCAGCAGAAATAATAATTCATTAGAAGAGTTAAGTAGATAATGCAAACTACTATCTTCTATATATGAATTTAAAAGTTTATCGTCGATATTTTATCCCTGTAACATCAATCAATATATATCTTGAATCAAATATTCATCTTTGCACTACAGGCCAAAGATATTCATCAGTTGGTCATGTTCATCTAAACACTTGTTCATCTTTTAACTACGAGCCAAAGATATTAATCGATCAATGGCCATGTTCATCTCAACACTGCTCATCTTTTGCACTACTACCAAAGATATTCATCAAGAAATCATTCATCTTTGCACTCTGGGCCAAAGATATTCAAGAATATCATCATTTAGGACCGAGGATGATGAAAAATATTTTAAAGAAAACGAATCCGGTGAAACAAAAGAACAAATATTAAGGATTCAGTACTTTTACACAATCCAAGTTCAAAAATACTTCATAAGTAATCGAGGAGTAAAATTCAAGAATGATCAAAATATAGATCCAATCAAAGATAGGAATCATAACCGACAATCTTGGACGCAGAAAAGAAAATTTAATTTTTCTGTGAATAGTGTCGTATTCGTGAATAGTGCCGTATACGTGAATAGTAACTCTGACCTCAAAAGATAGAAATTTCACAAATAAACATCATCACGCTTCGTGAATAGTAACGCGTGAATAATAACTTATGAATAGTAACTCGTGAATAGTAACTCATGAATAGTAACCCCGACATGAAAAAGTTTCAAATTTGATAAAATTTCAAACCAATATTTCGGCATAATGATATTGAAGAAATAATATCATTTTTGAATAAAATAACATCCCTTACCTCAGAAAGAATAGTACTTCTAACTAGAATACTAGATATAGTGCTGAAAGAACTTGCACCGTATAGCAATACTCAAAGTACTAAAATACTCACAAATACGCTCGATATTATAGAAAGAGAAAGAGAGAGAAATCTTTAGTTTCTGGTGTGATTTTCAATTCTAACCTAAGCACCCTATTTATAGGAAAATGCTTAGAACATCAAAGCAGAAAATTTAATATAATATTAATATTTATATTATAAATTCTCTCATTACACTTAGCATCGAAATCACCACCTAATCACATGTTAAATGAGTCCCAACAATGTAAAAAAACGTTTTTGTTAATATAATTATTTAAAACTTCCAAAAATCAATTATTCTGGAACCTCGAAACTTCAACAATTCATAATAAATAGCCCTTTTATCAAAAAATTTGAATCTCACGATTTTTTATTCTCTACAACTTTGCAGAAGAAAGTTTTTCCAAATTCCAAACAGAAATTGACCGAAATCCATAAACGGGCGATTTTACAGGTTATAATCAAATTATAGTCAAGAAATGGGCCCACGGACATGTTTAACATGTTTTAAACAACTTTTGTACCAAAAATACTCCTCATCCTCATATACTCATATATCCCACATTCATTGTAAAAATATCATCATTATTCTATTATAATAATATTATAAAATATTATTTTATCAGAAAAGATAAAATATCAATTTTTAACAATTGTCACTTTAAAAATTTTCTCCATCTATATCCACATAAAATCAATATTTTCCTCATCATATAAATCAAAAATTAATTATTCACAAATAATATTACAGAATCACAAGATCGGCAACCGGTAGCTTCCAGAAAGAGGGGCTTCAATAAGAATTTCTCTCATTCTTAGCGCAATTAGGTGACCAAACCTCTCCTTAGATGAGAACTTTCTAGACATTGCCAATAATATTTTCTAATAATATTATTCAAATAATATGAATTATTGCTTCGATAATGGAAAATCGTGTAGTGACAATTATTGAAACAACAAATAATATAAAATATCAACGCAACAATTATTGAATCAATAAAATAAAATCTTTGAATAGTATTCATCGTAACAATTATTGAGTAGTGCCTTCTTACGTAAGAATCAATAATTGGTTCAATACGGTGGCTCTTCTTCTTGCAACAACGCGTAGACATCGTGTTTTAACCACCGGGTATTCCAACGAAGATAATAAAGAATAACTATACGTAGTTATTTATAAACAACTTATACTTGTCATTTTCTTCATCCAATTTCTTTCCGTTTATGGGCCCACAAGGTCAATTGGCGTCAGTAAATACGAATATTCTGAACAAGTAAGAATATTCCACGACCAAACGAATATTCCCCCTAACAACAATGAATATTTTATAACCACTTGCTTATTTAAAATATTTGCGCATTTTACCCATAACTAACCACATTAATCAAATCAACCCTTACTATTTCAAAATAATAAATAGAGGAAAATAAATTTCATTTATTAATAATTTGGGGTCTTACAACCTCCCCTCCTTATGAAATTTCGTCCTTGAAATTGACGTACGTACCTGGTGTTTCGAAAAGATGAGGATACCTCGTTTTCATTTCCATTTCCAACTCCCAGGTCATTTCCTCAATAGCATAGTTTCTCCACAAAACTTTAACTTGTGGTATGACCTTCGTGCGTAGGACATGCTCCTTCCTATCCAAGATCTTGACAGGTACCTCTTCATACTTTAAGTCTTTGGCTATCTCTTCCGGTTCTAACTCAATAACATGGTTCGGGTCTTTCACATATTTACGAAGCACGGATACGTGAAAAACATTATGAACACGAGACATACTTAGAGGTAACGCGAGTCTATAGGCCACATTTCCTACTAGGTCAAGAAACTGAAATGGACCAATAAATTGTGGATTGAGCTTTCCTCTCTACCCAAATCTTGTAACTCCTTTCCATGGAGCAACACACAATAATACGTGATCCCCAATACTAAATTCCACGTCCTTTCGATGAAGATCCGCATAACTCTTTTGTCGATCCTGTGCCGTTTGTATACGTTGTCGAATCATTTGAATCTTTTCTGTAGTCATTCATACCAACTATGGTCCCAACAACGTTGCTTCTCCCACCTCATCCCAGCATATTGGAGAGCGACACTTTCGTCCATACAATGCTTCAAATGGAGCCACACCTATACTTGCCTGATAACTGTTGTTGTAGGAGAATTCCACCAATGGTAAATACTTATCCCAAATCCCTTTAAAGTCTAGGATACAGAGTCTTAATAGATCTTCAAGAGTTTGAATAGTCCTCTCTGATTTTTCGTCCGTTTGAGGATGGTATGCCGAACTAAATCGTAAATCCGTCCCCATAGCTTTTGGCAAGCTAACCCAAAATCTTGAAGTGAATCTTGGGTCACGATCCGAAACTATGGATACTGGCATGCCATGCAACCTCATAATCTCATTCACGTACATACTAGCAAGACGTTCAAGAGAATAAGTCTCCCGTATTGGTAAGAAATGAGCAGACTTGGTTAATCTATCAACAATAACCCAAATAGCATTTATGCCTTGAGAAACCTTGGGAAGACCCATAACGAAATCCATGGTAATGTGTTCCCACTTCCATTTCGGAATCTCAAGTGGTTGCAATGGACCCTTTGGTACTTGATGCTCCGCCTTTACACGTTGACAAGTTAAACACATCGAGATAAACTTTGCAATCTCTCTATTCATATTGTTCCACCAAAATGTATGTCGAAGATCATGATACATTTTGGTACTCCCAGGATGGATTGCAAACGGTGTGTTGTGTGCCTCCATCATGATCTTGTACTTCAAATCAGAATCATTAGGAACACAAATTCTGGAGTGGACTCGAAGTATTCCTTCTTCATCGATTCTTGCTTCTGGAATAGCACCTTCATGTACTTTCTTCTTCATATTCATCAGCTCCGGTGTGTAGCTTGAACGTTTTTAACTTTATTGATTAAAGTCGGTTCTACTTGTATATCATCACGTGAGTCCCTAGAGTCTTTAACTCTATATCTATCATTTGTAAGTTATATGAAATGGGTCTTTGACAATATCGCATTCGTACTCGTATACAATCTTTTACTCAACACGCCAGCAACCACGTTCGTTTTTCCAAGATGGTATGGTCAGAACATGTGCCGAAATGAGTCTCATATTGAGTTCTTCGAAGCTCTTCCCACATTCCTTGCTCCATTCGAATTTTGTATCTCTACAAGTCAGCTGTGTTAATGGAGTAGCGATTCGAGAAAATCTTTCCACAAAATCTTCGATAATAACCAGCTAAGCATAGAAAGTTACGTATTTCGATTACTGACTTAGGTTGCTCTCAACTATGACTCATATCCCAATCTTGGATAGCACGTCACAGTGACACCTATCAGTTTACTACCGCACAAATATGGCATCCCCTACGGAGAGTCTGGCTTTGGTGCATTCCATAAAGGAAGTCACCAAATAAAGGCTTGGGTACCAAATTCTATAGTTGAATTTTTAACTCCTGAAGTTCAATAGGAGCCATGAGATTTTAGAAATGGGTTTTATACCGGGTTCAAAGTTGATACAAAATTCAATATCACACTTTGGGAGTAAGCCAAGAAATTCTTCAGGAAATACATCAGGAAATTTACTAACAATAGAAATATCATTCAAATCTGACGTATTTTTGTTTAAGTCCATAACATGGGCTAGGAAAACTTGACATCCGTTTTTCAATAAACGAATGACTTTATGGCTTGATATGAAAGTGTTTGACTTCAATGGTTTGGTTGCTTGAATTCGAATAACAGGTTGCTTAGGAATATGAAAACTAACATCCTTACGAAAGCAATCAATTTTGGCATGATGAGTAGTTAATCAATCAATCCCTAAAATCACATCAGAAGCAAGTATCTTTAAAGAAATAAGGTCAACAGGTAATGCGATGGTGCCAACTTGGATCAAACAAGATTTATAAACAGCGGATGTGATGAAAGTTTCTCCTAACGGAGTTTCCACATATAGGTCAAAGTCTAATTTCTCCGGAGTCAAGTTTAAACGTTGAGCACAAAGCGGAGAGATAAATGAATGGGTAGCATCGGTATTCAGTAATGTATAAACTTCGCATGAATTTATGATTAGCTTACACGTGATCACCTCGTTTGGGTTCCTCGCATGTTGACGATCACGACACGCATAAACGCTCTTCCAGAACCAGATTGACTTTGACTTTTTCGGGATGACCTTTTTGAGTCACCATCCCCATCGGGCTTGGTTTCGCTCTCGCGCATAATCTCGAGCAATATGTCCTTCCTTTCCATAATTATAGCATACCTTGAAGCTGCTGTGGACAATTTGGGGTGATGTGTCCCTCTTTTCCACATTTATAGCATCTGACCGGTGGTCGTTCTCCTCCTTAAAACCGATTCTTCTTTGATGCTTGGACGTCTTCACAAGGTGTCATTGTTGAATCTCCTCTTTTAAAATCTTCCCCACTCGCTTCTTCTATTTTCACGGCCACGAGTACCACCAGAGTGGTTGTCGCTCTTGTCCAGTATTTTTCTTTCTCCTTTGGTTATCGTTGTCTCGATGACCGCCACATCCCAGATAATCCTCGTTGCGGTCTCTTGGTTGAACGTACTCGCTATCTCGCTCTAATAATTGAGCCCTGTTGACAATATCTGAATATAAAAAAAATTATGAGAGATAAGATATTGTCGAATCTCGGGTTTTAAACCTCTCAGAAACATCCTCGTCATTCGTTCCTCATTCTCTACCAAATGAGGTGCAAACCTGGATAACTCTGCGAACTTTGCCTCGTATTGGGACACCGTCATGTTGTTTTGTTCTAGTCTAATAAACTCTACTTCTTTCATATGGCGAATACTTTCAGGAAAGTATTTTTTGTTGAAAAGTTTCTGAAACGTTTCCCAAGACATGCGGAGTGCGGCAAGCTGGGTACGTTTCACAGACTCCCACCAGTAATCTGCCTCACCACGAAACATAAAGGTGGCGAATGGAACCTTTTGTTCCTCCGTGCATCCCAAGACATCGAATATCTTGGTAATTTGCTTGACCCATGTTTCCGCCATGATCGGATCCGCTTTCCCTTAAATTCGGTGGTCCCAACTCTTTGAAGCGCTTGGCAGTGACAAGTCGTAGCGTTCTTATCATTTCCACCCAGTATTACGTACACGAGTCTCCTCAAATGCGGTTTTGCATGAAGCGCAAAAGCTCCTAAACATCCCGCTATTCATCGATCGCTTTCATTGGTATTGTTTACGGGAGGAATATCGCTTCTTCTGTTGACTGCGTTCCACAGGTAGTGATTAAAGGTGTTTCCACGGTCTCATTAACTCCACCGTTAATATTCTCAGCTGCCATTCCTAAATACTGCCATAAAACAAGGGTTAATTAAACAAATTAACATATCACATATTAACCATATAGTTCAACTGACCAATAAATAAGCTTAGGTATGACACACTAGCGAAGGATTACTCGTCTCTCCCCTCCTAGTATTATTCCACGATCTCCGCCAGAGACCATATCCCTAAGCTCTGATACCAACTGTGATGACCCCAAAATAGGTATACAACACCCATTCTGAGTCGTCAAAATACATGGTACAGAAACAACTACAACTTTATTAATACAATATAAAAACTGTGAGTTTAAATACAAATATTGTCATCTAGACAATATCCACACTCAAATAAGTCCTCATTACAATTACTGATACACTATTTTATAGAATAGTGAGGACTACTAGAACCACTTCTAGAACCATCATTCCACACCCCGACTAGTACTCGCTACATTCTCGCCTCCTGAGACGAAAAATGGAACAACAAGGAAAAGGGTGAGCTTAACTAGCCCAGTAAAGAATATTATGACTAAGATAATATAGAACAAATTATCGTTAGTCCTCAACAAGGAAAAATCTAATACAATACAATAGATAACCAATTTTAAATCAATCTTCGCAGTGGAAATAATAATTCATTAGAAGAGTTAAGTAGAGAATACAAACTACTATCTTCTATATATGAATTTAAAAGTTCATCGTCGATATTTTATCCCTGTAACATCAATCAATTTATATCTGGAATCAAATATTCATCTTTGCACTACAGGCCAAAGATATTCATCATTTGGTCATGTTCATCTCAACACCTGTTCATCTTTGCACTACGGGCCAAAGATATTAATCATTCGGTCATGTTCATCTCAACACCTGTTCATCTTTGCACTACGGCCAAAGATATTCATCAAGAAATCATTCATCTTTGCACTACTGTGCCAAAGATATTCAGTAATATCATCATTTAGGAGTGGGGATGATGAAAAATATTTTAAAGAAAACGAATCCAGTGAAACAAAAGAACAAATATTAAGGATTCGTACTTTACACAATCCAAGTTCAACAATACTTCATAAGTAATCAGAGTGGAGTAAAATTCAAGAATGATCAAAACATAGATCCAATCAAAGATAGGAATCATAACAAGACGATCTTGGACACGAGAAAAGAAAATTTAATTTTTACGTGAATAGTGTAAATGATTCGTGAATAGGTCTTAGGTATCGTGAATAGTGCCGTATACATGAATAGTAACTCTGACCTCAAAAGATAGAAATTTCACAAAAAAACATCATCACGGTTCGTGAATAGTACTCGTGAATATTAACTCGTGAATAGTAACTCATGAATAGTAACTCGTGAATAGTAACTCATGAATAGTAACCCCGACATGAAAAAGTTTCAAATTTGATAAAAATTCAAACCAATATTTCGGCATAATGATATTTAAGAAATAATATCATTTTCGAATAAAATTATATCCCTTACCTCAGAAAGAATAGTACTTCTGACTGGAATACTAGATATAGTGCTGAAAGAACTTGCACCGTATAGCAATACTCAAAGTACTAAAATACTCACAAATACACTCGATATTATAGAGAGAGAAAGAGAGAGAAATCTTTAGTTTCTGGTGTGATTTTCAATTCTAACCTAAGCTCCCTATTTATAGGAAAATGCTTAAAACACCAAAGCAGAAAATTTAATATTATATTAATATTTATATTATTAATTCTCTACGCACACTTAGCATCTGAAATCAGCCACCTAATCACATGTTAAATGAGTCCCAACAATGTAAAAAACGTCTTTGTTAATATAATTATTTAAAACTTCCAAAAATCAATTATTCTGGAACCTCGAAACTTCAACAATTCATAATAAATAGCCCTTTTATCAGAAAATTTGAATCTCGCACCTTTTTATAGGAAATTCAATTCTCTACAACTTTGCAGAAGAAAGTGTTTCCAAATTCCAAAGAAATAAATCAAGAAATCCATAAGCAGACGATTTTCTTGTGCTATAATCAAATTTCAGTCAAGAAATGGGTCCACCGACACACAAAACATGTGTTAAACAACTTTTGCAATAAAAATACTCTTCCTCCTCATATACTCATATATCCCACATTCATTGTAAAAATATCACCATTATTATATTATTAAAATATAATAATAAATTATTTTATCAAAAAAGATAAAATATCATTTTTTAATAATTGTCACTTTAAAAATTTTCTCCATCTATATCCACATAAAATCAATATTTTCCTCATCATATAAATCAATAATTAATTATTCATAAATAATATTACAGAATCACGATTATTGGCAACCGGTAGCTCCTCAGAAAGAGGGGCTTTCTAATAAGAATTTCTCCTTCTTGGCAAGCAAATAGGTGACCAAACCTCTCCTTGATGTAACTTTCTAGACATTGCCAATAATGTTTTCTAATAATATTATTCAGGATAATATGAATTATTGCTTCGATAATGGAAAATACTGTGTAGTGACAATTATTAAAACAACAGTAATATAAAGTATCAACGCAGCAATTATTGAATCAATAAAATAAAATACTCAACGAAAGAATTCATCGTAACAATTATTGAGTAGTGGCTTCTTACGTAAGAATCAATAATTGGTGCAATACCGTGTGCTACTGTGTAACAACAAGTATTACCGTGTTTTAACCACCGGTATTCCAACAAAGATAATTCTGTAGAATAATGCTACCGTTATTTATAAACAACTTATACTTGTCGTTTTCTTCATCCAATCGCTTTTTCGTTATGGGCCCACACAAGGTCGCTACCGTCGCATTTAAATATTCCCGACAAGAAGAATATTCCACAACCAAACGAATATTCCCCGACAACAATGAATATTTTATAACCACTTGCTTATTTAAAATATTCACGCATTTTACCCAAAACTAACCACATTAATCAAATCAACCCTTACTATTTCAAAATAATAAATAGAGGAAAATAAATTTTATTTATTAATAATTTGGGGTCTTACATTTTCTATTAAGAAGTTAGTCAGTGTTTCATACCATGCTCTAGGTGCTTGTTTAGGACCATATAAGGCTTTATCTAATCTATAGACATAATTGGAAAGAGATGGATTGATGAAACCTGGAGGTTGTTCTACGTAGACTTCTTCTTAAAGCTCTCCATTTAGGAATGCACTCTTGACATCCATCTGAAAGACTTTGAACTTCATATGGGCAGCAAAGGCAAGAAAGATTCTGATGGCTTCTAGTCTGGCAACAGGTGCAAATGTCTCATCATAGTCAATACCTTCTTGAGAATAGCCCTTTGCCACTAATCTTGCCTTGTTTCTAGTAATAACCCCATCTTCATCCATTTTGTTCCTGAAGTCCCACTTGGTTCCTATGACTGGATGACTCTTTGGTCTTGGTACCAATTTCCAAACTTTGCTTCGTTCAAATTGGTTGAGTTCTTCCTGCATGGCTTCTATCCAACTGGAGTCTTCCATAGCATCCTCTATCTTCTTTGGCTCTATCTGTGACAAGAAGCTTAGATAGAAGCATTCATTCTGAGTAGCAGCTCTTATTTTGACTCTTACACTTGGATCTCCAATTATTAGATCCTGAGTATGGTCTCTTGCCCATCTATTCCCGGTTGGGACATCTGTTCTGATGCCTTCTTGTCTTAGGTCTTCAAGGTCTATCTCTTCTTCTTCTTGGAGTGGAGGCTCGCTGTCTTGGATGGACCTCTCTACGATTTCATTATCATGCTCTACGATTTCACTGTCTGGTAATACGATCGTAGTGTTGAGCTCGACGATTTCATCAAAGATGATGTGTATTGAGACTTCGACATTCAGTGTCTTCTTGTTGAACACCCTGTAAGCTTTGTTGTCTGTGGCATATCCAAGAAAGATCCCTTAAATCGACTTCAATGGAATTTTGTCGACATCGCTTTCCATTGTTGAGAATATAGCATGCACAGCCAAAGATATGGAAATAGCTGACACTCGGCTTCTTGATAGGGTGTCTTCTTGATCGTAGAGTGAATTAATGATCTGTTCTGTGTGTAGCATGCAATGTTGTAACTTACGCGAAGTATTGAGCAGACGGCATTTAGCACGCTAGTAGAGTCCTTCCAGCCTCTATCATGGTTCTGTTCTTTCTTTCAGCAACTCCATTTTGTTGAGGAGTTCGTGGAGCTGAGAAGTTATGTCTGATGCCATTTTCTGAGCAGAACTTGTCTATCTCTGAGAAATCAAATTCTCTTCCATGATCGCTCCTTCTTGCGTTGATTTTCTCTCCTTTCTCGTTCATCACCGGTCTGAACATCTTGAATAATTCGAATCTTGTCTCATCCTTTGAGGTTAAGAAAACTACCCATGTGAATCTGGTGAAGTCGTCGACTATGACTAGAGAGTATCTTTTGCCTCCAAGACTAGTTGTTGGGATTGACCCAAAGAGATCCATGTGGAGCAACTGTAGGGGCTTGTCAATGGAGTTGGCAATCTTGCTCTTGAATGAGCTTCTGGTTTGCTTTCCAAGCTGGCAGGCATTGCATGGCCTTTCTTTCACAAAGTTAAATTTGGGTAGACCAGCTACGAGGTCTTTTGATGCCGGTTTGGACATGCTTTTGAAGTTTAAGTGAGACAGCCTTCTATGCCATAGCCAACTCATTTCCTCGGATGCTTTTTCCAGAAAACATATTGTTTTATCAGAGCTTAGTTGACCAAGATCTACTATGTAGACATTTCCTTCTCTTGTTCCGGTCAGCTTTATGGCAGATGTCTTCAAATCTCTGACTTGACATTGATTGTTGAGAAATGTTACTTGGTGACCCTTGTCGCAGAGTTGGCTAATGCTTAGTAGGTTGTGTTGGAGTCCTTCCACATAAGCTACTTTGCTGAAAGATACTGCACCATTGCCAGCAGAGCCATATCCTCTTGTCTTGCCCGAGGCCGTTATCTCCAAAGATGACTGAAGGACCCTCCTTTTCTACATAGTTGGATAGTAGAGCTTTGTTCCCTGTCATATGCCTTGAGCATCCACTGTCCAGATACCATGTTGAGGTCGTGGAGCTCTTTTCCTGTCAAAAAATTTGAACCTTCATTTTGGTACCCATATTTGCATGGGTCATTCTTTATTAGTGCCTTTGGGGACCCAAATTTGTCTAATCTTGGGTCTCACATGCATGGAATTATAATAACACTTTTTAGCCCTATGACCATATTTATTGCATATGAAACATCTATTATAATGCATGCCTGTGCGTGTGTGGTGATTCATCTTCCACTTGGACTTGTGTTGTTCCTTAGTTAACCTTCTGTTAAACTGATTCTCTTTCTTCCACGTGTCCTTAGGTTTCATAAATGGTGATGAGTGTGCCTTACCTCTACTGTACCTTCCCAGTTGATTCGTAGAGTTAGTTTTGTTTGACTCTACGATTCTTCGAGGTTGGTAAATAGAGGTTGGGTTACTCTTTTCCTCTATGAAACCTAGACCAGCGTGAGATCCTTTACTTCTCTGAGTATAACTAGAAATAGTAGAATAAGGTTGAACTGGCTCTTCCAACTGTGAGGATTTTACAAAAACAATGCCTCTACCAAAGCATGAGGCACTACTAGTGCTAGTTTCCATTGTCTTTTCCACACAAGGTTCTGAGGTGAATTCCCCAAAACCTAGACCTGTTCTGTCGAATATGCTTCTCTGACTAGAGAGCAGGCAGTCCATGGATGATGAGGATTTGTTCCATGCAGAGATAGTCTTTTCTAGATCCTCAATTTTAGAGGTTAGCTTAGACTCTCTTTGTGCATTAAGTGTGTTTATCTGTTTTAAAGTTTCATTCTCAACCTCAAGTTTGGAAAGAAGATTGGTACTTAGAAGGGCTGTTTCAAGCTCTTCTTGAACTTTCTTCTTCTCCTCTTGAAGAAGTGAATGATCTTTAGACAAGACTCTAAACCACTTCATGTATTGATGTAGATCAGTGGTTATGCCATGCAGAGCAGTTCTTAAGTCACTTATATCTACATCAGGAGAATTAAAATCAAATACCTCATCGAGACTTACATTAAGTATGTTTAGGCTTTGTTTGTCCTTTGCATGTTTGGCCATTAAGCACAGATTAGCCATGTGTGGTTCTTCTTCATCTCCGGAGTCTGCATTTGAGTCATTATCTGAATCACTCCACGATCCTCCCAAGAACTGTGCCTTTGTCTCTTTCTCGAGGCCTCTTGGTTTCTTTTGTATTCTTTCTTTGCATGAGATTTCTTCTTTAGTTCTTCTTTGATAGGCTTGTTGCAGTTGGCAATGAAATGACCAGGTTTCTTGCAGTTGTAGTATAAATCATTCATTTGTTCCTGGCTGACGTAGTTGTTGACTTTCTTTGGCTTGCCGGTTCTGCCTTGTCGCATGAACCTTCTTAGTCTCTTTACCAGCATAGCAAAGTCATCGTCATCGTCTTCATCGTCATCAGAGTCAATCTCAGTTATGACTTTTGATACACCTTCATTTGCCTTGAGAGCAACACCCTTATCCTTTCTTCTTCTTTCTAATAAGGTTTCGGCTCGTTGGGTCAGCTCCAGTTAGTAGGTCAGGAGATTTCCATACAGTTGTTGAACTGTCATCTCATTAAGATTCTTTGATTCTCTTATTGTTGTGGTCTTTGCATCCCACCTGCTCGGTAGGGCTCTCATGAACTTTATGGTTAGATCCTTGTTAGGATAGATCTTCCCATACGCTCGTAGAGAGTTGAGCAGAACGTTGAATCTTTCATAGGTTGCAGTCACGTTTTCTCCCCGCATACGAGAGCGTAACATTTCATACCACGCGTCGAGAGAGACTACTTGTTCTCTTCGACTTCTTCAGTTCCTTCATGCATAATCAGCAGTGCTTCCCAAACTTCCTTAGTTGTTTTGTTGTTTACAACATTTTCAAACAGATCGTCCTCTAAGGATTGGAACAGGATGTTCTTTGCCTTTTTATCAAGTTCGATGCCTCTTCTCTTGTGTCCATCCATTCTTCTTTAACTTTAATTTGTACTGTTTGGATCGTCAATGGTTGGTGCAAGCTTTGTTGGTATATAGGGCCCATTCGAGCAGGCCTCAAATAGATCTTCATCTATTGAGTCCATGAAGCTTGCATCCCGACTTTCCGGTTAGCAAATTTATCCTTGTTGCACATTGGTGGCTTCACGCCCGCCCCCCGACCTGGATTCGCTTTGGTACGAAAGTGCCATTTGGATCTACTAAAGCGTGTAAGCTGTAAAATAGAACCTGCTCTGATACCAATTGTTAGTTCATAGTAGGCACAAGTTATTTAGAAGGGGGGTTGAATAGATATTTGAAAATCTTTCCTTTTTAAACTTGTTCTTAGAAAATGATTAAAACTTAGCGAAATTAGTATTTGTTTTAATCTTCGTTACCAAGCAATGGAGTTATGAGCGAGTAAGGCAGTTATAGCATATATAGCAGATATAGCATGAATGTAAACGACACAATTGTTTTTAAGTGGTTCAGAGCACTCAAAGCTCCTAGTCCACTCTTCTACTCAACGAGTAGGATATCCACTAAAGATGTCTTTTACAATTTTCTGAAGCACACAGATTCCTTCTAGACCAACAGTCTAGGAACTTCTCTAGTTCATTCTTGAACTCTTCAAGTCCAGCAGACTTGGCTTTCTTACAGTTCACTACAAACTCTTCAAGTCCAGTAGACTTGGTACTCTTCTTCAGTTGATTGATAGTTGTTGAGTTCTTGATGGTTGCTACTCAGTCGCTGTGTAAGCACTTGTTCTGAAGAACTGAGTAGCTGAGCAAGCTTTTCAATATCTCAGATCGTAAAGTTGAGCTTGAGAGAGATGTTCACGTTGTTTGATTAATGCTTGCTTAATTCTCTCTCATCTGTCTGATCTGTATATATGTGATGTTGAAAACTATCTGTTGGATCCATCCGTTGTGGCATTAAATGCATCTGAACTTTCTGTACTATGATGGAGACATTTCTGCACATCTTCCTCAAATTCGCATTTCGCCCACCGACATCGCAGTCGCTTGCTTTCACCTACCACCTAAAAAGGTGTTTTCTCCCTCTTACCCATAGTACTATCCTTAACTTCTTCACTATGCTTCTTTGTTGCATACTAAGGATATTTCATATATTTTGGGACTGATGAGCACTATAGCATCTGGGATCCATTCCTCACTTGTTGAAAACACAGATCATAAGGCTCGACGTTTTCTGACATGAGACAGATGATGCTCTACGATTTGGATCGTGATGTTCTACGATTTAGATCGTAGTGTCTTTGACATCTTTGCACACTACGATGCTATCGCCCAGAGCAGCACACGATTTCCCTTAAACCTTCGTACACTACGATCTTCTCTTACTCGTGTTGTTGACTCTACGTTCCCGAGAGCACACTACGATCGTTGACTTGTAAACTTCACGTTTCCTTCAGCATACTACGATCGTGGAGTTGACTCGGTAATCATTGGGACCAATCTACGATTATCCGAAGAGTCTCCTTCAAGGTAGGCACACTACGATCTTCAGGCTCTACGTTTTCTGCCTTGACTTCTGCAATGTTGATCAGATGGATGCACTACGATTTCTTCAAGACTAATCTATTACATCTTAAGATCAACCTAACAGTTTTGATCTTTCTATCTATACATTCTTTCTCAGAATGGTACACATTGAAAGCTTAGATAAACCTAACAATTTTGATCTATCACTAAGTCCTTGTACATATATTCATTTAAGGACCTTACAAATAATCATGTACATATACATTAAAACATCAAATCATAATATGCATTCTCCCAACATGATGGAAAAAGCGAGATAACGATTCAAACATTAGAAGACATGCTCAGAGCCTGTGTCATGGACTTCAAAGGAAGTTGGAAGGATCATCTTCCACTGGTAGAATTTGCATATAATAATAGTTATCACGCAAGCATTGGCATGCCACCGTACGAAGCCTTGTATGGAAGGAAATGCAGAACGCCCTTATGTTGGGACGAAGTAGGTGAACGAAGATTGTTGGGGCCAGAATTGGTGCAGCAGACAGTGGAGATCATTAAAGTTATAAGAGATCGACTGGTAGCAGCTTAGGATCATCAAAAGAAGTATGCAGATTTGCATCACAAGAAAAGGGATTTCGAAGTGGGAAGCTATGTGTTTTTGAAAGTATCTCCTTGGAAAAGGAAGATTAGATTTGGGAAGAAAGGTAAACTAAGTCCAAGATTTATTGGACCATTTGAGATATTGAAAAAGATAGGTGAAGTGGCGTACGAGGTAGCTCTACCTCCTGAACTGGAACATATTCACAATGTGTTTCATGTGTCAGTGTTGCGGCCATATAAGCCTGACTACAAGCATGTGATATCACACGAGCCAATTCAAGTTGAGAAGGACTTGTCATATGAAGAAATTCATGTAGAAATATTAGATAGGAAATAGCAGAAACTAAGGAATAAGGTTATTCGTTCTATTAGAGGTCTTTGGAGGAACCACAATGCTGAAGAAGCTACGTGGGAACTCGATGAAAAAATGAGGAAGAATTATCTAAATCTTTTTAAGTAACCTTATATGAAATTTCAGGGACGAAATTCTTATAAGGGGGGGAGAATGTAATAACCAAGAATGTTAAGTCACGGGGTAATTAAATATATTATTTAAATATTAATGATATTGAAAACTTTGTGACATATAGGGAGTGAATATGTTATTATTTAAGTGGAAAATGTTTATGGTTAAATAAATATATATGTATATATATATATATATATGTGTGTGTGTGTGTGTGTGTGTGTGTGTATGTATGTATAAATTATATAAAGAAAATTAAACGAAAAGTTACATAACCTAATTATACATTAGGTATGGAAATTAAATAACCTAAGGGTTATAATATTGAAGAATAATAGTATTTAAATTATACTCACCTAAGAGATTAATTTGATTATCTTAATTTAATATTTAATTTAAACCTAATTAAAGTAAGTCTAATTAGGTTATAAAATTAAATGTACATAAATAATTATTTAAATTCCAAAATGAGTGGAATGAAAATCCTAATTAAATAATAAGGGTAAGATAAAATTTATCTATTGGATCATGTTATTTTTACATAGCCCAAATAATTTAATTAGATAGCCCAAACAAGAAATCAAATGGCCCAAGTTATGGCCCAATTTGTATGGACCTTCTAGATGGTTAATTAACAAATAAATCAATAAATAAAATTGGCTAAGATGGAGTATGGATCCGGCAAACAAAGGAGTAAGGGAAGAACATTATTCATTTCATTTAACTTCCTTTTTTGTTGGTCAATGGGTTGTTTACCAACCCACCTAAATTGTCCCCTAGTTTTTTTTAGCTTAATAATTTATTGTCCACCAAGGCAAGCAAGATATTGGAAGATTAATAGAGATATACAAGTTATATCTATATATACTAATTGCCTATAAATACTCCCACATATTTTTATAAAGAAACTTTTCACTTATTCTTATAAGTTATCTAGCAAAAAGTAAAAAGCAAAGCAAAAGAAAGAAATAGAGAGTGAGGAAACGTGGGAAGCTTTGAAGGAGGGGAGAAAGAAATTTCCATGATGCCACCTAGTGTTATCACATACTTTGGAATAACAAGAAAAATAGCATTAAGATCAAGGTAAAAATATTAAATCTCAAGCTTTAATTTCATGTATTTTGTTGGTTTTACCAAAATAAAGAACTTATGCTCATGAACTTTCAAAACCCTTGATTTACTTCTTTTTAGTGCATCATGTTTGGATCTTACATTTTTGGGTGTTTAAAATTTGATCAAGAAGGAAAGAAAAGAAATTATGTACAAATGTTTAAGAAACATCCTAATCTTGCATGCTTAGTGTATTTTATGTTACATACATGGAGTTCAAGTTTAAATGGCTAAAAGCATGCTAGAATGATAGATATGGAGTTTAATGGATTTAACTTGTATATTGGTATGTGTTTGTGTAGAAAAGTTTTGGTAAAATGCATGAAAATGAGTTTTACCGAAAAACTTAATCGAAAGGTGTGATTGAAGATTTTTCATTTTGAAACTTACTAATAGTTTTTATGATTTTCTTTCTTGTTATGTTAGATATGTAAGTTAAGAACAAAATCCCTTTTGAAGCATGCAAAAATGTTTTGAAATGAGCAAGATATGAATTTTTTTTCTAAAAACACCTCACTATTGAAGGACTGTGCAAAACAGTCCAGTTTTTGGCCATTTTTAGTAACCAAAACATGTCCAAATTTGATGTTTGATAAATGAAAATTGTAGTTCATGAAGATAAGAATCCAACGAGACCAACTGGACCTAAATCGGAGTTATAGATTTCATTTTATTCAAGTTTTAGTAAAGGACCCCAAATCTGGAAAATCAGAAGAAAAAAAAAATATTAACTACCGGTTCAGTTTCTGGCGAACCGGACAAACTTTCTGGCGACCGATTCACCCAGTTTCTGGCCTGTTCTAGTGGTGGATTCGGGACCAAAATTTTTCTAAAATTGTGAAGAATATTAAAATATTTAATTCTGAATTTTTCTGGATATTTATGTAATTATTAAGTAATTAATGGTTTAAACTCATTTAAAACTTACTAATTAATAATTATTAATGCCACTAAATGATTATTAAACTAATTACATATAATTTAAATGTAATTAACTATTTAATTATTATTTAAGTGATAATTAAGTAGAGTTAGTGGTAATAAACTAACTATTGATTATTTAATTAAGATTAAATAATAAATAGAGTTAAACCATTAATTAATTATTATTTAATTAATATCAAATAATGATGAAAGAACATTTAAGTAAGATTATGTAATAATAATGTAATTACTTACTTACATTGACATAAAATTTATAAAATAATTTTTATTATTTAATTAATATTAAATAATAAATAAGAACAAGTGATAATTAATTATTCTTAAATTAACAAGAAAGAATAATTAAAGACTTATGAGGTGAATTAATTATTTTTATTCAAGGATAATTAAATAATTAATTATTATTTATTAAATAATAAATAATGACAAATGTTAATTAATTTATCATTTATTAATAGTAATGAATAATTAAAGATTAATGAAGTAAATAAATTAATAATGATTAATTAATTATTATTTAATTAATATTAAATAATAATTAAAGACAAATAATATTAATAATCTAATTATTTATTATTTAATTAACATTAAATAATAAGTAGATGTAATTAGCTATTATTTATTATTAAATTATAACTAAAGGTAATTAATTAATTACTATTTAACTAATATTAAATGGTAATTAAATAAAGATAGAGTTAATAAATGAAGAGAATTTAAATAACTCATTAATTAAACAATTATAATAAATTGTTTAAAGATCTAATAAGTGTTTATTACATAAGAAAAACTTTATAAATTAATTAAATCATTAACTTAAGATTTATTAAATATCTTATAGGACTAATGATACTATATTATATTATGTGTACCTTGTGATTGAATTATTTGTTGATAGCATAAGTAAGCGTATAGACATACATTTATACGCAGTACTAATTAATAGACCAACATTGTCAATGCTAGGTCGTTCAAAGAGTTTTAATTAAAGCTAGTTAGTTGTAGCTCATCGAACAGGCAAGTTCTCTAACTCAAACTTGAGTTATTATTTTCAAAGCATATTAGTGGATAATTATTGTTGATTAATCCACATCCTTAACGATTATTGTGAATCGCATTTTGCGCAATCGAATTCCTGTTCAATTATTATTGAATTGTGAATTAATTAAAGTTCTTTCATTCTTGAACTGTTTATGAGATAGATCTATGCTAGTTGTATCAACTAGATCGAATATATTTAAATTTGTTAAATTAAATATGTTTTAAAAGCTTTTCTTAACCAATTGATTTGGTAAGAACTCGAGACTGAGAAAAAGAACAATTTTATTAAAGCATTATATTGTAAAATAATTATTGCTCGACTATTAAGTGTTTATGCATAATACACCGTGTATGAAAGGCTGATCCCCTTGATTACCAAAACTTATTAAAAGGATCAGTTTAACTACTGACAACCTTAGTATATGTTCATGGTTATTTCAAACCACTCAACATCTATTATTCAATCATTCGAATATTCAATTATTGAAACTTAATTCATGTTCTTTCACAATCGATTATATTTTTGAACATTGAAAGCTAAATTCCTTTCTAATCATGATATACAAGAAGATATACCTTTCTTGTATTTAAACTTGCTAAGCAAACTAGTTGCTTACCCTTGCTATATCATGACATTTATTTCAGTTATGCCCGAAGGATCGAATAAGAAAGACAAAGTCAAGCGAAAGATCCAAGAATGAATGTTAATTATTATATTATCTGATGGAATTATTTATGTAAACCTTTTGTAATATTAAAGGTGTGTTTAAGTTAAGGTAAAGAAGGCCTTGGGATTATGCTATGAAACTTTATTATAATGAATAATGTATGTTTATTATTCCGCAATAGTTTATAGAATGCTTATGTTAATGATAGATCGTGAGCACTGAATCTGAGGTTAGAGAACCTAGATTTGGGGGCGTCACAGTAGGACTTCCGACTACAACAAAAAGCGTATGATGCAATTTGGGTAATAGTGGACCGGTTGACGAAGTCAGCTCGCTTTTTGCCAATAAGGGTTAAGTATAACTTAGACCAGTTAGCTAAACTTTATGTTAAGGAAGTTATTTCCAAACATGGAGTACCGGTTTCGATTGTGTCAGATCGTGACCCACGATTCACATCGAACTTTTGGAGGAGTCTGCAAGAGCAGTTGGGAAAACAGTTGAAATTGAGTACGGTTTATCATCCACAAACTGATGGTCAGAGCGAGAGGACAATTTAGACGTTAGAAGATATGTTGAGATCTTGCGTCATGGATTTCAAGGGTAGTTGGGATGATCATCTACCATTAGTAGAGTTCGCGTATAACAATAGTTATCATGCAAGCATAGGTATGCCGCCTTACGAAGCTTTGTACGGAAGAAAGTGCCGAACACTGTTGTGTTGGGACGAAGTGGAAGAACGCCGAATGCTTGGACCAGAATTGGTGCAACAAACAGTGGATGTAGTGAAGTTGATACGGATGCGTCTAGTAACAGCTCAAGACAGACAGAAGAAGTATGCGAACTCCCATCGAGTGAATTGAGAGTTTGAGGTAGGCTCGTATGTATTTCTAAAGGTATCTGCCTGGAAAGGAAAGATATGCTTTAGAAAGAAGGGGAAGTTAAGTCCAAGGTTTATAGGACCTTTTGAGGTATTAAAATGGGTAGGTGAGGTAGCTTATATGGTAGCATTACCTCCAGACCTAGAACGAATACATAACGTGTTTCACGTATCTGTGTTACGTCCTTATAAGCTGGATTATAAGCACGTAATAGAGTATGAGCCTATTCATATTGAGAAGGAATTAACGTACGAAGAGTTGCCGATTCAAATCATTGATAGAAAAGAGCAAGTTCTACGGAACAAAGTTACACCTTCCGTGAAGGTGTTATGGAAGAACCACGATGCCGAAGAAGCAACGTGGGAATTGGAAGAAAAGATAAGGAATGATTACCCTCAATTGTTTATGTAATGTAAGACGAGATTCTGGGGACATAATCTTTATAAGGGGGGAAGAATGTAACGACCGAGAAATTCGGATCCATTGTAAAATAATTTTATTTAATTAAATAATGAATAAAATTATATTATTTGTTATTATTATGTGTTAGTAAGATGAATGTCGTTCTATAACCTAGAAACATCAGAAAGTCGTATTATTTTGACTACGTGAAGGAATTAAAGTGTTTGAATTTCCAAAACGAAAATAAAAGCTTTCGAGAAATTTTCCGAAAAACATTATTCATCGATTTCCGCTCGAAAATTATTTTTGAACTTCCGAGAAATACGTAACGATAGAATATCAAGGTGAGATGGATTATGTAATAATAATTCAAGTATGGAAAACGTAATTTTTCGCCTGCGGGCATAATTTAAGAACGTTAGGGAAAATAAGGCGTTAAGAAGCTATTGTAATGATCGTATGATACGTATGTATTGTACGAGGAAATGAATACGAGTATGATACGAAGTATTATATGAGTATGTATGAATGATGGTATATCGTATATTATGAATTAGTATACGAGTAAGAATACGAGAATAATACGTAAACAATACGTATAAGGCTTTTAGCCAAATGAAATGGACTTGTAGGATTGTTTAGCAAATTGTAAAGTCCAATGGAATTGAATGTGCAAGCCCAAGTGTTTATTAAATGAAGTCCAATTAAGTTGGTTAATACAAGCCCAAAGCTTAAGTTAAGCAAATTAAACCTAAGACCAAGCTATGATCCAATGGGTTAGTGTAAGAACCCAACTTTTATGAATAAAGATTAATTTTTCTCGAAATATATTTTTGAATATTATGGTGTGGATTTGATATAATGTTATAGTTGTGAGTATTATTTACAAATTTTGCAAAGTAAGCAAGTGGTTATATAATACTCGATTGGTCAGGGAATATTCGTTTTAACAAGGAATATTCGTATAACGACACAATCATTGGTGGATCCCACAACAGAAGTATTGTCGTAGTTAGAAAATAACATAATTATCATTTTATAAAAATAATGGCGAAAGTTTTACCGTTAAACTGTTGAACTACCCGGTGGTAAAAGAACAGTAATATGTGTAGTTGCATAGTAACACATGGTTTTGATTATTGATGCTTACGTGAGAAGTCACTCGGTTATACTCAATTATTGCTACAGTAATTGATGCATAATATCTCTCATATTATTAATTCAATTATTTATCACAGTATCATCTGCATAATATTTATTATTATTAAATCAATAATTGAGACGACAAAGTTATTCATATTATTATTTGCAATATTGACAATGTCTAGAAAGTTCTGTCAATGAGAGGTTTGGTCACCTAATTGCGCGCCAATAGGGAGAAATCCTTATCTGAAAGCCCCCTTTCCAGGAATGATCCGATTGTTAAATATTGTGAGTTATAATATTAATGATGAATAAGTTCGTGTTGATTAAAGATGAAATTGATATTTCCATTGTGTTGGGATTATTAGTGTTAGTGGAAATCGACATATATTTCGATAATAATTGATGTCTAGAGGTTATATTGACCAATCAGGTAATTAATCGGATAAATGAGCAATTAATTGCTATTAATTCACATGCTTATAACTATTTGTTCAAATGTGTGTACTATTGATTCAAATGCATGTACTATTAGGGGAGGTGGTGCAAGATTGATAATACTTGCATGACTAAATTAAAAATGGAGGTATAGATTAATGTACTATACTAAAATCATTTTTTTCACATGTATAGAACTATTGATTCACATGAATGTACTATTGATTCACATGATGTACTATTAGGGGAGGTGGTGCAAGTTTGATAATACTTGCAGGACTAAATTAAAAATGAAGGAAAAGATGAAGGTATTATACTGTAATATTTTGAGCCCCAAAACGTGCAATTATCAAAACTATATTTTACTATAAATAGAAGCTCATTCTTCTTTCATTCTCACCAATTCACTAAGACTCACAAGAGCAATTATAGAGAGAGGAGCTTTAGAGAGAAAGTAGAAGAGAAGTCTGCTACCTCACTATTCCAGTATCAAGTCTTCTTCTGAGGTAAGGGGTATTATTTTGTTCAGTATTCATAGGAATAATATTGTCTTCCATACTCTATAGTATGTGAATAATATTATTTCGTCTCGTATTCCTGATTATACCCTCATTTTGTTAAAGTATGCTTCTATACTCTGTGAAATTAGTAGAATATCCTTGAAATTTGTGCTTCATCTAGTATCGTTTCACAAGGATATTTTCTGTACATTCTTGTTAAATTTTAAGCTTTTCATGTAAGCAATCACATCCATGTAGTAGTATTCATTTTACTAATTATTCATAAAGTACTATTCACGGGGTACTATTCATAAAGTACTATTCACGGGTACTATTCATAAGTACTATTCACAAAGTACTATTCACATAGTACTATTCCCGAAGTACTATTCATGGGGTACTATTTACTCGGGTACTATTCACCCGAAGAATTATTCATGACAAAAATTGATTTTTTTGCTGTCCAAATCATTTTTGATACAATATTATTCTTGAATTTTACTCCACAAAGAAGTATCATGTTGACAATGGACATTATTAAATTTTGGATAAATTAAGTTATAAATCTTTAAAAATTTATCATTTGCTTTCTTTTAATTGAATTCTTATATCATTGTCATCATCTTCATGCTTATATTGTGATAAAAGTCATCTGTGGCTTACGTGCATAGATGTACTTATTGGTATGATTATGACGAGGATTATTCTAAGATAATCAGCTTATGACCGTAATGTTATAAATGATGTGGTAAAAATCTTCATTGGCCCGTAGTGCATTGATGGACAGTTGTTGATATGATCGTGACGATTATCGATGATTACATGAATATCCTTAGCCAGTAGTGAGGTGGATGATTCAATGATGTGGTTTATTTATTGTCGAGTCTCAATGATAAAGTTGATGAAAAAGTTTTTAAATCATAGAAGATAGTAGATATCATGCTCTATTTGACTCTTCTAATGGATTGCTTGTTCCGCTGCAGTTAAACTTGATGTTTATTATATTTTATCAGTTTAACACTGTTGAAGGCTAACGATAATTTATTCTGCATTATCTTAGTTATAATATTTCTTACTGGGCTAGTTGAGCTCACCCTTTGTACAACACATTGTTCTCTTCGGGAAATGTGAATATAGCTGGGATTAGTCGGGGAACGGAGTGACAGTCCAGATATTTTGTGAGACCCTAGATTTTACAAATAAATATTTAATTTTCTCGAAATAATTTTTTTTAATATTATGGTGTTGATTTGATGTAATGTTATAGTTGTGGGTAATATTTACAAATTTTGCAAAGTAAGCAAGTGGTTATATAATATTCGATTGGGTCTGGGAATATTCTTTTTGTCGGGGAATATCCGATGATTTGCATACAATCATTCAGTGAACCCCACAACGGAATTATTATTCGATTGAGAAAATAACAAAAATATTTTATGGAAATAACGGCGGAAGTTTTACCGTTAATCGTTGAAACACCCGATGTTAAAAAATAAAGAATGTCTGGCGTGGTTGCATAGTAGCACTACCAGTATTGATTATTGATGCTTACGTGATAAGTCACCAGTTTTGTTTTATTGGTATTATTAATGTAATAAAATGTAATACTTTTATAAAGTTATTCTATAAATAGAATATATTATATTCTATTATGCATAGTATTGCATATAGTGTCTCGCATAGTGTTTTGCATAGTAAAATCTTTTTTATATAAAATGTAATAGTTTTATAAAGTTATATGTTTTATTAGATAATAATTAGAATATATTATATTTTATTATGCATAGTGCCTCGTGATAGTGTTTGCATATAGTAAAATCTTTAATAAAGTTATTCATTTTATTAAATTATAAATAGAATATATTATATTTTATTTAAAAGATTTTGCTTTAAATATGGACCGTCCGATTAAAGTAAATCAACTGGACCGATTCATGAGTTAGTTACTACTATGTGGGTCCATTTTTCTATAAATAGAAGCTCATTCATTCATTATTTCTTACGAATTCACTAAAACTCTAGAGAGAGAAAATATAGAGAGGAAGAAGAAAAGTGTTCTGCTACTTCACTACTTCTATATCCAATACTCTTCTTTCTAAGGAAATGAGAATATAGCTGGGACGAGTCGGGGAACGGAGTGATGGTCCTAGATGGTGCATTAGTAGTCCTCACTATTCTGTGAAATAGTGTGATAATAATTGTAATGAATACTCCTTTTGAATTTGTATACTCTCTAGTAGACAATATTTGTATTCAAACTCACAGTTTATATTTTATCGTATTGTACACGACAGTTGTATTATTAAGTTGTATTTGAATTCTGTACCATGTATCTGGCGACTCAAGATGGGTGATGTATACCTAATTTTGGGGGCACCACAACAGTATCAAAGCTTAGGATATGATCCCCGGTGAGATGTGAGACAAGAACTAGGAGGGGAGAGACGGGGAATTCCTTCGCTATATTTGAAAATGGCATCTGAAAATGTTGAGATAAGCAATGGAGCACAGGAGACCGTTGATTCTCCACAGATCAATAATCAGGACACTGTGCAACAGGATGGCGATAATCCTCCTGTAAACAACAACACTGATCAATTGCGAACGACGGTACGTTTAAGAGTTTTATTGAATTCATGCAACATCAGGCGAAGGCGGCTCCTGTTCATAATGCAGGAGGAAACAATGGCAACCCACGGTTAGTCACCGCTAAGCAATTCAAGGAGCTGGGACCACTAAAGTTTTTGGGAAAGCCAGAACCACTTAAGGCGGAGACGTGGTTAAAGCAGATCACCAAGATATTTGATTTCTTGGGATGCTCCGAGGAGCAAAAGGTTCCTTTTGCCACCTTTATGTTGCATAAAGAGGCAGATCACTAGTGGGAATCAGAATACGCACTCCACCGACGACTCAAGATGTCTTGGGAGAAGTTCCAAGAGTCGTTTCAATGACAAGTACTTTTTCAAAGCATTCATCACATGAAGGAGGTGGAATTTATCAAGTCGAGCAAAACAACATGACCGTGTCGCAAAGACTGGCCAAGTTTGTCGAGTTGTCCCGATTTGCGTCCCACTTGGTTGATAATGAAGAGAGAATGACGCGGATGTTTTTAAGAGGTTTGAAGCCGGAGATACGTCAATATCTTATCTCTCATAAACTATGTTTGTATTCAGATGTTGTTAATAGGGCACAGTTATTGGAGCGCGATAATGAGTCAACCAAACTAAAAGAGAGCAGCCGGCAAAATGATAATATCGGTGATAACAATCATCAAAGCGGTGACAGTAAGCATGGAGGGAATCAACATGTCAGAAATGGTAACCACTTCGGCGGTAATCATGGCCAAAATAATAAGAATGGACATTTCAAGAAGAGAAGGTTCAACAATGACGTAAAGACGTCGGCACCAGCACCCGTTTCAAAGGAAGAAGAACGACCACCGGTCGTATGTTTCAAATACGGATAGGAGGGACACATCCGTCCAAACTGTACGTAGCAATCCAAAACGTGTTTTAATTGCGGAAGACAAGGACACCTAGCTCAATTTTGTCGTATGGTGAAGTCAATTCCAGCTGGGATAGTGATGCCAAAAGATGTCCCAGACAAGCCAAAGCCGGTAGTTTAAGAGAGAGCATTTTTTTTTCGTGACGAGGAACCTGGATAAAATTATCACGGGTATGTTAGTCATAAACTCTTGCGAAGTCTATACCGTGTTAAATACTGGTTCTACTTACTCTTTTATTTCACCTAGTTGTGTTCAATGTTTGAAGTTAACTCCGGAGAAGTTAGACTTTGATATATCTGTTGGGAGAAACCTTCGTTACCTCCACTATTTATAAATCTTGTTCAAATCAACACTTTCACGTTACCTGTCAATTGTATCTCTTTGAAAATACTTGCCTTTGATGTGATTTTAGGAATCGATTGGTTAACTACTCATCATGCTTTTTGTAAGGTTATTAGCTTTCATACTCCTAACCAACCTGTTATGCAAATTCAAGCAACCAAACCACTAAAGTCAATCATTGTCATATCAAGCCATATGTAAAGAGCCCCGATCCTTTCGTTGTTGACTTCCTTGTGTGGAATGCACCGAAGCCGAACTTTCCGTAGGGGACGTTGTGAATAACGGTGACAAGTTAATAGGTATCAATGTGACGTGTTATCCAAGTCTTGGACGAGAGTCACAGTTTTGAATGATATTTCTGTTGTAAATAAATTTCCTGACGTATTCTTGAAGACTTCTTAGCCTACCCCTAGAGCGTGAAATCAAATTTTGTATTGACCCCAGTACAAAACCCATTTCTAAAACCGTTAAATATTTCTTCAACTAAAGCGAACGTAACATGTGCCAAAGACGTTGGCTTGAGCTGTTGAAGATTACGATCGTACCCTTCAATACCATCGTAGAAAAAGTGAATATGGTAGCTAACGCGTTGACTAGAAGATCTTATGCGGTTACAAGTGCGAATATACGAACCCACATGAAGATAACGAATATACGAGTAGAATCGACTTTAATCGATAAAGTTAAAGTCGCTCAAGCTACACACCCGGAGCTGATGAATGTAAAGAATTAAGAAGGTTCAAGAGGGCATTATTCTAGAAGCAAGAATCGACGAAGAGAGGAAGTCTCAACCCTCGATTTAATTGGCCCATTTAAAATCCTCGATCGAGTAGGAACTGTGGCTTATAGACTCGTTTTATCGCCAAGTATGTCGCGTGTTCATAACGTTTTTAACGTATCGATGTTACGTAAATATGTGGACGGCCCGAACCACATTATTAATTTAGAACCGGACGAGATAACGGATGATTTAACGTTTGAGGAAATACGTGTTAAAATCTTGGATAAGAAGAATCATATTTAACACTCAAAGGTTATACCTCAAGAGTTAGAATTTGAAATGAAGTCGAGGTATCCTCACCGCTCAAAGATACAGTATCGCACGTAAATTTCGAGGGCGAAATTCCATAAGGAGGGGAGATTGTGAGACCCCAGATTTTACGAATAAATATTTATTTTTCTTGAAAGATTTTTTTTTTAATATTATGGTGTTGATTTGATGTAATGTTATAGTTTTGGGTAATATTTACAAATTTTGCAAAGTAAGCAAGTGGTTATATAATATTCGATTGGTCGGGGAATATTCTTTTTGTCAGGGAATATCCGTACGACGGTACAATTATTGGTGGACCCCACAACAGAATTATTGTCTGATTGAGAAAACGATATAAATATTTTATGGAAATAGTGGCGGAAGTTTTACCGTTAACTATTGAAACACCCGGTGTTAAAAGTACAGTAATACGCATGGTTGCATAGTAGCACACGGTATTAATTATTGATGCTTACGTGATAAGTCACTCAGTTTTGTTTTATTCGTATTATTAATGTAACAAAATAGAATACTTTTATAAAGTTATTCTATAAATAGAATATATTATATTCTATTATGCATAGTGTTGCATAAAGTGCTGATAGTGTTTTCAGATAGTAAAATCTTTTTTATATAAAATGTAATTATTTTATAAAGTTATATGTTTTATTAGACAATAATTAGAATATATTATATTTTATTATGCATAGTATTTGCATAGTGCCTGCATAGTGTTTGCATTGTAAAATCTTTTATAAAGTTATTCGTTTTATTAAATTATAAATAGAATATATTATATTTTATTTAAAAGATTTTGCTTTAAATATGGACCGTCAGATTAAAGTAAATCAATCTGGACCGTTAATGAGTTAGTTACTATGCAGTCCATTTTTCTATAAATAGAAGCTCATTCATTCATTATTTCTTACGAATTCACTAAAACTCTAGAGAGAGAAAATATAGAGTGAAAGAAGAAAAGTATTCTTCTACTTCATTACTTCTATATCCAGTACTCTTCTTTCTAAGAAAATGAGAATATAGTTGGGACGAGTCGGGGAACGGAGTGATGGTCCTAGATGGTACATTAGTAGTCCTCACTATTCTGTGAAATAGTGTGATAATAATTGTAATGAGGACTCCTTTTGAATTTGTATACTCTCTAGTAGAAAATATTTGTATTCAAACTCACAGTTTATGTTTTGTCGTATTGTACACGACAATTGTATTATTAAGTTGTATTTGAATTCTGTACCATATATCTGGAGACTCAAGATGAGTGATGTATACCTAATAAGGGGGCACCACAGTTGGAATCAAAGCTTAGGGATATGATCCCTGGCTGAGATGTGAGACAAGAACTAGGAGGGGAGAGACGGGGAATTCCTTCGCTATATTTGAAAATGGCATCTGAAAATGTTGAGATAAGCAATAGAGCACAGGAAACCGTTGATTCTCCACAGATCAATAATCAGGACAATGTACAACAGGATGGCGATAATCCTCCTGTAAACAACAACACTGATCAATTTACGAACGACGATACGTTTAAGAGTTTTATAGAATTCATGCAACATCAGGCGAAGGTGGCTCCTGTTCATAATGTAGGAGGAAACAATGGCAACCCACGGTTGGTCACCGCTAAGCAATTGAAGGAGCTGGGACCACCAGAGTTTTTGGGAAAGCCAAAACCACTTAAGGCGGAGACGTGGTTAAAGCAAATCACCAAGATATTTGATGTCTTGGGATGCTCCGAGGAACAAAAGATTCCTTTTGCCACCTTTATGTTGCGTGAAGAGGCAGGTCAGAAGTGGAAATCTATAAAATGTACCCAGCCTGACGCACTCAAGATGTCTTGGGAGAAGTTCTAAGAGCTGTTCAATGACATGTACTTGCCCGAAAGCATTCGTCACATGAAGGAGGTGGAATTTATCAAGTTGGAGCAAAACAACATGACCGTGTCGCAGTACGAAGCCAAGTTTGTCGAGTTGTCCCGATTTGCGTTCCACTTGGTTGATAATGAAGAGAGAATGACGCTAATGTTTTTAAGAGATTTGAAGCCGGAGATACGTCAATATCTTATCTCTCATAAACTGTGTTTGTATTCAGATGTTGTTAATAGGGCTCAGTTATTGGAGCGCGATAATGAGTCAACCAAACAAAAAAGAAAGTAATTTAAAAATGATAATCTGGGGTGATAATGATCATCAAAGCGGTGATAGTAAGCATGGAGGAATCAACATGTCAGAAATGGTAACCACTTCGGTGGTAATCATGGCCAAAATAATAAGAATGGACATTTCAAGAAGAGAAGGTTCAACAATGACGTAAAGACGTCGGCACCAGCACCCGTTTCAAAGGAAGAAGAACGACCACCGGTCGTACGTTTCAAATGCGGACAGGAGGGACACATCCGTCCAAACTGTACGCAGCAATCCAAAACGTGTTTTAATTGCGGAAGAGAAGGTCACCTAGCTCGATTTTTTCGTATGGTGAAGTCAATTCCAGCTGGGATAGTGATGCCAAAGGATGTCCCAGACAAGCCAAAGCCGGTAGTTTAAGAGAGAGCTTTTTTTTTCGTGACGAGGAACCTGAATAAAATTATCACGGGTATGTTAGTCATAAACTCTTGCGAAGTCTATACCGTGTTAAATACTGGTTCTACTTACTCTTTTATTTTACCTAGTTGTGTTCAATGTTTGAAGTTAACTCTGGAGAAGTTAGACTTTGATATATCTGTTGGGAGAAACCTTCGTTACCTCCACTATTTATAAATCTTGTTCAAATCAACACTTTCACGTTACCTATCAATTGTATCTCTTTGAAAATACTTGCCTTTAATGTGATTTTAAGAATCGATTGGTTAACTACTCATCATACTTTTTGTAAGGTTGTTAGCTTTCATACTCCTAACCAACCTGTTATGCGAATTCAAGCAACCAAACCACTAAAGTCAATCATTGTCATATCAAGCCATAAGTAAAGAGCCCCGATCCTTTCGTTGTTGACTTTCTTGTGTGGAATGCACCAAAGCCGAACTTTCCGTAGGGGACATTGTGAATATCGATGAAAAGTTAATAGGTATCAATGTGACGTGTTATCCAAGTCTTGGACGAGAGTCACAGTTTTGAATGATATTTCTATTGTTAATAAATTTCCTGACGTATTCTTGAAGACTTCTTAGCCTACCCCTAGAGCGTGAAATCGAATTTTGTATTGACCCCAGTACAAAACCCATTTCTAAAATCGTTAAATATTTCTTCAACTAAAGCGAATGTAACATGTGCCAAAGACGTTGGCTCGAGCTGTTGAAGATTACGATCGTACCCTTCAATACCATCGTAGGAAAAGTGAACATGGTAGCTAACGCGTTGACTAGAAGATCGTATGCGGTTACAAGTGCGAATATACGAACCCACATGAAGATAACGAATATACGGGTAGAATCGACTTTAATCGATAAAGTTAAAGTCGCTCAAGCTACACACCCGGAGCTGATGAATGTAAAGAATTAAGAAGGTTCAAGAGGGCGTTATTCTAGAAACAAGAATCGACGAAGAGAGGAAGTCTCAACCCTCGATTTAATCGGCCCATTTAAAATCCTCGATCGAGTAGGAACTGTGGCTTATAGACTCGTTTTACCGCCAAGTATGTCGCGTGTTCATAACGTTTTTAACGTATCGATGTTACGTAAATATGTGGATGGCCCGAACCACATTATTAATTTAGAACCGGACGAGATAGCGGATGATTTTACGTTTGAGGAGATACGTGTTAAAATCTTGGATAAGAAGAATTGTATTCAACACTCAAAGGTTATACCTTAAGAGTTAGAATTTGAAATGAAGTCGAGGTATCCTCAATTGCTCAAAGATACCATGTATCGTGCGACGTAAATTTCGAGGGCGAAATTCCATAAGGAGGGAGATTGTGAGACCCATTTCTGAATAAATATTTATTTTCTCGAAATAATTTTTTTTAATATTATGGTGTTGATTTGATGTAATGTTATAGTGTGGGTAATATTTACAAATTTTGCAAAAGTAAGCAAGTGGTTATATAATATTCGATTGGTGGGGAATATTCTTTTTTGTCGGGGAATATCCGATACAAGACAATTATTGGTGGACCCTACAACGGAATTATTATTCGATTGAGAAAACGATATAAATATTTTATGAAAATAACGGCGGAAGTTTTACCGTTAATCTGTTGAAACACCGGTGTTAAAGAAACAAAGAATCTGGCGTGGTTGCATAAGTAGCACACGGTATTGATTATTGATGCTTACGTGATAAGTCACTCGGTTTTGTTTTATTGGTATTATTAATGTAATAAAAGCAGAATACTTTTATAAAGTTATTCTATAAATAGAATATATTATATTCTATTATGCATAGTGTTTCATATAAGGCTGCGATAGTGTTTTGCATAGTAAAATCTTTTATATAAAACAAAATACTTTTATAAAGTTATATGTTTTATTAGACAATAATTAGAATATATTATATTTTATTATGCATAGTGTTTGCATAGTGCCTGCATAGTGTTTGCATAATAAAATCTTTTATAAGGTTTTCGTTTTATTAAATTATAAATAGAATATATTATATTTTATTTAAAAGATTTTGCTTTAAATATGGACCGTCAGATTAAAGTAAATCAATCTGGACCGTTAATGAGTTAGTTACTATGCAGTCCATTTTTCTATAAATAGAAGCTCATTCATTCATTATTTCTTACGAATTCACTGAAACTCTAGAGAGAGAAAATATAGAGAGAAAGAAGAAAAGTGTTCTGCTACTTCACTACTTCTATATCCTGTACTCTTCTTTCTAAGGAAATGAGAATATAGCTGGGACGAGTCGGGGAACGGAGTGATGGTCCTAGATGGTGCATTAGTAGTCCTCACTATTCTGTGAAATAGTGTGATAATAATTGTAATGAGGACTCCTTTTGAATTTGTATACTCTCTAGTAGACAATATTTGTATTCAAACTCACAGTTTATGTTTTGTCGTATTGTACACGACAGTTGTATTATTAAGTTGTATTTGAATTCTGTACCATGTATCTAGCGACTCAAGATGGGTGATGTATACCTAATTTTGGGGGCACCACATATTTGCATTAGTAGTCCTCACTATTCAGTGAAATAGTGTGATAATAAATGTAATAAGGACTCCATTTGAGTTTGAATACTGTCTAGAAGATAATATTCATATTAAAACTCCCAGCTTATGTTTTGTCGTATTTTACATGATAATTGTATAATTAAGTTGTATTTGAATTTTGTACCATGTATTTGGCAACTCAAGATGGGTGATGTATACCTATTTTGGGGGCGTCACAGTTAGGGTGACCTATGGGGAAACCCATGATCATATGATTATTCTTGGTGACCAAGATAATTATGTGGTGACCAAGATATTGTTATGATGGCCAAGTAATTAGTGTAAGGAGCAAGTTTGCTTAATTGCTAAGTATTGAATAGTAAGGAGGTGAGATTGGCCTAAATGACTAATATGCCCTAACCATAGCAATCCTATAAATAGAGGGAGAGTTAGTTCATTTGCACACTTGTTAATTGCATCCAACCTAAGACAACTTATTTGGTAGAGAGAATAAGCAAGTTTAAGTTAGACTTTCAAGAAGAAGAAAAGCTTGATCATCAAGGGTAAGCCTCCTATGTCATAATCTTCCAACTCTTCCATAGTAGCTTGATAGAGAAGGGATGAATGGTGGTACATGTATGTTAAGAAGTAAAGAAATTGGATAATCATAGGACTTAAGTCTTAATAAGCCGTGAATAAGCACTTTGTTCATAAATAAGCTATGAACTAAGGAAGAACTTGTAAGACTTGTAACATGTTTACATAAAGGAAGTTAGTATGATAAAATGATGTAAGAATGTTGGTTAGAAGATGATAAGTAGGATTTTTACCTACTTATAGAGTACCAATTCATGCGAACTATGCCCATCTCAAGTACATTTTAGTCTAGTTTAGCTGCATTTCATGTTAATTTGCATTGCACGTTCTTAAAACTCCTTTTGGTGAATAAGGGCAGGAATCGGCCTGTTTTGGTGGTGATTTGGAGCATAAGGCAAATGGATGCTTGAAACGAGGAAAAAGGATGGGATATGCATGGCATGAAGTTTCAGGGATGCAAGGAAATAGAGCATAACTGAGCAAGAAGCAGCAGTAGGAAAATAGAAACCAGGACCTGCAGAGTTCAAGCCGCGTGACAAAATAGACTTGAAGACGCGCGCCCGCACGATCACCCAGCCATATCTTGGATGCTAATGCAAGTCTCGCGGTCGGCGAGACGCGTAACAAACTATGGGTAGCTGGCGCGTGCAAAGCGACCAAACATATGAACCTACTACAAGTCTCGCGACCGCGAGACTATTATGGGAAGAAGAAGCGGCGGCTGTATGCGCGATCTCCGATATTCTTGATGTGTTATTTTATTTACGAATTTTAAAGGTTGTAATTGATTTAAAAGCGATTCTCGATCGTGTGGAGGTATCATTCGACATTTTATTAGTTTTCACGTAACTTTACATCGTAATTAAGGTTTTACTCTCTAGAGAGGATTCCAACGGAGAAGGAGGCAATAACGCTTACTTTTTCTCCTTCTTGGGATTTTCTACGAGAGCGGATTATTAACGTTAGTTTTCTTTGGAATCTTATGAGGATTGAATATTGATGTGTATTCAAAGAATTGGGTTTGATAGTTTCATCTTTCATCTTTCAATTGTTGCTTATTGATCATGTTTAACTTTGATCCCATAATGGCTTTTGGTTCAGTCATGAACTAAACTCCATTATCGGATTCTAACGGATTTTATTATGTAGTTTGATTGCATGCTTAAATGTTGGGTTGTTTTGCATATTATATAGGATGTCTGTCATGATTGTTTTACATACATGAATGCTTGATCACCATTCGTTTCAGTATTTGTATGGAATTGACAATGAACATGCAAATATGGAATGTAATCATGATAGTATACGTATATAGGGCTGTGTTATACGGCTTTTATATTTTGTGAACCAGATAGACATATACTGTTTCACCGTATAAGTTAAGATAAGAGCTTGAACTTAAAATCAATATAGTTGCAATTTCACATAGACATATAGTGATGTTGGTTATATTGATGATTACATAGAGTCTATCATCCGTGGATCTTTGTGTAAGTAGGTCTTAGTGCATGAAAAATGGCTAATACTCTTTTAGTGCTCTTGGCTACTTTCCTATGATATATGAACAAGTCAGGCATGATAGTGGCGATTGAATGAAATAGTAAATGAAGTTAGAATCCCATTAGTTCCAATATCATTTATTATATCACTTATATTATTTTAGTTGTTATTTGCAATTTAAGAATCAACCAAGTTTAATCTTTAGTATGAGCATATAAATATAGTGATTTAATTAATGAATAGTAGGTTAAGTTAAACAACTTTCTCTGTGGGATCGATACTTTACTTGCTCTGTATTACTTGTTGAGACATGTATGCTTGCATGAGTTAGAGCTCTTTTGTTAGTCGTAAAGAAGAGGCAACAAGTTTTTGGCGCCGTTGCCGGGGAAAGGCGTTTAATTTAGTATTATTATCATTAGTTTTAAGCTATATTGTATGACTTAGACAATTCTAGTCTTATCTCATTTCAATTTTTTTTTTGTTTCAGGAATTTGAATAAATTTTTATGCGCACACAGTCAACCAACCCCGAGTTAATACCTGTTCAGGATAATATAAACGGGAGAGGATGGAAAGCGGGTGTACGTAGAAATTTACAAGAACAGTTGGAAAACACGACAGCTAACATGGCAACCGAGGCACAATGAGAAGATCAAAGAGAAGAGCATCGGGCTCTGAAAGAGTATTCCATGCCCAATATCAACGGACTATGATCCAAAGATAGTCAGAGACCAAAGCGATAGCAACTAATACTTTCGAGATCAAGACTGGCACTATTCAAATGGTGCGAACACGATTCGATTTGGGGGGTTCTCACTACGGATGATCCGAATGAACATCTATTGAGTTTCATTGAAATTTGTGATACATTCAGATACAACGGTGTGACAGAGGATGCTATTCAACTAAGGTTGTTCCCATTTTCATTGAGGGATAAAGCAAAAAGTTGGCTTCATTCTCTGCCAGCAGGATCTATAACTACATGGGAAGATTTAGCACAGAAATTCTTAGCTAAGTTCTTCCCAATGGCTAAGACTGCAAAGATGAGGACAGCTATCTCTCAATTTGAGCAACAACAGGGCGAGTCGTTACATGAAGCATGGGAGAGATACAAAGAAATGCTGAGAAAGTGCCCACATCACGGTATGCAGATTGGATGGTAATTAACACGTTTCTATAATGGATTGGGATGGCATCCAAGACCGATTGTAGATGCAAGATTAGGAGAGTGCATTATGGGAAAAGAACTATGAGGAAGCCTATGATCTTATCGAGACAATGGCATCAAATGATTTTAGAATCCTACATCTCGAATGCCACAAACCAAAGTTGCGGGTGTGTTGGAAGTTGATGCCATTACTCAATTATCAAAGACAGATGGAAATGACTATGACAAAGAAGATAGATACTTTGGTGAAGGAAAGGTAAAAGCGGTTGCCTACATATGAGAGATTTAAAGTGGGTCACACTCGACGGACCAATGTGCTATCACCGTAATCGGTCGCAAGATGTGAGCAACTACAGAAAAGATCAAGGCCAATTTCAGAACACATACCACCCCAACAACAGAAATCATCCAAATTTTAGTTGGTCTAATAATCAAGGGAATCAGCAAGCTCAGTTTCAACCAAACAATCAATTTCAGGCACAGCCGGTGCAGCTGCAATTTAATCCTAGACCACCCTTTCCGTCAGGATTTTCTCAACAACAACAGCAGAATCACACTCCAGCTGCATCTCAACAAGAAAAGAAATCAGAAGTGGAGGAGTTGATGATGAAATACATAGCAAACACAAAAGTTATGATCAAGAGCCAAGCAGTGGCTATAAAGAACCTGGAAACTCAAATGGGGCAGATGGCAAACATGCTTACTAATAGGCATTGTTAAGTAACACGGAGACGAATCCAAGAAGAGAAAGAAAGGAACAATGCCAAGTGATTACATTGAGATCTGGGAAAGACTTGTCGACCATCTTTGTAAGTCGCATGCCGCCGAGAGAGAGTGTCTTGAGGAGAAGGTCACAGGTCATGACGGAGAGGAACTAGATAATGAGCAGGAAAGTTGGAGAAATCTGAGGATCGGCAGGAAGAGAAAGACAAAGCAGGCTCAGAGGAGACAGTTAAGAGTCCAGTACCACCAATGCACATTCAGGTTCCGTATCCGCAGAGATTAATGAAGAAAAAAGAAGATAAACAGTTCAGTAAATTCTTGGAGGTGTTCAAAAAGCTGCAGATCAACATACCCTTCGCCGAGGCATTGGAACAAATGCCCACCACGCCAAGTTTATGAAGGGTATATTGTCGAGAAGAAGAGATTAGATGATTTTGAGGCAAAAGTAGCCTTGAGCGGAGGAATGCGATGCGGTGCTTCAATGAAATTACCTCCAAAGTTGAAAGATCCAGCGGTTTCATAATTCCATATACCATAGGAAAGTTGAACTTGATGAAAAGTGTTTATGTGATCATAGGGCAAGCATAAATTTGATGCCCTTATCGATTGTTTAATCGATTTGGGACTCACCAATCCAAAACCCACAAACATTGCATTGCAGTTAGCAGACAGATCCATCACATATCCACGGGGACTTGTTGAAGATGTGTTGGTTAAGGTGGACAAGTTTATTTTCCCAGCTGATTTCATCATTTTAGACTACGAGGAGGACAAAAGCATACCAATAATATTGGGGAGGCCCTTTTTGGCCATAGGTAGAACGTCAATAGATGTGCAGAAAAGTGAACTTACTATGCGTGTCCAGGATCAAGAGATTACTTTCAACGTTTTTAAAGCAATCAGTCTACCAACGGATGAGGAAGAGTGTTTTCTAGTTGACATGGTGGACTGGTGCCTACAGGATGAAGTACAGAAATCCAGGGATTATGAACCATTGATATATGCAACGGGTAAAAATGCAGATTTGAAGGAAAAGCCATTACCGGAAGATGAGGTCATGAAATTTTAGGGTGTAGAGAATATGAAGGAAAGCACCACAATTCCAACGGTGAAATAAAGTCAGAGACAGTCAAGCTAATCGACTATAACTTAGCGCTGAATGGGAGGCAACCCATTATTATTCTCGACCTTGCTTAGTTTTTAATATTTTATTTTGAGTTATTTCAAGTAGTTATATCAAACTCCTTTTTAATTGGATACCATTATTCATGCCTAAGATTGTCACAAGAATGGCTATGAGAATGCTTACATGCTGTTAGTAATATGAAATCACTAAGTCATGCCTTAACATGGTACCTTAATATCTATGCAGGAACCATCATTGGATAACATCACTGATAGGCAGAATGGAAATGAACACCATGCGGCCGCGGGGCACAAGTCTATGAAAATCACGCGCCCGCGCGTCAAGCCGATATGGTTAACAATCTGAAAAACTAGCGGTCGCGCGACCCAGGAAGGAGAAAATCTCACGACCGCGCGTCCAGATAAGAAATCCACCCAATGTTTCTGCAAGTCTCGCGCCCGCGCGCCCAGCTTAGTCAACAAGCTCGCGGCCGCGCGTGACACCGGGTTAAGACAGATTTGGCTGATTTAAAATAGAGTTGGGGACCATTTGGACTCTCATTTGGGATATCAACAGAAGCAAAATTCTCACCCTTTCCATAACTCACGTCGCTATCTCTTCATCAGTTACAATTTCGTGTCGTACATCTCGCAATCAATCAACCACAATTCTCTCCTCATTCAAAGTCCATCTATCCTCAACTTCTCCAACAGTGCTATAAAGCTAGGGTTTCTATGTGGGAGTGCAGAATCAAGAGTGAGAGCTATCAATTTCAAGCTTTTCTTCCTACCCAATCATATAATCTGTGCAATTACTAGCAAATACAAATGGGGCCTAAGCGAGCACGATCTATCGCATCGTCTTCTTCATCCTCTGCGGGCAGTCAAGAGGCTGACATTGTAGATCACAAAAAATTCCTTAATTTGGAAGCTCAACAAGAGTATTACCGCATTGTGGCAAAAACATTCGTCAAGGAGCGAGGATTCTTGCCGGCAAGTCAGGATGGTCAGTTGTGCGCCATGATTCGAGAAAGAGGTTGGGGTGGACTGACGGCGACTCTAATACCCAGTCCTATGAGCATAGTTCGTGAATTCTATGCCAATGCCAAGGTGAGTATGAGCGAAATATCTCTGGTTCGGGGTAACGAGGTAAATTACAGGCCCCGTGCTATTCGATCAATTTTCAAAATTACGAATGCACCGCCAGTGGGGGCTGCTAATTGGATAACCGACGCTCATTTGGAGACCGACATGGAGCTGATCATTGCAGAGTTATGTGTGCCAGGTACAAAATGGACGTATAAAGTTGGCACAACACAGTAGCATGTTATTTCAATTTAGAAAGACTAAATCGCTATGCAAAAGCGTGGAACTTGTTCATATGTGCCATGCTCTTGCCTTCAGCCCATCAGCACGAAATATCAGCGGAGAGGGCACGTCTTCTGTGGGGCATAATCACCGGAAAATACATCGACATTGGTCATCTCATTCATGAGAATATGCTGCTCTATTTACGGGGAACAACGGTTGGGAGCATTCCACACGCATCCATGGTAGCCATGTTTTGTGCTAATCAGGGATGCAACTGGGGAAACGAGCAGATGCAATACCCAAGCTAGGACATTACTCATGCCACGATCGAAAAGTTCGAAGACTGGGCAGATGGTGTACCGCATCCACGAGGACTAGGATTCATCATTCATTCTATTTTTCCAGAACAACAACCCCCGCAAACAGACGAGGCGGGCCCGTCCACGCACGCGCGTGCCACCTATGGCGATCGACAGCTCCGAAGGTTGGAGCACAAGGTCGATGCCATGTATGATAATTTGGGCACATTTGCGACGGGACTCACAAGGGCTTTAGCCGAAGCGTTTGCACAACAAGGAACAACACAAGAATGGCCTCAGTTTGGAATAGCAGCACCATATCCACCACCGGACTCACCACCCGAGGAGGGTGGCACCACCGATAATTAGGAGAGTTTTCCTACCTTTTACCTTCATTCAATTGGGACATTGAATATTTTAAGTTTGGGGGTATTAGGTAGTAGTTAGTAATTTTTTTTATGTTTTGCATGATTAGTTTAATTTTTATGTGCATGTTTAGTTTTACATTTTAGCACATAGTTGCATGTTGCTTACCTCACAGTTCGTGCCATTTAAAAAAAAATTTGTCTAGCCAATGATGAAAATGAAGTTTTCAAATGAATTCTGAATATTTTGGATAACTTGAGCTGAGTTATAACGTTTTATACAACGAAATTCATAATGTTGTATACATGCTCTCGGTTTGTACAAATGGGTTCACAAGCACTTGTAGGTATAAGAATCACGTGTCTTTTGCTCAACGAAAAAATGTAGTGTTAAAAAGAGAAATATGTGAAAAGTGGCTGTGAGACTGTATAAAACATCGAGTTTTAAACTCTGGGAAAACATGGGTATCTGTGTATAAAAAAAAGAAAAGAAAAGTAGAAATAGCATGGCTAGTCTTATTTCGGGGCCCTGGCTACTTGAGTAAGTACGCCCGAGGGGATTCTCTACACCTAGCGCCCTAAGGTCTTTCATGGTCTGGGAGTCATTGGTCGAAAGCTCGCTAAGGGGTAGCAGTGTACCTAAGGGAGTAAGACATTGCACAGTTATGTAGAAAAAGAAAAGAAATGAAAAATAGCAATAAACACCGCGAGAAAGAGCGAAATTCGCCCTCGTGTGTAGAATAAAGAAGATAAACTCATTGTTGAACCTTAGTTTATTTTAAGATGTTGGACTAGTTCAGGTCGCATATATAAACATAAGTCTTGATTTATGCTATAATTTTTCTGGTTTGAGCAAGATAGCATGAGTATTCTACACCTAAATTAAGTATTGGGCGAACACAACACACACACAGCATCTGTATAGCATTGGTGAATTATTTGCGTATATGACATTATGCCTGCTGTTTGGCTTGAATTTGTATTCTCAAATCTGGAAAAATTTTGCTGAGGCAAATTGAACTGAATGCCTATAATGGTTGGGACAATGTGAGAAATAAGTGCATAGTAATGTAGTTGCATCTTTAATTATTCATTTAGTATGCATTGCTTGAAGGCAAGCAATGGTTCAAGTTTGGGGTATTTGATAAGTAAATGTGTAACCCCAAATTATTAATAATTGAAATTTAATTTCCTCTATTTATCATTTTGAAATAGTAAGGGTTGATTTGATTAATGTGGTTAGTTATGGGTAAAATGTGCAAATATTTTTAAATAAGTAAAGTGGTTATAAAATATTCATTGTTGTGGGGAATATTCGTTTGGTCGTGGAATATTCTTTTTTGTGGGGAATATTAAATGACTGACGTGAAGTCTTTTGTGGGCCCCATGGAAAAGCGATTGGAGGAAGAAAACGACAAGTATAAGTTGTTTATAAATAATAACGTAGTTGTTACCAATTTAACATTGTTGGAATACCCGGTGGTTAAAACACAAGAATGTCTGGCGTTGTTTGCACAAAGTAGACACCAGTATTGCACCAATTATTGATTCTTACGTAAGAAGGCACTACTCAATAATTGTTACGGTGAATTATTATTCAAAGATTTTATTTTATTGATTCAATAATTGTTGCGTTGATTTTTTATATTATCGTTGTTTCAATAATTGTCACTACACAAGATTTTTCCATTATCGAAGCAATAATTCATATTATCTGAATAATATTATTAGAAAACATTATTGGCAATGTCTAGAAAGTTCATCTAAGGAGAGGTTTGATCACCTAATTCATGCGCCAAAGAAGGAGAAATTCTTATTGGAAAGCCCCTCTTTCTTAGGAACTACACTGGTTGCCAAGATCTTGTGATTCTGTAATATTATTTGTGAATAATTAATTATTGATTTATATGATGAGGAAAATATTGATTTTTGGATATAGATGGAGAAAATTTTTAAAGTGACAATTGTTGAAAATCGATATTTTATCTTTTTTGATAAAATAATATTTTATTATATTATTATAATATAATAATGATGATATTTTTACAATGAATGTGGGATATATGAGTATATGAGGAGGAAGAGTATTTTTGTTGCAAAAGTTGTTTAACACATGTTTTTTGTGTGTCGGTGAACCCCATTTCTTGATCGAAATTTGATTATAGCTTGTAAAATCGCTCTGTTTATGGATTTTGGTCAATTTGCATTTGGAATTTGGAAAAACTTTCTTACGCAAAGTTGTAGAGAATTGAATTTCCTATAAAAATAAGCGAGATTCAAATTTTCCGATAAAAGGGCTATTTATTATGAATTATTGAAGTTCGAGGTTCAAATAATTGATTTTTGGAAGTTTTAAATAATTATATTAACAAAAACGTTTTTTTACATTGTTGGGACTCATTTAACATGTGATTAGGTGGTGATTTCAGATGCTAAGTGTGCGTAGAGAATTTATAATATAAAAATTAATATTATATTAAATTTTCGCTTTTGGTGTTCTAAGCATTTTCCTATAAATAAGGTGCTTAGGTTAGAATTGAAAATCACACCGTAAACTAAAGATTTTCTCTCTTTTCTCTCTATAATATCGAGCGTATTTGTGAGTATTTTAGTACTTTGAGTATTGCTATACGGTCTGCAAGTTCTTTCAAAGACTATATCCAAAGTATTCAAATAAGTAAGTACTATTCTTTACGAGGTAAGGGATGTTATTTTATTCGAAAATGATATTATTTCTTTAATATCATTATTTGAAATATTGGTTGGAAATTTTTATCAAATTTGGAACTTTTTCATATCGGGGTTACTATTCATGAGTTACTATTCACGAAGTTATTATTCATGAGTTACTATTCACGAGTTACTATTCACGAGTACTATTCATTAAGCGTGATGATGTTTTTTTTGTGAAATTTCTATCTTTTGAGGTTGAGTTACTATTATTCACGATACGGCACTATTCACGATATCTGACACATTATTCACGAATCACGACACTATTCACAAAAAATTAAATTTTCTTTTCTGTGTCCAAGATTGTGGTTATGATTCCTATCTTTGATTGGATCTATGTTTTGATCTTCATTCTTGAATTTTACTCCATCTCGATTATTTATGAAGTATTTTTGAACTTGGATTATTTAAAGTACGAATCCTTAATATTTGTTCTTTTGTTTTCCTTTGGATTCGCTTTTCTTTAAAATATTTTTCATCATCCTCGGTCCTAAATGATGATATTAATGAATATCTTTGGCTTTTGTAGTGCAAAAAGATGAATGATTTCTTGATGAATATCTTTGGCCAGTAGTCAAAAGATGAGCAGTGTTGAGATGAACATGACCGATCGATTAATATCTTTGGCCCGTAGTGCAAAGATGAGCAGTGTTTAGATGAACATGATTAATCGATGAATATCTTTGGCACGTAGTGCAAAGATGAATATTTGATTCCAGATATATATTGATTGATGTTACAGGGATAAAATATCGACGATGAACTTTTAAATTCATATATAGAAGATAGTAGTTTGCATTCTCTACTTAACTCTTCTAATGAATTATTATTTTCGCTGTGAAGATTGATTTAAAATTGGTTGTCTATTGTATTCTATTAGATTTTTCCCTGTTGAGGACTAACGATAATTTGTTCTATATTATCTTAGTCATAATGTTCTTTACTGGGCTAGTTGAGCTCACCCTTTTTCTTTGTTGTTCCATTTTTCTTCTCAGGAGGCGAGAATGTAGCGAGTACTAGTCGGGGTGTGGAATGATGGTTCTAGAAGTTGTTCTAGTAGTCCTCACTATTCTGTAAAATAGTGTATTAATAATTGTAATGAGGACTTATTTGAGTGTGGATATTGTCTAGATGACAATATTTGTATTTAAACTCATAGTTTTTATGTTGTATTAATAAAGTTGTAGTTGTTTCTGTACCATGTATTTGGCGACTCAGAATGGGTGTTGTATACCTATTTTGGGGGCGTCACAGTTGGTATCAGAGCTTAGGGATATGGTCTTTGGCGGAGATCGGGGAATAATACTAGGAGGGGAGAGACGAGTAATCCTTCGCTAGTATGTCATACCTAAGCTTATTTGTTGGTCATTGAACTATATGGTTAATATGTGATATGTTAATTTGTTTAATTAACCCTTGTTTTATGGCAAGATTTAAGAATGGCAATTTGAGAATATTACGGTGGAGTTAATGAGACCGTGGAAACACCTTTAATCACCACCGAGGGGAACGTGCAACAGAAGGCAATATTCCTCCTATAAACAACACCACCGAAAGCGAGCGATGAACAGCGGGATGTTTAGGAGCTTTTTGCAGTTCATGCAAAACCAGACGAGGGAGACTCGTGTACAGAATACGGGTGGAAATGATAGCAACGCGCGGCTTGTCACGGCCAAGCAGTTCAAAGAGTTGGGACCACCAGAATTTAAGGGAAAGCCGGATCCGATCATGGCGGAAACATGGGTCAAGCAAATTACCAAGATATTCGATGTCTTGGGATGCACGGAGGAACAAAAGGTTCCATTCGCCACCTTTATGTTCCGTGGTGAGGCAGATTACTGGTGGGAGTCTGTGAAACGTACCCAGCCTGCCGCACTCGCATGTCTTGGGAAACGTTTCAGAAACTTTTCAACGAAAAATACTTTTCTGAAAGTATTCGCCATATGAAAGAGGTAGAGTTTATTAGACTAGAACAAAATAACATGACGGTGTCCCAATACGAGGCGAAGTTCGCAGAGTTATCCAGGTTTGCACCTCATTTGGTAGAGAATGAGGAACGAATGACGAGGATGTTTCTGAGAGGTTTAAAACCCGAGATTCGGCAATATCTTATCTCTCATAAATTTTCTTTATATTCAGATGTTGTCAACAGGGCTCAATTATTAGAGCGAGATAGCGAGTACGTTCAACCAAGAGACCGCAACCAGGATCATACCGGTGACAACAGTCATCAGAACAACGATAACCAGTGGAGAAAGAAAAATACGGACAAGAGCGACAACCACCCCTGGTGGTAATCGTGGCCATGAAAATAGAAGAGGGAGTTCGGGGGAGATTTTAAAAAGAGGAGATTCAACAATGACACACTGCTGAAGACGCGTCGACCAAAGAAGAATCGGTTTTAAGGGAGGAGAACGACCACCGGTCGTATGCTATAAATGTGGAAAAGAGGGACACATCAGCCCAAACTGTCCACAACAGTTCAAGGTATGCTATAATTGTGGAAAGGAAGGACATATCGCTCGAGATTCAGACGATGAGAGAAACCAAGCCCAAAGTGGGGATGGTGACTCAAAAAAAGGTCGTCCCGTAAAAGTCAAAGTCAACGGTTCCTGGAAGAGCGTTTGTCGTGACTGGTCAACATGCGAGGAACCCAAACGAGGTGATCACGGGTAAGCTAATCATAAATTCATGCAAAGTTTATACATTACTAGATACCGGTGCTACCCATTCATTTATCTCTCCTGCTTGTGCTCAACGTTTAAACTTGACTCCGGAGAAATTAGACTTTGACCTATCTGTGGAAACTCCGTTAGGAGAAACTTTCATCACATCCACTGTTTATAAATCTTGTTTGATCCAAGTTGGCACCATCGCATTACCTGTTGACCTTATTTCTTTAAAGATACTTGCTTCTGATGTGATTTTGGGGATTGATTGATTAACTACTCATCATGCCAAAATTGATTTCTTTCGTAAGGTTGTTAGTTTTCATATTCCTAAGCAACCTATTATTCGAATTCAAGCAACCAAACCATTGAAGTCAAACACTTTCATATCAAGCCATAAAGTCATTCGTTTATTGAAAAACGGATGTCAAGTTTTCTTAGCCCATGTTATGGACTTAAACAAAAATACGTCAGATTTGAATGATATTTCTATTGTTAGTAAATTTCCTGATGTATTTCTGAAGAATTTTGGCTTACTCCCAAAGTGTGATATTGAATTTTGTATCGACTTTGAACCCAAAGACAAAACCCATTTCTAAAATCTCATGGCTCCTATTGAACTTCAGGAGTTAAAAATTCAACTATAGAATTTGGTACCGAGCCTTTATCTGGTGACTTCCTTTGTGGAATGCACCAAAGCCTGACTCTCCGTAGGGGACGCCATATTTGTGCGGTAGTAAACTGATAGGTGTCATTGTGACGTGCTATCCAAGATTGGGATATAAGTCACAGTTGAGAGCAACCTAAGTCAAGAATCAAAATACGTAGCTTTTATGCTTAATGGTTATTATCGAAGATTTTGTGGAAAGATTTTCTCGAATCGCTACTCCATTAACGCACGCTTTTGACTTGTAGAGATACAAAATTTGAATGGAGCAAGGAATGTGGGAAGAGCTTCAAGAACTCAAGGAGACTCATTTCGCAGCACGTGTTACGACCATACCATCTTGGAAAAGCGAACGTGGTAGCTGACGTGTTGAGTAAAAGATTGTATACGAGTACGAATACGATATTGTCAAAGACCCATTTCATATAACTTACAAATAATAGATATAGAGTTAAAGACTCTAAGGACTCACGTGATGATATACAAGTAGAACCGACTTTTTAATCGATAAAGTTAAAACGTTCAAGCTACACACGGAAGTGATGAATATGAAGGAAGAGGTACAAGAAGTTGTTATTCCAAAAGCGAGAATTGGCGAGGTGAGGAAAGCTCAAACCTTCGATTTATTAGTCCATTTGAAATCCTAGATCGAATAGGAACTATGGCCTATAGACTCGTTTTACCGCCAAGTATGACGCGTGTTCATAACGTTTTTCACGTATCGATGTTACGTAAATATGTGGACGACCCGAACCATGTTATTGAGTTAGAACCGGACGAGATAGCCAAAGACTTAACGTATGAAGAGGTACCTGTCAAGATTTTGGATAGGAAGGAGCATGTCCTACGTACGAAGGTCATACCACAAGTTAAAGTTTTGTGGAGAAACCATGCTATTGAGGAAATGACCTAGGAGTTGGAAACGGAAATGAAAGCGAGGTATCCTCATCTTTTCGAAACACCAGGTACGTACGTCAATTTCGAGGACAAAATTTCATAAGGAGGGGAGGTTGTAAGACCCCAAATTATTAATAATTGAAATTTAATTTCCTCTATTTATCATTTTGAAATAGTAAGGGTTGATTTGATTAATGTGGTTAGTTATGGGTAAAATGTGCAAATATTTTAAATAAGCAGGTGGTTATAAAATATTCATTGTTGTCGGGGAATATTCGTTTGGTCGTGGAATATTCTTCTTTGTCGGGAATATTAAATACGACGCTTGTGACCTTTGTGGGCCCCATAATAGAAAGCGATTGGATGAAGAAAACGACAAGTATAAGTTGTTTATAAATAACGGCGTAGTTGTTACTGTTAATACTGTTGGAATACCCGGTGGTTAAAACACAGTAATACGCGTTGTTACACAGTAGCACACGGTATTGCACCAATTATTGATTCTTACGTAAGAAGGCACTACTCAATAATTGTTACAGATGAATTCTTATCAAAGATTTTATTTTATTGATTCAATAATTGCTGCGTTGATATTTTATATTACTGTTGTTTCAATAATTGTCACTACACAGTATTTTCCATTATCGAAGAAATAATTCATATTATCTGAATAATATTATTAGAAAACATTATTGGCAATGTCTAGAAAGTTCGCATCTAAGGAGAGGTTTGGTCACCTAATTGCGGCCAAGATGAGGAGAAATTCTTATTGAAAGCCCCTCTTTCTTAGGAACGACACAGTTGCCAAGATTGTGATTCTGTAATATTATTTGTGAATAATTAATTATTGATTTATATGATGAGGAAAATATTGATTTTATGTGGATATAGATGGAGAAAATTTTTAAAGTGACAATTGTTGAAAATTGATATTTTATCTTTTTCGATAAAATAATATTTTATTATATTATTATAATATAATAATGATGATATTTTACAATGAATGTGGGATATATGAGTATATGAGGAGGAAGAGTAGTATTTTTGTTGCAAAAGTTGTTTAACACATGTTTTTTGTGTGTCGGTGGACCCCATTTCTTGACCGAAATTTGATTATAGCACGTAAAATCGCCTCTGTTTATGGATTTTGGTCAATTTGCATTTGGAATTTGGAAAAACTTTCTTTTGCAAAGTTGTAGAGAATTGAATTTCCTATAAAAATTCATGAGATTCAAATTTTTCGATAAAAGGGCTATTTATTATGAATTATTGAAGTTTCGAAGTTCGAAATAATTGATTTTTGGAAGTTTTAAATAATTATATTAACAAAAACGTTTTTTTACATTGTTGGGACTCATTTAATATGTGATTAGGTGGTGATTTCAGATGCTAAGTGTATAGAGAGAATTTATAATATAAATATTAATATTATATTAAATTTTACGCTTTGGTGTTCTAAGCATTTTCCTATAAATAGGGTGCTTAGGTTAGAATTGAAAATCACACCAGAAACTAAAGATTTCTCTCTCTATAATATCGAGCGTATTTGTGAGTATTTTAGTACTTTGAGTATTGCTATACGGTGCAAGTTCTTTCAAAGACTATATCCAAAGATTCCAAATGTAAATACTATTCTTTTCCGAGGTAAGGGATGTTATTTTATTCGAAAATGATATTATTTCTTCAATATCATTATGCTGAAATATTGGTTGGAACTTTTTATCAAATTTGGAACTTTTTCATGTCGGGGTTACTATTCATGAGTTACTATTCACGAGTTACTATTCATGAGTTACTATTCACGAGTTACTATTCACGAGTACTATTCACGAAGCGTGATGATGTTTTTTTTGTGAAATTTCTATCTTTTGAGGTCGGAGTTACTATTCACGTATACGGCACTATTCACGTATACGGCACTATTCACGAATACGACACTATTCACAGAAAAATTAAATTTTCTTTTCTGTGTCCAAGATTGTCTGTTATGATTCCTATCTTTGATTGGATCTATGTTTTGATCTTCATTCTTGAATTTTACTCAACTCGATTATTTATGAAGTATTTTTGAACTTGGATTTATTTAAAGTACTAATCCTTAATATTTGTTTTTTGTTTCACTTTGGATTCGTTTTCTTTAAAATATTTTCATCATCCTCGGTCCTAAATGATGATATTCTTGAAATATCTTTGGCCCGTAGTGCAAAAGATGAATGATTTCTTGATGAATATCTTTGGCTCGTAGTAAAAAAGATGAAGCAGTGTTGAGATGAACATGACCGATCGATTAATATCTTTGGCCCGTAGTGCAAAGATGAGCAGTGTTTAGATGAACATGACAATGATGAATATCTTTGGCTCTGTAGTGCAAAAAAGATGAATATTTGATTCGTAGATATATATTGATTGATGTTACAGGATAAAATATCGACGATGAACTTTTAAATTCATATGTAGAAGATAGTAGTTTGCATTCTCTACTTAACTCTTCTAATGAATTATTATTTTCGCTGTGAAGATTGATTTAAAATTGGTTGTCTATTGTATTCTTTTAGATTTTTCCCTATTGAGGACTAACGATAATTTGTTATATATTATCTTAGTCATAATGTTCTTTACTGGGCTAGTTGAGCTCACCCTTTTCCTTGTTGTTCCATTTTTCTTCTCAGGAGGCGAGAATGTAGCGAGTACTAGTCGGGGTGTGGAATGATGGTTCTAGAAGTTGTTCTAGTAGTCCTCACTATTCTGTAAAATAGTGTATTAATAATTGTAATGAGGACTTATTTGAGTGTGGATATTGTCTAGATGACAATATTTGTATTTAAACTCACAAGTTTTTTATGTTGTATTAATAAAGTTGTAGTTGTTTACGTACCATGTATTTGGCGACTTTCGAATGAATGGTGTTGTATACCTATTTTGGGGGCGCGTCACGGTTGGTATCGAGCTTTAGGATATGGTCTCTGGCGGAGATCGGGGAATAATACTAGGAGGGGAGAGACAAGTAATCCTTCGCTAGTGTGTCATACCTAAGCTTATTTGTTGGTTAGTTGAACTATATGGTTAATATGTGATATGTTAATTTGTTTAATTAACCTTTGTTTTATGGCAGTATTTAAGAATGGCAGCTGAGAATATTAACGGTGGAGTTAATGAGACCGTGGAAACACCTTTAATCACCACCTAAGGGGAACGGCCAACAGAAGGCAATATTCCTCCTGTAAACAACACCACCGAAAGCGAGCGATGAACGACGGATGTTTAGGAGCTTTTTGCAATTCATGCAAAACCAGACGAGGGAGACTCGTGTACAGAATACAGGTGGAAATGATAGCAACGCGCGGCTTGTCACGGCCAAGTAGTTCAAAGAGTTGGGACCACCAGAATTTAAGGGAAAGCCGGATCCGATAATGGCGGAAACATGGGTCAAGCAAATTACCAAGATATTCGATGTCTTGGGATGCACGGAGGAACGAAGGTTCCATTCGCCACCTTTATGTTTCCGTGGTGAGGTAGATTCATTGGTGGGAGTCTCGTGAAACGTACTCAAACTCGCCTTGACTTCGCATGTCTTGGGAAACGTTTTGAAACTTTTCAACAAAAAATACTTTTCCGAAAGTATTCGCCATACGAAAAAAGAGGTAGAGTTTATTAGACTAGAACAAAACAACATGGCGGTGTCCCAATACGAGGCGAAGTTCGCAGAGAGTTATCGAGTTTGCACCTCATTTGGTAGAGAATGAGGAACGAATGACGAAGATGTTTCGAGAGGTTTAAAACCCGAGATTGACTAATATCTTATCTCTCATAAATTTTCTTTATATTCAGATGTTGTCAACAGGGCTCAATTATTAGAGCGAGATAGCGAGTACGTTCAACCAAGAGACCGCAACCAGGATCATACCGGTGACAGCAGTCATCAGAACAACGATAACCAGCGGAGAAAGAAAAATACGGACAAGAGCGACAACCACTCTGGTGGTAATCGTGGCCATGAAAATAGAAGAAGCGAGTCGGGGAGATTTTAAAAAGAGGAGATTCAATAATGACACTGTGAAGACGTCAGCACCAGCAGCAACTGGTTTTAAGGGAGGAGAACGACCACCGGTCGTATGCTATAAATGTGGAAAAGAGGGACACATCAGCCCAAACTGTCCACAACAGTTCAAGGTATGCTATAATTGTGGAAAGGAAGGACATATCGCTCGAGATTGTACGGTAGCGAAACCAAGCCCAGTGGGGATGGTGACTCAAAAGGTCATCCAGAAAAGTCAAAGTCAACGGTTCCTGGAAGAGCGTTTGTCGTGACTGGTCAACATGCGAGGAACCCAAACGAGGTGATCACGGGTAAGCTAATCATAAATTCATGCGAAGTTTATACATTACTAGATACCGGTGCTACCCATTCATTTATCTCTCCTGCTTGTGCTCAACGTTTAAACTTGACTCCGGAGAAATTAGACTTTGACCTATCTGTGGAAACTCCGTTAGGAGAAACTTTCATCACATCCACTATTTATAAATCTTGTTTGATCCAAGTTGGCACCATCGCATTACCTGTTGACCTTATTTCTTTAAAGATACTTGCTTCTGATGTGATTTTGGGGATTGATTGATTAACTACTCATCATGCCAAAATTGATTGCTTTCGTAAGGTTGTTAGTTTTCATATTCCTAAGCAACCTGTTATTCGAATTCAAGCAACCAAACCATTGAAGTCAAACACTTTCATATCAAGCCATAAAGTCATTCGTTTATTGAAAAACGGATGTCAAGTTTTCTTAGCCCATGTTATGGACTTAAACAAAAATACATCAGATTTGAATGATATTTCTATTGTTAGTAAATTTCCTGATGTATTTCCTGAAGAATTTTCGCTTACTCCCAAAGTGTGATATTGAATTTTGTATCGACTTTGAACCCGGTAAAAAACCCATTTCTAAAATCTCATGGCTCCTATTGAACTTCAGGAGTTAAAAATTCAACTATAGAATTTGGTACCCAAGCCTTTATCTGGTGACTTTCTTTGTGGAATGCACCAAAGCCAGACTCTCCGTAGGAGACGCCATATTTGTACGGTAGTAAACTGATAGGTGTCATTGTGACGTGCTATCCAAGATTGGGATATATCCAAGATTGGGATATGAGTCACAGTTGAGAGCAACCTAAGTCAGTAATTGAAATACGTAGCTTTTTATGCTTAGCTGGTTATTATCGAAGATTTTGTGGAAAGATTTTCTCGAATCGCTACTCCATTAACGCAGCTGACTTGTAGAGATACAAAATTCGAATGGAGCAAGGAATGTGGGAAGAGCTTCGAAGAACTCAATATGAGACTCATTTCGACACATGTTCTGACCATACCATCTTGGAAAAACGAACGTGGTAGCTGACGTGTTGAGTAAAAGATTGTATACGAGTACGAATGCGATATGTCAAAGACCCATTTCATATAACTTACAAATGATAGATATAGAGTTAAAGACTCTAGGGACTCACGTGATGATATACAAGTAGAACCGACTTTAATCGATAAAGTTAAAAAAGTTCAAGCTACACACCGGAGCTGATGAATATGAAGGAAGAGGTACAAGAAGTTGTTATTCCAAAAGCGAGAATTGGCGAGGTGAGGAAAGCTCAAACCTTCGATTTATTAGTCCATTTGAAATCCTAGATCGAATTGAAACTGTGGCCTATAGACTCGTTTTACCGCCAAGTATGATGTGTGTTCATAACGTTTTTCACGTATCGATGTTACGTAAATATGTGGACGACCCGAACCATGTTATTGAGTTAGAACCGGACGAGATAGCCGAAGACTTAACATATGAAGAGGTACCTGTCAAGATTTTGGATAGGAAGGAGCATGTCCTAAGTACGAAGGTCATACAACAAGTTAAAGTTTTGTGGAGAAACCATGCTATTGAGAAAATGACCTGGGAGTTGGAAACGAAAATGAAAGCGAGGTATCCTCATCTTTTCGAAACACCAGGTACGTACGTCAATTTCGAGGACGAAATTTCATAAGGAGGGGAGGTTGTAAGACCCCAAATTATTAATAATTGAAATTTAATTTCCTCTATTTATCATTTTGAAATAGTAAGGGTTGATTTGATTAATGTGGTTAGTTATGGGTAAAATGTGCAAATATTTTAAATAAGCAGGTGGTTATAAAATATTCATTGTTGTCGGGGAATATTCGTTTGGTCGTGGAATATTCTTGTTGTCAGGGAATATTCGTACGACGGCACAGTCTTTTGTGGGCCCCATAACAGAAAGCGATTGGAGGAAGAAAACGACAAGTATAAGTTGTTTATAAATAACGGCGTAGTTATTACGTTAATCTTTGTTGGAATACCCGTGGTTAAAAACACGATGTCTGGCGTTGTTGCACAAGGTAGCTTTACAGTATTGCACCAATTATTGATTCTTACGTAAGAAGGCACTACTCAATAATTGTTACGATGAATTCTTATTCAAAGTATTTTATTTTATTGATTCAATAATTCTTGCGTTGATGATATTTTATATTATTGTTGTTTCAATAATTGTCACTACTACGGTATTTTCCATTATCGAAGAAATAATTCATATTATCTGAATAATATTATTAGAAAACATTATTGGCAATGTCTAGAAAGTTCTGTCTAAGGAGAGGTTTGGTCACCTAATTGCGCGCCAGTAAGGAGAAATTCTTATTGGAAAGACACCTCTTTCTGGGGAGCGACACAGTCACCGAGATTGTGATTCTATAATATTATTTGTGAATAATTAATTATTGATTTATATGATGAGGAAAATATTAATTTTATGTGGATATAGATGGAGAAAATTTTTAAAGTGACAATTGTTGAAAATCGATATTTTATCTTTTCTGATAAAATAATATTTTATTATATTATTATAATATAATAATGATGATATTTTTACAATGAATGTGGGATATATGAGTATATGAGGAGGAAGAGTATTTTTGTTGCAAAAGTTGTTTAACACATGTTTTGTGTGTCGGTGAACCTCATTTCTTGACTAAAATTTGATTATAGTCTGTAAAATCGCCCGTTTATGAATTTCGGTCAATTTTTGTTTGGAATTTGGAAAAACTTTCTTCTGCAAAGTTGTAGAGAATTGAATTTCCTATAAGAATTCGCAAGATTCGAATTTTCTGATAAAAGTGCTATTTATTATGAATTATTGAAGTTTCGAGGTTCCAGAATAATTGATTTTTGGAAGTTTTAAATAATTATATTAACAAAAACGTTTTTTACATTGTTGGGACTCATTTAACATGTGATTAGGTGGCTGATTTCAGATGCTAAGTGTGCGTAGAGAATTTATAATATAAATATTAATATTATATTAAATTTTCTGCTTTGGTGTTCTAAGCATTTTCCTATAAATAGGGTGATTAGGTTAGAATTGAAAATCACACCAGAAACTAAAGATTTCTCTCTCTATAATATCGAGCGTATTTGTGAGTATTTTAGTACTTTGAGTATTGCTATACGGTGCAAGTTCTTTCAACACTATATCCAGTATTCCAGTCAGAAGTACTATTCTTTCTGAGGTAAGGGATGTTATTTTATTCAAAAATGATATTATTTCTTCAATATCATTATGCTGAAATATTGGTTGGAGCTTTTTATCAAATTTAGAACTTTTTCATGTCGGGGTTACTATTCATGAGTTACTATTCACGAGTTACTATTCATGAGTTACTATTCACGAGTTACTATTCACGAGTACTATTCACGAAGCGTGATGATGTTTTTTGTGAAATTTCTATCTTTTGAGGTCGGAGTTACTATTCACGTATACGGCACTATTCACGTATACGACACTATTCACGAATACGACACTATTCACAGAAAAATTAAATTTTCTTTTCTGTGTCCAAGATTGTCGGTTATGATTCCTATCTTTGATTGGATCTATGTTTTGATCTTTCTTGAATTTTACTCCACTCTGATTACTTATGAAGTATTTTTGAACTTGGATTGTGTAAAGTACGAATCCTTAATATTTGTTCTTTTGTTTCACTGGATTCGTTTTCTTTAAAAATATTTTCATCATCCCGGTCCTAAATGATGATATTCTTGAATATCTTTGGCTTTCAGTGCAAAGATGAATGATTTCTTGATTAATATCTTTGGCCCGTAGTGCAAAGTGAGCAGTGTTGAGATGAAGATGAACAAGTGTTTAGATGAACATGACCCGGTGATGAATATCTTTGGCTGTGTAGCAAAGATGAATATTTGATTCGAGATATATATTGATTGATGTTACAGGATAAAATATCGATGATGAACTTTTAAATTCATATATAGAAGATAGTAGTTTGCATTCTTTACTTAACTCTTCTAATGAATTATTATTTTCGCTGCGAAGATTGATTTAAAATTGGTTGTCTATTGTATTCTATTAGATTTTTCCCTATTGAGGACTAACGATAATTTGTTATATATTATCTTAGTCATAATATTCTTTACTGGGCTAGTTGAGCTCACCCTTTTCCTTGTTGTTCCATTTTTCTTCTCAGGATGCGAGAATGTAGCGAGTACTAGTCGGGGTGTGGAATGATGGTTCTAGAAGTTGTTCTAGTAGTCCTCACTATTCTATAAAATAGTGTATTAATAATTGTAATGAGGACTTATTTGAGTGTGGATATTGTCTAGATGACAATATTTGTATTTAAACTCACAGTATTTTTATGTTGTATTAATAAAGTTGTAGTTGTTTACGTACCATGTATTTGGCGACTCGAGAATGGGTGTTGTATACCTATTTTGGGGGCCACGGTTAATATCGAGCTTAGGGATATGGTCTCTGGCGGAGATCGAGGAATAATACTAGGAGGGAGAGGCAGTAATCCTTCGCTAAGCTAGTGTGTCATACCTAAGCTTATTTGTTGGTCATTGAACTATATGGTTAATATGTGATATGTTAATTTGTTTAATTAACCCTTGTTTTATGGCGTATTTAAGAATGGCGGTAAATTTGAGAATATTAGCGGTGGAGTTAATGAGACCGTGGAAACACCTTTAATCACCACCCATGGAACGCATTAACAGAAGGCAATATTCCTCCCGTAAACAATACCACCGAAAGATGAACGACGGGATGTTTAGGAGCTTTTTTTGCAGTTCATGCAAAAAACCAGACGAGGAGACTCGCGTACGAGAATCTGAGTGGAAATGATAGTAACGCGCTGCTTACATCCTGACCAAGCGTTCAAAGAGTTAGGACCACGAATTTAAGGGAAAGTCGGATCCGATAATGGCGGAAACATGGGTCAAGCAAATTACCAAGATATTCGATGTCTTGGGATGCGGAGGAACGAAGGTTCCATTCGCCACCTTTATGTTCCGTGGTGAGGCAGATTCATTGGTGGGAGTCGTGAAGCGTACTTGACCTCACCGCACTCCGCATGTCTTGGGAAACGTTTCAGAAACTTTTCAACGAAAAATACTTTCCTAAAAGTATTCGCCATATAAAAGAGGTAGAGTTTATTAGACTAGAACAAAACAACATGACGGTGTCCCCAACACGAGGCGAAGTTCGCAGAGTTATCAGTTTGCACCTCATTTGGTAGAGAATGAGGAACGAATAGCGAAGATGTTTCGAGAGGTTTAAAACCCGAGAGATTGGCAATATCTTATCTCTCATAAATTTTCTTTATATTCGGTGTTGTCAACAGGGCTCAATTATTAGAGCGAGATAGCGAGTATGTTCAACCAAGAGACCGCAACCAGGATCATACCGGTGACAGCAGTCATCAGGACAACGATAACCAGTGGAGAAAGAAAAATACGAACAAGAGCGACAACCACTCTGGTGGTACTCGTGGCCATGAAAATTGAAGAAGCGAGTCGGGGGGAGATTTTAAAAAGAGGAGATTCAACAATGACCTTGTGAAACGCGTCAACACCAAAGAAGAATGGTTTTATGGAGGAGAAGCGACCACCGGTCAGTATCTTATAAATGTGGAAAAGAGGGACACATCACCCAAACCGTATCACAACAATTCAAGGTATGCTATAATTGTGGAAAGGAAGGACATATCGCTCGAGATTGTACGGTAGCGATACCAAGCCCAGTGGGGATGGTGACTCAAAAGGCTGTCCCAGAAAAGTCAAAGTCAACGGTTCCTCAAAGAGCGTTTGTCGTGACTGGTCAACATGCGAGGAACCCAAACGAGGTGATCACTGGTAAGCTAATCATAAATTCATGCGAAGTTTATACATTACTAGATACCGGTGCTACCCATTCATTTATCTCTCCATCTTGTGCTCAACGTTTAAACTTGACTCCGGAGAAATTAGACTTTGACCTATCTGTGGAAACTCTGTTAGGAGAAACTTTCATCACATCCACTGTTTATAAATCTTGTTTGATCCAAGTTGGCACCATCGCATTACCTGTTGACCTTATTTCTTTAAAGATACTTGCTTCTGATGTGATTTTGGGGATTGATTGATTAACTACTCATCATGCCAAAATTGATTGCTTTCGTAAGGTTGTTAGTTTTCATATTCCTAAGCAACCTGTTATTTGAATTCAAGCAACCAAACCATTGAAGTCAAACACTTTCATATCAAGCCATAAAGTTATTCGTTTATTGAAAAACGGATGTCAAGTTTTCTTAGCCCATGTTATGGACTTAAACAAAATATCGTCGATTTGAATGATATTTCTATTGTTAGTAAATTTTCTGATGTATTTCCTGAAGAATTTCTTGGATTACTCCCAAAGTGTGATATTGAATTTTGTATCGACTTTGAACCCGGTACAAAACCCATTTCTAAAATCTCATGGCTCCTATTGAACTTCAGGAGTTAAAAATTCAACTATAGAATTTGGTACCCAAGCCTTTATTTGGTGACTTCCTTTGTGGAATGCACCAAAGCCAGACTCTCCGTAGGGGATGCCATATTTGTGCAGTAGTAAACTGATAGGTGTCATTGTGCTATCCAAGATTGGGATATGAGTCACAGTTGAGAGCAACCTAAGTCAGTAATCGAAATACGTAGCTTTCTATGCTTAGCTGATTATTATCGAAGATTTTGTGGAAAGATTTTCTCGAATCGCTACTCCATTAACGCAGCTGACTTGTAGAGATACAAAATTCGAATGGAGCAAGGAATGTGGGAAGAGCTTCGAAGAACTCAATATGAGACTCATTTCGGCACATGTTCTGACCATACCATCATGGAAAAACGAACGTGGTAGCTGACGTGTTGAGTAAAAGATTGTATACGAGTACGAATGCGATATTGTCAAAGACCCATTTCATATAACTTACAAATGATAGATATAGAGTTAAAGACTCTAGGGACTCACGTGATGATATACAAGTAGAACCGACTTTAATCGATAAAGTTAAAAAGCGTTCAACTACACCGGGTGATGAATATGAAGGAGGAGGTACAAGAAGTTGTTATTCCAAAAGCGAGAATTAGCGAGGTGAGGAAAGCTCAAACCTTTGATTTATTAGTCCATTTGAAATCCTAGATCGAATAGGAACTGTGGCCTATAGACTCGTTTTACCGCCAAGTATGACGCGTGTTCATAACGTTTTTCACGTATCGATGTTACGTAAATATGTGGATGACCCGAACCATGTTATTGAGTTAGAACCGGACGAGATAGCCGAAGACTTAACATATGAAGAGGTACCTGTCAAGATTTTGGATAGGAAGGAGCATGTCCTACGTACGAAGGTCATACCACAAGTTAAAGTTTTGTGGAGAAACCATGCTATTGAGGAAATGACCTGGGAGTTGAAAACGGAAATGAAAGCGAGGTATCCTCATCTTTTCAAAACACCAGGTACGTACATCAATTTTGATGATGAAATTTCATAAGGAAGGGAGGTTGTAAGACCCCAAATTATTAATAATTGAAATTTAATTTCCTCTATTTATCATTTTGAAATAGTAAGGGTTGATTTGATTAATGTGGTTAGTTATGGGTAAAATGTGCAAGTATTTTAAATAAGCAGGTGGTTATAAAATATTCATTGTTGTCGGAGAATATTTGTTTGGTCGTGGAATATTCGTACGACGGCGCAGTCTTTTGTGGGCCCCATAACAGAAAGCGATCGGAGGAAGAAAACGACAAGTATAAGTTGTTTATAAATAACGGCGTAGTTGTTACCATTAACACTGTTGGAATACCCGGTGGTTAAAACACGAGAATGGCGTTGTTGACAAGAATAGCATTACAAGATTGTACCAATTATTGATTCTTACGTAAGAAGGCACTACTCAATAATTATTACGATAATTCTTATTCGATATTTTATTTTATTGATTCAATAATTGCTGCGATGATATTTTATATTACTGTTGTTTCAATAATTGTCAATACACAGTATTTTCCATTATCGAAGCAATAATTCATATTATTTGAATAATATTATTAGAAAACATTATTGGCAATGTCTAGAAAGTTTTGTCTAAGGAGAGGTTTGGTCACCTAATTGCGCGCTAGTAAGGAGAAATTCTTATTGGAAAGCCCCCTCTTTCTTGGGAACGGCCTGGTTGCCAGTAATGTGATTCTGTAATATTATTTGTGAATAATTAATTATTGATTTATATGATGAGGAAAATATTGATTTTATGTGGATATAGATGGAGAAAATTTTTAAAGTGACAATTGTTGAAAATCGATATTTTATCTTTTCTGATAAAATAATATTTTATTATATTATTATAATATAATAATGATGATATTTTTACAATGAATGTGAGATATATGAGTATATGAGGAGGAAGAGTATTTTTGTTGCAAAAGTTGTTTAACACATGTTTTGTGTGTGTCGGTGAACCCCATTTCTTGGTGAATTTTGATTATAGCTGTAAAATCGCCCGTTTATGGATTTCGGTTAATTTCTGTTTGGAATTTGGAAAAACTTTCTTCTGTAAAGTTGTAGAGAATTGAATTTCCTATAAACATTCGTAAGATTCGAATTTTCTGATAAAATGGCTATTTATTATGAATTATTGAAGTTTCGAGGTTCAAGAATAATTGATTTTTGGAAGTTTTAAATAATTATATTAACAAAAACGTTTTTTACATTGTTGGGACTCATTTAACATGTGATTAGATGGCTGATTTCAGATGCTAAGTGTGCGCAGAGAATTTATAATATAAATATTAATATTATATTAAATTTTCTGCTTTGGTGTTCTAAGCATTTTCCTATAAATAGGGTGATTAGGTTAGAATTGAAAATCACACCAGAAACTAAAGATTTTCTCTCTTCTCTCTCTATAATATCGGCGTATTTGTGAGTATTTTAGTACTTTGAGTATTATTATATATGGTGCAAGTTCTTTTCAAAGACTATATCCGATATTCAAATCGTAAGTATTATTCTTTCTGAGGTAAGGGATGTTATTTTATTCGAAAATGATATTATTTCTTTAATATCATTATGCTGAAATATTGGTTGGAACTTTTTATCAAATTTGGAACTTTTTCATGTCGGAGTTACTATTCATGAATTACTATTCACGAGTTACTATTCATGAGTTATTATTCACGAGTTACTATTCACGAGTACTATTCACAAAGCGTGATGATGTTTTTTTGTGAAATTTCTATCTTTTGAGGTCGGAGTTACTATTCACGTATACGGCACTATTCACGTATACGGCACTATTCACGAATACGACACTATTCACAGAAAAATTAAATTTTCTTTTCTGTGTCCAAGATTGTCGGTTATGATTCCTATCTTTGATTGGATCTATGTTTTGATCATTCTTGAATTTTACTCCACTCTGATTACTTATGAAGTATTGTTGAACTTGGATTGTGTAAAGTACGAATCCTTAATATTTGTTCTTTTGTTTCCTTTGGATTCGTTTAAAAAATATTTTCATCATCCTCGGTTCTAAGTGATGATATTCTTGAATATCTTTGGCCTGTAGTGCAAAGATGAATGATTTCTTGATGAATATCTTTGGCCCGTAGTAAAAGATGAGCAGTGTTGAGATGAACATGATGGATCGATTAATATCTTTGGCCCGTAGTGCAAAAGATGAGCAGTGTTTAGATGAACATGACGGTGATGAATATCTTTGGCTGTAGTGCAAAGATGAGTATTTGATTCGGATATATATTGATTGATGTTACTGGGATAAAATATCGACGATGAACTTTTAAATTCATATATAGAAGATAGTAGTTTGCATTCTATACTTAACTCTTCTAATGAATTATTATTTTCGCTGCGAAGATTGATTTAAAATTGGTTGTCTATTGTATTCTATTAGATTTTTTCTTGTTGAGGACTAACGATAATTTGTTCTATATTATCTTAGTTATAATGTTCTTTACTGGGTTAGTTGAGCTCACCCTTTTCTTTGTTGTTCCATTTTTCTTCTCAGGAGGCGAGAATGTAGCGAGTACTAGTCGGGGTGTGGAATGATGGTTCTAGAAGTTGTTCTAGTAGTTCTCAATATTCTGTAAAATAGTGTATTAATAATTGTAATGAGGACTTATTTGAGTGTGGATATTGTCTAGATGACAATATTTGTATTTAAACTCACAGTTTTTATGTTGTATTAATAAAGTTGTAGTTGTTTCTGTACCATGTATTTGGCGACTCAGAATGGGTGTTGTATACCTATTTTGGGGGCGTCACAAAATGGATGTTTGAAACGAGGAAAAAGGATGGGATATGCATGGCATGAAGTTTCAGGGATGAAAGGAAATAGAGCATACTTGAAAGCAAAGCAAAGAGCAGGGAAAAGCGAAACCGGGACTGCAGAGTTCAATGCTGTGTGCATGCGGCAAAATAGATTAAGACGCGGCGCTGCGATCACCCAAACCAGATCTTGGATGTTCTCGCAAGTCTCGCATGCACAGACGTATTAAGTTTATAGAGCGCGTCGTTGCGCGAGAAGCAACCGAACATATGAACTCATCGCAAGTCTCGCAGTTGGCGAGACTATTATCTTCGGAAGAGCGTCTTGCGTAGCGTGATATCGATATTCTTGATGTGTTATTTTATTTTTGAATTTTAAAGGTTGTAATTGATTTAAAATGATTCCTGACTGGTGTCAGGGGTATCATTCGACATTTTATTAGTTTTCACGTAACTTTACATCGTAATTAGGGTTTTTACTCTCTAAAGAGGATTTCAACGGAAAAGGAGGCAATAACGCTACTTTTCTACTCTTTCTTGGGATTTCTCTACGAGAGCGGATTATTAACGTTAGTTTTTGTTGGAATCTTATGAGGATTGAATATTGATGTGTATTCAGCAATTAGGTTTGATAGTTTCATCTTTCATCTTTCAATTGTTGCTTATTGATCATGTTTAACTTTGATCCCATAATGGCTTTTGGTTCAATCATGAACTAAACTCCATTATGGGATTCTAACGAATTTTATTATGTAGTTTGATTGCATGCTTAAATCTTTGGGTTGTTTTGCATATTATATGGGATGTCATCATGATTGTTTTACATACATGAATGCTTGATCACCATTCGTTTCAAAGATTTGTATGGAATTGACAATGAACATGCAAATATGGATTTGTAATCATGATGATAGTATCGTATATATAGGGTTGTGTTATCGGCTTTTGTATTTCGTGAACGGATAGACATATACTATTTCACCGTATAAGTTTAGATAAGAGCTTGAACTTAAAATCAATATAGTTGTAATTTCACATAGACATATAGTGATGTTGGTTATATTGATGATTACATAGAATCTATCATCTGTGGATGCTGTGTAAGTAGGTTTTAGTGCATTAAAAAATGGCTAATACTCTTTTAGTGCTCTTGGCTACTTTCCTATGATATGTGAACAAGTTAGGCATGATAGTGGCGATTGAATGAAATAGTAAATGAATTTAGAATCCCATTAGTTCCAATATCATTTATTATATCGTTTATATTATTTTAGTTGTTATTTGTAATTTAAAAATCAACCAAGTTTCATCTTTAGTATGAGCATATAAATATAGTGATTTAATTAATGAATAGTAGGTTATATTAAACAACTTTCTCTGTGGGATCGATACTTTACTTGCTCTGTATTACTTGTTGACACATGTATGCTTGTATGAGTTAGAGCTCTTTTGTTAGTCGTAAAAAAGAGGCAACAGAAGACTTAAACCATAATAAGTCATGTGAAATGAAATTATAAGTAGTTTATACTTTGATAATATATAAACTCATGAAGAATAAGTAATAACTTATCATGTAAATAAGTTGATGTAATATATATGTTAAGATGTTGGTTTGATGGATTGAATCCATTTGAAATGATGAATAAATCATAAGTAACGAAGTTATGCCGGAATTCACGCGATTGGACGATAATCGTCGAATTCGTGAAATTCTCGGAATGGAAGTCGAATTTTGATATTGAGCTTGGAAATGTTGGTTTTCAATGGGAACAAGTCTTATTTGACATTATAGAGTTGCGGACTCGAAAATGACCGAATTCTGACTTAGAACGAAGAAACGAGCATTGAACGTTCACGAACGTTTATCGTTTTCGTTAAAAATGAACTAATAGGTGAATTTGTAGTTAATGAAGTCAAAATTATAAAATTATTGCATGAACACGTAGAGTATGTGATTTGTGAACTAACGGCTTTTGAACGAGCCAATTCGGACTTATAACGAAGAAGTTATGAGCCCGGGAATCTCACATAAGAAAAAGTCTGTAAAAATTTTCTGGTGCACAAAGTTGGTATTGCATGGCCATTAATGTTAAATAGGTGGCGCCAGTAAAATGAAAAAGGCCATAAACCATCGAAGTTTCAAGTTTAGAAGACAAATTGTTCTGTAGGGACTCTCGCCCAGAATGGCAAGTCCGATCCTCATCCATCGAATGTATAGGCAAATATGCCATGTAAATGGAAGTGAAAGCAGTAATCACTTACTTCAGCCTTAAGGTTTGCATAGAAATGATTGGTTATAAAGATAAAAAGTGTAACACCCCAGTCCCACATCGAAAGATAGGGGAAAAATTTGTCAGCATATAAGTAAATAAGTTACTACCAATAGTACCTTCAAGTCATGACCTTTTGGGAGCCTGTGGTGGGCTAAGATGACCCAAGAAGATACTATTGGGCTAGTAGTTTGAGGCCTTATTTTGATGAATTTGATTCGATTCGGACTTGGGATTTGACCCAAGATTTGTTCCGGACTCGGGATTTGACCTGGGTTGTTTCATATGGTATCGATAGACTCTCAAAAGCTTGGGTTGGGTCATCCGATCGGAGTTCTTGGGAGGTGGGGACACGAAGGTGGTGGTATTATCCCCTGATGGAGAGATGAAAGGTGGGAGGTGGGGACATGAAGCGGTAGATATTATCCCACAATGGCTAGAAAGGCAAAGATCTTTGGGCCGTGTGTGTGATCGGTTCTGACGGGGACGTCAGAAATTTAAGTGGGGGAGTTTGTAACACCCCAGTCCCACATCGAAAGATAGGGGAAAAATTTGTCAGCATATAAGTAAATAAGTTACTACCAATAGTACCTTCAAGTCATGACCTTTTCGGAGCCTGTGGTGGGCTAAGATGACCCAAGAAGATACTATTGGGCTAGTAGTTTGAAGCCTTATTTTGATGAATTTGATTCGATTCGGACTTTGGATTTGACCCAAGATTTGTTCCGGACTCGGGATTTGACCCGGGTTGTTTCAAAAAGAAAGACAGAGAGTTAGTACAACCTTAAGTAACTTGAAGTAACATTCTTAATTGATGTTAAAGACCTTATGTATTACAACTGAAGGTCGATGAAAGATTAATTGAATGTCAGAGCAATGTAATGTGATAAGCCGAGACCAATAATAAACAATCTAATACATAATTAGATTGAGAAGAAGGGTAAGATTCGTTAGGAACCTTGTATGTTATTCATGACCTAACGTGTTACGTTATGTGATCATCTACTGTAGAGACCTTAAAGACTTAAAGTGCACGTGTAATAACAGTAGCAGACGCTGAAGGCAAGTGTTCTAACCCTTGTCTCAGTTCAATCTGGACAAGCTTTGTGATTCATGTATTCTTACGCATGAATTGATGAATGATGAAGTCAAAGCCAATTCTTTCGGCTAGACTTATGATATGTTGGATTTCTTATAATATGTTGATGTACTGTCAATGTTTTACCAAACTACGTTGGTGTGATTTTCAAATGAAGACTGAGTATGCTAAAATATTTTATCGTCAAACGACAGGCACGTGAGGTTGCCACAACTTAAACGTACATACGTTTAAAGAATGTAGTGTTGATTAACATAGAGTACTATAGACTGATCACCTAGACGTGCTCGTAAGATATGCCGGACTTACGAACTTCGTGTCGGGTTGTCCTTTTCAAAGAAAGTATGAAATGCTCATAATCTTGGACCGGAATTGATGTTTTACTGAATATTGTCATTGTACAACATTTTGAAGGAAAAGAAGTGCTATTTTGAATTATCGATAGTACTTCATAACTATTGTTCAGTTATTGAAGATATACGATTCCTATGTTTTAAGCACGTTATTTAATTGGAATTGTTGTGCTTGGTGAGCTTGTTATGCTTACTCTTGCTTGAACCATATGAATGCAATTTAAGATCGAAGCAGATCAAGGATCCGGTAAAGATAAAGGAAAGGCTAAAGGCATGAATGAGTTGAAGCTATACATGTAATAGTATATGTTTAATGTAGTAATGTATTTGATATTATAACAAAGAACTTATGTATTGGTTATCAAGAACTTGGGAATGGAATATTATTTTGGAATATATATATAAGACATTTTCGTTCTTTTGAGGCATTTCAATTGAATGTATGTGTGAACTATAGCACCATGTAACACCATATGCCGGGTTGGAAGATACCCGAATTTGAAGGCGTCACAGTTATAATCGAATAATTGAATAACCAAAATAATTTGGTTAAAAAAATACAGTTCGATTATTCAATTTTCCCATTTTTTACTCAGCCGGTCAGCCCTACAATCTTCTCCATTACACCTTTTCCCCAAATTTTATATAATACACCAATTATTTGATTTTAATAATTTTGTTAGTAATAATCAAAATATGTTAGTAGATAGTTAATAATTTTTAGATCAATCTTACAAAAAATTAAAGTCATAAAAAATATTTTCACCACCAAAAGTTTAAAAAGATTTTTAACTATATAAATTTTGATGAAAAATTCGCATGTTCATCCAATAGTGAAAAATTATAGGATTATTTTATCTTTGAAAAAATTGTGCTATTTAATGTCAAGTTAGTTGAGTGGCGTTGATTATAATTATACTATTCACATATATAAAAATATGATATATTAGATGAAATTGGAGAGAATGTGTAACGGAGGAATAAAATTCCAAAACATATAAATACTCAAAAGACATGTTTTTTATGACTAAGGGCATTCTAGTAATTCCAAATTAATTTCAGACAAGCCAAGAAAATTAGTGCATAATTCAACTACAATCACAGGCTTTGGCGGGATGTCTAATCCCCTGCCCTTTCCACCTAAACACTTTCTCTCTCCTCGCTCTTTCAACTAATGTTTTAATGGTGAATTTTTAAGCCCTAATTTTACTGTTATCTTACGCTACAGCAACTCTTTCTCTGAAGAGAAATTCCCTTCATTTTGCTTCAACTTTAAGCTCCCCCAGATCCAAAATTAGGTACCAGACAACTCCACATCATCTTTAATATTTATTGTATATATTTTTGAAAAATATGGATTATTTGAATGTGATGTGTTAGCTCTGAACTGTGTGAAAGATTTTCTGACTGCTCTGTAAGAGGTGATGACGTATTGCTTTGTTTTCGCAGTAAAATTTGGTAATAATTATTGGGGTTAATTTATTTTTTCCCTTTTTTTTTTGTTTTTGACGTTTTGTAGAAGCAAAAACTGTACTTTTGTGTCTGAAAGCTTTGGGTCTTTATCTTTTGGACTACATTTTTGCTACATTTATTAAGACATTTGGTTTCAGATTCGCATTTTTGATTTCACTTTCAGTCTTTAAGGGGTTCCTTTTTCGCATATGAAGTTCTTGTTCGATTCGGGTTTGAGGTGGGAAGTATTTGAAGCTGATTGGACAGTGTTATTTGTTAGTTTAGGGTTTGAATCAGAGTGGGTTTGTCCGATTTTGTTCTGATCTTGCATAAGTTGAGTGGAGGTATGTTCTGGGTTCAGATTAATTGTGTTTTTGGCAATGAGTAATTTTTCAGTGATAATTTACTGCTTCTGTAGTAACACAAAGATCTGGGTTGTTTTAAATCACTTTGTTAGTAACATTTGTTTAAGTTGATGATTGATTTAATTCTGCTGACTGATTCTAGATTGGTTTGTGATAGTTTAGTTGTTAATTTGAAATTTGAATGTGGATGTCCAGCATTGTTCTTACACTAGACCACCTTGTTGCTAGTAGTTTTTGATCTGTTGTGATTGAAATATGACAATGTTGTCTACTATTTGAGATTTACTTTTGATTAACAAGCTCACTGTATTAAAAGAAATGTCAGTTGTGCTTAAAGTTTTGTTTTATTTCTTTTTCAATAACGACTTCATGAATTCCTTATACAAATAATAAAAGACGCAATTGAAGGTGAAAAATGTTTGAGCTCTGTTTGGTCGCACAGAATCCTTGCGATTAAATAGGAAATGAGGGAACTTGGGTTAATTTAAGCTGATTTTTCCTTATTACCAATTGAAAGATACAGAGTCTATAATCCTAATTACAGCTTTAAAGTTCTTCAAGTGAGAAATTCTAATTTTGAGCATTAGGAACATTCTTTTGACATAGTGCTGCTAATTCTAGAAGTTATTATTATTATTATTGTTTTTGACAAGTGATTCTAGAAGTTATTTCTGGATCTTCTTTGATTTCTTTCTTTAAGTGTGGTTTATGAATCATATGTGATATACCCATCCCCTGTTCCTATCACAAGTAGTTTCTGTACTGTGATGGGCTCATAAGCTGACATTTGTAATCCTAGGGTTTTCTTCTGTCATCTAAAAGCAACATTTTATTCCTCATTATTGGAACCACATATAAAATTGAATTGCTGAAATGAAGGGAGGATGGTTACTGAAGTTTCTGGATTGATCTGGACTTAATGGGCAGCTTGAAGATTTGCAGCTGATGGTAAATTGATTATGCAGTAATGTCAAGGATCACCAAGTGGAAGCTTGAGAAGACAAAAGTAAAAGTGGTATTTCGGCTGCAATTTCATGCTACACATGTATGTTTGCTCTTCCTAATGTTAAGTTTGGCTGTTTTTCTGGGTGTCTTCTACTTAACGAGTATATTTATTTTTCTTTTGTTTATGGATTGATTTGGCCCCCGTCATGATTTCCTTGTAAATTTTGTTCAAGTTCATGTCAAATACCTGACACAAAAGAGTACACAGTACACACACACATGAATGTTAAAATGCATGGATGTTTTGGATATTTGTCTTGATATTCTTTTTGAGCCAAGAAACTTCTGTAGATTTTGGGTTTCAAATCAGAAATTCTCTTTAGATTTATCTACCAAAGAACAATTTCATATAACAAGACACTGAAATTAAGACATATCATACAACTCAAAAATATTGTAAGGATTTTAGGATTTCATATAAGGAATATCAGATATGAATTGAGCATTACAAATACTTAATGAATACAACTAGCGATATGATGATGAGCAATGATTGGATAGTGCCATTAATGTCCAAAATATCAATCTTCACGTGCATTGCTTTGGTTAACATCTTGTTAATTTTTGAGTGTAAATCATTAAATAAAAGGAAATATACTAATTGAGGTAACACAGTTTGAATGTTATAATCCTCGTTACTCTGAAATTCTCTTATTAAGAAAGTGTAAAACATTTGTAACCATGCAAGTCATTACGTATTGTGTGCAAAGATATATTCTTTTAAGTTTATATTTTGGGGTTTGCATTGTTCAGATTCCATCAAGTGGATGGGAGAAGTTATTTATATCTTCCATTCCTACTGAATTGGGCAAGACAACTGCTAAGACGACCAAAGCAAATGTGAGAAATGGAACATGCAAATGGGCAGATCCAATCTATGAAACTACGAGGCTTCTCCAAGACACGAAAACCAAACAATATGATGAGAAGCTCTACAAACTTGTTGTGTCCATGGTGTGGTTTCTCTCAACTTCTTTTCTTTCAGCTCTAATTCTTTACACGAATTCTTGGTAAATTATACTAAAATACATCCTTTTGTTTGGCGGGAAAGATTTCTTAGATTTTCATCAAAATGGATTATTTAAGAATCTATTTCTTCATAATTGCGATTTATTATGTATTTTTCCATCTCAGGGTTCATCACGGACTAGCACCCTTGGTGAGGCTACAATCAACCTTGCTGATTATGCTGATGCATTGAAGCCTTTTGCTGTTGCAGTACCTCTTCATGGATGTAACTATGGAACCATATTACATGTGAGGGATAAACTATTAAACTTACATATTATTATTATATATATATTTTTTAATCTAAACTCCCTCCTCATGACCGGTGTGTCTAGAACTTAGGAAAGATATTCATATCTAGTTCTCTAGCAGCTGTCTGGATAGCTGATACCTTAACATGTTTTATATCTAAAATATATATCAAAGAGTAAGTAGGAACCCTTGTTTTCTTCTGGACTTGTCTTGTGACTAGCTTTTTATGGGCTTGCGGATCTTGTGGGTCTCATATTCATCAGGTCCATGTGCAACTCTTAATATATCATGTTACAGATGAGGGGGAGTGTTAGACTATATATCTTGTCCTACATTGAATACCTTGAGAAAATGTCTCGTATACAATGACTAGGTCTAACTCTTCCCATTGCCAATTTGTTTTGGCTTAGAGAGTTGATATATTTATATGCTAGATTTGGGTCTGTTTATAATCTAACAATTAATATTTTTATTATTATTATTGTTGTTTTTGTTATCATAATTGTAATTATTATTGTTATTTTGTTGGGGTTTGAAAAGGTGACCTCTATCAAACGCATGACATTAAATTGAGTCTCAATCACCAGGCCAGGAATGCAATCTTTATTTACTTCAACCTTTATGTGTATTTTGTCATCAATTATTATTTATCTTATCTGGGCTTATGTACTTTAAGTTTTTACTTTGAAACTAGTCCATGTAATTTCTTAGTTGACTTTCATTAATTGGTGCCAGGTTACAGTCCAGCTGCTAACTTCAAAAACTGGGTTCAGGTATTGCACCATTACATTTAAACTGCATCCCTTATATATTTAGGGAGTTGAACTGAGAGTATCTGTTGGCAGAGAATTTGAGCAGCAGAGGGAACTCAGAGAGAGTGGGTTGCAGATGGGAACCGACTCAAACAGACGTGATGAATCTGCTAACAACAAAGTATCATCTTCAGAAGCTTCTGCCACTGATCAGATGGATAAGGTCTGATAACCTGTCGATACGTAGATGTCTAAAAGTGATGTGGTTGTTGTTATTTTGGTTTTATGCTAATATTCAGTATTTAGTACTTGGTGATTACATGAAGATCCTTCTATAAGCTTCTGCCACTAATCAGATGGATAAGGTTTGATAACCTGTCAATATGTAGATGTCTAAAAATGATGTGGTGGTGATTATTTTGGTTTTCTACTAGTAGTCAGTATTTAGTACTAGGTGATTACGTGAAGGTCCTTCAATTACTAGGTTTGTGAAACAATGTTGTTTGGATATGTTTCCACAAACAAAGTCAAGACCAGTATTACTTAAACCGTGGTGCATTACGGGATGTTGAGCAAAATCGGAAACGGAAAACATCACTTTTAGTAATATGGAATATGGTAAGGGTAGGTGTTTTTCGAATTACTTAACAAGTATAAAATAAATTTGTCCGAAATGTGGTATATTGGGATAACTTTATAAAAAGATATAATTTTGAGTTGTTTTTAAGCATTGTGTTACAACAAGTGCATTTTCGATGAGATTACGCCAAGGCACTCACTTGGTTGGCTACGCAAGGTTGTGTTCCCTAGAATCATCTTTTACATATTAGGGTTTCGAATAGAGTGTTCCAACTTCCAGATTTACTATGTGACTAGTTAAGGGAAATTTTATTTACATATTTATTAAAAATAAAAAATTGTGTACAAAATAAATTTAATTAAGCTTTTGTAAATAATTCTAAAAATATAGAAAACTTTTTGTATATCAATTGAAGTTTATTAGTATTAATTTTTAATTAGAGTATTTAAGTAGTATATTAGATTTCATTTGTAAATAAAGTATATTAGTGTTTAATTATCAATAAATTTTTTTAATGAATATAATACTCCCTCCATTCAATAAAGTTCGACTTTACATAAAAAATGTAATATATTTTCAAATTCTAAATTAATGTGATTCACTTTACTTTTGAAAACAATGTTATTGTATTACCTAAAATTAAAAGACTTCTTATCAAAGTTGATCAAAGAAGTATGAAGAAAATTGGAAAAAGAGAGAATGAAGGAGACTAGAAATGTCTGGTTTGAGCGGTTCAAAATGATTGTTTTGGCATGTAGAACTGCCGGTTTGATCCGGTTCGACCGGTGGTCAAATGGTCTAGAACAATCTTTGACCATCTTCGGGTTTTAGGGGTCAACTAGATCGTATTATAGGCCGTTCTCGGTTTAATTGGTTGAACCGGCTGGTCTGGTCTGATTTTTAAAACTTTTAATTACAAATTTAATTTGGTGATTTGTGTATTCAAAATATATATTGACTAGAATAACATATTTAAAAATATTGGATTTTATTATGAGTCCTAGAATGTTTATATTTTTATATTTTTTTATAGATATTTTTGATTGAGTAGGGGTAAGATTCGTTAATCTCACATAAAAAAATTCTTTAATTAATTTGAAAGTATTTAGCTGTTTTAAAAATTTGGACTCTAATGCGAGAACTTTTTATGTTTCAACGTTTATATATTATAAAGATTACTATACTTGTAAATATCCTTATATCTAAGGATGATTTTAGATGGTTGATCCTAACATCCTATTATATTTGATTTTAGCCATTTATTGTGGCCCAAGGGCTATATAAGAGGATGTTTCTCATTTGTAAATTATAAAGTAAAGTTGTAATCATGTTTGTATATGTGTAGTAGAAGTTTGTTTGGATTGACACATTTGATATTTTGGAACGAAAGTGTACCATGTTTTGGAATGATCATTCCAAAACAAGATTCACCTGATAATTAGGAACGAATGATGCTATATGTTTTATCACATTGGTATATTTTTTAAAGCAAAAACAAATATAATTAATAGACTCTAGACTCGATGATTATTATGCATTTTAAATAAATGAGTATAAATTTAAGTAGAAGTTGCTGGGGCTCTGGCTTGAAAATATATATTCATTTTACTTGAGAACACTGAAAAAGATCCCACACAAATCTCAATTGTTGATCTATTGATAACCTTACATATATGTGTTGACTTTATTCAATCAAACACATCGTGTTAACATATTTTTACAAATATTCTTACTTTAAAGGCACTAAATTTTAAATTTTAGACCATTTAAACTACTTAATGGAATCAATTAATGATATTTAGAAAATTACACAATATTTGAGTTTTCATATCGATTGATTACAAACTACTCTCTAACTATTTAATCAATATCTTATAATGGTAATATGTAAATAATAGGTTGAATGATGCTTGTTTTTGACTTGGTCCAAGTAAAACTATATAGAATATTTAAAGTGGCAAAAACATTTTGTTGGAAAAATATAGGTGAGAAAAGAGTGGAATTTCGACCAAGAAAAGTGAGAAAAAATGTTGCAAAAATTAATTCATTTTTTGGTCTTGAATAAATATTAATGTATATTATTTTTACCCTAATGGCCATATTAGACAGTTTCGGGCTTTAAAGGGTGTAGAGGTCCATTACGGATCATGGCGGTATTGTAACGGACTATATGCATGTCATCTTCATTTTTGACAAGATATAGGAAAACATTGGATGTAGAAGCTTGACTAGAGATTGTCCGACAACAAGAGTCCCATTTTTGATATTATTATTACTCCCTGTGTTACATTGTTATTTCACCTTTATTTTTCAGTTACACCGTTATTTCTCCCTGTTTCGCTTTTACTTCTCCACTACGCTGTTACTTCTCCACGCTACACTGTTATTTCTTCCCGTTATGGCGAAATTTTTCTTGTACACAGCCTTTACATTGATAATGCTTGAAATTTAGATTTGTGTCTTGTTATGGGAGTGGTGACTAAAGAAACCAAACTGAGTTGCTGACATTTCAGCAATGCGTCCGCTTCTTTGAACCATACTTTTTTACTTTCCCTATGCTTTGTACGAGGTGCGTGTGCTTGGGTCGCTCCCTTATTGGCAATTCTAACGGTACTTATCAAGAAGAAAATTAATATTGGCAGGCACAAATAATGTATATTGTGTGTCCACACCTCAATGTTTATGTTGATATATAAATTACAATTTTCTAAAGTTAAGGGGTGTCACATCCTACGAAACAGAACTTTTGAGGCTTAGGTTCCTTCTGGAGGAGAACAAAATGGGGAATGAACAAATATCCAACAATTGATGAGACCTCTAGTCTGTAAACTGCAAATATAGTATGCCTTAAAACCATTGTCATTGGAATATCTATTTATGTTCATAATATTGGTCATACATTGGTTGGACTGAAACATATGTTGTCATAGTTTTTGTTCTATGCTTCAGATTATTGCTGGCTGAAGTTTATCTTTCATCCTCCATATTTGCCAGTCAGTGCAATATTTTAATTCTCTCTTTTTATTTATTTATTTTCATTAAAATAGGTCAATTCCAGAGTAAGATTCAGACCAGAATCTAAAGAGCTTCCTTCACGTGAACAAGGGTTAAATGAAGAATATGCAGACTCAGCTGTTGGATATGATGGCTCATCCAATACTTCAGAAAGTTTATATGCTGAAAAGCATGATACCTCGAGCACACATGAAATTGATAGCCTTAAGAGTACTGTATCTGGTGACCTAAATGCACTTTCCCATTGTCAAAGCCCTCAGACGGAGAAAGGGGATTCATCTGATCATCAGTTTCTGCCACAAGGTAGGAGTGAATGGGTCCAAGGATGGGGTTCGGACTATTCCGTGGACAATGACTTGACAATTGCTTATGAGGAGAACAATAGACTTAGAGGAAGCTTGGAAGTGGCCGAATCTTCTGTTTGTGAGCTTAAGATGGAGGTAAGCTCTTTGCAAAGTTATGCTGATGAATTGGGTGGTGAAACTCAAAAGTTCACAAGCCAACTTGAGTCTGAGATTGCTTCAGGTGAAGAACTGGCAAAAGAGATTTTAGTGCTGAAATCAGAGTGCTCAAAATTCAAAGAAGATCTTGAACGGCTTAAAAATCACAAGTTAATCTCTCCGTTTACCAGTAAGGAATCAAGTCACTCCAAGCAGGATCACTTATTACAAGAAAAACAGCTCACATGGTTAAAGGGGCTTTCAGTTGTGGAGGACAAGGTAAGAGAGCTCCAAAGAAAGGCATGCCTCGGTTTTGATGAAAGGGACTTCAGCTTCCTTCACTCAGATTTGGAGGTGTTGCTTAGTATTTTGCAGGATTTCAAACATGGAAGAGGAGCTGAATCCCTGCTAAATTTGGTACCATCAGAACAAGCTGATGTCAATGATTTTAGAGATATTAACTTACTTAAAAGTGAACAGTTTGTATTAGGAACTGGGTTTGGCGTTGAATTTTATCAGCCGGAAAGTATGCTTCACTATGTAAGCTTACCCAGCCTAGTATCTCAAGAATCTGAACCTAGAGATGCTACTGATGCAATGGAATGCAAAACTTTTGAACTTCTAAGGGAGTTGGATGAGGCCATAGTTGAAAGGGAAACTCTTGCAAGAAAATTGGACCAGATGGAGTGTTACTATGAATCTCTTGTTCAGGAGCTCGAGGAAAATCAAAAACAAATGCTGGGAGAGTTGCAGAATCTCAGAAATGAGCACTCGATTTGCCTGTACACTATTTCTACCAAGAAAGCTGAAATGGAATCAATCTGCTTAGACATGAATGAACAGATTACAAGATTTTCTGAAGAGAGACGTGATATGGATTCCATTAACAAGGAGCTTGGAAGAAGGGTTGTAACTTCAGAAGCGGCACTTAAAAGAGCCCGCTTAAACTACTCTATTGCAGTGGATCAGTTGCAAAAGGACCTTGAACTGCTTTCCTTCCAAGTTTTGTCTATGTTTGAAACTAATCAGAACCTCATGAAGCAAGCTTTTTCTGAAAATTTGCAACCATGCTGCCCAGGTTACCTAGATGCAGTGCAGAAATTTGAGAAGTTTGATGTTGCTAAACTCTCACGGTCTTTAAATCAAAGCCCCGGGATAGAGAAACAATTCTTTGGTGGAGATATCCTTGTAGTGGACATGAAAAAGTCACTGCGTTTGCAAGAAGACCTTTACCAGAAGGTTGAAGAAGAACTATGTGAAATGCATTCAACAAATATATACTTGGATGTCTTCTCAAAGATTCTTCAGGAAACATTGGTTGCAGCAAATTCTGACATTAGGATAATGAAGGAGAACATTGACAAAATTACTCAGCATTTAGAGCTTACAACCAAGTCCAGAGAAGTTTTGATGGCAAGGCTGCAAACTGCAATGAATGATATTCATACCCTGAACGAGTATAAGGCAATTAGCATTTCCAAGAGCAATGACATGCTTCTACAGAATCAAATTTCGGAAGCAAAGTTAGAAAGTGTTTCCATAGAAAACTGTCTCCTCAAGGAGAAGATTATGGAATGTGAAGTACTGATGAAGGAATACAAAAGTTTTCAAAGCAAATACGTTGCTTGTTTTAATGAGAAATCAGAGCTTGAAAATTTATTAAAACTGGACGCATTTGAAAATGGTAATCTTCAAAGTGAACTATCCTCTTTGAAGGAAAAGTTGAAAATTCTCGATGGTGAATTTAATGAGTCTGTTGTTACAAAGGAAAATATGCAAAAGATTATTAACTTTCTGCAAGATAAGTTGGGAAGTTTGTTGTCATCTTATGACAAGCAGTTAAGTGGACAGACTCTGTTGAGTACTTCTCATTTCCAGGAATCAGAGTTCAAGGATTTCAAGGGCATCATCATACAATTGGAAGAGAACCAGCATAATGCATGTAAAAAGATTCTACAACTCATGGAAGAGAAGAAAGATTTGCAGAAGGAAAGAGATATTGCTAGCGTGTCTTCAAGCACTTTCAGATCAGAAATTCTAGGCATGAAACAGAAGTTCAAGCATGACATACAGGAAATGGAGGCTAAACTAGATGTTTCTAACACACTTGTGGGAAAGCTTCAGATAAAACTTGAATCCGTAGCTAATAAATTCCACACTAGCGCAGAGGTCGAAGATAGATATGCACAGCAGAATGAGGAGCTTTTTACTGATCTTGCTCTTGTTGAACTTCAGCTGCAAGAATTTGCTTCTAAAAACAAAGACCTTGGTCAAGAAATCTTGGGCTTGGGAACTATTGCCGAGGAACTTGGAAGGAGTAAGATGACCATTGCTGAATTAACAAAGGAGAAGAAAGATCTTGCAATGTTGTTAGAGGCTAAAACTGAGGAATCCGTTAAGTTTGCATCTGATCTTGATAGTTTGAAAGACAGTTTGAGATGTCTGCAAGATGAATTGCGCGTCGAGAAAGGCTTCAGAGACAAAGTAGAAGGTACCATCAAAGAACTTGGAAGTTGTAAGATGAAAATTTCTGAGTTAATACAGGACAAGCAAGATATTACCATGTTGTACGAGGCTAAAACTGAGGAAACTCTCAAGCTTGCATCTGATCTTGATAGTTTGAAAGAACGTTTGAGATGTCTGCAAGATGATTTTCACATTGAAAATGACTTCAGAAACAAACTAGAATGTACAGTCGCAGAACTTGAAAGTAGTAAGATGACAATTGCTGAGTTAATGCAAGAGAGGCAAGATCTTGCCATGTTGTTGGAAGCTAAAACCGAGGAATGTCTCAAGCTTGCATCTGATCTCGACAGTTCTAAAGAAAGTTTGAAATGTCTGCAGGACGCTTTGCTTGTTGAAAAAGGCTTCAGAGACAAGCTAGAAGATAGAATCACAGATCTTGAAAGGAGTAAGATTATAATTGCCGAGTTAATACAGGAGAAGCAAGAAATTACAATGTTGCTAGAGCGAAAAGCTGAGGAATCTGTCAAGCTTGCATCTGATCTTGATAGTCTGAGAGAAAGTTTGAGATGTCTGCAAGACGAGCTGCATGTTGAAAAAGGCTTCCGGGACAAACTAGATGGTACAGTTACAGAACTTGAAAGGAGCAAGATATCCATTGCTGAGTTAATACAGAACAAGCAAGGTCTTACGATGTTGTTAGAGGCTAAAGCTGAGGAATCTGTCAAGCTTGCATCTCTTGATACTTTGAAAGAAAGTTTGAGATGTCTGCAAAATGAGTTACATGTTGAAAAAGGCTTCAGAGACAACCTAGAAGCTACAGTTGCAGAAATTACTTCCCAACTCAAGGAGGAGCAGGACAAGTTGCTCCACCTAGACCAGCAGAATGCTGAACTAGTGCATTTCAGGCAATTGGCATTGGACCTTGATATTGTAAAATCTAGAGTTTTGCATCTTTCGCTGCACCATGAGTGTCAAGAAAAGCTAAGTAAAGAGTCTTCTTGTCTTACAGATCCGAAAAGTCAGTTATCAGAAATGCATGAGCATTTATTAGCTGCAGAGGTTGAATTCACTTTTGTCAAAACACAGTACAATACTTTGATTGAGGAGCTCCTGGTGCAGCTTAAGTCCTCAGATGTGCATCATATAGAGCTTCAAAAGAAGCATCTTGGTTTAGAGACAGTGTTAAATCACTGTCTTGCAAGTGAAGCACATCAGAGAGATGAAAATGCAGAATTGGTGACAACTGTTCAATCCCTAAGATATGAGTTGGAAGCCTCCGTTACTCAAAACAGGGTCCTCTCGAAGACGCACAATGTTACAATGGCTCAACTTGAGGAATACAAAAGGAGGTTGGTGACATTGGAGGATAGACTTTGTCAGGATAATAATCTACGTGAACAACTTGAACACATGCTCAAAAATGCCGAGGACCTGATTTTCTCCAATGCAGAGCTGGAAATCATAGTGATTGTGCTCAAAGCCAAATTAGATGAACAGCATGGTCGCATAACCTTGATGGAAGAATCTAATGATAAATTCATGAAGCTGAGGAATCAGTTTAATGAACTTACGCGCAAGCTATCTGAACAGGTTCTGAGAACAGAAGAATTCAAAAACTTGTCTGTCCATTTCAAGGAGCTCAAAGACAAGGCTGAAGCTGAATGTCTCTTGGCTCGTGAAAAAAGAGAACCTGAAGCACCATCAGTTGCTATGCAAGATTCTCTGCGAATTGCCTTTATCAAAGAACAGTATGAAACAAGGCTGCAAGAGTTAAGGCAACAGCTCTCAATTTCCAAAAAGCATGGAGAGGAGATGCTATGGAAATTACAAGACGTTGTCGATGAAATTGAAAATAAAAAGAAATCTGAAGCTTCTCACTTGAGGAGAAATGAAGAGCTGTCAATTAAGGTCTTGGAATTGGAGGCTGATTTACAGTCGGTATTCTCTGACAAGCGTGAAAAAGTCAATGCTTATGATAGGATAAAGACTGAATTAGACTGCACACTATTAAGCCTTGAATGCTGCAAGGAAGAAAAAGAAATGCTTGAAGCCTCCTTGCGTAAATGCCAGGAGGAGAAGTCTAAGATTACAGTTGAACTTACCTTAAGAAGAGGACAGCTGAAGGATTCTATAAAACCCATGGATATACAAAAGGAAGTAGCTGGTGAGAAAGTCAGGCAGACATCTGATGACTTGAATAATGGAAAGGCCAACCATATAAATCAAATGTCAGCGATTCCAAACCTTGAAACATCAACCATGGATGTTTTAGGAAGCGTTTCAACTGCAAACTTTTCCCCCGAGTACTTGGACCACAATTATCTGGTGGACAGTAATGAAAACCTAGATACATGCTCAATTCCAATTGCCGAAGCTGAAAATTCAACCTTTCCCATTAATGTGCAATCCGTTCAGGTAATCACTTCTTTAAATTGTCCTTATTCCTAAACGTTGCAAGTGGTTTTTGATGACATTATAATTTGACCATGCTGGGAAACTCGTTTTAGTATAGAGCATAACGATTAGCAAATAACAACTTTATATTTTCGACGCCGGGAATTTTGCTTTTCCTAGGTGTTTCTACCCTTTGTCTTTTATGTTGTTTTTATTTAAAGGGTGAGTTTTAGGAAAGGACCGACGTACATGTCGACGATTTTGAAAAGATTTATTTTAATGATTGGACCGAATTAGACAGAGCCGCTAGTTGTTATGAGTTCAAAAGGATGTACCAACTCATTTGGATTTTAGAAAGGTTTTCGCAATATGGTCTAATACATGACTCTGTTTAATTGGTCTGGAACCTGAGATTTCATAGAGTTCAGGGGCTTGCTTAAGCGAGGGAAAGGTGTTAGGCACTCCCGACTTCCGTGAAACACGGTTACCGCTACTTTTTCATTCCGTATGCATTTAATGTGTGTGTTGAAAGCTTTTGTTTGAAATGATATTTAGTGCTTTATTTTGAAAGTAGTGTTGTGCCTCTTTGGACCTATGTACAAAGGGTTTGATTTACAGAAAAGTTCATTTTTAGACAAAACATATAGAAGTGATGTTTTGAAAAGATGTTTTCAAACCCTTTCGCCAGATAGGAATCGAGACCCTTTGATACTTTCAATTTTAACTTGGACTAATCCTTCTTTTAATCCTAGAAGCGGCTTTGTTTGATTTTTATTAGGATGCGAAGCATCTTTGGGGGTGGTTTAGAATTCGGGGTTCTAATTGCTTGATTTTTCCTTAAGTCTATCCATTCCAGCGTGGTCTATATTTTATAAAATCTTCGTTAATTTGATTTGAAAATCATGTTGAGTGACGAAATTGAAACTATGAACCACAAGGGTCGGGCTCCTTGTGGGCATGAAAGTCATCTAAGTAAGCCCGAGCACCTACAACCACGATTTCACTATTTCGGGGTCTTAAATCCGGATACCGCTTTAAGGCCTAAGATTTCATGTACAATGGATTGCAAGCTGACTGTACAACTTAAACAAGTCTATTATGGGAATTGGATCTAGAATTGGATCTTCAACCCTATAGTTTCTAAGCTCACATAATATCATTTAAAGCTATGTATATTTAAACATAATACATACATATATCATATAACTTCGCTTAACAAAGGATTTATTGATCAAATCCTTGTATGCGAGCAACTAAGCTTTCCATTTTCTCTAGATATAGATTTAGGGTCACGTGGTTACCAAATATTTACAAAAAACTTGAAATTAAACTAGATCTATCTAGATCCTAGTCATTCTAGCTCAAAGGTTTCAGTTTTGCAACTTTTGAACCGGTTAAAAGCGAGATCTAGGATAGATCTAGTCAATACACTTTAAATATTGACTATTTACACAAAATGAACAGTTAAAAGTTAGATCTATGCACCACTAAGCAGTGTATATATATATAGCACTTATATATATACTAAAGCAGTAAATGAGTATAGATCTGAGAAGGTCTTACAATATGGAGCGAGATTCGCAACGAACAACTAAAAGCTTTCAAGAACTTGATTTCAACCGATAGAAACTTGATATAACAAAGTTTATATGTATATAACTGTTTAGAACATAGATTTACATTGTTTAGAAGCAAGATCTAGCCTCTCTCTCTAACTCGCAATATTTAGAAGCAAGATCTAGCCTCTCTCTCTAACTTGCGGTTTCTCTCTAGAAATTTTCTGTCACTGAAATCTTGTTTTCAAAATGCGTTGGGGGGTTTGTATTTAAGGACCCCGGCCAGCCGCGGATCTACCTGCGGTCGGGCCAAGTGAGCCCCGTCGCCTCGAAGTCTGTTTCTTTGATCACTGTGTTGTCTACTAAAACGTCCGTATCTTGCAATCCGGAATCGCATGGAGATGTGCCATACCATTATGGAAAGCTCTTTCCGAGAGCTACACAATGACACCGGGCTTGCCCTTTTCCGAGTCTGGGAAGATGTGTCCATGACTAGAATAGCATCTTCACGTCTTCGAAGGTAGTTCGTTGATCTATTTTGCGCAGTTAGCACTCGGGATTGCTGCGGTGGCTCTTTTGACCTTATCCGCTGGACGACTATTATTTATGTTGTGTTGTCAACATTCCATTTTTGTCTTCCCGGGATTGATGTGACTTTTTGGCTGTCCCACAGGTTTGACTATTATCAATTCTGTCTTTCCTTAGGGTTGTTTCCGAGGATTGATTTGAAGTTCCACGGGATTATCTCCGGTGTTTGATTGTGGTTGTAGTCCTCCGGGGTTGTGTCCGGGGTGTAAAAAGACGCTTTTGCCCTCCTGCATGGCTAGTAACTTGAATCAAAATTTCGAGTGTCTACACATTATCTTCAATACTCAGAAAATGCTAAATAAATAATCACTCTCTTGGACAACCAACAAACTAAAGAATTAATGGACGTTGGACATAAATGTTTGCTAAGTTCCCTCCGACATATATTCCTCAACATAGGTTGTGGACCACCAAACATATTCACTTTTAACAGAGGCACATCACAAGTAAAGACTACCACCGAGCATGGTCAGAACCACTGCATTCCCAATGTAAATTTCTTCCGTTAGTTCTATTCTCATAAGACCAGCTTAAAACTAAAAATTGGTCTGCCATGATTTTATTTGGATCTGCAAATTAGTCTTAACATGTCATGATGTCAAAATTATGAAATTCCGTTCTAGAGAATTATGTTTTCCTGAAATTCATGTTTTCATCAACACTTCTAAGATTAAATTTCTGGTGGAGTTCTGATTGGTACTTTTGAATATGAAACAATGTATGCCTATAACTTGGACTGCTAGTTCATACTCACATGTCCCTCTATAGTCATACAACTAACTTTGAGCCCTTAAAACTGTCAATCAATCGAATGAGTATTCAAGACTAATGTCATACCACGGTAGCACTAATGAGTCTATCAAAATCCTCCTAAGTTGTATATATGTGACAATCCTATTCACAATGTTCAGCACTTCAGCTTACTAAGATTTCCGTGTGCTTAAAATGCTATATAAAAAATGTGAAGTTTTTTTTTTCTTTTAAATACTATAAAAATTCCATCGTAATATGAAACAAATTTCCCAAAACTATTTAGTCCTATAATCGCTTTAGTTATACCCCACCTCGGGCAAAATAAATATCCGGTTTTGGCCCTGCTGTAGAGTCCTTGTGATTAGGTAGTTATCCTTTTATTTCATTCACAACTGCAATTGTTGTGAACTATTGCAAATTTTTTGCCTTCATACTTTTCCAACTGTCATCAACTTAGTTTCTTTAAGTTGCAATTCTACATACCTTCAACTTCTTGATAGGGAGTTGCAGGTCTATGATAGGCTTGTACTCATCTATTTCAGCATGTGGGCAAACTATGTATCAAATTAATTGTAGAGTGCCATAGAGTGTAATTGATTCATAAATTGCGTGACGAATTCAGCATAAAGACATAAAGTTAAAGCAGCCAACGTATCTGGATCAGTTTCCTACAATGGCTGCCTCCCCACTCCCCAAGAATAGAAAAATCACTGTCAACAAAAAGTTTCAACTCACTAGGAAAAGGAATAAAACAGTTTTTTCATTTTTCTCAAGTCACAACAGTCTGCTGTTGATTATGTTTTTCCCTTTGTGGCTTTGTTTCAGTTCACCTATATTTAATCTAAGTAGAAAAAAAAAGTTACATGACAATTATATATAATCTAAGAATATTGGTTATGGTCCTTTTAGTAAGGATTGTCTTCGGTATTATTTTGGGGATCGCTATTAGTGGCTCTCTGTTTGTGTAACCCATTTAAGGTGAAAACAAAACTAACCCAATTTGTGCAAGTTGAGCATCTTCCTTGTTTCTATTAGTGTAGATAATAGTGTTAGTATCTTAGTAGATTAAAAAGTTGTGAAACATGAATAAAAACTTTTATCTGAATCCACATGAGGAAATATGAACTTATGAGCGAAGTTAATGTGTATTGATTTCATGCGTCTCTTGCAAGATTTTCTGCAAATTTAGTACTCTTTTTATTTTGTATCCCTTCTCCGCCTTAATGTTGAGTCTGGGTAAATTTTATTTCAACTTCATTGTCATTTAATTGTTGATAGAACTCTCATAAAATATCCTATTTTATAGCATCTAGAAAGTAAAAAATAGAGGCTGTGTCAGAAAATATAAAACTGTTTCATCAGAAATCTTAAGCAGGTGGTGTGATTGCTCAGTTTACTTATTTTAAGGATAGGTTGAAAATTGTGTTTCTCTTTTGTGCATGCGTGTGTGTGATAGGTCTCCAATTTTTAGTATATGTTTTGATGATAACAATAATTAGGAAAAATGTTAATTAAATTAGAATCCTCTCCATAGGATTTATTTGTGCATTTCAAATCTTATTTACTTTGACCAAAAATGTTTTCTAAATTCTAAATTGAAATAAAATTTTCCTAACCTGATAAATTAACATCTAAGTGTTAAAAATACTTTTTTACATAATAACATTTCTCCAAGAAGGAGGATTCCTATTTTCTTTTAAAATCTATATTCAAGCTTTCAAAATTATTTTTACAAAAAGGGGCAAAAAGAATTTTTACCTAAAAACGTTTGTGAGCATACATGATTACTAATTTTTATGTGCATGTGTGTGTCTGTGTATGCATACAAAAAGGAAGTGAAGGCTTGCATTTAATGTCAAATAGAATGAGACGTTCAACGATTGTTTTATTCATTCATGTGCTGGGAAGTTTTGATGTTTGAAAGATTAAATGAACATGTGCTCATTTAATGCAACAAAGTGGTCAAAATTCTCAACGGTCCAAAGCTTAAACAATTCGGTTGGTCTGCTGATTGGGAAATCCGTGCTGATTGGGCAATCCATGTATTAATCTGCTAAAATTTCATTCTAGCCTTTCATTTCAAACAAATGAATTTCAGCCTTTGATTTTCCAAAAAGACCATTATGCCCCAAGCTTGAAAATCCTATAAATAGGAAGCTTTCTCTTCATTCCAAACTTATCAATTTACTATCAAAGAAAAAGTTTACTCCTTCCTACTTTCTCTTTAAAGCTTTAATTTTTCTGCTACTTCAAATTCTGATTATTTGAAGAAGAGAAAATTGGTCACAAGTATTTGAGATAAGTTGTTTAAATTACTTGATTAAATTATCTATTACTTGTTTATTGTTGTAGATATAAAAATATAAATTGTTATACACATTATATATCTATATTTTATCTATTTATTATTTATATAAATATCATAAAGTAAACTTATAATTGATCGTCAAAACGACCCCGAGATATTTCTCTTTGAGAAACTGTCTGAACTGTCTTTGAATTTCAAAGTGGTCTATCGAAAATATTTATATAAGTATTTCATATATTTATTATTTATATAAATATCGTAAAGTAGACTTACATTTGATCGTCAAAACGACCCTGAGCTATTTCTCTTTGAGAAACTATCTGAACTGTCTTTGAATTTCAAAAAGTGGTCTATCGAAAATATTTATATAAGTACTTCATATATTTATTATATATATAAATATCATAGATTAACACTTGATCATCAAAACAACCCCAAGATACTTCTATTAGAGAACTATCCGAACTGTCTTTGAATTTCAAAGTGGTTTATCGAAAATATTTATATAAATATTCAAAGTGTGAAAATTATAAATTTGGTCAGAACTTAGATACCGAAACAATTTGAATCTATTCACCCTTGAGCCGTTGAGCAAATGATAGCGTGCATTGTTCAATTGGTCTTTAAAATCCTAAGTGACCTTATTTATTTTTTTATTATTCACATAATTGATAAAATATATTATTATATATTCTTTAAGTTAACCAAATATATTTCTTATATCAAGTATTGCTTAATTGATTTATTCATTATACTTGATATCTATTTGAACATAAACTCATTCAGAATATTTGAACTTAAAGTTATATCTGTTTAATCCATAGAAACACATTCTTTATTATAAAGAATAAATAATTCTTTATAAAATTGCATTAAACTATATATCGCTTATTCGGAAGCATTTTCAAAATACATTTAAACTAGTTTATCTGTTTAATCAAGAAGCATATTTACACAAGTATTAAAGTTTTAAACTTTTATAACTGAACTTTAATTTATACCTGCTTACACAGAAGCACATTTCACATATATAAAATTCATTGAACTTTTATATAATCAATTGATCTCTAATTGCTATCTGCTTATTTTAGAAGTATATCTCCGTTAAATCTTTTGTAAAAGGAAAAAGGGGTAGTTAGTTTATTTTATGTACCTGTGAGAAAGACGAGTAAATCTTCGACCAAGACCAGAGTCTTAGAGAGGTTAGTTGGGAGTTGGCTCTCTAGTATACTTGTGAGGTAAGGAAGAGATTGTTGTTTCAAGACCAGATCATAGAATAAAATTGAACTCAAAAAAAAGGTATAACTAAGCTTGAAGAGAGAGCTGGGAGCTTGCTGTCCAAGATAGTTAGTTGAGAATAATTGTAAGATTGTCTATAAAACTTTGTAAAGTCTTCTCCACCTGTTGAAGAAATATTTATTACTGATAGTAAGAAGATCTCAAGTCCTGGAGAGGAATTTGAAACTGGACGTAGCAACATACTCGGGATGTATGTTGTGAACCAGACAAATCTCTGTGCACTGTGCGATTAAATTTTTACCGTCTTGCATATTAATTTCTAACACTGCAAATTAATTATCTAAAAATTTAAAAGAGGCCTAAGATAAATTTTTTAATCTGTACTAATAATAATTTATTCAACCCCCCTTCTAAATTATTATTGGACTTGTGCTTTTTCTTTTTGACAGAAAATAATAAGTACCAATATCATTATCACTCTAGTAGTAGTCATTTTCTTGATTAGTCCAAATAATGTTAATTGTCAAGTTCTACTAATGGAGCCATTATATTAGTGTATTTTTGTCCTTCACTTCTGTACATCTGTCTATTTGCACTTTGAATATTTTGGTTTTGAGAAGTTTCACGTTGCAGGTTCTTGAATCTAAAGGTGTACATGGAACTTCAGAGCATGCTCTTCTAAATCAAGCTAATATGGCACTCAGTAATTCAAAGAATATAGCTTTCGATATTTTTCAAGCCCAAAGTTTAAAGTCAAGTATTGAGCATCTTCATGAAGAGGTATTTATTTTGTCCCATGAAGACAATTATTAAGTTTCTAAAGATCATTTATGCTGGCATATATTGTTCAAATGCATGTGTTAAATGAATTACAAACTTCTGCTTCTTACACTGCATGATGTCTAATGGCAACCCAATATATCTAACTTGTTTTTTTCTTGCAGTTGGAAAGGATGAAAAATGAGAACTCCCCTTTTCCACGGGCTAAATATGAACCATATGTTCAAGATTTACAAAGAGAAGTCATGCATTTACGCGAGGTGAATTGTGCTAAATTCTTCAGCGGTATATGTCTAAGAAGAGCCTACTTCTAAACTCTTTTCTGTTTCTTATAATTTCCTTTTTTTTTGTAAGGCAAATCAAGAGCTGGGAAGCATATTTCCTTTGTTTAATGATTTTACGGGAAGTGGTAATGCTTTAGAAAGGGTACTTGCTCTAGAAATTGAGCTTGCTGAAGCATTAAGAGCAAAAAAGAAATCAAGCTTCCATATCCAGAGGTAGGTCTCATTTGCAACATCAATCAACCCTCCAACTGCAATCTTTATTTCTTTCACATTTTTGTATGGATGCTATACACGCTTGCTTGTCAAAAACTTAATTTTAGTGTATAAACAGCCTAAACTGCAGAACTCTCATGAGACTTGCATATATTACCAAGTTTTTAAAGCTTACGGCTTAACGCTGTTACATCAAATCACCTTTTTAGCATCCTAGTAGTACCTTGAAGGGTGTGGCTCCTTTTTCCAGACAGGTGGCACATTTTGGTTTCATAAACCATTCATTAAATTATATGTGCAACAAAATTACAATCCTTTGAATGAACAAAGGATTTGATTTGACCTCTATCACGATCTTGGCCAACTGCTTGGATGTCGAGGGGTACTGCTTCCTCCTTTGAACGAGTTGCAGTTAGTTATTTTTTATTTATTTTTTATATATAAATAAAAACAGGAAAATAATAAATTTAACTTCGTTAAAAAAATGTGCAAAATTTATGCTCTGTTCAGTAGATGAGGATGGGAAGGGGGACGAGAGAACTTTACAAGGGAAGGGTAACCCTTAGTGGAAGGGAGATCCGTTTACTTAATGTTGTTTGGTTCAAGTGGAAGGAAGGGAACATAGAGAGGAAGAGTTTCAGTGTTTGGTTAAGTGGAAAGGGGGATAAGTAATGTAGGAATATTACGTATATTATGACTGAGTTTATATAGACAATGAAGGAACTATCTAGAAGAGAATGTATGGAAGAAAATCACTGAACATATATCTAGGCCTCCCTTAAATTAAGGTATGATGATTGCTCTCCTTATATTCAGCTGTGCTGATTACTTTCCTCAAATTAAGCTATTTTAATTATAGAAATGATTCACAATAAGTAATTTTACTATAATTATGTACAGAGTACCCTTTATAAATATGTTGAGGGTAATTTTATATCTTTCAATCATAACCCACGAAGCTCTGCTCTTCCCTTCCACTTTTTCTCCCACTTTTGAGAAGGGTAAATTTTGTTGGCCGGAGATGGTGGAGGCCAGTCTATTTTTACTTCCCCTTCGTTTTCACTCTATAGTCGCTGCCAAACAAAAGGAATATTTGGATTAACTTTACTTTCACCCCTCAACACTTACATTTCTACTTCCTGCCAAACGAGATATAAAGTTCATACGTCTCATTAATGCATTTTATTTTGAGTAAAATGCAAAAGAGAATCTTGTACTATATGGGTATTGGGATAATGTGACATTTTTTTTGGTTAATGCAAAACGAGCCCTTTACTATCTCGAAATTTAGATTATGAACGCCTTTGAGCTAAAAAAACAAATAAGCTTCATTTCTTTAGCTCAAAGGTGTTAATTGACATGTCAACATGCTAGCAAGTCAATGCCATAGGGTTTACGATCCAAATTTTTAGATAGTAAATGATTCGTTTTGCATTGACAAAAAAAAAGGCCACAATGTCCAAATACCCTTTATAGTATAGGGGTCACTTTTACATTTTAATCATCTTCTTTCCATCAGTTATGTTTCCATTCTTCACACTTCTCTGTCCCTTCAATTTCAATCCCATCCTTTTCATGCAATTGCATTTACTTGTTTCTCCTCAATGGTTGAATAGTCACAATTAGAGGGCTTAATGGTTCTTGGGGTATTGTGTTAGTTGTATTGAATCTCTACAAGAAACTTAAAAAAATGCTCTCTTCACTCCAAAATTAGCTATATATTTTTAAAACGACGATTTTTCAGGAGATTTTTATTTTTTCAATAATATCCCGAACTTTAGTAGTGGTGGCATGACAATATTCAATGTAACTATAATATGAGTAATAGTATGTTAGGAACTTCACGTCACCTAAAAGTCTTCATGTCTCTTAATAGTCTAAAATTAGAAATGCATCTCTAATTATGAAACGTACATGGAAAATGTATCTCTTATATAGGTACGGAGAGAATAATTAAATGCATGGTTTTCAGATCCGGACCGAACCGAACCGACGGTCGAACTGGTAAAAACCGGAACCAGTCGGCCTTCTGGTCCGGTTTGGACCAATGAACCACTTTTGTCCAAAAACCGTTCAAACCCGGCCGACGATTGAACCACCCCAGTGAACCGGTGACTGGTTCACGGGTTGAACCGGTTCAACCCTTCACCCTTCAGAGTGCATTTTCTTCGTTGCCCTAAATTTTTCTCATCGCTCATCGCTCACCAATCACCACCAACCTAGACACTTCTTCGCAAACTTCAACCAAATACAGGACAAAATATAACCAAAATATAATATCAAAATACAGTACAGGTTCTTCAGTCCTAAACTCCTCATTTACAGTACAAGTTGTATTTTGATTCCGCCAAATATAATATCAAAATAGGTTTACTTGCCTTGTTTTTTCCTTACTGGAAACTCTTTTTATGCATCTTCTTCGCCCTTAACCTTGATTGCTTACAACCGGTTGATCTTCATTGAGGATAGATTGAAAGTTTTATTATTCAGAAATTTATTCGACAAAAATTGGGTTTGATTTAGGGAAGGATAAATAAATTATTTTTAATTTTAATTTTATGAACTTGATTTGGGGAAGATAACTTGAAACTAGGCGATGGAAGGAAATGGCGATAATGGGAAATTCGAGGAGAGAGAGCATCTTACGGAAAAAAGGAAAAAGCTTTGAGCCTTTTTGTGTATTATAACCTCTAAAAAGGCTAAATATTTATCTATTAAAAAACAAAGCAAAAAACAAAATCTTCATTGTTCAAATAGGTTTAGTTTTGTTAGATAAATTAATTAATTTTATATATTTATATATAATATATAATAATAATTAATCTATTTAATTATTTATTATTTATTACATATTAATGACGTCACTAATTCAACAACGGTTCGACCACTGGTTGGACCAGTGATCCATCCACTCGGTACCTTTTTCGGTTCGATGAACGATCTGAGTCCGAAAAATTAAATGTACAGTAAGTTTGGATCTACTAAATTTGGACCCACTCATCTCACTATTGTAAGTGCATAACTATGGTGCTCATCTGCTCATGGTCAATCTCAAGCACCTGAAAAATGAATCAAATGACTGCGAATTTTTTTGATTACTCAACCCTCGCAGTTCCTTTACTGCTTTCATTTCAAGAAATTAACATGTTTTTTTTTGGGTATGGTGTTAGTTCATTCCTCAAACAACACAGTGATGAGGAATCCGTGTTTAGAAGCTTCAAAGACATCAATGAACTGATCGAAGACATGCTGGAACTCAAGGGAAAGTATGCAGGTGTTGAGACTGAACTAAAAGAGATGCATGACCGTTACTCTGACCTAAGCCTTCAGTTTGCCGAGGTTGAAGGAGAAAGACAGAAACTTGTGATGACGCTCAAGAACATTCGGACATCTAAGAAACTTGTTCACTTAAATCGTTCCTCCTTGGACACGCTTTGTGATAATCCCTTGTAAGCCAGCTTTATGGCCCCCAATTTGTAGAATTAATTTACCCGACAGGCTGCAATTCTTAATGCTCTGCTCCCTGCATATATTTATCTCTGTAAATCATCACTTTTCATGCGCTGCTGAGCTCCTGCAATGGTATGAATCAGACTTCAAGCATGAAGTTGGAAGCCCAGTCACAGTTTTCTTATGTTAATCTCTGTAGTTACATTCAGGCTTGTCCTACGATTTTAGATTTTCATTATTTCCTTTTCATTTTGCCTTGCTGTTGTAACTTACTAGACACATGTATAGAAATTCTTTTATATTTAATAGGAGTATATTATTAAAAGGGTCTATGTATTGCAAATACATTTCATTGAATATGATTATCGGTTTACACATCATATTTTATAAAAGAGATACCACCAATAGTTATTTATGTGATTGACAACAAAAATGTTGATATATAAAGTCCTAAGATATATTATTTTTCTTAATAAAATTGCCCTTCTAACAAATTTTTGCCAAATTTACATTCTACCTGTCCCCCGATGATGATAATTTTCACTCAAATTAAGGTAGTTAGAAAAGTAGTGGAGTATAAATTCTCTTCCCAATTTATCATTGGGTTTTGGGTAGTTAGAAAAGTAGGTGTGACGCTCCCATTGAGTACCTTTAAACTTTGGATATGGTGCTACGTGGATCATGGTACTAGACGTTCACATTCATACATCTATATTACCCTATGAAAATAATTACCAACTATTACAGACATTATTACATTCCAAGTTCTATGACCTTTAAATATTCAAAACATGATACTTAACATAATAGTTATTACAATACTCCTATCTATTATAAATAGTTCGTAATATCTTCTATTCGTGCATCTTGCCCTTCCCCTTGTTTTTACTAGAACCTTCTACATGTTTGGATTTTGCTGAAAATATTTAATTTAAAGCAAGAATGAGCATTTGCATGCCCAACAAGTATAACAGTTGTATATAAAAAACAAAATCAAAAATCTTGCTTTCATACTTCTAAACCTTGAACAACTGAACAAAAGTTGTGAAGAGATCTCGAATAACAAGAATAATACTTTCTTTCATTTCCAAATATCTTTTTGAAACAACATATTGACTTATGCTAAGCGGTTATAAGACCTTGAACTTTTTCATACATTTGAAAAGGTTTAAATAACTATTTCGATGTAAACCGTTATAACTTACGAGCACGTTGGGTGATCAGCCCTTTGTACCATGCGTTAAGTAACACTACATAATGATCGACTGACTTTGCGTTCCAATTTGACCGCCTCATGGGTCTGCCGAAATATCTGACTAAAAGCATGCTCTTCTCAAACTGGAGTTTGAACCCCAAAACAATTCCGATGGACAACTCTACTTAATCTCAATAACGTTTCAGTTAATTATATTCAAGTCAATAAAAACATTTTAACATGCGTCTAACCGATACAATTGACATTGACATAACTCTTAAACAGATCATGCATATATGAATTTGAAAGCTTGATCAATTCATGACATAACATAACTTGAACACTTATACAAATACAAAATGTTTGCATAAGTATGGAATTCATACAATCATGGAAGCATTTTATGAGTTTGACTTAAACATCTCATAACATTCAAGATACAAAGATTGAATGAAGTTAGAATACTTACCTTATGCGTTCTTTACAACTCGACGTTAATCGTCCTTAAAATATCCTACACATTTAGTGCACATGTCAAACATGTATAGACGTCAATTATGGTTTACATTAACTTTATTTAATGTCTTGTAATGTATAGGCGTTTTGACGGTCATACGTCGTATGCCCAACTCGAACGGCAAAACGACATGCCCTTGCATACGTTTGACACCCCCCAACTTATCTACCATACGTTGGTTTACAATACCTTGGATTATATTTCCAAAGCTCAATATTTAGAACTCGAAAAAACTTAACAAACATGGGTTGGCGTCACGGCGTTCTGAAAGAATCATCACGCCTTGTACCCAATTTTACAACAGCCTTAAAAATGCTCAATTTTGAAACTGATCCCAACCTTAACTCTCAATTATTAACAAATGAAAGTTGTATGTCTACTTCTCAGCTTTCTAGAACATCTTGAATCATCTCAATCGGAGTTCGTACGAAAGAGATATGCCCAAATTACTAAAGCATGTCTAAGTTGTCTTGCACTAACCTTTGACCAGGGCAGGCTTATTGTAGTGCCTATGCGCTCAAGTTCAGTAGCTTGGCGCCTAGGCACTTGACTCATGCTACCTAAACTTAGCTTTTGTAATTTTTCCACACGTACTTCACTGCTTCATAACTTCATCATCCGATATCGGAATGAATCTGTCCTCGAGCCATTTTCTCGCTCGTAACATTCTTTACATATCTCCTGAACGAAATAATTTTCGGGGTTCTCTAACTTGGGTAAAATTGGCTCAAAAATCCTTCGAAATCCAATTTTCGTCAAACAACATTTTCAATGTCTAACTTTCTAATCTTCATAACTCGCTTATCTGAAGTCAAACTAAGCTCGTTCTTGAGCCTACGACTCACTTTTACAACCTGTTAGTTCCCAGTAGGCACAATATAGATCTAGAGGGGGGGGGGGTTGAATAGATCCTTTTCATTTCAAATACTTTTATGGTTTATTTTGTATTGCTCATGAATTAGCATATGACAAACATAAGAATCTTTTCAAGCACAACGAAATAAGTAAAAGATCCCCTTCATTGATATATTCATAATCAGACATACATTGTTCGTAGAGTTAATTCAGTAGTAAGTAGTTAAAACATACATAGCAATTATAGCAGTTAAGGTACATAATGTAAATGACATAAAGTAAAAGACACAAGGCGTTTTAAGTGGTTCAGAGACTCAAGCTCCTAATCCACTCTTCTGCTTTCAACTAGCAGATTTACCAAGGAAGGAAGGCGGCACACGAATCACTAAGATTCTTTCAAGGCCAGCAACCTTGGGACTTCAGTTCACTAAGAACTCTTTATGGCTAGCAGCCTTGGAACTTCTCTAGTTCCCTTGGAACTTCTCTAGTTCCCTAGGAACTCTTCAAGCCCAGCAGGCTTGGAACTTCATTTAGGCCTTGGCTTCTTGTGGTTGTTGTAGTTGTTGTTGTTGGTGCTGAGCTGCTAAGATGTCTTTAAGCTTGATCATCTTTTGTACTTAGCAGCTTGTTGTGGTCCTCTGTGCATTCTGCTTCGAGATTGGACCACATCATCTTTGGTACAGCTGATCTTCTTTTGTTCTACTCATCTTCATGTAGTGTTAGCTGTGCACCATCACCATTTCCTGAACCCCTCTTAACATGTTGGCAGACATGGTTCTACACTTGCTTTGTTTCAGCTTTGGGTACATGGTGAGTCGTAAAGTGGCTCTTAGGATCTGCCTTGTGCTTTGCCACTCCTCTGAATGCTATCTTCTTGTCCTTCTCGGCTCTTAGCTTAGATGCTAATTCAAGTGGCATTCTCATCTCTGTTGAGTAAAGCTTTGATCTGTTCAAGTCCTTCTTCAAAGTTGCTTCACTTCTGTTAGGTTTGTAATATTATTGGACGCAATCAAATTGCACAAAATAAGCGAAAACGTGTAAAAAAACAGAGTTTAAATTTTTTACAAACCATATACCCGGATCATTATTTATGCACAATTATTAATTAAACGAAAATATGAAGAACAAGAATCATACCCTTGAAGATTCGAGCTTCCTCAGGTACAAGTTCACCTCCAATCTTTTTCGCGTTCAACTTGAATTCACCGGGTTTGGTTCCTTCCTTTGATCAACGTTAGCCACCCATGTGTTTGGACTCTAGAGGTGATCCACCAAGGAAGAAGAAATATTCAAGAAGAAGGGTGGTTGGCTAAACCCTAGTTTTTCTATCTCTATAGAAAAGGAGTGTACTCTCCAACAATTGAAATCATGTCTGTTGTGAAAAAGTCAACAACCACTCACACCCATAATAAGACTCATCTTATTTATAGATGTGGGCAACCCTCCTTAACAATTAAGGAATTGAGTTTTATTTTAATTAATTAAAATCCTTTAATTAATTAGCCTCCTAATCTTATTAGGAAAAAATGAGAGTACTAATATTAAATTAATTTCCAACTCTTTAGAAATTAAAATAATAATAATTGTAATAAAATTAATAAGACTCCTCTTATTAATTTATATATTTAATATTTCTAAAATATTAAATAATAAATATTAAGTTATTTAATTTATTCTATCACCATAGATTAAATTAAATACACTTAACATATTATTACGATTATGCCATTAACTTTTTAAATAATTATTCTTCCTTTTATGGTGTGACCCTTTAGGTTCTCTATATTAAACCGGTTGAGAATAAATCAATTAGAACAATTCTAATCTTATTTAAATAAATAAATTAAACTATTAATTTATTTAAATAAGATTAGAATTTATTCTACAATAGGGATAAGCCTTCCTAGCGATCAACGACTTTCCAGAAAATATAGATTTTAACATTAATCATAAAAGAACCTTTGAGTAAATAGTTATCGTACAATTCAATCCTTCCACTATACAATGTCCCAATTAAATATAAGACATGAAATTACTGTCAAGTCTTATTTTATTTAATTAGATGTATTTCGACTCTTAAATGTACAACTCCAAATAATGCAAATTAGAAACTCCTTTCTAATTTCATTCTGCCTTGGCCAAGGACTACTGAGTTGTCATTTATCGAATCACGTTCTTTTACTAGAAGCGGTAGATTTTTTATTGATCATACATTATCTCCATGTATAACTTATTATACCCAAGCATACCCTTTGATATACCCTAAGGGTCTTAAGGAATAAGTCAAAGTATAACTCATCATACACAAGATACTATGATGATCTCAAGTCCAAGGATTACTTGTACTACTATCACTCTGAGAATTCCTATTGATGAGTAAGTAAAACTCCATTAGGTATTCCTTAGCGAGCCACGTTCACTGAACTTATTCTCTAATAAACACCTACATACTTGCTTTAGTGTCTCCACACAAATGATCATGAGATCAATCATCCTCATCCAATGAGCAAACAACGTATGTACCAATCTATCCGGATTCACTAATCCCCAATTTAGTAATCTAACGATTGGGAACTATTTTAGTTTTAAGTTTTCTAAGAATTTAAATCTCATTAGAATGATCATCATCATTATTCTAAAAGCATTGCTTAAAACTATGGGTTTATCACATATTGTAAAACAACATCATGTAGATAATTAAAAGCCTTTAATAAATTAATACTTTATTATTAATAATTGAATAAGATTGTTACAAAGTATATGCTTTATCATCAAATATGATTGGCTTGTGTGCATACTACTTTCAATCTCCCACTTGCACTAAATCCAATCGCTATGGTATCTCATACTCTTCTTCTCTAAGTGACGATTATCATGCTGTTGGATAAGCTTTAGTTAATGGATATGTAATGTTGTTCTTGAGAGTCCACTATCTCTATAGTGATTTCCCATCTTTCAATGATTCTTTAATCAAATGAAAGTGCCACAACACATGTTTAGATCTAAGATGAGACTTAGGAACTATTCCTAATTCTGTAATGAACTTTTCATCCAAACAATCAACTTGTAGCTTCATTTATAGTTATATACTTTGTCTTTATCACTAAACCAGCAACTCTTTGCTGTTTGGAACCTTTCCAATTCACTACACCACCGTTCAAGGTAACGCTTTACCTTAAAGTGGATTTTCTGTCGTCTTGGTCTGTCTAAAAAAAATTGAGTCTGATAAGCCCTCTAGTTTTAATTTAGACCCACCATACAGTGATCTTCTCCAGAATATGACCGATCAACATCAGGTCTTATATATTTCATTATATACATGATTTATACTCATGCGATCTCTCTTTTTGGAGTCTTTGGGGACTATTAATAGAGATACACTCCATGGCTCATCAACATGAGACATCTCTTGGAGTTTGCCATGCTAAACGACTTTAGCATCAAATGAATATACGTTCATTGGGTTAAGTCAAGCATCCTCTTGAATCTATCTATATAAATTTTATCTCTAATTAAGATACTCTTCCCAAATCATTCATGGAGAAATATTTAGACAATTTTATCTTTACTGATTATAGTAGTAGTATGTCATTCCTTATCCATAGTATATCAACATATAATATTAAGAATGTCACGGCGCTCCCACTAACCCTTTTGTACACACTAGGTTCATTCTTATTTTTGATAAAATCAAACTCTTTTAATTGTCTCATCAAAACAAATGTTCCATTTTGAGAAGCTTGCTTCAATCCATTTCTCTAAGTGTCTATAACTCTTACCTCATCGTATGTAACTGGATCATCATCTTCTATGATGTGTACCTCATCATCATCATCATCTATGATGAATCCATACCTCCTAGGTATCTTCGGTACTATTCCAGATTTATGATTATGATTTGTGGTACAATAGGTACATCTACGAGTTCCTCTTATTTGACTTATAGTGTTTTGTGGTTCTTGAACTCTTCAAGATGTATTATCCTCCCACTAGCCCCTTCAATGATAAATACCTTTATCTTAGAAGGCAGTGTGTTTCGCAACAAACACCTTTTGCTAAGTAGGATTATAGAACATATACCCTAAACTTACTTTAGGATGTCCCACAAATCTGTACTTATCAAATCTTGTCCCAAGCTTATCCTTTTGAAACCTTTTCATATAAGTTGGACAACTCCTTATCTTAACATACTTAAGATTAGGAATCCTCCCTGTCCATAACTTTTATGGAGTCTTGGGGCCTGATTTTGAGGTTACCTTTTCGTAGATATGCAGCCATTTCTAGGACATGACCCCAGAGGGATACTGGAATGTCGGTCAAATCATTATGGACCGTACCATGTCCAACAAGGTACGATTTTTCCTTTTAGATACATCAATCAATTATTGCGTATCAGGAGACGTCCATTGTGAGAAAACCATTTGAGATTATCTAGAAACTTATTGCACAAGTATTTATTCCTTGATCTAATCAAAGAATCTTAATACTTTGCCAATTTATTTCACTTCTGAATTCTTTGAACCTTTCAAATAATTCACACTTGCATGTATTTCAACAAATACACACATTCAACTCTTTAAATGATCATCTCATTTTCTTATACTAGTTTGTTCAATTTGCAAAATAATTTTTCACGTAAGTCAAGTATACAAAATCCATTAAGAAATATTCCAGTTCTATACAAAACATTATTATTATAAATAGAACAACAATTATTCTTAAATATAATACCAAAGATTTCATTGTCCAACAACAAAATGAAAATAATGTTTCTAACAAGAACTAGAATACAATAAAAACTTATTGACTTAATAGATTTACCCGTAGGCATTGCTAAACTATAAGTTCCTATGGCTAATGCAGCAACCTTTGCTTCATTTCCCACACATAGGATTACTTATCTTTGTTTAGCTTTCTACTTCTGCCTGGTCCCTTCATAAATCTATATTTATGATAACCAAAGTCAGTATCCAATACCCAAGTAGAACCTAGACTTAAAGAAAAATTTATTTTAAATCATGAACAAAATTATATTTGTAACCGAAACTTCACTAAGCTTCTTTTGGTTAGCCTCTGCAAAATGCTTCTTGCAGTTTCTTTCCAGTGTCCAGGCTTATTGCAGTGGAAGCAAACTCCTTTGCTATCCGTATCAGTTTTGTTCTTATTATCCTTTGTTTTTGCCTTTTTATTTACCTTCTTTGAATCATTCTTCTTTTCAGAAGATCCTTTGGCCCCTACCAGTAAGACATGGTCTTTCTTGGTTGGAAAGTGACTTTCAACATTTTTTAACATGTTAAGAAAATCAGCGAGGCTGATATCTAGCTTGTTCATATGAAAAATTCACAACAATTGTGAAAGGAGTCCGGGAGTGAGTGCAAGATCAAATCTTGGCTCAACACTCCATCCATGACAAAACCCGTTGTCCTAATTGATCAATCAAATTGATTATGTTAAGGACTTTTATCTGTACTGTAGTGTCATCGGTCATTCTAAATCGGAAGAGTTCTTTAGATATTTGATATCTATTAGTCCTACTTTCCTCAACATCAACTATTTGACGTGCAGGAGTATAGTAGGAGCATCCATAGTTTCATGCTGACGCTGAAGCTCGTTACTCATGGATGCGAGCATGATGCATTGAGCCAACTATGCATCAACTTGCCACTTTCTAAAAGTAGCAATCTCTTCCTCAGAGGCATTGTCTGCAACCATTGTAGGAAAGACGTATTAAGGATAGATAGCTTTTCAGCCATGAGAACTATTCTCAAATTTCTTAACCAATCTGAATAATTCGGTCCGGTTAATTAACATCTAATACGTTTCGCACTGATAGTAATTTAGACATTATAAAATTCTGTAAATGAATTTGTAATTAACAATATTTTAGCATACATTCTTTTATTAATTACCAAAATAAATTAGGTCTTATTTTAAATTGGTATCTCCCACTATTTTCTTCAAACTATATTACCCTAAATATATATAGTTCGGCAATATCTAATTAAAGATATGCTAGTGAGAATAAGGATCCTATTTCAAATGTATATAGCCTTGTGGTGACACAACAAACTATATATAAATAAATAGGTAGACAACTCTTGTCAATTACATCAGTTATGCAACTCCTTGTATTTTGCCTCTTAGATCATAATGGTCATGTGTGTGCACATCCGAACTAAAATGATTAAGGTTAAATCTGTTGGGTAAAATCTATGTACACAAAAACACGCAAGTATACGTGGTCAACAAGTAATATAATAGTGAATAAAGTATCGTTCCCACAAAGACAAATTAGCAAGAAATTTAACTTCACAATTATCAATTTTCTATTGATCCTAATTCTATCAAATAATTCAATTCAATGGTTTAAAATTATAGAAACTAAATTAATAAATAAATAAACTATCACAAAACAATCACTAAAATCAAAATCCGGAATTTCAAACAATTAAAGGAGAATTAGACTTATGATTTCACCCTAAGCTTCACTCTGATTTTCAACCCTTTATTCCAACTCAATTCAATATCCCAGTTTATTAATCAAGAACACGAATGTAGTAGTACTAGCCACCTCTCAATGCACTGATACCATATGAACTTAAATCCACAATTAAGATAGAAACAAGTTAAACACCTAAATCAACTAACTAATTATATCTCTATGTGAACTGAAATTAAAGAATGTTTAAGCTTGAGTTCTCTATCTGATTACATGCGATGTCAAGCATATTTCTACCTTAACAATAATCAAGAATCTACTATTCACAAAGTTCATGAAACATGCTATATTAACTAAGTCTAGATTTGCATATCCTCTCTCGATTCCATACAAATCCACAAAGAATTGTTGATCAAGCAATTCATAAATTCACGCTCAAATTAACATAGATAAACTGAAAATATTTTATTGAACTGGAAATCAAAGTTATGAAATCATCGTTCCACCCAAGGATCCATCACAAGCCTAATAAACAAATTAGTTCATAACGAACGAAGTAAAAACTAAATAATCTAACGAAAACATCCTTGCAATTACAAATAAAAGACTAAAGAGAAGAATAATGATGAACACCCTTCACATAGCCTAGAATTGCAATCGTCACGAAAATCTCTCCAAATTACTCCTCCAAAGCTTGCACTCAAATCCTGGAATTAATCTCTATATTATGCTTCGCGTCGTGATTGATTTGTTGTTTTTCATGCAATATATCTTGAAAGTAGTATGCACACAAGCCAATCATGTTTGATGATAAAGCATATACTTTGTAACAATCTTATTCATTTATTAATAAAAAGTATTAATTTATTAAAGGCTTTTAATTATCTACATGATGCTGTTTTATAATATGTGATAAACCCATAGTTTTAAGCAATGCTTTTAGAATAATGATGATGATCATTCTAATGAGATCTAAATTCTTTGAAAGCTTAAAACTAAAATAGTTCCCAATCATTGGATTACTAAATTGGGGATTAGTGAATCCGGGATAGATTGGTACATCGTTGCTTGCTCATTGGATGAGGATGATTGATCTCATGATCATTTGTGTGGAGACACTAAAGCAAGTATGTAGGTGCTTATTAGAGAATAAGTTCATTGAGCGTGGCTCGCTAAGAAATACCTAATGGAGTTTTATTTACTGTCAATAGGAATTCTGTAGTGATAGTAGTACAAGTAATCCTTGGACTTGAGATCATCATAGTATCTTGTGTATGATGAGTTATACTTTGACTTATTCCTTAAGACCCTTAGGGTATATCAAAGGGTATGCTTGGGTATAATAAGTTGTACATGGAGATAATGTATGATCAATAAAGAATCTACCACTTCTAATAAAAGAAGAGAAATGTCCTATGTGATTCGATAAATGACAACCCAGTAGTCCTTGGCCAAGGCAGAATGAAATTAGAAAGGAGTTTCTAATTTGCATTATTTGGAGTTGTGCATTTAAGGATCGAAATACATATAATTAAATAAAATAAGACTTGACAGTAATTCCATGTCTTATATTTAATTGGGACATTGTATGGTGGAAGGATTGAATTATGCACAAGTAACTATTTACTCAAAGGTTCTTTAATGATTAATGTTGAAATCTATAGTATCTGGAAAGTCGTTAATCGCTAGGGAGGCTTATCCCTATTGTAGAATAAATATTATTTATTTAAATAAATTAATTGTTTAATTTATTTATTTAAATAAGATTAGAATTGTTCTAATTGATTTATTCACAATGGGTTTAATATGGAGAACCTAAAGGGTCACACCATAAAAGGAAGAATAATTATTTAAGAAGTTAATGGCATAATCGTAATAATATGTTAAGTATTTTTAATTTAATGTATGGTGATAGAATAAATTAAATAGCTTAATATTTATTATTTAATATTTTAGAAATATTAAATATAAATTAATAAGAGGAGTCTTATTAATATTATTACAATTATTATTATTTTAATTTCTAAAAGAGTTTAGGAATTAATTTAATATAAGTACTCTCATTTATTTCTAATTGGATTAGGAAGGAAAATTAGTTAAAGGAGTTTAATTAATTATCCCTAATAAGATTAGGGAGCTTAATTAATTAAAAGAAATTTAATTAATTAAATAAATCCCAATTCCTTAATTGTTAAGGTGGGTTGCCCACATCTATAAATAAGAGGAGTCTTATTATGGGTGCGTGGGTTGTTGATTTTTTGAACATACGACATAATTTCAATTGTTGGGAGAGTACCCTTTTTTCTATAGAGATAGAAAACTAGGGTTGAGCCAATACACCCTTTTCTTGAATTTTCTTCTTCCTTGGTGGATCACCTCTAGAGGCCAAACATATGGGTGGCTAATGTTGATCAAAGGAAGGAACCAAACCCGGTAGATTCAAGTTGAAGCGAAAAGGATTGGAGGTGAACTTGTACTGAGAAGCTTCGGATCTTCAAGGGTATGATTTTATTCTTTATCTTTTCGTTTAATTAATAATTGTGTATAAAGGGTGATCCGGGTATATGGTTTGTAAAATTTTTTAAACTCGATTTTTACGCGCTCGCATTTTTATGCAATTTGATTAGCCATGCCGTGAATATTACAAACCTAATGATTGGTATCAGAGCCAAACCTTTGTGCGAATTATTAATTGTTCTGATTTGATATGTATATTGATATGTGTTTAAAATAATTTAATTGGGCATAATTTTATTGTATAAAATTTATTTTAAAAAAAAAAAAAAACCTGCCAATTGCCGTGTACGTGATTCTAATATCATTAGCATTAGCAGTGAATTCATTAGCCAATTGCCGTGAACCTGTAGCATCATTACATGCATGTGTAAGTTAAGGTTACCTGATGCAATAATACATATGCTATATTACAAGGGGCCGAAAATTTAAAAAATAAAATTTTTTTTAGTGAACAAAAAACAAGGCAATTCATTGCTTTTTTTTATCGCAGATCGTATTGTTGCGAAATCGAGAACAACATATATATATATATATATACGGTTATATATATATATATATAATATATATTATACGAATATTATATATATATATATATATTATACGGTTATATATATATATATATATTAATTATTTTATAATTAAAATAAAAGTTTATTTTAATTTTAAAATAAAAGGTTTATTTTAATATTAAAATAAAAAGTTTATTTTAATTTTAAAATTAAAATTTCATGCTAACTAATTAGAGTTGGAATTGGATTCCATGCTAACTAATTGGAGTTGAAATTGGATTCTATTTTTTCCTTAAATAAAGGAGTTTATTTAGATATGAAATAAGATTTCATATTATTCAAAATAAAGGAGTTTATTTGTGAATAGGAAAGAGAATCCTAATTTCCTTAAATAAAGGAGTTTATTTAGATATGAAATATGATTTCATATTATTCAAAATAAAGAAGTTTATTTGTGAATAGGAAAGAATATCCGTGTTTCCTTTAATAAAGATTTTTTTTTTTTATATGGAATTGGATTCCATAATTAATTAAAATAAAAAGTTTATTTTAATTAAAGATTTTTTTACATGGAATTGGATTCCATAATTAATTAAAATAAAGGAGTTTATTTTGATTAAAATTTTGATTAAAATAAAATAGTTTATTTTATTCAAAATTGGATAAATTAAAATAAAATAGTTTTATTTTGATTTAAATTTGGATTAAAATAAAGGAGTTTATTTTGATTTAAAATAGATTTTATAATAACTAAATTTGCCCATTAAATGATATCAATTTATATATTAAATGTTTATTATTCATGAGATGAATGTTATTTATTGATGCATATGATGATGTGTATGATAATAAATGGGATTGATTATGGACTATTGACCAATATGATTGGATTTTATTTTAGTTGGATGCATGAATGTATGTGTTTTATTAAATGGGGTCTGCGCACCTCGCCTTCTCTAATTTTTCTTAATGTAAATTCTATCTCTCTCCTATGTACTTCCCCTTGACTGCTGATCAATGTTTCTATTTATTTTAAAATAGTTATGTAATAGGAATTTTTAGAATTATTTTGAAGAATTGGAGATCAAGGAGCAAGGAGCGCTTGAAGACCCGTTTGTAATGGAGCCCGGGTTTAAATGTAATAGTTATATTTAAATATTATTTCTTGCACCCCTAGGGCTTGACCTTTTTGGTTCACTTGGTGGCTCTAGTGAACCAAACTAGAATAAAAGTCTATAATCAATCCAAGTAGAATATAGTATTCTATATGTGTATGCTTATACTATATATATATATATATATATATATTATATATTATGTAAACATGCTTCGCATGTTCATTAATATGACGCGTATTTTATATATATATGTGCATGCGCGTTAAACAAGATGAGACAAATTAATAACAAACCCCTCAATTTTTATATTAAGTCCTAAGCGTTCAAAGATATTTGGAATATCGAACGTCAGCTTTCTAGCATGATAAAATTAATAGAGTATTAAATATTTAATATGAGTTTGTTGTGTCACCACAAGGCAAGTATTAAGTATTTAAGATGTTAATTTATCACATTTGATGCTTATAAAGAAAATTGAACAATATTGTTTTGTTGTGTCACCACAAGGATGATATTTTCTTTTTGAATATATGGAGTGCTAGGTCGGACTTAACTTGGATAATTTTGATTCGGATGTGCCATCACTTGATCAAAATAATCTAAGAGGCAAAAGAAAAGGAGTCAGATAGTTGATGTAATTGACAAAAGTTGTCTACCTATTTATTTATATATAGTTTATTGTGTCACCACAAGGCTATATACATTTGAAATGGGATCCTTATTCTCACTAGCAAATCTTTAATTAGATTTTGCCGAACTATATAAGTGAGGGTAATATAGTTTGAAGAAAATAGTGGGAGATACCAATTTAAAACAAGACCTAATTTATTTTGGTAATTAATAAAAGAATGTATGTTAAAATGTTGTTAATTACAAATTCATTTACAGAATTTTACAATGTCTAAAATTACTATCACTGCGAAGCATATTAGATGCTAAATTAACCCGTAATCAATTAAGCAGATTAGTTAAGGAATATGCGAATAGTTCTCATAATTTGAAAAGCTATCTTATATCCTTAATACGCCTATCCCTCTGAATGGTTGCGCACAATGCCTCGAGGAAGACATTGCTACTTTTTAGAAAGTGGCAAGATGATGCACGATTGGCTCAATGCATCATGCTCTCAGATCTATGAGTAACGAGCTTCAGCGTCGATGAAACTATGGATGCTCCTACTATATTCCCGCACATCAAGTAGTTGATGGTGAGGAAAGTGGGACCGATAGATATCAGATATCTAAGGAGCTCTTCCGATCTAGAATGGCCAATGGCACTATAGTACAGACAAAAAGTTCTTAACATTATCAATTTGATTGATCAATTAGGATAACAGGTTTTGTCATGGATGGAGAGTTGAGCTAAGATTTGATCTTGCACTCACCCCCAAAACTCCATAAAAGTTATGGACAGGGAGGATTCCTAATCTTAAGTATGTTAAGATAAGGGGTTGTCCAACTTATATGAAACGGTTTCAAAGGATAAGCTTGGGACAAGATTTGACAAGTACAGATTTGTGGGACATCCTAAAGTAAGTTTAGGGTAAATGTTCTATAATCCTACTTAGCAAAAGGTGTTTGTTACGAAACACTCTTCCTTCTAAGATAAAGGTGTTTATCATTGAAGGGGCTAGTGGGAGGATAATAGATCTTGAAAAGTTCAAGAACCACAAAACACTATAAGTCAAATAAGAGGAACCTGTAGATAGACCTATTGTACCACAACCGAATCGTAAAACGGAATAGTAAAGAAGATACCTAGGAGGTATGGATTCATCATAGATGATGATGATGAGGTACACATCATAGAAGATGATGATCCGATTACATATGATGAGTTAAGAGTTATAGACACTCGAGAGAAATTGATTGAAGCAATATTCTCAAAAATAGAACATTCGTTTTGATGAAAAAATCAAAAGAGTTTGATTTTATCAAAATAAGAATGAACCTAGTGTGTGTACAAAAAGGGTCGATTGGGAGCATCGTGACATTCCTAGTCTTATATGTTGATATACTACGGATAAGGAATGACATACCAATGCTACAATCATTAAAGATAAAGTTGTCTAAACATTCCTCCATGAATGGTTTTGGAAGAGTATCTTAATTGGGGATAAAATCTATATAGATAGATTTAAGAGGATGCTCGACTTAACCCAAGGAACGTATATTCATTTGATGCTAGAGTCGTTTAGCATGGCAAACTCCAAGAGATGTCTCATGGCGATGAGCTATGGAGTGTATCTCTCTTAATAGTCCCCACAGACTCCTGAAAAGAGAGGTCACATGAGTGACAATCATGTATGCAATGAAATGTACGAGACACGATGTTGATCATCATATTCGGAGAAGTTCACTATGAAGTCGCTGAAAACATCTTAAAGTGCTTAATCGGCACTAAGGATGTGATCATATTCATGGTGGGTCTAAATTAAAACTAGAGGGCTTAATGGACTAAAGTTTTTCGCATGACCAAGATGATGAAAATCCACTTTAACGTAAAGCGTTATCTTGAGCGAAGTGGTGCGTTGAATGGGAAAGGTTCCAAACAATGAAAGAGTTCTTTGGTTTAGTGATAAAGACAAAGTATATAGCTATAAATGAAGTCGCAAGTTGATTGTTTGGATTAAAGTTCATTACGTAACTAGGAATAGTTCTAAGTCTCATCTTGGATCTAAACATGTGTTGTGGCACTTTCATTTGATTATTAGAATCATTGAAAGATGGGAAATCACTATAGAGATAGTGAACTCTCAAAATAACATTACATATCCATTAACTAAAGCTTATCCAACAAACGGGATAATCGTCACTTAGAGAAGAAGAGTATAAGATACCATGACGATTGGGTTTAGTGCAAGTGGGAGATTGAAAGTAGTATGCACACAAGCCAATCATGTTTGATGATAAAGCATATACTTTGTAACAATCTTATTCATTTATTAATAAAAAGTATTAATTTATTAAAGGCTTTTAATTATCTACATGATCTCGCTTTTATAATATGTGATAAACCCATAGTTTTAAGCAATGCTTTTAGAATAATGATGATGATCATTCTAATGAGATCTAAATTCTTTGAAAGCTTAAAACTAAAATAGTTCCCAATCATTGGATTACTAAATTGGGGATTAGTGAATCCGGATAGATTGGTACATACGTTGCTTGCTCATTGGATGAGGATGATTGATCTCATGATCATTTGTGTGGAGACACTAAAGCAAGTATGTAGGTGCTTATTAGAGAATAAGTTCACTGAACGTGGCTCGCTAAGGAATACCTAATGGAGTTTTATTTGCCTGTCAATAGGAATTCTCAGTAGTGATAGTAGTACAAGTAATCCTTGGACTTGAGATCATCATAGTATCTTGTGTATGATGAGTTATACTTTGACTTATTCCTTAAGACCCTTAGGGTATATCAAAGGGTATGCTTGGGTATAATAAGTTGTACATGGAGATAATGTATGATCAATAAAGAATCTACCACTTCTAATAAAGAAGAGAAATGTCCTATGTGATTCGATAAATGACAACCAAAGAGTCCTTGGTTATAAGGAGAATGAAATTAGAAAGGAGTTTCTAATTTGCATTATTTGGAGTTGTGCATTTAAGGATCGAAATACATATAATTAAATAAAATAAGACTTGACAGTAATTCCATGTCTTATATTTAATTGGGACATTGTATGGTGGAAGGATTGAATTGTACGGTAACTATTTACTCAAAGGTTCTTTAATGATTAATGTTGAAATCTATATTATCTGGAAAGTCGTTAATCGCTAGGGAAGCTTATCCCTATTGTAGAATAAATATTATTTATTTAAATAAATTAATTGTTTAATTTATTTATTTAAATAAGATTAGAATTATTCTAATTGATTTATTCACAATAGGTTTAATATGGAGAACCTAAAGGGTCACACCATAAAAGGAAGAATAATTATTTAAGAAGTTAATGGCATAATCGTAATAATATGTTAAGTATATTTAATTTAATCTATGGTGATAGAATAAATTAAATAGCTTAATTTTATTATTTAATATTTTAGAAATATTAAATATAAATTAATAAGAGGAGTCTTATTAATATTATTACAATTATTATTATTTTAATTTCTAAAAGAGTTTATGAATTAATTTAATATAAGTACTCTCATTTATTCCTAATTGGATTAGGAAGGAAAATTAGTTAAAGGAGTTTAATTAATTATCCCTAATAAGATTAGGGAGCTTAATTAATTAAAAGAAATTTAATTAATTAAATAAATTCCAATTCCTTAATTGTTAAGGTGGGTTGCCCACATCTATAAATAAGAGGAGTCTTATTATGGGTGCGTGGGTTGTTGATTTTTTGAACATACGACATAATTCCAATTGTTGGGAGAGTACCCTTTTTTCTATAGAGATAGAAAACTAGGGTTGAGCCAATACACCCTTTTCTTGAATTTTCTTCTTCCTTGGTGGATCACCTCTAGAGGCCAAACATATGGGTGGCTAATGTTGATCAAAGGAAGGAACCAAACCCGGTAGATTCAAGTTGAACGCGAAAAGGATTGGAGGTGAACTTGTACCTGAGGAAGCTCGGATCTTCAAGGGTATGATTTTATTCTTTATCTTTTTGTTTAATTAATAATTGTGCATAAAGGGTGATCCGGGTATATGGTTTGTAAAATTTTTTAAACTCTGATTTTTACACGCTTCCGCATTTTTATGCAATTTGATTGCGCCCATGAATATTACAAACCTAACATATCTCTCCCTCTTGGTTCTGGCAGAAGTCCCACCTTATTAGAGTCCATGCGCATCACAAAAGTCCCAAAAACCATCTGGCGTGAGTTCAATCGTGACAGCAGGAGACTGCAGATTTGGCTTTCCCCATTACATGGGGTTACATATACATATATATAATACTTCGTGGCATGCCCATTGTTAAAGAATTTTTTGTATTTCATGCATTTTTCCAACTTTGCTCCCTTTCTTCACCACTTACCTCCATGACCACCCTACACATAAAAGAACATGAAATGAGTGAAAACAAACACAAATTAACAAAACAACTACGAATTTAAACTTGAAATGAACATCGATTCGTGTATATTAAATCCACTTATCAAAATCCTCCAAACTTAAACCGTGCTAGTCCTCGAGCACAAAATAAACTACATGCTATGCAATGCAATGCAAGGAGATGAACTAAATATAATCCAAATGATTACGAATCCAACAATATCACAGAATCAAGATTATCCCATCGGCCTCAGAGATCACAAGTAACGCTACAATATGAATCACCAAAACTAATCCACAATTTCGTATTAATTCTCAAATCTTGAACAATTATCACTGGTATAGTGTGCGTGTGTGATTAACATCTAAGATAACTGATACAGACCCAAATTCAATACATAAGCAATTTCTTAGAAGGAATCATACAGTGCAAACTTAAAAATTTCAAAGAAAATAAGCACAACCCAACTATAACTAAACAATACCAAATTCAAGGGTTCATGCAGGATACTTATACTTTTTTTTTCACACGGGGGCTTTTTGCTCTTTTCCCGTCATTATTCCTTTTTTTTAGATGGTTGGTTGGTGAGTACGTTTTACGCTCCATCTCACGCTTGTGTTTATGGGGAGTGTTTCTCCTCAACCCACCACAGGACTCAACATGTTTCATATTTTTTTTCTTTTCCTTTTTTTTTCAAAGCTTATATACCCCACATATACTCCCCCAAACTTAGCTTCTTGCCTAATTTTAGCCTTTACTGCCTATCCTTGTCGTTTTCTCATTTACCCTAACATTATCCTTTAGAAACTATTTATGTATCAATTTGAACTGACCGATCAACAAAGATGTTATTAACGTGCTAACCTTTTTATAACAGTTTCAAACACGTGCAAGATTCGATTCATAATAGAAATTATATCACAATTCTAATAATCAATACTGTATTGGTTAACTTATTCTCAATCTCATCATTGGCCCATAAATAACATGAACTGCAACACTGTTGGACATATGCAAACACAATATTTAACTAATTTTTTTCTATTTTTTCATTTTAATTTTTTTTTTAAAATATGATAATAACAGGAATGAAAACAATGCAATATAAAAAATAACCTAGACTACTATGCAAAAACCTAAGCTACTATGCAAACTAGAATTTAAACAAAATAACATATGCATGCAAACAATAATTTAACTCCCCCAAACTTAAGTAATACAATGTCCCCATTGGATGAATAATCAAAAATAAGTGCGTGAGGACTTCCCTGCTATTGAAAGTAGTATGCACACAAGCCAATCATGTTTGATGATAAAGCATATACTTTGTAAAATTCTTATTCATTTATTAATAAAAAGTATTAATTTATTAAAGGCTTTTAATTATCTACATGATGCTGTTTTATAATATGTGATAAACCCATAGTTTTAAGCAATGCTTTTAGAATAATGATGATGATCATTCTAATGAGATCTAAATTCTTAGAAAGCTTAAAACTAAAATAGTTCCCAATCGTTGGATTACTAAATTGGGGATTAGTGAATCCGGATAGATTGGTACATACGTTGCTTGCTCATTGGATGAGGATGATTGATCTCATGATCATTTGTGTGGAGACACTAAAGCAAGTATGTAGGTGCTTATTAGAGAATAAATTCACTGAATGTGGCTCGCTAAGGAATACCTAATGGAGTTTTACTTGCCTGTCAATAGGAATTCCTGTAGTGATAGTAGTACAAGTGATCCTTGGACTTGAGATCATCATAGTATCTTGTGTATGATGAGTTATACTTTGACTTATTCCTTAGGACCCTTAGGGTATATCAAAGGGTATGCTTGGGTATAATAAGTTGTACATGGAGATAATGTATGATCAATAAAGAATCTACCACTTCTATTAAAAGAAGAGAAATGTCCTATGTGATTCGATAAATGACAACCCAAAGAGTCCTTGGCAAGGCGAATGAAATTAGAAAGGAGTTTCTAATTTGCATTATTTGGAGTTGTGCATTTAAGAGTCGAAATACATATAATTAAATAAAATAAGACTTGACATGATAATTCCATGTCTTATATTTAATTGGGACATTGTATGGTGGAAGGATTGAATTATCTGTAACTATTTACTCAAAGGTTCTTTTATGATTAATGTTGAAATTTATATTATCCGGAAAGTCGTTGATCGCTAGGGAGGCTTATCCCTATTGTAGAATAAATATTATTTATTTAAATAAATTAATTATTTAATTTATTTATTTAAATAAGATTAGAATTGTTCTAATTGATTTATTCACAACCTAGGTTTAATATGGAGAACCTAAAGGGTCACACCATAAAAGAAAGAATAATTTTTAAGAAGTTAATGGCATAATCGTAATAATATGTTATGTATATTTAATTTAATCTATGGTGATAGAATAAATTAAATAGCTTAATATTTATTATTTAATATTTTAGAAATATTAAATATAAATTAATAAGAGAGTCTTATTAATATTGTTACAATTATTATTATTATTTTAATTTCTAAAAGAGTTTAGGAATTAATTTAATATAAGTACTCTCATTTATTCCTAATTGGATTAGGAAGGAAAATTAGTTAAAGGAGTCTAATTAATTATCCCTAATAAGATTAGGGAGCCCCTTTAATTAAAAAGGTTTAATTAAATAATACCTTATTTTTTTTAATAGGGTTACTTGATATCTTTATAAGAGGAGTCTTATATCAGATATCAATACGACGTTATAATTCCAATGGTTGGAGAGTACGCTCTTTTCCTATAGAGATAGAAAAACTAGGGTTTAGCCGACCACCCATCTTCTTGAATTCTTCTTCTTCCTTGGTGGATCACCTCTAGAGGCCAAACACTTGGGTGGCTAACGTTGATCAAAGGAAGGAACCAAACCCGGTGGATTCAAGTTGAACGCGAAAAGGATTGGAGGTGAACTTGTACCTGAGGAATCTCGGATCTTCAAGGGTATGTTTCTTATTCATCCTTTTCGTTTAATTAATAATTGTGCATAAAGGGTGATCCAGGTATATGGTTTGTAAAAATTTTAAACTCTGATTTTTACACGTTTCCGCTTAGTTATGCAATCTATGCAATTTATGCAGTTTAGCAATACATGTTTTTTATATCATTGTCATGTTTATGTACTAAACTATTTAAATGCAACTTTTGTTTATTGTCATTTTATATTCATATATATACATGTTTATATCACTGTCATGTTTATGTACTAAACTATTTAAATGCAACTTTTGTTTATTGTCATTTTATATTCATATATATACATGTTTATATCTTTGTCATGTTTATGTACTAAACTATTTAAATGCAACTTTTGTTTATTGTCATTTTATATTCATATATATACATGTTTATATCATCGTCATGTTTATTGTCATATATACATGTAATCAAATATGACTCCTAATAACATCTTGAAATTTGTAATATGAGATGGCTTCAAGCAAATGAAAAAAGCGGCTTGGGTAGGGGGCCTAATAATGTGCCCAAGGGCCCTACTAATCCCGATGATCGGATTCTTATTCAGATTCGCCCTCCTCCGAATAAGCACGCGTCGTCCCGCGATATATCATTTATATAAAAGCATTTAAGATTCCATTTATTGTATATTGGTAATGTTTTGATTGATATTATATTGGTAATGTTTTGTTTTGGTCTTATTGTATTGAAAAGTTGTATATTTCTCTTGGTTTGTGTCTTGGGTGCCTAGAAATGTCCATATATGCATGCCGTCGTGCATGTGGCTAGTCTATATTATAGGGGAGACTATGACGATTTTTTTTTAAGTATTATAAGTATAAGTTTCAAAAATGTTCACAAATATTATAACTTAGATGTAAATTGCTTTAATATATGCTAATTGATGTTGTATATTATAGTGATTTTTCAGATAATAAGATCGTCAAGTGCATATCACAATTTGTGTTTACGTAATTGGCCTACACACTCGTGATTACGTATGAAGTAGCACACCTATCGCCCACAAGGATCTTTGTTCAGCGAGAATTTCGTGTATGTTTTTGTAATTATGACAAATAATATTTATATAATATTAATATAATATTCAAAGGATAATTATTTAGTAATGTTATTATTATTTTTTATTTGCGTAAAGCAGTATATAGATGGGAGGACGCAGGAGGCTTCAAAGTGATTGAGACATTATTACGGCAAAAGTGCGCGGTCCTCACCAAGGACAACTTGAATAAAGAACGACAAAAGCCATTCACAATGCCGAGATCGACCATCCGGGCCGTGGAGAGGATTATATGCACGAGCATAGCCTGGTGGTGCACCGATCCATATAAATTTGAGATGTGTGCCCAATGGAGAGCCGAGAGAGTGGGTGAAAAGACGAAAAGACTCGCCGCCACCAACAGAGAGCCTCGGGTGTATCAGGATGGCGAAAAAGGCTAAAAGGAACATACAAGGAGGCAAGATTTCACGATTCATAAACATATCAACGCCGCATGCGTATTTACATGTTTTAATATGTTTACAATCATGAATTGTAGAAAATATCCCATTTTACTTAGTAATATTGTGATATTTTTGTATAGAGTCTCGATCTCAAGGTCACCCTATCCATTGGTTTGGATGTGTAATGCGGCCACCCGTGATGGTTCCGCCTGAGGCTATCCGGATAAGCGGTAATAAGTTTTAACAACTTTGATCTTGTTTATTAGTACTTAAAAATATTATTTTTAACTATTTAAGTGTTAACATGATGACAGGATACTTATAAACGTTTATTGAATGAAGTATTTATCTCGAAGGCACTCCACGTCCTTTATTGATCAAGAGTTGTGGGAGAGGCGTCATTGTGAAGAAGAACTACATTAAAGGTCAAGGACAACGACGACGCCCATCCTTGATGGCTCAGTACTCTGCTACCCAGTCTTCCATAGCCATCGAGTCATCCAACCTGCTCATACTCCTACCGACCGTGTGAGAGCTATATGTCAAGATCGAAATCTTTTGAAGATTTGGGCGGGCACACAGGGGCTCTTGATCCGAGGAGTTAAATTTGAAGCGATGGCGGCAAGCAGCAGCAGGATGACATGGGGATGGCGACGAGGTATAAAATCAATTTGTTGTATGTATTGTCGTAATATATACCAAAGATCAACATATTTATTATATTTGTAACTTGTTTTATTATTTTGTTAATTACGGGGTGATCAAGGAGGGATGACGCTTGACATAACCTTGTACTTGTATATTCATTATTTGGATGTTTGTATATATATTACTTAAACAAGTTTTGAAATGTTATTATATTTATTCAAATCATATTGGTTTTAAAGGTTTATATACTAGTTTGGTGTATGTGTTGGTGGACGATGGATGTTTATATTGTTTTGTATGTTGTTTATCTTGGTGTGTATGTGTGTTGGGATAAGCGGTAGAAAGCAGTGTGTGAGTTTTGGGAATTTCGCAAAACAACAAAAATGGTCGTAATTTTTTTTTCATATCGGTGACCACATACGCGTCATTTGAACGTTATTAGCGACAACCGAAGATCGTCGACCATGAAGCGTCGTTGATAATGGTCGACGACACATGGACCACGTCGGCTTTTGGCCTCGACCATGCCGACTTAGCTTCCGTGATCGTATTTGTCATTTTACGCTCATGGCGCCGCAGATATCTCGGTCACTAATAGTGGTCACGATGCATCCCAATGACAGATTTTATCTACGACGACTATCATCACCGATGACTTTGTCAGCAGATAGCTATCTCATGACCGCGTCTTGATCACGATGATAAGCGATCATTGATAAGCCTTTTTGTTGTAGTGATGTTTCCTTAAATAAAGGAGTTTATTTAGATATGAAATAAGATTTCATATTATTCAAAATAAAAGAGTTTATTTGTGAATAGGAAAGAGAATCCTAATTTCCTTAAATAAAGGAGTTTATTTAGATATGAAATAAGATTTCATATTATTCAAAATAAAGGAGTTTATTTGTGAATAGGAAAGAAAATCCGTGTTTCCTTTAATAATTTTTTTACATGGAATTGGATTCCATAATTAATTAAAATAAAGGAGTTTATTTTGATTAAAGATTTTGATTAAAATAAAATAGTTTATTTTATTCAAAATTGAATAAATTAAAATAAAATAGTTTTATTTTTTTTAAAATTTGGATTAAAATAAAGGAGTTTATTTTGATTCAAAATTAGATTTTATACTAACTAAATTTGCCCATTAAATGATATCAATATATATATAAAATGTTTATTATTCATGAGATGAATATTATTTATTGATGCATATGATGATGTGTATGATAATAAATGAGAGTGATTATGGACAATTGACCAATGTGATTGGATTTTATTTTAGTTGGATGCATGAATGTATGTGTTTTATTAAATGGGGTCTGCGTACCTCGTCTTCTCTAATTTTTCTGAATGTAAATTCTATCTCCCTCCTATGTACTTCCCTCGATCACGATCAAGGTTTCTATTTATTTTAAATAGTTTTGTAATAGGAATAGTTAGAATTAATTTTGAAAAATTGGAGATCAAGGAGCAAGGAGCGCTTGAAGACCCGTTTGTAATTGAGTCGGGTTTAAATGTAATAGTTATATTTAAATATTATTTCTTGCACCCCTAGGGTTTGACCTTTTGGTTCACTTGGTGGCTCTAGTGAACCAAACTAGAATAAAAGTCCATAATCAATTCGGGTAGAATATAGCATTCTATATGTGCATGCTTATACTATACATATTATATATTATGCAAACATGCTTCGCATGTTCATTAATATGATAGCGTATTTTATATATATATATAATGTATGCGCTAAACAAGATGAGACAAATTAATAACAAACCCCTCAATTTTTTTATATTAAGTCCTAAGCGTTCAAAGATATTTGGAATATCGAAGCGCCGCTTTCTAGCATGATAAAATTAATAGAGTATTAAATATTTAATATGAGTTTGTTGTGTCACCACAAGGCAAGTATTAAGTATTTAAGATGTTAATTTATCACATTTGATGCTTATAAAGAAAATTGAACAATATTATTTTGTTGTGTCACCACAAGGATGATATTTTTCTTTTTTGAATATATGGAGTGCTAGGTTGGACTTAACTTGGATAATTTTGATTCGGATGTGCCACCACTTGATCAAAATAATCTAAGAGGCAAAAGAAAAGGAGTTGCATAGTTGATGTAATTGACAAAAGTTGTCTACCTATTTATTTATATATAGTTTGTTGTGTCACCACAAGGCTATATACATTTGAAATGGGATCCTTATTCTCACTAGCAAATCTTTAATTAGATTTTGCCGAACTATATAAGTGAGGGTAATATAGTTTGAAGAAAATAGTGGGAGATACCAATTTAAAACAAGACCTAAATTATTTTGGTAATTAATAAAAGAATGTATGTTAAAATGTTGTTAATTACAAATTCATTTGCAGAATTTTACAACGTCTAAATTACTATCACTGCGAAACATATTAGATGTTATTTAACCGGACCGTATTAAACAGATTGGTTAAGGAATTTGAGAATAGTTCTCATCAAGTGAAAAGCTATCTTATGTCATGTCGCCTATCCTCGCAATGGTTGCGCATAATGCCTCTAAGGAAGACATTGCTACTTTTAGAAAGTGGCGAGATGATACACGATTGGCTCAATGCATCATGCTCAAGATCTATCATGAGTAACAAGCTTGACTTGTCAAGATGAAACTATGGATGCTTCTACTATATTCCCGCACATCAAGTAGTTGATGGTGAGGAAAGTAGGACCGATAGATATCGAGGATATCTAAGGAGCTCTTCCGATCTAGAATGACCGGTGACACTACAAAGATCTGAGAAAAGTTCTTAACATAATCAATTTGATTGATCAAATTAGGACAACTGGTTTTGTCATGGATGGAGAGTTGAGCCAAGATTTGATCTTGCACTCACTCCCGGACTCCTTTCACAATTGTTGTGAATTTTTCATATAGACAAGCTAGATATCAGCCTCGCTGATTTGCTTAACATGTTGAAAAATGTTGAGTCACTTTTCAACCAAGAAAGACCAAGTCTTACTGGTAGGGGCCAAAGGATCTTTTGAAAAGAAGAACGATTCTAAGAAGGAAAATATAAAGGCAAAAATAAAGGATAATAAGAACAAAACAGATACGGATAGCAAAAGAGCTTGCTTCCACTGCAATAAGCCTGGACAGTGGAAAGAAAATCATGAGAAGCATCTTGCGAGAGGCTAACCAAAAAGCTTAGTGAAGTTTGGTTACAATCTGATTTTTGTTCATGATTGAAATAAATTTTCTTTAAGTCGAGGTTCTACTTGGGTATTGGATACCGAGCTTTTGGTTATCGAAATATAGATTTATGAAGGACCAAGCAAGTAGAAAGCTAAACAAATATAAGTAATCCTATGTGCGGAAATGTAACAAAGGTTGCCATATTAGCCATAGAAACTTATAGTTTAGCAATGCCTACGGGCAAATCTATTAAGTCAATAAGTTGTTATTGTATTCCAGTTCTTGTTAAAAATATTATTTCCATTTTATTGTTGGACAATGAAATCTTTGGTATTATAATTAAGAACAATTGTTGTTCTATTTATAATAATAATGTTTTGTATAGAACTGGAATATTACTTAATAAATTTTGTATACTTGACTTACATGAAAATAATTTTGCATATTGAACAAATTAGTATGAGAAAAGGAGATGATCATTCAAAGAGTTGAATGTGTTTATTTGCTAAAATACAAGTGTGAATTATTTGAAAGGTTCAAAGAATTCAGAAGTAAAACAAATAGGCAATGTATTAAGATTCTTTGATTAGATCAAGGAATAAATACTTGTGCAATAAGTTTCTAGATCATCTCAAATGGTTTTCTCATAATGGACACATCCTGATACACAATAATTGATTGATGTATCTGAATGAAAAATCGTACCTTGGTTGACATGGTGCGGTCCATAATAATTTTACCGACATTCCAATATCCTTCTGGGATAATATCCTAGAAATGGCTGCATATCTACAAAAAGGTAACCTCAAAATCCATCCCCAAGACTCCATAAAAGTTATGGACAGGGAGGATTCCTAATCTTAAGTATGTTAAGATAAGGGGTTGTCCAACTTATGTGAAAAGGTTTCAAAGGATAAGCTTGGGACAATATTTGACAAGTACAAATTTGTGGGACATCCTAAAGTAAGTTTAGGGTATATGTTCTATAATCTTACTTAGCAAAAAGGTGTTTGTTACGAAACACGCTTCCTTCTAAGATAAAGGTGTTTATCATTGAAGGACTAGTGGGAGGATAATAGATCTTGAAGAGTTCAAGAACCACAAAACACTATAAGTCAAATAAGAGGAACCTGTAGATGGACCTATTATACCACAACTGAATCGTAAATCTGGAATAGTACCGAAGATACCTGGGAGGTATGGATTCATCATAGATGATGATGATGAGGTACACAACATAGAAGATGATGATCCAGTTACATACGATGAGGTAAGTGTTGTAGACATTCAGAGAAATGGATTGAAGCAAGTTTCTCAAATATGGAACATTCGTTTTGATGAGGCAATCAAAAGAGTTTGATTTTATTAAAAATAAGAATGAACCTAGTGTGTACAAAAGGGTCAGTGGGAGCATCGTGACATTCCTAGTACTATATGTTGATATACTACGGATAAGGAATGACATACCAATGCTACAATCAGTAAAGATAACATTGTCTAAACATTCCTCCATGAATGATTTGGAAGAGTATCTTAATTGGGGATATAAATCTATATAGATAGATTTAAGAGGATGTTTGACTTAACCCAAGGAATGTATATTCATTTGATGCTAAAGTCGTTTAGCATGGCAAGCTCCAAGAGATGTTTCATGTTGATGAGCCATGGAGTGTATCTCTCTTAATAGTCCCCACAAACTATTAAAAGAAGAGAGATCGCATGAGTGACAATCATGTATGCAATGAAATATATCACGAGACCGATGTTGATCGGTCATATTATGGAGAAGTTCACTATGAGTCGGTGAAAACATCTTAAAGTGCTTAGGCACTAAGGATGTGATCATATTCATGGTGGGTCTAAATTAAAACTAGAGGGCTTAACAGACTCAAGTTTTTCAGACAGACCAAGATGACAGAAAAATTCACTTTAAAGAAAAGCGTTATCTTGAACAGTGGTGCAGTGAATTGGAAAGGTTCCAAACAGGAAAGAGTTGCTGGTTTAATGATAAAGACAAAGTATATAGCTATAAATGAAGCTGCAAGTTGATTATTTGGATTAAAAGTTCATTATAGAACTAGGAATAGTTCCTAAGTCTCATCTTGGATCTAAACATGTGTTGTGGCACTTTCATTTGATTATTAGAATCATTGAAAGATGGGAAATCACTATAGAGATAGTGGACTCTCATGAACAACATTACATATCCATTAACTAAAGCTTATCCAACAGCAGGATAATCGTCACTTAGAGAAGAATAGTATGAGATACCATGACGATTGGCTTTAGTGCAAGTGGGAGATTGAAAGTAGTATGCACACAAGCCAATAATGTTTGATGATAAAGCATATACTTTGTAACAATCTTATTTATTTATTAATAAAAAATATTAATTTATTAAAGGCTTTTAATTATCTACATGATGTTTGTTTTATAATATGTGATAAACCCATAGTTTTAAGCAATGCTTTTAGAATAATGATGATGATCATTCTAATGAGATCTAAATTCTTAGAAAGCTTAAAACTAAAATAGTTCCCAATCGTTGGATTACTAAATTGGGGATTAGTGAATCCGGATAGATTGGTACATACGTTGCTTGCTCATTGGATGAGGATGATTGATCTCATGATCATTTGTGTGGAGACACTAAAGCAAGTATGTAGGTGCTTATTAGAGAATAAGTTCACTGAACGTGGCTCGCTAAGGAATATCTAATGGAGTTTTACTTACCTGTCAATAGGAATTCCTGTAGTGATAGTAGTACAAGTGATCCTTGGACTTGAGATCATCATAGTATCTTGTGTATGATGAGTTATACTTTGACTTATTCCTTAAGACCCTTAGGGTATATCAAAGGGTATGCTTGGGTATAATAAGTTGTACATGGAGATAATGTATGATCAATAAAGTATCTACCACTTCTATTAAAAGAAGAGAAATGTCCTATGTGATTCGATAAATGACAACCCAGTAGTCCTTGGCCAAGGCAGAATGAAATTAGAAAGGAGTTTCTAATTTGCATTATTTGGAGTTGTGCATTTAAGAGTCGAAATACATATAATTAAATAAAATAAGACTTGACAGTAATTCCATGTCTTATATTTAATTGGGACATTGTATGGTGGAAGGATTGAATTGTACGGTAACTATTTACTCAAAGGTTCTTTTTGAAAGTAGTATGCACACAAGCCAATCATGTTTGATGATAAAGCATATACTTTGTAACAATCTTATTCATTTATTAATAAAAATTATTAATTTATTAAAGGCTTTTAATTATCTACATGATGCTGTTTTAAAATATGTGATAAACCCATAGTTTTAAGCAATGCTTTTAGAATAATGATGATGATCATTCTAATGAGATCTAAATTCTTAGAAAGCTTAAAACTAAAATAGTTCCCAATCATTGGATTACTAAATTGGGGATTAGTGAATCCAGGATAGATTGGGTACATACGTTGCTTGCTCATTGGATGAGGATGATTGATCTCATGATCATTTGTGTGGAGACACTAAAGCAAGTATGTAGGTGCTTATTAGAGAATAAGTTCCTTTGAGCGTGGCTCGCTAAGGAATACCTAATGGAGTTTTATTTGCTGTCGATAGGAATTCACAGAAGTGATAGTAGTCAAGTAATCCTTGGACTTGAGATCATCATAGTATCTTGTGTATGATGAGTTATACTTTGACTTATTCCTTAAGACCCTTAGGGTATATCAAAGGTATGCTTGGGTATAATAAGTTGTACATGGAGATAATGTATGATCGATAAAGAATCTACCACTTCTAATAAAAAGAAGAAATGTCCTATGTGATTCGATAAATGACAACCCAAGTGAGTCCTTGGCAGGCGAGAATGAAATTAGAAAAGAGTTTCTAATTTGCATTATTTGGAGTTCATGCATTTAAGAATCGAAATACATATAATTAAATAAAATAAGACTTGATGATAATTCCATGTCTTATATTTAATTGGGACATTGTATGGTGGAAGGATTGAATTATCACGGTAACTATTTACTCAAAGGTTCTTTAATGATTAATGTTGAAATCTATATTATCCGGAAAGTCGTTGATCATTAGGGAGGCTTATCCCTATTGTAGAATAAATATTATTTATTTAAATAAATTAATTATTTAATTTATTTATTTAAATAAGATTAGAATTATTCTAATTGATTTATTCACAATGGGTTTAATATGGAGAACCTAAAGGGTCACACCATAAAAGGAAGAATAATTATTTAAGAAGTTAATGGCATAATCGTAATAATATGTTAAGTATATTTAATTTAATCTATGGTGATAGAATAAATTAAATAACTTAATATTTATTATTTAATATTTTAGAAATATTAAATATAAATTAATAAGAGGAGTCTTATTAATATTATTACAATTATTATTATTTTAATTTCTAAAAGAGTTTAGGAATTAATTTAATATAAGTACTCTCATTTATTCCTAATTGGATTAGGAGGTTAAATTAATTAAAAGAGTTTAATTAATTATCCCTAATAAGATTAGGGAGCTTAATTAATTAAATAAAACCCAATTCCTTAATTGTTAAGGTGGGTTGCCCACATCTATAAATAAGAGGAGTCTTATTATGGGTGATAGGAGTTGTTGACTTTAACAACTACGTAATAATTCCAAGTTGTTGGGAGAGTACACCTTTTCTATAGAGATAGAAAAACTAGGGTTTAGCCAACCACCCTTCTTCTTGAATTTTCTTCTTCCTTGGTGGATCACCTCTAGAGGCCAAAACACATGGGTGGCTGCGTTGATCAAAGGAAGGAACCAAACCCGGTGGATTCAAGTTGAACGCGAAAAGGATTGGAGGTGAACTTGTGCACGAGGAAGCTCGATCTTCAAGGGTATGATTCTCATTCGTTATCTTTTTGTTTAATTAATAATTGTGCATAAAGGGTGATCAAGGGTATATGGTTTGTAAATTTTAAACTCGATTTTATACGCTTAAAAGCTTAATTTTTTGCAATTTGATTGCGCACATGAATATTACAAACCTAACACTTTTATGATTAATGTTGAAATCTATATTATCTGGAAAGTCGTTGATCGCTAGGGAGGCTTATCCCTATTGTAGAATAAATATTATTTATTTAAATAAATTAATTATTTAATTTATTTATTTAAATAAGGTTAGAATTATTCTAATTGATTTATTCACAAATAGGTTTAATATGGAGAACCTAAAAGGTCACACCATAAAAGGAAGAATAATTATTTAAGAAGTTAATGGCATAATCGTAATAATATGTTATATATATTTAATTTAATCTATGGTGATAGAATAAATTAAATAGCTTAATATTTATTATTTAATATTTTAGAAATATTAAATATAAATTAATAAGAGAGTCTTATTAATATTGTTACAATTATTATTATTATTTTAATTTCTAAAGAGTTTAGGAATTAATTTAATATAAGTACTCTCATTTATTCCTAATTGGATTAGGAAGGAAAATTAGTTAAAGGAGTTTAATTAATTATCCCTAATAAGATTAGGGAGCCCCTTTAATTAAAAGGGTTTAATTAAATAATACCTTATTTTTTTTAATAAGGTTACTTGATATCTTTATAAGAGGAGTCTTATATCAGATATCAATACGACGTTATAATTCCAATGGTTGGAGAGTACGCTCTTTTTCTATAGAGATAGAAAAACTAGGGTTTAGCCGACCACCCATCTTCTTGAATTCTTTTTCTTCCTTGGTGGATCACCTCTAGAGGCCAAACACTTGGGTGGCTAACGTTGATCAAAGGAAGGAACCAAACCCGGTGGATTCAAGTTGAACGCGAAAAGGATTGGAGGTGAACTTGTACCTGAGGAAGCTCGGATCTTCAAGGGTATGTTTCTTATTCATCCTTTTCGTTTAATTAATAATTGTGCATAAAGGGTGATCCGGGTATATGGTTTGTAAAAATTTTAAATTCTGATTTTTACACGTTTCCGCTTATTTATGCAATTTGATTGCGCACATGAATATTACAAACCTAACAGCTATCGCTCAAGTCTGAGGAGGTGGTTGTTACTCTTCGTCATCGGAATCACTTGGTGGGAATCTCAGCAGTGGTCCGGGTTGTTGATATAGAAATTGAGCCGCCGGGTTGAAGCTTTGAAGGGTTGTGTTGAGTGAGGCGAAAGATGCGTTCATAGCATCAAACATGTGATCTTGGCGCATTGCCAATCGCCGCATTTCCCGACGTGCTGCTCTGATGTGCGCAGTCATCTGATTTTGGAACTCAAGGAACTGAGGACTGGATATTGCCTCGGTCTATGGTACCTGCTCGGTTCCTTGATCTCCCATAGCCTCATCATCATCCTCCGAGGTATCATCTGCGTCAACTTCGTCTTCCGAAGCTGACGAAAAAATAAAGCCCAGACCTCGTGGATGTGACTCGCCTCCTACCCATACAGAATACCGCGCTATCATTCTAGAATCAATCAAAGCGAGCGGCATTTGTGTGGGCTCATCGTCAGACCATCTCACCCCTGCATTTTGACACAACCCACATATGAGTGATGGGTGTGGTAAGCCGCCCAAAAAATTCCCACGTAAACACTGGCGGATGGAGAAACAGATAATAGCCCCGACGTCAATAATGAAAAATCTTGCACAATTGCGTACAACAGAACACCTTCTCTTTGGTGACGTCCGAGGTGTGTTGGGACGGAAGCAATTTAGCACATAAGAATACGTACCATATTTTTCCATACCGGCTAAGGTCCTTGCTATAGAACACTGCACCTCCCTTCCGACCTTTTATCCAAGAGGTTCCCGGCTTTGTCATCCCTGTGATTACTTCATCAAAGTCCGGATCAAAATCACGTAGCTGAGCATATTGGCATTGGCGAGGTACCCACAGCTGATAATAATTGTTTATTGCATCAGCACTGAACGGAACCAAGCGACCCTGCACATACGCGTTGTGTGACACCCCCAAATCCAGGTACTTTATTCCCACAGGATTTGGTGTTCACTTGATCAAACATTCATATCTAATTACCCAATCATAATAAAACTGAATACATAAAAACCTTCTCCATTAAAGTGTTACATAATAAAAATCTCCCAGGTTATCTAACCTTAAATCATCATTCAAATGCGGAAAATATTACATAACTTCTTTAAAATAAAGTCTAAGATCAACATAATAAAAGTCTAACATCTTAATCAAAGTAAAAATTACAAGTCTTCATCACTTGTACATTTTTCCCTTTCCTTTGCTAGTCGAAGGTTCACCTACCTTCTCTTCTTTAGCTGCAATGAGTTTATAAATATGCAAGAGTGAGCAAAACAATTGCTCACTGGATATAATATGTAATCAACTGGAGTATAACAATAATAACTGTCGAAATAGGCTCATCAAAAGTGAATAGTACTCTATCAATAATAATCAGAAACTGAAATCCCAAAATATGGAAAATAAACATCATTGAGGGTCGTAAGATCATGAACTACGTGTTAGGTTTGTAATATTCAAGAACGCAATCAAATTGCATAAAAATGTGGAAACGTGTAAAATCAGAGTTTAAAAAAAAATTTACAAACCATATACCCGGATCACCCTTTATGCACAATTATTAATTAAACGAAAAGATAAAGAATAAAATCATACCCTTGAAGATCGAGCTTCCTCAGGTACAAGTTCACCTCCAAATCCTTTCGCGTTCAACTTGAATCCACCGGGGTTTTGTTTCTTCCTTTGATCAACGTTAGCCACCCATATGTTTGGCCTCTAGAGGTGATCCACCAAGGAAAAAAAAAGATTCAAGAAGATGGGTGTTATGGCTAACCCTAGTTTTCTATCTCTATAGAAAAGGCGTACTCTCCAACAACTTGGAATTATGTCGTATATTGATATCTGATATAAGACTCATCTTATAAAGATATCAAGTAACCCTATTAAAATAATGTATTATTTAATTAAACTCTTTTAATTAAGTGGGCTCCCTAATCTTATTAGGGATAATTAATTAAACTCCTTTAATTAATTTTCCCTCCTAATCCTATTAGGAATAAATGAGAGTACTTATATTAAATTAATTCCTAAACTCTTTTAGAAATTAAAATAATAATAATTGTAATAATATTAATAAGACTCCTCTTATTAATTTATATTTAATATTTCTAAAATATTAAATAATAAATATTAAGCTATTTAATTTATTCTATCACCATAAATTAAATTAAATATACATAACATATTATTACGATTATGCCATTAACTTCTTAAATAATTATTCTTCCTTTTATGGTGTGACCCTTTAGGTTCTCCATATTAAATAGGTTGTGAATAAATCAATTAGAATAATTCTAATCTTATTTAAATAAATAAATTAAACAATTAATTTATTTAAATAAATAATATTTATTCTACAATAGGATAAGCCTCCCCAAGCGATCAGCGACTTTCCGGATAATATAGATTTCAACATTAATCATAAAAGAACCTTTGAGTAAATAGTTACCGTACAATTCAATCCTTCCACCATACAATGTCCCAATTAAATATAAGACATGGAATTCTTGTCAAGTCTTATTTTATTTAATTATATGTATTTCGATCCTTAAATGCACAACTCAAATAATGCAAATTAGAAACTCCTTTCTAATTTCATTACATCTTCGCCAAGGACTCTTTGGGTTGTCATTTATCGAATCACATAGACATTTCTCTTCTTTTATTAGAAGTGGTAGATTCTTTATTGATCATATATTATCTCCGCATACAACTTGTTATACCCAAGCATATCCTTTGATATACCCTAAGGGTCTTAAGGAATAAGTCAAAGTATAACTCATTATACACAAGATACTATGATGATCTCAAGTCCAAGGATCACTTGTACTACTATCACTACAGAATTCCTATTGATGACAAGTAAAACTCCATTAGGTATTCCTTAGCGAGCCACGTTCAGTGAACTTATTCTCTAATAAGCACCTACATACTTGCTTTAGTGTCTCCACACAAATAATCATGAGATCAATCATCCTCATCCAATGAGCAAGCAACGTATGTACCAATCTATCCGGATTCACTAATCCCCAATTTAGTAATCCAATGATTGGGAACTATTTTAGTTTTAAGCTTTCTATGAATTTAGATCTCATTAGAATGATCATCATCATTATTTTAAAAGCATTGCTTAAAAATATGGGTTTATCACATATTATAAAACAGCAACATGTAGATAATTAAAAGCCTTTAATAAATTAATACTTTTATTAATAAATGAATAAAATTGTTACAAAGTATATGCTTTATCATCAAACATGATTGGCTTGTGTGCATATTACTTTCAATCTCCCACTTGCACAAAAGCCAATTGCCATTGTATCTTATACTATTCTTCTCTAAGTGACGATTATCCTGCTGTTGGATAAGCTTTAGTTAATGGATATGTAATGTTGTTCATGAGAGTCCACTATCTCTATAGTGATTTCCCATCTTTCAATGATTCTAATAATCAAATGAAAGTGCCACAACACATGTTTAGATCCAAGATGAGACTTAGGAACTATTCCTAGTTCTGTAATGAACTTTTAATCCAAACAATCAACTTGCAGCTTCATTTATAGCTATATACTTTGTCTTTATCACTAAACCAAAAACTCTTTCTTTGTTTGGAACCTTTTCAATTCATCGCACCATTATTCAAGATAACGCTTTACCTTAAAGTGGATTTTTTCATCATCTTGGTCTGCATTTGAAAAACTTGAGTCTCATTAAGCCCTCTAGTTTTAATTTAGACCCACCATGAATATGATCACATCCTTAGTGCCGGTTAAGCACTTTAAGATGTTTTTCACTGACTCATAGTGAACTTCTCCATAATATGACTGATCAACATCAGGTCTTGTATATTTCATTGCATACATGATTGTCACTCATGCGATCTCTCTTCTTTTAATAGTTTATGGAGACTATTAAGAGAGATACACTCCATGGCTCATCTACATGAGACATCTCTTGGAGTTTGCCATGCTAAACGACTTTAGCATCAAATGAATATACGTTCCTTGGGTTAAGTTGAGCATCCTTTTCAATCTATCTATATAGATTTATATCCCCAATTAAGATACTCTTCCAAATCATTCATGGAGGAATGTTTAGACAACTTTATCTTTACTGATTGTAGGATTGGTATGTCATTCCTTATCCGTAGTATATCAACATATAGTACTAGGAATGTCACGATGCTCCCTAATCGACCCTTTTGTACACACTAGGTTCATTCTTATTTTGATAAAATCAAACTCTTTTGATTGCCTCATCAAAATGAATGTTCCATATTTGAGAAACTTGCTTCAATCCATTTCTCTGAGTGTCTACAACACTTACCTCATCGTATGTAACTTGATCATCATCTTCTATGATGCGTACCTCATCATCATCATCCATGATGAATCCATACCTCCTAGGTATCTTTAGTACTATTTCAGATTTACGATTCAGTTGTGGTACAATAGGTCTATCTACAGGTTCCTCTTATTTGACTTATAGTGTTTTGTGGTTCTTGAACTCTTCAAGATCTATTATCCTCCCACTAGCCCCTTCAATGATAAACACCTTTATCTTAGAAGGAAGCGTGTTTCACAATAAACACCTTTTGCTAAGTAGGATTATAGAACATTTACCCTAAACTTACTTTAGGATGTCCCACAAATCTGTATTTGTCAAATCTTGTCCCAAGCTTATCCTTTGAAACCGTTTCACATAAGTTGGACAACCCCTTAACTTAACATACTTAAGATTAGGAATCCTCCCTGTCCTTAACTTTTATGGAGTCTTGGGGCCGGATTTAGAGATTACCTTTTCCTAGATATGCAGCCATTTCTAGGACATGATCCTAGAAGGATACTGGAATGTCGGTAAAATCATTATGGATCGCACCATGTTCAAATAGGTACGATTTTTCCTTTCATATACATCAATCAATTATTATGTATCGAGAGGCGTCCATTATGAGAAAACCATTTGAGATGATCTAGAAACTTATTTCACAAGTATTTATTCCTTGATCTAATCAAAGAATCTTAATACATTGTCAATTTATTTCACTTCTGAATTCTTTGAACCTTTCAAATAATTCATACTTGTATTTCATTAAATACACACATTCAACTCTTTGAATGATCATCTCCTTTTCTTATACTAATTTGTTCAATATGCAAAATTATTTTCATGTAAGTCAAGTATACAAAATTTATTAAGTAATATTCTAGTTCTATACAAAATATTATTATTATAAATAGAACAACAATTGTTCTTAATTATAATACCAAAATTTTTATTGTCCAACAATAAAATGGAAATAATGTTTCTAACAAGAATTGGAATACATTGACTTAATAGATTTGCCCGTAGGCTGTGCTAAACTATAAGTTTCTATAGCTAATGCAGCAACCTTTGCTTCATTTTCCACACATAGGATTACTTATCTTTGTTTAACTTTCTACTTCTGCTTGGTCCCTTCATAAATCTATATTTATGATAACCAAAGTCGGTATCCAATACCTAAGTAGAACCTTGACTTAAAGAAAAATTTATTTCAATCATGAACAAAAGCGTATTATAAATCGAAACTTCACTAAGCTTCTTTGGTTAGCCTCTGCAAGATGCTTCTCGCAGTTTCTTTCCAGTGTCCAGGCTTATTGCAGTGGAAGCAAGCTCCTTTGCTATTCATATCAGTTTTGTTCTTATTATCCTTTATTTTGCCTTTCTATTTACCTTCTTTGAATCTTTCTTCTTTTCGGAAGATCCTTTGGCCCTACCGAAGAAGACTTGGTCTTTCTTGGTTGGAAAGTGACTCTCAACATTTTTCAACATGTTAAGCAAATCGGTGAGGGCCGATATCTAGCTTGTTCATATGAAAATTCACAACAATTGTGAAAGGAGTCCAGAGTGAGTGCAAGATCAAATCTTGGCTCAAATCTCCATCCATGACAAAACCAGTTGTCCTAATTGATCAATCAAATTGATTATGTTAAGAACTTTTTATGCTGTCTTATAGTGCTATTGGCCATTCTAGATCGGAAGAGCTCCTTAGATATATGATATCTATCGGTCCTACTTTCCTCGCCATCAACTACTTGATGTGCGGGAATATAGTAGAAGCATCCATAGTTTCATCGTGGCTTGAGCTCGTTACTTTCATAGATGCGAGCATGATGCATTGAGCCAATTGTGCATCATCTTGCCACTTTCTAAAAGTAGTAATCTCTTCCTCGGAGGCATTTTTTCACAACCATTGCGAGGATAGGCGTATTAAGGACATAAGATAGCTTTTCAAATTTTATGAGAACTATTCTCAAATTCCTTAACCAATCCGTTTAATTGATTCCCAAGTTAATTTAGCATCTAATATGCTTCGCAGTGATAGTAATTTAGAACATTGTAAAATTCGTAAATGAATTTGTAATTAACAACATTTTAACATACATTCTTTTATTAATTACCAAAATAATTTAGGTCTTGTTTTAAATTGGTATCTCTCACTATTTTCTTCAAACTATATTACCCTCACTTATATAGTTCGGCAAAATCTAATTAAAGATTTGCTAGTGAGAATAAGGATCCCATTTCAAATGTATATAGCCTTGTGGTGACACAACAAACTATATATAAATAAATAGGTAGACAACTTTTGTCAATTACATCAACTATGCAACTCCTTTTCTTTTGCCTCTTAGATTATTTTGATCAAGTGGTGGCACATCCGAATCAAAATTATCCAAGTTAAGTCCGACCTAGCACTCCATATATTCAAAAAAGAAAAATATCATCCTTGTGGTGACACAACAAAACAATATTATTCAATTTTCTTTATAAGCATCAAATGTGATAAATTAACATCTTAAATACTTAATACTTGCCTTGTGGTGACACAACAAACTCATATTAAATATTTAATACTCTATTAATTTTATCATGCTAGAAGGCGACGTTCGATATTCCAAATATCTTTGAACGCTTAGGACTTAATATAAAAATTTGAGGGTTTGTTATTAATTTGTCTCATCTTGTTTTATAGCATTTGCACATATATATATAAAATACGTGTCATATTAATGAACATGCGAAGCATGTTTGCATAATATATATATATATATATATATATTATAAGCATGCACATATAGAATACTATATTCTACGGATTGATTATGGACTTTTATTCTAGTTTGGTTCACTAGAGCCACCAAGTGAACCAAAAGGTCAAAACTTAGGGGTGCAAGAAATAATATTTAAATATAACTATTACATTTAAACTAGGGCTCCATTACAAACGGTCTTCAAGCGCTCCTTGTTCCTTGATCTCCAATTCTTCAAAATTAATTCTAACTATTCCTATTACAAAACTATTTAAAATAAATAGAAACCTTGATCGTGATCGAGGGAAGTACATAGGAGGAGATAGAATTTACATTCGAGAAAAATTAGAGAAAGGCAGTCATGAGACCCCATTTAATAAAACCCATACATTCATGCATCCAACTAAAATAAAATCCAATCACATTGGTCAATAGTCCATAATCAATCCCATTTATTATCATACACATCATCATATGCATCAATAAATAGCATTCATCTTATGAATAATAAACATTTAATATATATATTGATATCATTTAATGGGCAAATTTAGTTAGTATAAAATCTAATTTTGAATCAAAATAAACTCCTTTATTTTAATCCAAATTTAAATCAAAATAAAACTATTTTATTTTAATTTATCCAATTTTGAATAAAATAAACTATTTTATTTTAATCAAAATCTTTAATCAAAATAAACTCCTTTATTTTAATTAATTATGGAATCCAATTCCATGTAAAAAAAAATTATTAAAGGAAACATGGATTTTTTTTTCCTATTAACAAATAAACTCCTTTATTTTGAATAATATAAAATCTTATTTTATATCTAAATAAACTCCTTTATTTAAGGAAAGATGAGATCTTTTTTCTATTCACAAATAAACCTTTTATTTTTGAATAATATGAAATCTAATTTCATATCAAAATAAACTCCTTTATTTAAGGAAAAATAGAATCCAATTTCAACTCTAATTAGTTATCTTGAAATCCAATTCCAACTCTAATTAGTTAGCATGAAATTTAATTTTAAAATTAAAATAAACTTTTTATTTTAAGATTAAAATGAACCTTTTATTTTAAAATTAAAATAAACTTTATTTTAATTCTAAAATTATTAAGAATAATATATATATATAACTATTATATATATATATATATATATATAATAACCGAATATATATATATATAGTATATATATAGTCTTTAACGTGACATAAGCACGTGGATTCCATGATAACTTCCAATTCCTTTTGTCCCTTGAACTCTACTGCCGGATTCCACAATCATGAATATTAGAGTTGGATGAATATTCAACTTATGTGAAATTTTATGTATTACGGTTGTGTGCATGAAAGCCACTGAACCTTTTTTTTTTATTTTTAGCACGTGTACCTTGCAGTATGATTCCAAAAGGGGCAAGCCGTGAATTAGAAAAAAAAGGGCAGGAATCCTATTCATATCATTATACCAGCGAAAAAAAAAATTGCCGTTTTTTTTAAATTAAATTTTATACAATAAAATTAAGCCCAATTAAATTGTTCTAAACACATATCAATATACAAATTAAATATGAACAATTAATAATTTGAATAAAGGTTTGGCTCTGATGCCACTGTTAGGTTTGTAATATTCAAGAACGCAATCAAATTGCATAAAAATGCGGAAGCGTGTAAAATCGAGTTTAAAAAAATTTACAAACCATATACCCTAGATCACCCTTTATATGTAATTATTAATTAAACGAAAAGATAAAGAATAAAATCATACCCTTGAAGATCGAGCTTCCTCAGTACAAGTTCACCTCCAAAATCTTTTCGCGTTCAACTTGAATCCACCGGTTTTGTTCCTTCCTTTGATCAACGTTAGCCACCCATATGTTTGGCCTCTAGAGGTGATCCACCAAGGAAAAATAAAGATTCAAGAAGATGGGTGTTATGGCTAACCCTAGTTTTCTATCTCTATAGAAAAGGCGTACTCTCCAACAACTTGGAATTATGTCGTATATTGATATCTGATATAAGACTCATCTTATAAAGATATCAAGTAACCCTATTAAACTAAGGTATTATTTAATTAAACTCTTTTAATTAAATGGGCTCCCTAATCTTATTAGGGATAATTAATTAAACTCCTTTAATTAATTTTCCTCCTAATCTGTTAGGAATAAATGAGAGTACTTATATTAAATTAATTTCTAAACTCTTTTAGAAATTAAAATAATAATAATTGTAATAATATTAATAAGACTCCTCTTATTAATTTATATTTAATATTTCTAAAATATTAAATAATAAATATTAAGCTATTTAATTTATTCTATCACCATAGATTAAATTAAATATACATAAATATATTATTACGATTATGCCATTAACTTCTTAAATAATTATTCTTCCTTTTATGGTGTGATCCTTTAGGTTCTCCATATGAAACCTAGGTTGTGAATAAATCAATTAGAACAATTCTAATCTTATTTAAATAAATAAATTAAATAATTAATTTATTTAAATAAATAATATTTATTCTACAATAGGGATAAGCCTCCCTAGCGATCAGCGACTTTCCGGATAATATAGATTTCAACATTAATCATAAAAGAACCTTTGAGTAAATAGTTACCAAATACAATTCAATCCTTCCACTATACAATGTCCCAATTAAATATAAGACATGGAATTCTTGTCAAGTCTTATTTTATTTAATTATATGTATTTTCGATCCTTAAATGCACAACTCCAAATAATGCAAATTAGAAACTCCTTTCTAATTTCATTTCGCCTTGCCAAAGGACTCTTTGGGTTGTCATTTATCGAATCACATAGGACATTTCTCTTCTTTATTAGAAGTGGTAGATTCTTTATTGATCATATATTATCTCCATGTACAACTTGTTATACCCAAGCATACCCTTTGATATACCCTAAGGGTCTTAAGGAATAAGTCAAAGTATAACTCATCATACGAGAAGATACTATGATGATCTCAAGTCCAAGGATCACTCAGACTACTATCACTACAGTGAATTCTTATTGTGAGCAAGTAAAACTCCATTAGGTATTCCTTAGCGAGCCAACGCGTTCGGTGAACTTATTCTCTAATAAGCACCTACATACTTGCTTTAGTGTCTCCACACAAATGATCATGAGATCAATCATCCTCATCCAATGAGCAAGCAACGTATGTACCAATCTATCCGGATTCACTAATCCCCAATTTAGTAATCCAATGATTGGGAACTATTTTAGTTTTAAGCTTTCTAAGAATTTAGATCTCATTAGAATGATCATCATCATTATTCTAAAAGCATTGCTTAAAACTATGGGTTTATCACATATTATAAAACAACATCATGTAGATAATTAAAAGCCTTTAATAAATTAATACTTTTATTAATAAATGAATAAGATTGTTACAAAGTATATGCTTTATCATTAAACATGATTGGCTTGTGTGCATATTACTTTCACTACGTCCACAGTTGCAAGTAATCTTTCAACTCCAACTTTAACAGTCATAAGACTATAAGGACCTCGTACTTAGGGGGATCAGCCCTTCGTACAATGTATTATGCACAAACATTTTAACGCTATGCGTAAGTTAACCCCTAATCATAAAAATAGGGTTGTTCATCTCAGTATTTAGAGTACAAGTCCGCACCAAAGGAAGTTTGGTTTGGATAAGCTTTCAAGGTAATTTGGAATTCAACGAACATCAACTAAGGAGTAGTTGAATAAAACCAATAACACTATACTATAGAATAATCGTGATTGAATCAATCAAAGTAAACTAAAGTCATGCTTTAGGAATAATCTAATAGCATACAATTTGAATAACTATAGCATACCTTGCTTAAACAATACTAAGCCAAAGTTAATTAGAATTGAATACTAAGCATGCATAACAATTTGAACAATAGAAATGTTCGACATTAGTATATATAGTTGTGCATGCTAAACAACAAGTTAAATACAAGAATAACTTGCTCCAGAATAACTTACATCATTATATTGTAATCGAATTGAAAACAATAATTGAATTAACAAGATAATAGATTAGAAAACTTGCCTTGTTCGTAGATTAAACCGAACAATTCGAATCACAATATCCTATATACATATGTCATCATGACATAGTTAGTCACTATCACTTTAAAACTTAACTAACTACATTCATCATGTATGTTTGATTATTTAATCACATAATCAAGTTATAACACAAGTTAATCTTTAATAACATAATTATTCATAGTATAGAAATACTAAAATCAACATTTTACAGTCCTACTATCATCACATAACTTTTCTTAAAATTTAGTGTACAAAAAGTACACTGTCAGACCATTCTGCTAACTCATGCATGGCTACTACAGTTTACATTGTGGGTGCATACTGCGGCATGGGGATGGCGTTGTGGTATGTGAATAAATAAACTTCTGCGTGCGTGTATATATGCGATACGTCATAACTGCGACACCTCTAACGTCTTCTTTGGGCGGTAGCGTCATTGGAATCGCAGATTTCTCTTGATAACCCGACAAGAATAAAGACAAAAAGCCAATTTTGGCCTACAAGCTCGTTTCTAACAGACTAATTCATATGCAATTCATACAAAAACTTCACGTAAACATAATTCAAGAACTCCTAACATGTTTCTACCCATACAACAACATAAACAACAAATTTAAAACATCCAATTTTACTGTTTTTGATAAAAACTTACTTTTTGATATTTCAATGAAAATCAACATTGTAAATTTTGTTTTTCAACCAAAACAATTAATTCAAAGTATCTTTATCAATAATTATACATACTCTATCAAATTAGATGGTCAATTTATCAACTAAACAACTAATTAACTCTCAATTTCTACTTTAAGATACACAATATATATTCACAAAAACTCTCTGTAAAAATTGTTTTTCTTCACAACCATATACATAATATAAATTCATGGACTATTCTCAATTATAGCTTAAAAAAATCGTTTAACAATACTAGATTATCATATAAAACCACATACATAACAAAATTCCACTTCTACAAAGCTTTCATGGAGAAAATTGGGGGAGAGAGAATACAACTATAACTTTGAAAAGAACAATAATAATAGAGTTTAGATGGTACCTTGTTTGAAGAAGATGATTGACCAACCCTTTTTGATTCTCAAGCTTCTTCTTCTCTCCAATTCTCTCTCACTTTTCTTCTTCTTCTTCTCACGAGTTTTGTTTTCTCCCTAACTCTAACTACGTACTAGATATCTAACGTATATAAGAAATAATATATATTAATTATATAACATAAATATAAAACATATAACTGATATCAGTTATAATTTTTTTGAAATCAAAAGCCATAAGGCTTCTTTGGTTAACTAACTAAAAAATAACCCATTAATCCTTATGCCTTGTTTGGTAAAACACAATTAGATAAAAGACTTAATAGGCATTAGGTCTTGTTTGGCAAAACTGAATTAAACTCCATTAATTTATTTTAGTAACTCCTTTATAGTAAGGTTATTTGTCACACTTTAATTTAATTAAATTAATTCTAAAAACAATTTGTTAATCATTTTAACACATAAATCAATACCACAAAATTATAATTTCTTTATAATTATAATTTTATTTAATCCAACTAACACCTTATTTTAATCACAAATTCTAATTAAAATACTATAATTCATTTAATCATTATTAGCTCTCTAACATAATTATTAAATTAAATTAGTATATAATCTCATAGCAATTAATTTTCTTAGCTCCTTAATTATTTATTCAACAAATAATTAACTAAACCACATCAACTCAAATTGCCATTAAATACTTATATAATTTAATAAATATTTAATATTTCAAATAAATATTTAATATTTAATATTTAATTATTTATTCAACAAATAATTAACTAAACCACATTAACTCAAATTGAATAATTATTTATTCAACAATAAACATATCCATTAAATATTTATATAAATCAATAAATATTTAATATTACACTTTAAAATTCTTGAATGTTACATCATTCCCTCATTACAAGGATTCTGTCCTCAGAATCACAACTCATCAAATAAATCATTCGTTACATTCTTCCCTACATACAAAGATTCTGACCCCAGAATCGAAGACACAGATTAAACAAATAACTCATGGTACTCTTTCAACATTTTCTCTTCGAGTTCCCACGTAGCTTCTTCAGCATTGTGTAATAAATCATTCGTTACATTTTCTCTTGGAAACATATTTCCCCGATGAAGGAGTAATGACAGTACAACAACACCATCAGTACGATACGCGCCAATCATGGAGGATGTATTTTGATGGAGCTGTTAATATGGAAGGTTCGGAGCGGAGCGATTCTAGTATCTCTGCACGGGAGCGGTTGAAAGTAGTATGCACACAAGCCAATCATGTTTGATGATAAAGCATATACTTTGTAACAATCTTATTCATTTATTAATAAAAGTATTAATTTATTAAGGGCTTTTAATTATCTACATGATGTTTGTTTTATAATATGTGATAAACCCATAGTTTTAAGCAATGCTTTTAGAATAATGATGATGATCATTCTAATGAGATCTAAATTCTTAGAAAGCTTAAAACTAAAATAGTTCCCAATCATTGGATTACTAAATTGGGGATTAGTGAATCCGGATAGATTGGTACATACGTTGCTTTTGCTCATTGGATGAGGATGATTGATCTCATGATCATTTGTGTGGAGACACTAAAAAGCAAGTATGTAGGTGCTTATTAGAGAATAAGTTCACTAAACGTGGCTCGCTAAGAAATACCTAATGGAGTTTTACTTTTGTCGTCAATAGGAATTCTCAGTAGTGATAGTAGTAGTACAAGTGATCCTTGGACTTGAGATCATCATAGTATCTTGTGTATGATGAGTTATACTTTGACTTATTCCTTATGACCTTAGGGTATATCAAAGAGTATGCTTGGGTATAATAAGTTGTACATGGAGATAATATATGATCAATAAAGAATCTACCACTTCTATTAAAAGAAGAGAAATGTTCTATGTGATTCGATAAATGACAACCTAGTAGTCCTTGGTTAAAGGCGTAATGAAATTAGAAAGGAGTTTCTAATTTGCATTATTTGGAGTTGTGCATTTAAGAGTCGAAATACATATAATTAAATAAAATAAGACTTGACAAAGAATTCCATGTCTTATATTTAATTGGGACATTGTGTATGGTGGAAGGATTGAATTATACGGTAACTATTTACTCAAAGGTTCTTTATTGATTAATGTTGAAATCTATATTATCCGGAAAGTCGTTGATCGCTAGGGGAGGCTTATCCCTATTGTAGAATAAATATTATTTATTTAAATAAATTAATTGTTTAATTTATTTATTTAAATAAGATTAGAATTGTTCTAATTGATTTATTCACAAATGGTTTTAATATGGAGAACCTAAAGGGTCACACCATAAAAGGAAGAATAAATATTTAAGAAGTTAATGGCATAATCGTAATAATATGTTATGTATATTTAATTTAATCTATGGTGATAGAATAAATTAAATAGCTTAATATTTATTATTTAATATTTTAGAAATATTAAATATAAATTAATAAGAGGAGTCTTATTAATATTATTATAATAATTATTATTATTTTAATTTTTAAAAGAGTTTAGAAATTAATTTAATATAAGTACTCTCATTTATTCCTAATTGGATTAGGAAGGAAAATTAGTTAAAAGAGTTTAATTAATTATCCCTAATAAGATTAGGGAGCCCCTTTAATTAAAAGGGTTTAATTAAATAATACCTTATTTAAAATAGGGTTACTTGATATCTTTATAAGAGGAGTCTTATATCAGATATTAAGACGACGTTATAATTCCAATGGTTGGAGAGTACGCTCTTTTTCTATAGAGAAAGAAAAAAACTAGGGTTTAGCCAAATACCCATCTTCTTAAATCCTTCTTCTTCTTTGGTGGATCACCTCTAGAGGCCAAACACTTGGGTGGCTAACGTTGATTAAAGGAAGGAACCAAACCCGGTGGATTCAAGTTGAACGCGAAAAGGATTGGAGGTGAACTTGTACCTGAGGAAGCTCGAATCTTCAAGGGTTTGATTCTTGTTCTTCATTTTTTGTTTAATTAATAATTATGCATAAAGGGTGATCCGGGTATATGGTTTGTAAAATTTTAAAACTTTGATTTTCCACGTTTTCGAATACTTTGTGCAATTTGATTGCGTTCTCTAATATTACAAACCTAACAGTGGTATCAGAGCCAAACCTTTATGCAAATTATTAATTGTTCATATTTGATATGTATATTGATATGTGTTTAGAACAATTTAATTGGGCATAATTTTATTGTATAAAATTAAAAAAAAATGGGTATATTTTTCCGCTGAATTCATGTTTGCACATTCACGTTTCTTATATACAAGGATGATATTTTTCTTTTTTGAATATATGGAGTGCTAGGTTGGAATTAACTTGGATAATTTTGATTCGGATGTGCCACCACTTGATCAAAATAATCTAAGAGGTAAAATACATGGAGTTGCATAGTTGATGTAATTGACAAGAGTTGTCTACCTATTTATTTATATATAGTTTGTTGTGTCACCACAAGGCTATATACATTTGAAATGGGATCCTTATTCTCACTAGCATATCTTTAATTAGATATTGCTTAACTATATATATATTGAGGTAATATAGTTTGAAGAAAATAGTGGGAGATACCAATTTAAACAAGACCTAATTTATTTTGGTAATTAATAAAAGAATGTATGTTAAAATGTTGTTAATTACAAATTCATTTACGTAATTTTACAATGTCTAAAATTACTATCAATGCGAAGCATATTAGATGCTAAATTAACGTAATCGAATTAAGCGGATTGGTTAAGGAATTTGAGAATAGTTCTCATATTTGAAAAGCTATCTTATGTCCTTAATACGCCTATCCCCGCAATGGTTGCGCATAATGCCTCCGAGGAAGAGATTGCTACTTTTAGAAAGTGGCAAGATGATGCACTGATTGGCTCGAACGCATCATGCTCGCATCCATGAGTAACGAGCTTCAAACACAAGATGAAACTATGGATGCTCCTACTATATTCCCGCACATCAAGTAGTTGATGGTGAGGAAAGTAGGGGTGATAGATATCGAGATATCTAAAGAGCTCTTCCGATCTAGAATGACCAATGGCACTATAAGATGCAGAAAAAGTTCTTAAAATAATCAATTTGATTGATTAATTAGGACAACTGATTTTGTCATGGATGGAGAGTTGAGCCAAGATTTGATCTTGCACTCACTCTCGGACTCCTTTCACAATTGTTGTGAATTTTTCATATAAACAAGCTAGATATCAGCTTCGTTGATTTGCTTAACATGTTGAAAAATGATGAGAGTCACTTTCCAACCAAGAAAGACCATGTCTTACTGGTAGGGGCCAAAGGATCTTCTGAAAAGAAGAACGATTCAAAGAAGGTATATAGAAAGGCAAAAACAAAGGATAATAAGAACAAAACTGATATGGATAGCAAAGGAGCTTGCTTCCACTGCAATAAGCCTGCATAATCTGGAAAGAAAGCTCATGAGAAGTATCTTGCAGAGGCTAACCAAAGAAGCTTAGTGAAGTTTCGGTTATAAATACAAATTTGTTCATGATTTAAAATAAAATTTTCTTTAAGTCAAGGTTCTACTTGGGTATTGGATACCGACTTTGGTTATCATAAATATAGATTTATGAAGGGACCAAGCAGAAGTAAAAAGCTAAACAAATATAAGTAATCCTATGTGTGGGAAATGAAGCAAAGGTTGCTGCAATAGCCATAGAAACTTATAGTTTAGCATTTCTACTGAAGCAAATCTATTAAGTCAATAAGTTGTTATTGTATTCAGGTTCTCGTTGGAAACATTATTTTCATTTTGTTGTTGGACAATGAAATTTGATATTATAATTAAGAACAATTGTTGTTCTATTTATAATAATAATGTTTTGTAAAGAACTGAAATATTACTTAATGAATTTTGTATACTTGACTTATGTGAAAATAATTTTGCAAATTGAACAAACTAGTATATGAAAAGGAGATAATCATTCAAAGATTTGAATCTATGTATTTGATGAAATACAAGTGTGAATTATTTGAAAAGTTCAAAGAATTCATAAGTGAAACAAATTGACAAAGTATTAAGATTCTTTGATTAGATCAAGGAATAAATACTTGAGCAATAAGTTTCTAGATCATCTCAAATGGTTTTTTCTCATAATGGACGCTCCTCGATACGTAATAATTGATTGATGTATCGAAAGGAAAAATTGTACCTTGTTGGACATGGTACGGTCCATAATTATTTTACCGACATTCCAAAGATCCTTCAGGATCATGTCCTAGAAATGGCCGTGATATTCATTTAAAAGGTAACCTCAAAATCCATTTCAAGACTCCATAAAAGTTATGGATGGGGAGGATTCCTAATCTTAAGTATGTTAAGATAAGGGGTTGTCCAACTTATGTGAAAAGGTTTCGAAGGATAAGCTTGGGACAAGATTTGACAAGTATAGATTTATGGGACATCCTAAAGTAAGTTTAGGGCATATGTTCTATAATCCTACTTAGCAAAAGGTGTTTGTTGAGAAATATGCTGCCTTCTAAGATAAAGATGTTTATCATTAAAGGGGCTAGTGGGAGGATAATAGATCTTGAAGAGTTCAAGAACCACAAAATACTATAAGTCAAATAAGAGGAACCTATAGATAGACTATTATACCACAACCTGAATCGTAAATCGAATAAGCAATCAAGATACCTAGGAGGTATGGATTCATCATGGATGATGATGATGAGGTACGCATCATAGAAGATGATGATCCGAGTTACATACGATGAGGTAAGAGTTCTAGTGTGTACAAAAGGGTCGATTGGGAGCATCGTGAAATTTCTAGTATTATATGTTGATATACTACGGATGAGGAATTACATACCAATGCTACAATCAAGTAAAGATAAAGTTGTCTAAACAATCCTCCATGAATGATTTGGGAAGAGTATCATTATTGGGGATGCAAATCTATATAGATAGATTTAAAAGGATGCTCAACTTAACCCGAGGAACGTATATTCATTTGATGCTAAAGTCGTTTAGCATGGCAAACTCAAGAGATGTCTCATGTTGATGAGCTATGGAGTGTATCTCTTTATAGTCCCCACAGACTCACGAAAAGAGAGATCGCATGAGTGACTATCATGTATGCAATGAAATATACAAGATCTAATGTTGATCGGTCATATTTCGAGAAGATCTTTGTAAGAAGCGGTGAAAAACATCTTAAAGTTCTTAACCAAGCACTAAGGATGTGAGCATACATGGTGGGTGCGAATTAAAACTAGAGGGCTTTACAGACTCAAGTTTTTCGGACGAGACAAGAGCGATCGAAAATCCACTTTAAGGTAAAGCGTTATCTTGAGCAAAGGTGCGTTGAATTGGAAAGGTTCCAAACAAAGAAAGAGTTCTTTGGTTTAGTGATAAAGACAAAGTATATAGCTATAAATGAAGCTGCAAGTTGATTATTTGGATTAAAAGTTCATTCTGTAACTAGGAATAGTTCTAAGTCTCATCTTGGATCTAAACATGTGTTGTGGCACTTTCATTTGATTATTAGAATCATTGAAAGATGGGAAATCACTATAGAGATAGTGGACTCTCATGAACAACATTACATATCCATTAATTAAAGCTTATCCAATGCAGGATAATCGTCACTTAGAAGAAGAAGAGTATGAGATACCATGACGATTGGCTTTAGTGCAAGTGGGAGATTGAAAGTAGTATGCACACAAGCCGATCATGTTTGATGATAAAGCATATACTTTGTAACAATCTTATTCATTTATTAATAAAAAGTATTATTTATTAAGGGCTTTTAATTATCTACATGATCTTTGTTTTATAATATGTGATAAACCCATAGTTTTAAGCAATGCTTTTAGAATAATGATGATGATCATTCTAATGAGATCTAAATTCTTAGAAAGCTTAAAACTAAAATAGTTCCCAATCATTGGATTACTAAATTGGGGATTAGTGAATCCGGATAGATTGGTACATCGTTGCTTGCTCATTGGATGAGGATGATTGATCTCATGATCATTTGTGTGGAGACACTAAAGCAAGTATGTAGGTGCTTATTAGAGAATAAGTTCCTTTGAGCATTGGCTCGCTAAGGAATACCTAATGGAGTTTTACTTGCTGTCGATAGGAAATTCTGTAGTGATAGTAAGACAAGTGATCCTTGGACTTGAGATCATCATAGTATCTTGTGTATGATGAGTTATACTTTGACTTATTCCTTATGACCCTTAGGGTATATCAAAGGGTATGCTTGGGTATAATAAGTTTACATGGAGATAATATATGATCGATAAAGAATCTACCACTTCTATTAAAGGAAGAGAAATGTTCTATGTGATTCGATAAATGACAACCTAGTAGTCCTTGGCCAAGGCAGAATGAAATTAGAAAGGAGTTTCTAATTTGCATTATTTGGAGTTGTGCATTTAAGAGTCGAAATACATATAATTAAATAAAATAAGACTTGTGATAATTCCATGTCTTATATTTAATTGGGACATTGTATGGTGGAAGGATTGAATTATGCGGTAACTATTTACTCAAAGGTTCTTTTATGATTAATGTTGAAATCTATATTATCCGGAAAGTCGTTGATCGCTAGGAGGTTTATCCTATTGTAGAATAAATATTATTTATTTAAATAAATTAATTGTTTAATTTATTTATTTAAATAAGATTAGAATTGTTCTAATTGATTTATTCACAACCGGTTTAATATGGAGAACCTAAAGGGTCACACCATAAAAGGAAGAATAAATATTTAAGAAGTTAATGGCATAATCGTAATAATATGTTATGTATATTTAATTTAATCTATGGTGATAGAATAAATTAAATAGCTTAATATTATTATTTAATATTTTAGAAATATTAAATATAAATTAATAAGAGGAGTCTTATTAATATTATTACAATTATTATTATTATTTTAATTTCTAAAAGAGTTTAGGAATTAATTTAATATAAGTACTCTCATTTATTCCTAATTGGATTAGGAAGGAAAATTAGTTAAAGGAGTTTAATTAATTATCCCTAATAAGATTAGGGAGCCCCTTTAATTAAAAGAGTTTAATTAAATAATACCTTATTTAAAATAGGGTTACTTGATATCTTTATAAGAGGAGTCTTATATCAGATATTAAGACGACGTTATAATTCCAATGGTTAGAGAGTACGCTCCTTTTCTATAGAGATAGAAAAAAACTAGGGTTTAGCCAAATACCCATCTTCTTAAATCCTTCTTCTTCCTTGGTGGATCACCTCTAGAGGCCAAACACTTGGGTAGCTAACGTTGATCAAAGGAAGGAACCAAACCCGGTGGATTCAAGTTGAACGCGAAAAGGATTGGAGGTGAACTTGTACCTGAGGAAGCTCGAATCTTCAAGGGTATGATTCTTGTTCTTCATTTTTCGTTTAATTAATAATTGTGCATAAAGGGTGATCCGGGTATATGGTTTGTAAAATTTTAAAACTCTGATTTTCCACATTTCCGCATACTTTGTGCAATTTGATTGCGTTCTTGAATATTACAAACCTAACAGCAGTATCCCGTCGCCGTCAAATTATAGTTTGTTAGCACCAACAATACGGCTGAGTATGAAGGCTGTCTCATGGGGCTAAAACTTGCCCGTTCATTGGGCATCAGGCGGTTAACTATCCTTGGAGATTCGGAGTTGATAATCAGACAATCCACTGGAATCTATCAAACCAAGGAACTACATTTGCTGCCTTACCATCGGCAGGTTTTGAAGATGGCTTTGGAATTCAAAGAAATTTCCTTTATACATATTCCTCGTAATAGGAATGATTTCGCGGATGCGTTAGCAACTTTGGCCTCCTTCATTCGCATATCAGACAAGGAATACTTGCCAAGCATCACAATTTCCCTGAACAAGGCCCCAGCCTATGGGAATTACATTAGAGAAGTATCAGATGAGCTACCTCCCATCCAACCTCCTTGGTATCAGCATATCAAGGAATATCTGCGAGATAGATCTACACCCGCTGAGGCGAGCTTGACTGAGAAAAGGCGGATCCATCGACTTGCTATGAAGTTCTACCTGAGTGGAGATGCGCTCTACAAAAGAGATGCAGGACTAGGTTTCCTCAGGTGTCTAGACAAAGATCAAGCCCAAAGGCTTATGGATGAAATCTATGGTGGAGTCTGTGGCCCCCACATGAGTGGCTCCCTCCTTATCAAGAAAGTCCTCAGGACGGGACATTATTGGCTATCTCTCAAAGCTGATTGCAACGACCACATCAAAAGATTCTATCAGTGCCAGATTCATGGGAATGCTATACACGCCCCTCCACGGGAGCTCCACAATATGATTTTGCCTTGGCCCTTCTCAATGTGGGGAATGGACGTTATCGGACCCATCGAACCTAAAGCCAGTAATGGTCACCGATTTATCTGCACCATGATCAACTACTTCACCAAGTGGGTAGAAGCAGCCTCCTTCCCCAAGGTCACTAAAGAAGTCATCATTGCTTTCATCAGAAATAATGTCGTTTGTCGATATGGACAACCCGAGGTGATTGTGTCAGACAATGCCAAAAACCTCAACAACAAAATGATGGAGGAATTATGCAGTAAATTCCACATCAAACATCTTAACTCTATCTTCTATCGTCCGAAGATGAACGGTGCTGTTAAAGCGGCTAACAAAAATATCAAGAAGATTATGCAAAAGATGTCCGCCAACCACAAAGATTGGCCTGACCTATTGCCTCTGACTCTGTTAGCCTACAGAACCACAATGCGTACTTTAACTGGGGCAACCCCCTACGCTTTGACCTATGGGATGGAAGCAGTGCTCCCCATAGAAGTTGAGATGGAATCTCTCGTAGTTGTTGATCGACTTCGGTGGATGAAGACCAAGGGTACAAGACAGGTATCACCAATTGTCTCTGATAGACAAAAGGCGAACCGCGGCTATCTTCCATGGTCAGCTATATCAGCAAAGGGTCGCCAGATCCTACAACAAAAAAGTCCGGCTACGGAAGTTTAAACAACATGACTTGGTTCTGAAGAAGATTCTTGACAACCAAGATCAGGCTAAAGGAAAATTCGCTCCTAACTGGGAAGGCCTGTTTATTGTCAAAGAAGTATTGACAGGAGGCGCTCTCAGATTGCAAGAAATGGACGGCGATGAATTTCCACAACTCATCAACTCAGACACCGTGAAACGGTATTATGTCTGAAGTAACCAGCAAACACCCTGGTGCATCATCATCAGGTCACAAGTCATTCCGGTTATTTAAACCTTTACCACATATAACTTATCTACACTTAGCCCCTTAGGGAAACATCCATTTCAAGCCAGCAGCCTGGCTCTCCTTTGCGCTCATATAACTTAGGTCATCCCACCGCGGATTGAACCTCTTGCGTTCACAGTTTGGCTACCCGTTCCTGGGATCAAACTTTTCACCTGCAGTTTATCCTCAACCTAGGATTAAACTTTCTTTTCCCTGCACTCTGACCTGCACATGGGATCACGCTTTTCTTCTAGCCCTGAGGGGCAAACTATGTCGACCTGATCTCCTCTTCAATAGGAGTACGTAGGCAACCATGTTATATGACCCGGTCACAATAAAACAAAAACAACAAAAACATTTCTACCCTCTTCTCCTTAGAAAAACAAAAACAACCAAAAACATTCCTACACCATTTCTGCCATACACAGCTTTGAACCTCTTACACTGAGGTTGAACTTCACGCACACGATCTCCTCTTCAATAGAGTACGTGGGCGACCATTCATGGTGCGGTCTCACCCCTACCAAAACACAAACCATTGTCAACTGGTACTGGGATTCTCTTTCAATCCACTACATTCGGCTTCAGATCAAAGGGATGAAATTACCTGAACTCCTCCCAAATAGGAGATTCGGCGACCATCTAAGCTGCGGTCATACCTTGAAGAGCAATACCAATCCATAAGAGATGGAATTAACTAGGCTTCTCCTTAATAGAAGTACTGGCGACCATCTGTGGTGCGGTCAATCTCAGAGAGGAAAGCCACACTCCTCTCCATATTTCAATAACAAAAACAAGTCCTAAGATACCAAAGATGATAGGGATACATAGATCGATGATCCATTCTAAACTATCCAGAGAACACTCAATGTCCATCCACCTAGGAGGAATTCAGAATACATCAAGACCACAAGCTCTGAAGCAGCAGGCAAAATATCTAACAAATAACAAGGCATATCTAAAAGGGAAGTGATCCAAAAATATATTTCCCTATCATATATAATGATGTTTGATATATATACAATGTGAACTGTACATGAGAAAATGGCTAAGCTAGTCTGTGCAGGTAAATACAAGCTCATCTATGAATCAGGGTACATGCGTGCTAGCAAGACCAACATGGCATCCCTCTCAGATGAAGGAGGTAAAGTTGTAGTCTCTTGGATAAGAATATCCACACGACCCAACAGATCTATAGCCATCTACATGATGACCATATGCTCATCGATATAAGCGCTCATCTCTGCGATCATACCAGTGGTAAGGGACCTCATTGCAAAGATTATCTCGTGATGACCACATCACAGGGCGAGATATAGCACTATCCCGCTTAACTATCGCTGTGTCCATGGCTGACCTAGCCTCATCACGCTCAGCGACGGCGGCATCTCTACGAGCCAATGCCTCTTCTCTCTCCAATAGGGTGGCGTCCCACACATCAAGAGCAGTCGACATCATAGATCGAATCTGATCTCTCTCAAAGGTCATCAGATGAAGACTCTGCTCTAAGTACTGTGCCAAGTGCTGAATCACAAAAGTACTGGTACTAGGAGAATCCGAAAGAAATGCTGGTAACCTAAGCAGCGGTATCCTCCTCGATGTAGGTATCAATGTCCTCTATAAGCTCTACATCGTATAACTCGCTCTTCGGTACTGCAAATACTGCTACAGCCGATAAAACCTCCATCTCCATCCATGCGGAGTACTCTGCGGAATAACCGGGACGACTGGCAGGGAAAGAAGCTAGCTCACGCTGATCCCAGCAAGCGTATACACGAGATCGGTCCTCGGTTGAGAGGTATCGAGAAGCTGAACGCTGACTTGCCTCCCTCTCGAAAGGATGAAAATCCTGGAACTGGTCGAACTGCGACATCACGGCCAATGGGTGATAAGTAGTCACGCCCCTCAAGCCAGCCAAAGGGAGGAAATCCATGCCCGGAGCATGAGTAATGAAGCTGTATGGTGAGCAAAGCCCCGAGCACAGCAATATGCTAAATGGATCTCTGATATCTGCCAAAAATACGGACCAGGACTGAGCATCTGTACACTCTGATGGCTGAAAGGAGTATGACATAGCCACATCATGGGAAAAGCAATACCCATGCCGTCTAAGGGTACCAACCGGTCGCAAGTGTGACATAAACCACACATCTGACAAAGTATGAACGAACTCCCGATAAACACGCTGACGGGTAAATATCTTGCGATGGGATCTTTGATCACAGGGTCTCTGCCATGATCATAGGTATAATGGTACGACCCTCCCTGAGAGCTCTCACGGCCATGATAACGCCTATATCTATCTCATCCATATACCGTGGCATATACACGTATGACAGTACACATAGCATCAGTACATCAACTCTGGCCAAACGCCAATGATCCTCCGACATGGTAAAATCCCTGGAATGTCGTGAATAGCTATCATTCGCACCAAATCTGTCATACAGAAAACGCTGAGAGATCACGTGGCCAGATGTCAGCTCATCCTGTACCACTCTACGCCTTAATCCTGTGAGAGTCATAAATCGTCTACTCATGTCTCCCAAAGCCATGTGCACGCAAGGTCAGTCTAGGGGTAGCATCGTCAAGCAGGCATACTCCTCCAGAGTAGGAGTCAACTCATGGGTGCGAAAATGGAATACCTGCCTATCAGGTAGCCAATGCTCTATCATCCCATCCACGAATCCTGCAGGAACCTGAAATACCAAAAGGGTCATGGTATCTTGCAAAGAACAGATCTATAGTCACCACAATCGGTGGTGACATGCTATCGTATCACAATCGCATACCCAATGCCACCACCGGCGGTGGGGTATGATCTATCTGACTAATCGTCGAAGAAGAAGACATCTATGCGGGGCGTGTCATAAGACCATCCAGGTCAATCTGAATATCTCTCGGACATACATACATATGCGTAACATGATACATGCATAATGAGATAATGGATGGCAAAATGATATAGGGAATGAAAAGCGATGCATATATTCTTAAATATATCATCATCTAATACATCACTCTATCTGACTACAAGTACACATGAAATGGGGCACACACGCCCTACTACTATGAGAGGCCTATCAAAAAGATATAGCGAGAATGGGGAACAACCACCCAATATCTAACAGAGGCCTATCAAAAGATATAACGAGAATATACATCAGAAGAAGACCAGGGTCTCGATGTCCACATCCTCAATCCTGTCCACCTGATGTAACTCCTCCTGAGTCACTGAATCTCTATCAACAGTGATGTCAGGCCTATAAAGAGGAGGAACTGCGTCGGCAAAACCAAATGGGTCATCTGAGGGGCCAGCACCTGAACTAGAAGGAACAAATGACTCCGCCTCTGCTGGATCTCTGCCCAAATTCTGAAAAAATATGTGTGCCTGATCCAACTGCCGGGTCAAGCTATCAATCTGGGTCAGATGAGTCGGAGCTCAGAAACAAGCCACCCAATCCGTCATCATCAAAGATCCTGGAACCATGTCCCCCATAAAGTGTGTGGCACGGGACTGGGCCCCAATAGTGCGAGGGAGACACCAGCGCTGGAATATCTCCTAAGTACATGGACCTTCGGATAAATCAAAACCGTCAACTCCTAACAATGGAATATCAGTTGCTGGTGACTATGATACAGGCCAATGACGCCTGACATGAGGCAAGATCGGTATACGAATCTCCCTTGTGGTGCTCCTAATAGCACGCTCTCCTAAATAGAGCTCCCAGCCTCCATCTGTGAAGAGAGGAAATCTCCAGGTGGAAATCAAATACTCTACTCCAGTAGGGTGTCCATCCTCAAAATTGATGGTCAAATGATCCCCTGAGTATGGAAGCCATGTGATGGCATCAGCCATCAGCAACTCCAGCTGCATACGGCAGTAAGTGAAGCCCTCAGATACAGGGACCTCTGGCAAAATAGAATGGTGTCATCGTCGTCCTCGTGGATAGGTATCTAAGCCTAACACACTCATGGGACGCAAACATGGAAGCCTCTCATAGGCCCAAAACTGCCAACACAATGGCAAAACATTTGCTATCAATAAACACTCTTAACCTGTGAATGGAAAAAGACAAGAGAAATACTCACCAGTAGAAACGGGTAAAAACTTAGCCAAGCCTCGGTCCAACCCTGTGAGCACAGACGCATGCCCCGGAGGAAATAGGCAAAGGTGTAAGAGCCCCAGTCATACTCTCCTATACGGTCCACATCGCGTGTGGCGCTAACCAAAGCAAAACATACCATGGAAGAGTTATCTGCTATGAAGTAGCCTCAAATGATCATCAGGAACAATCGCCGCAGAACGCGATCCCTGATCCTGACATCATCAGGCATGAGCTCACTCAATAGCCCGCTCATAACATCTACTCTCAAAGGACCTGAACGGACAGTCCTACCTTTGAGCGCCTCCGCCGGAACTCCTAATAAGGATCGGACGGCAGTAGGGGTGATATTCGCTATGCAAGGCACTGGCTCCCCTCCAAACTCCATACCTGTGATAAATCGCTAATCCATAGACGTCATCATCACCTCGCAATCCAGCAGGTGGACTGACTGAGTCTGATGAAACCATCGCTCAGACAATGCCCTGAGATAACCCCAGGGACAACGACGGGGAAGGATGGAGATAAATGCCCCAAATCCCCACTCATGCACTCTTCGCTCTATAATCGGGATGAGCGCTTTACCGGTACATGGGGTGGATGCTAAACCCGATTCCCCGAGGCTATGTAAAACCTGGAACCTGCATGAAATGCAGATCAACATCAGAACCCTTTAAATCCTCATCAATAGGAAAGAAGGAAGATAAAGTCTAACGTCATACCTCGTTAGCATGCAAATACATCGACGGGTGTCTACCCAAATCACCCAGTAACTCTGGGTTCACCACCTGGATGCTCGGAAGCTCCCCGCGAGGGATATATGCAGCAAGAGTGGGATCCTCAATATCCACCTCCTCATCCTCGATGTGTGGAACATCTACCTGGACAGGACAAATCACAGCCTCCACCAACCGATGAGGTCATGTCGCAGTGAGGGACTAGGCACTTGAAGCCCTCCGCCAAACGCGCGTAAGCGGTCTATAGAGGCGCTTCGGCTTATCCAGATCCATAATATCTGGGCAACAAGTCTCCAAATCACCTCAAAAAGGGTGTTGTATTTCCTTACCTGGAGCTTTCTAAAATGCATTATATGACTATATGCATGCATGCATTTACTTTAACATATAATAGAGTTAGAATGAATGACTACCCAATGCCTACATTTGGAAAATTTTGCCATAGTCCCCTTTGAAAATAGGACTATCCACATGCACACAGGCATGTCTAGGTGGCCATTCAGTAGCACACCTGTCCCAAAGTCATATACTTAATATATGCATTAAAAATCAAAATTTTCATGCATAAGGCCAACCTCAATGCTAGGAGTATTTTGCCTTTCTACCTTTTGCTCATTGGACCTCAAATAGGACAAAAATAGCGAGAAAAAAGGTGTCGATTTGGTATCTCAAAAGTTAAATTTTTCACATCATTATGTTCAGCATGGTTTAATAGTAACATTTACTATGTTGAATATTTTTTCTCAAGTCATTTGTGCATACATAATCACTATTATGTGTTTAGATGCATTTCATGCAATATCTCACAATCTAACGGACAGAAACTGGAAAAAAGTACATGCATACATTACCAGGATAGTGTAGAATACTTGTACGGTGACAGAATTTGTAGAAAGTAGCCCGAACTCAGCAGATCTGAAGATGGCTCGCGATTTTTCTAAAGTGAAACAAGTTGAAAGTGACTTGTGAAGTGAAGCCTGCTGGGATTTATCATCCACGCCTGGCCGCAAGCTCACCTGTGGCTGCAATAGGTGCACCTACGGCTCCTCTATGTGGGTCCCACCCTTCCGGCTCGGTCCAGTTCGAGTTGAAACGGAGTTCTTATGGGCTAAAAAGGTCAAATCAGGAATAAAAATGCCATGCGATTGAGCAAAACAGCATACAATCCTGGTCTTCTCAGATGAGACTCTGAATCTGTATATCACTCATTGGTAGTCGCCTGAACACAAGGTAAACCCATTGAAGCGTTAAGAACCGTTCGGTAGTTGCGTACGTACTCATGCGTCCCCAGTAGATCCCTGACGGGGGTTACAACGTATATCTCCGACTGGAGTAACAATGCATGCTCAACTGTTGACACACATATCAACGAGGGTCAAGCAACCTTGACGTCATTTCAGCCGATAACGATTAAACCTATCAGATCTCTAGAGCTATTCGAGGTCTTCATACCCAGCTGCTCATATTCCCCAACGGATCCCCGACGGGGGTCACAAAGCAATGCTCCATTGATCTACACGTCAGCGAAGGTCAAACAACCTTGACGATCTCCTCACAGAGTTTCAGTCGTTGATTCACACATCAGCGAAGGTCAAGCAACCTTGACGGTATATCCCACAGGATGTTTCAGCCGTTGATTCACACGTCAACGAAGGTCAGGCATCCCTGACAGCATTTGTTGTTGGCAGTAAATCCAACAGAATCGTGACCTATTCTGGCGATACTAACCAGGAGAGCTAAACATTATCAAAGAGGATAGATGATGGAATATGTTATATACGTCCTCAAACAGATCAAGATTTATCCCCATAGACCTCTTACACATAAGAGGTACCCCTTCAGGATTGAGTCGTTATCAAGAACACAGGAATTTGGTGATAACTCCAACACCAACATCCTAATGATTAAATCTTGCACATCGATCTGTCGGATTGCCAATCCCTAGTTGAAGCAACAGGGAGCCAGCAATCATCCCCAACATGTTGGGCCATAACCCCGTACACATGCATCATACATTTGCATCATGTTTCTATCCTTAGCACCATGTTTATCTTGTTGCGTTTCAAGTGTCTAGGATTCTTTATCCTACCCATGCATCGCCATGCATGAGTATGATAAAGAGGGCATCTATGAGACACTCAAAATTTTCTGTACTCTTCATTACTAACATTGCGGGAGGGATGATTTGTCTTTAAGAGAGAACCACGAAAGACAATCCAAATCCATCTGGGATACTCTTCGAAAGTAAAGCATCAACCCCAGATCGCAATCTGGGAGTAACGATTTCAACCTCGGATCTAACCCCGAGACCTGCAGATATAATACCGAAACACACACTGGAGAAGACCGATTAATCTCGAAAATAACCTCGAGGTATCCAGTCTCAGTCCCAACCATGGGAATAGCCACCAACCTTGGTGATAACCCCAAGGAATGCAATTTCGGATATAACCCCAGAAATGCTTATTTCAAATGCCATTAGCTTCAATCTCGGCACTCACAAAGAGATACACTGTGCCAACCCGACAATAACATCGGGAAGACAGACACACCTCAAAGATGACAATGAGGACCTTCAACAATTATAGCGGTCAATCTCTCGTGAAGTGCGAGCAAGCGCCTACTTTATCGGCCCAATCCGTGATAACCGGTGAGGGGCAACATCGTCATCATGTCCAAAACGATGCCACGTCTCGTCTCTACGCAACGATGTCCCACAAGGCTAACCAATCCAGAGTGACTATTGTGCGGGGTAACGGATGAAAGTTGGCGCTTGAAGACCGGATGGCATCGTCCCATCTTCAATGACTTCGTACAAACTCTAATCCCATGCCATCGTACAACTCTCGACAACGGCGGTCCGAAATAGGTCCTGAATACCTCAAAACGGATGCCCAGATTGCACTTCTCAAAATTTGAGTGGACATTACAGTGCCTGAGTGCACGTACTTCGAGACAACCTGACCCGATATAACCGAGCCGACCCGACTCGCCTCTGGTAGACCTGCGGCTGGGCCGCAGGTACACCTGTGGCTCATATTGCCTATAAATAGAGGGCTTGGGGTGCTGATTTTTAAGAGAAAAAAGACGGGGAAACCCTGCACAATTTACTCTGCACTCGCCATACAGTGTATTTTCCCACTTTCAAACACTGTGAGCTCATATATAGCCTCTTTTGTACCCACAAAAGCCTCAAGAGTGTTCTGAGCTCTAAAGATATAGAAGCCTTTTTAGCGATCAATTTGTAAGCCTTCCCACACACTTTAGAGTCTTTCTCTTCATCTTTGCACACACCCTTCTACACGCGTTAAGAGTCGTGTTGCTTGCTTTTTGCGGACTTGATCCAGTGGTTTCATTCGATCTGTATATATATATATATATATATATATACTTATATATATATTGACTAACATTATCGAGTTATGCCTCGATTGAGCCTAGACTTCGGTCTGGAGCGTTTACTTATTTTTCTATATATATATCCTTATATATATTAACTGTGTGTCGGACTTTGTTCGATGAGCCTAGACTTCGGTCTGGTGCGTTTACACGCTTTTATATATATATATATATATATATATATATATATACACACTTATATATATGAATTATGGTGAACTCATTCGATGAGCACTAATTTTACATCGGTGCATTTGCTTTTGCTTATATATATATATATATATATATATATATATATATATATATTTTCGTCCTTCCTGGAGTTCTCTTTGTGGTAGCTTTACAACTTTATTTACGTTTTGTCCCGCCTGGAGTTTCCTCTGTGGCGGTTGATAGCTTTTAACAGCTTTATTTACATTTCTGATCCCCCACAGAGGTGCTTCGTGGTTGGTGATCATGTCTGTATATATATATTTATCGCTTTTATATATATACCTGTTTACTGCTTTCATACAAATTACAACATTCTGTGCACCTAGGAATCATGTGATCACAAATTCATCCCATTGGATCTAGATTCGGTTCCCGTGATGGACATTTTCAGCTGTAAGCAGCTTGTAAATTATTCTGCGATGTCTGAATTTTCTCAGATGGTTTCCATACCCACGAGGAAGTCGGCATTATTTTTGTATATTATTTTCATACGGATGCCTCGCATCCGTCAAATAAAATCAATCTAGCCGATCACTTAATAAAAATGGGAGTGTAAAAAGTCTCAATTCCTATTGAGCATCAGGTTTTGAAAAACCTCTTTTATAAAACATCACTGCCATATCTTGCTAAAAACTGAATTTTTACATAAATTCAAATCCTGTGTATATAGGTTCGAATGAGGCCTCGCACAACTTTCATATAACAGCACATTAACCCCCCCCCCCACACACACACATCCAGATAATAGTTTCTTGAAAAGAGGCGGTCACCGTGGTAACACGGATGTCGGGGTGCCTAACACCTTCCCAGATAACCAAGTCCCCGGACCCTTAGCGAATCTTGGTTTCGGCCAGGCAGTATATCGATTGTCACATCATTTGGGTCAATGTGCAAACCTTTTCTCTGTTGTGTTAGTACAACCATTTAAAAACCAATGGCAACTCTTAATGATCTATATCGTCGACATTATACATATGGGACCTTTTTCACTTATTTTTCAAACAAATCTCACCTAAAATGAGAACACCAAAAAATGACTAACGGAAAGGGACACCCAAAAATCCCGACGTCGACACTTTTGATTGAGTAGGACTATGAAATACATGGTCATGCTCAAATAGTGATTTGTTTCATATAGTCTACTCATTGATTAAGAAAAACTCAGATTAAATAATGAAGAGTATGACATATTCCATGACTCAAGTTTAATCTAGGATATTAAGGTTAAAAGGATTAAATTACATTGAAACATTGGTCATTTAAAAGGTTGCATTGAATCATCGATCTTATTATTACTTGGTAGTAGTAGTGATGCATTACTGAGATCTTTTACTTCGTTTATAATTTTATAATATAATTTTAAAATTATTGCCAACGTAATAATAACCTATAGTCAGTCACACATAGTAACGTAATTAAAAGGGAATTAATTTAAATTGTTAAGATTTAAATATGTCAATATGATTGATAGTATTTAAATTACGAATTTAAATTAATAGGATAATTTATATATATAGGTATATTAATTATGTAAGACTTAATTAAGATATATATATATATATATTTGGATTTTAATAATATTAGGTTTTGATTAATTCCTCCTAACTGCTATATATATATATATATATGATATATATCAGTCATTTTAGGGATTTACGTCAAAATACAAAACCCTAGACGCTCTTAGAGAGAGACTAGAGAAAACAGTTTCGAAAATCCTTATCCTTGGTGGCTAGTACCGCGGTTCCTTCTTCTGCAGATCATAGGACGATTCGTAGAGCGTTCGTGTGGATACTGTAGAGACACAGTTCGTTTGGATTGCATTGGAGATTCGATCGCATCAATTCCTGCTTCATAATCGGCATAATCTTTTACACACTGAATTAATTTATGTTTTGCATGGATCCTGTTTGGGTTTCAGATTGTTTTGTTCAATTTATTTTCCGATGTGCATTGCTTTGATGTGCCGAAAACCCTACAGTGGTATCAAAGCTACTTGCGAAACGATTAATTCAGATTACGTGTTTTATTGTTTTCGATATATATGATATGTGATGATACAATTTTACCGATCTGAAATTGATTATAGTATTTTTGATATATATCATATATGATGATACAATTTTACCGATCAGAAATTGAGTATAAGATATTCTGTATGTAGGCATATTCTGGTATTATGAATATCAGTAATAGATATACATGTATATTATGTTCTGTTAATTATATCTTAAATGGTGTAATAATAGTATACAACTTCTGTTCTAATTGGATTAGAAGCATGGAGATTCAGTTTAATATGTTTAATTGAAACTGGACATATATGATATGTAATGGGTGTATAGTTATTATGGGTGTTTTGGTGGATTAAAATATATGATTCTGAAAGTGTTTCAAAGATTCGTATGGAAAAATTCTACAATACAATCAGCCGGACCACCGCCAGGGGGGAGACCCCCCCTTAGACCCCCCCCCCCTCGTAGCACACGATGGTCATGACCCCAATATGTTAGATATAGTTTTCTTTAATTATATATAAACTGTTATGTGTTTATTGTGATATGCATGATGCACAGTTATGGCCTTTTGACCCATAGGTTAGTGGTTTTTGGTTTTGAAATACGGCTTGCATTTCGTGCCTTTCTATAAATTCTAATGTAATATTCTTTTCTCATCTAAATCCCCTCGAATGTAACTCGAGGTTTCTTTATGTCATGTAATAATCTATAATCGATGAAGATGACAAGATGGAGAAAAGAATGGAAAGATGATGATGGAGAGGAGGCACTTGCATGAGGAAGATCCAAGGAAGCTACTATTTTGAGATCTTTACCACCTTAGATTGACCTTCAATCTTTCATTAGCTTGAAAAGATTGACAGTGGATTGGGCCATAACTGTGACACATTTAATTTTGCACTTTATTTATGCTTGTATGTGATATGATATGATAAATAATGTGCATGCTTAATAAGATTAAAATTGGTGAGATCTAAATTAATTTATAAAATCCCTCAATAAATTATTAAGTCTAAATCAGATGCCTTCCGATGAATAACACTTATCAAGACCTTGATCAATTGATGTAGGTTTGCCAAAGAAAAGTACCCTATTTATCTAGGTAAGATGCGATGTGATAATTGTGATATCCAAACTGTTAAAATCATTGGGCCCGACTTAACTAAGTTATCTCAATAGGATTGTGGACTTAGAGGCATAGAATTTGGTAGGTACCATTAGATGAACTAGAAAAAAATGTTGTTTACCAAACTATCCAAGAGTTATATATGATATAATTAACAAATGGTTGTCTACCTAAATAATTGTGTTTTAAGAGATTAGCCAAAGCTAACTTAAGGAATAATGAAATATGGATCTTGGCTCACTAGAAAGATTTAATAGAAAATGCTTTCCGAATTAATGGTGAGGGCTATTAATTTGAATAAAATAGTGGGATGTAAATTTTGAATGTACTGTTATCAATTACATAATATCAACTCTGCAATTTGACTTATTATTTTTGCACTTATAAATTATAGATATCAATGGCAAACAACAACAACACAAGTAGTGTTTCACTACGATCAGTCCTTGAGAAGGACAAGCTGAGTGGAATTAATTTCCTTGACTGGCATAGGAACTTGAGGATTATCTTTAAACAAGAGCGCAAGTTATATGTCCTTGATAGGCCCATTTCTGCAGCACCAGCTGTCACTGCACCACGTGTGGAGCATAATGCTTACAAGAAGCATCAAGATGATGCTCTGGAAGTGAGTTATCTCATGCTAGCAACCATGAACGCTGAGCTTCAGAAGCAACATGTGTTGATGGATGCTTATGAGATGATCGAGCATCTCAAGAAATTGTTCGAATGACATGCTCGATAGGAGAGGTATGATACAAGCAAGGCGTTGTATCACTGCAAGATGAGTGAACGTGATCCAGTTGGTCCACATGTGCTAAAAATGATTGGGTATATTGAGTACCTTGATATGTTGGGTTTTCCAATCACTTTGGAATCCCAAACAGATCTTTTTTTGTAATCCTTGAACAACAGCTACTCTCAATTTGTTATGAATTATCTTATGAATGAAATTGAGAAACCCCTTAATAAGTTATTGAGCATGTTAAGAACTGCCAAGAACAACATGAAAAAGGCCGGACCCGCTCCCATAATGATGGTGCAAAAGGGGAATGCTAAGGAAAATTAGAAAGGCAAGAAGAAGATATGATCTAAATCTTTTGCCAAATCCAATTCCAAAACCAAACAGGCTTTAAAACCAAAAGGTGGGGTGGCTAAAGAAGGTGAGTGTCACTTCTGTAGAAAACCTGGACACTAGAAGAGGAATTGTCATGCTTATTTGGAAGATGTGAATAAAAGGAAAGGAAGTACGACTTCTGATTCAGGTATATATGTTATAGAAGTCAACTTGTCTACTTCTACATCATGGGTATTGGATATTGGATGTGGTTCTCACATTTGTGTTAATGTGCAGGAACTTCGAAGCAGTAGGTCTTTGGCAAAAGGAGAGGTTGACCTACGAGTTGGGAATGGAGCAAAAGTTGTTGTACTGGCCGTAGGAACTTATCATTTACAAGAAGCATCAAGATGATGCTCTAGAAGTGAGTTGTCTAATGCTAGCAACCATGAACGCTGAGCTTCAGAAGCAACATGAGTTGATGGATGCTTATGAGATGATCGAGCATCTCAAGAAATTGTTCGAAGGGCATTCTTGACAGGAGAGGTATGATACAAGCAAGGCGTTGTATCACTGTAAGATGGGTGAACGTGATCCAGTTGGTCCACATGTGCTTAAAATGATTGGGTATATTGAGTACCTTGATAGGTTGGGTTTTCCAATCACCCCGGAAGCCCAAACATATCTTGTTTTGCAATCCTTGAACATCAGCTACTCTCAATTTGTTATGAATTATCTTATGAATGAAATTGAGAAACCCCTTACTAGGTTATTGAGCATGTTAAGAACTGCCAAGAACAACATAAAAAAGGCAGGACTCGCTCCCATAATGATGGTGCAAAAGGGGAATGCTAAGGGAAATTGGAAAGGCAAGAAGAAGATAGTATCTAAATCTTTTGCCAAACCCAATTCCAAAACCAAATAGGCTTTAAAACCTAAAGGTGGGGTGGCTAAAGAAGGTGAGTGTCACTTCTGTGGAAAACCTGGACACTGGAAGAAGAAATGTCATGCTTATTTGGAAGATGTGAAGAAAAAGAAAGGAAGTACGACTTCTGATTCAGGTATATATGTTATAGAAGTCAACTTGTCTACTTCTACATCATGGGTATTGGATATTGGATATGGTTCTCACATTTGTGTTAATGTGCAGGAACTTCGAAGCAGTAGGACTTTGGCAAAAGGAGAGGTTGACCTACGAGTTGGGAATGGAGCAAAAGTTATTGCACTGGCCGTAGGAACTTATCATTTACAAGAAGCATCAAGATGATACTCTAGAAGTGAGTTGTCTCATGCTAGCAACCATGAACGCTGAGCTTCAGAAGCAACATGAGTTGCTGGATGCTTATAAGATGATCGAGCATCTCAAGAAATTGTTCGAAGGGCATGCTCGACAGGAGAGGTATGATACAAGCAAGGCGTTATATCACTGCAAGATGGGTGAACGTGATCCAGTTGGTCCACATGTGCTGAAAATGATTGGGTATATTGAGTACCTTGATAGGTTGGGTTTTACAATCACTCCGAAAGCCCAAATAGATCTTGTTTTACAATCCTTAAACAACAGCTACTCTCAATTTGTTATGAATTATCTTATGAATGAAATTGAGAAACCCCTTACTGAGTTGTTGAGCATGTTAAGAACTGCCGAGAACAACATGAAAAAGGCAGGACTCGCTCTTATAATGATGGTGCAAAAGGGGAATGCTAAGGGAAATTGGAAAGGCAAGAAGAAGATATGATCTAAATCTTTTGCCAAACCCAATTCCAAAATCAAATAGGCTTTAAAACCTAAAGGCGGGGTGGCTAAAGAAGGTGAGTGTCACTTCTGTGGAAAACCTAGACACTGGAAGAGGAATTGTCATGCTTATTTGGAAGATGTGAAGAAAAGGAAAGGAAGTACGACTTCTGATTTAGGTATATATGTTATAAAAGTCAACTTGTCTACTTCTACATCATGGGTATTGGATACTGGATGTGGTTCTCACATTTGTGTTAATGTGCAGGAACTTCGAAGGAGTAGGACTTTGGAAAATGGAGAGGTTGACCTACGAGTTGGGAATGAAGAAAAGGTTGTTGCACTGGCCGTAGGAACTTATCATTTATCTTTGCCCTCTGGGCTAGTATTAGAATTAGAGGATTGTTATTATGTGCCTGCTATAAACAAAAACATTATTTCTATTTCTTGTTTGGACAAGAAAGGTTTTTTTATTTATAATAAATAACAATCGTTGTTTATTTGACTTAAATGATATTTGCTATGGTGTTGAACAATTGTTTAACGGTCTCTATATTTTTGATTTAGAAATGCCTATCTTTAACATAAATACCAAACAATTTAAATAAAATGATTCAAATCTGACATATCTCTGGCACTGTCGTTTAGGCCATATAAATGAGAAACGCATATCCAAACTCCAAAAAGATGGGTTCTTGGATTCATTTGATTTTGAATCATATGAGAAATATGAGTCTTGTTTATTAGGCAAGATGACTAAAGGCCCTTTCACTGGACACAGTGAACGAGCTAGCGATGTATTGGGACTTATACGTAGTGATGTATGTGGACCCATGAGTTCGTTAGCAAGCGGTAGGTTTTATTACTTCATTACATTTACTTGCAACTTCAGTAGATATGGATATGTGTATCTTATGAGACACAAATCCGAATCCTTTGAAAAGTTCAAGGAATTCAAGAATGAAGTTCAAAACCAATTTAGCAAAAGCATAAAAGCCCTTCGATTCGATTGAGGAGGTGAATACTTAAGCCAAGACTTTGATGACCTTCTAAAGGAGTGTGGTATTATATAACAACTCAGTCCACCTAGAACACCACAATGGAATGGTGTATCTGAGATGAGGAATCACACCTTGTTCGACATGGTACGATCAATGATGAGTCATGCAGATCTTCCAATAAGCTTCTAGGGTCATGCCCTAGAGACAGTTACATTCACACTTAACCGTGTTCCTACAAAGACGGTTCAGAAGACACCATATGAGATGTGAACTGGGAAACGTCCTAGTATATCGTTCATGAAGATTTAGGGTTGCGAGGCGTTTGTTAAACGTCTGGATTCTGACAAACTCGGACCCAAATCTGAAAAATATAATTTTGTGGGATACCCAAAGGAAATAAAAGGGTATTATTTCTACAAACCTTATGAGAAAAAAGTGTTTGTTGCTCGAACTGGTATTTTTCTAGGAAGAGAATTTGTCTCTAAAGAAAACAGTGGGGGGAAAGTAGAACTCGAAGAAATTTGAGAACCACAAAATATCATTGAACTTGAGTTGGAACGTGAGCAGGAACCACAAGATATTGTGGAAAGTGAACCTGCTCAAATTACACAAGGAATTCGTATATATGGTAGGACACGCCAAGAGCCCGAGAGATATTATGGATATCTTGTGACTCAAAACGGCGATGTGATGCTCATAGATCAAGATGAGCCTACTTCCTACCAAGAAGCTATGAATGGACCAGATTTTGAGAAATGGCTTGAAGCCATGAAATCTGTGATGTACTCCATGTATACTAACCAAGTATTGACTCTGGTTGATCCACCCGAAGGGGTAAAACCAATCGGGTGCAAGTGGGTTTTCAAGAAGAAAATCGACATGGATGGTAATGTAAAAACCTATAAAGGGCGACTGGTAGCAAAAGGTTTCAAACAAATTCAAGGTGTTGACTATGATGAAACCTTCTTTCTAGTGGAAATGGTTAAATCCATCATGATTTTACTTGCTATTGCAGCTTTTTATTATTACGAAATCTGGCAGATGGATGTCAAAACTTCTTTCCTCAACTAAAATCTCCTTGAGGATGTGTATATGACACAACCTGAGGTTTTTGTCACTCCAAAGGATGCTGGAAATGTATGTAAACTGTAACGATCCATTTATGGATTAAAGCAAGCCTCTCGGAGTTGGAATCTTTGATTTGATGAAGCAGTCAAAGAGTTTGGCTTTATAAAAAGTGAAGATGAACCTTGTGTATATAAGAAGGTTAGTGGGAGTCACATTGTATTCCTAGTATTATTTGTTGATGACATATTAATTATTGGGAATGACATTCCTTCCTTAGAGGCTGTAAAAACATTGTTAGGAAAATGTTTCTCCATGAAAGATTTGGGCGATGCTGCCTACACTTTAGGTATCAGGATCTATAGAGATAGATCAAGAAAAATGCTCGGCCAAAGTCAAAGTATATATATTGATAAAGTGTTGAAACGGTTCAGCATGCAAGAGGCGAAAAGAGGAAACTTACCCGTTACTCATGGTGTAAAGATCTCTAAGGCCCAATGTCCTAAAATCACAAGATGATGAGGAGCGTATGAGAAAGATCCCTTATGCTTCAGCAATTGGATCTATCATGTATGCAATGATATGTACTCGTCCGGATGTCTCGTATGCTTTGAGCATGATGGCGAGATACCGATCGAATCTGGTGAAGGTCACTAGACGGTGATCAAGAATACCCTCAAGTACCGAAAAGGACTAAGGATTCATTATTGGTATATGGAGGTGAAGACGAACTGGCAGTAAAGGGTTACACAGATGCTAGTTTCTAGACTGACAATGATGACTATAAGTCTCAGTCAGGTTTTGTCTTTTGCCTTAATGGTGGTGTGTTAGAATTGAAAGAGTTGAAGCAAGAGGCGATGAGCGATTCTACAAGAGAGGTGAGTATATTCTTTGCTTCTAGTCTTGACGAGGAGGTCGTATGGATTAAAAAGTTTTTAACTGAACTTGGTGTTGTTCCAACCATTGTTGATCTGGTTAAGCTATACTGTGATAATAATGGAGCCATTGCACAGGCTAAGGAACCCAGATCTACCAACGATCCAAGCATATACTTAGGCGGTACCATCTCATCCGTGAAATCATTGATAGAGGAGATGTACATATAGGAAGAGTGGAAACATATGATAATGTGGCAGATCTACTGACCAAGGCTTTGTCGCAGCAGAAGCACGATGGTCACACTAGTTCCATGGCTATTAGATACTTGAGTGATTGGCTCTACTGCAAGTGGGAGACTGTTATAGTTTATGCCTAAGAGGCCAATTATTTGATATAATTGCTTAACGTTTTGATATTATATTTGATTGAATAAATGAATGCTTTTATTATGGTTTTATTTACTACGTTATATAAATGTTAACATAATAAAAATCCTTAGAATAATGATACAAATTATATAGTTTCAAGTATGTGATTTGAATATGGGATTATATAATTACAATTAGTATCATTGTTCTTAAATGTCCCTAGTCGAGTATCATTGTTGATGGGACAGTAATGATGCATTAAGACTAGTATGTGGATTGACTGATGACCAAATCTCATTGGTCATAAATATATGAGATATTAAGTCGATGCATAGGTACATATTACGAGCGATGTCTTGGGCGGACCCACCATGAGAATTCTATGTGGAGCATTATGCGAAGTGTCATTAGCAATTCTCATAGTGACAATGATGTAATGGTCCTCCGACCTGAAATCACTATATTTCTACATGGGAATTTATGTACTTTGATATCATTAAATGTCACCTTTAATAGGGTGGACTATAAAGGTGATTATTGGGTACATCATGAATCGTGTGAGGAATATGAGTGATCTAGATGAAATTTAACCATCTTATATATTATGGGTGATATCCATAGGCCTCTTGATTGAGTAGGACTATGAAATGCATGGCCATGCTCAAATAGTGATTTGTTTCATATAGTCTACTCATTGATCAAGAAAAACTCAGATTAAATTATGAAGAGTATGACATATTCCATGACTCGAGTTTAATCTAGGATATTAAGGTTAAAAGGATTAAATTACATTGAAACATTGGTCACGAAAAGGTTGCATCGAATCATTGATCTTATTATTACTTGGGTAGCAATGATGCATTACTAGATGTCAGCTCCTTTATTTATAATTTTATAATATAATTTTAAAATTATTGCCAACGTAATAATAACATATAGGGTCACACACATAGAACGTAATTAAAAGGGAATTAATTTAAATTGTAAAGATTTAAATATGTCAATATGATAGATAGTATTTAAATTATGAATTTAAATTAATAGGATAATTTATATATATAGGTATATTAATTAAGTAAGACTTAATTAAGATATATATATATATATATATATATAAATTCAGATTTTAATAATATTAGGTTTTGATTAATTTCTCCTAACTGCTATATATATGATATATATCAGTCATTTTAGGGATTAACGTCAAAATACAAAACCCTAGCCGCTCTTAGAGAGAGACTAGAGAAAACAGTTTTAAAAATCCTCATCCTTGGTGGCTAGTACCGCGGTTCCTTCTTCTGCAGATCGTAGGACAATTCGTGGAGCGTTCGTGTGGATACCGTAGAGACGCAGTTCGTTTGGATTGCGTCGGAGATTCGATCGTATCAATTCATGCTTCATAATCGGTATAATATTTTACACACTGAATTAATATTTGTTTCGCATGGATCCTGTTTGGGTTTCGGATTGTTTTGTTCAATTTATTTTTCGCAGTGCATTGCTTTGATTTGCCGAAAACCCTACACATATTGCATGTATTCATCAGGTATGAAAGGTTGATCACCTTCATTACCATTCGGTCCAGATATAATTGATATGTTCATGTTCAATGTTCGTTCAGCTATAAAAAATTATCCATGCTAGTTCACAATTATATTGTTAAATGTTAGCCAGCTATTATTCAAAATTCTTCCTATCATGATATATCTTTAATTTATTGAACTTAAACTTGTTGGGCAAACTTGTTGCTCACCCTTGTTATATCATGATTAACATTGCAGATTAAGACGAATACGTCGGATACAGGAAATGACAAAGATAAGTCCATCTTTAGATAATATGTGCAACTAGAAATGTAACAGTATTATATGATAATAACATTGTATGTTAGATAGAATATTGGTTCAGGTATTATGTGAAGGTTTTTGACCTTGGGGTTAATGTGTAAATGTAAAGTATAAATAATTTATGTTTATATCTTCCGCAATTAGTTAAAGAATGATTGTATCAGATCCGCGGTGATTTTGGGGCCCGGGTCTAGGGTCCTCACAAAATTAAATTAGAACATCACCACTACACAACATAATAATCATTAAACAATTAATTTAATCTAATTATTTCATTAAATTAAATCTTTAATCCATAAAATTACCATCTATTAATTTAGTTAATATACACACTTAACTAAAATATTACACCATAATTTCATTAATTATTTATTTATCTCAATAAATAAATCAATTAAAATATTTATTTAATTTGATAAATATTTAAAATTAATTATAAAATTCTCGTTCGTTACCACCATGTCGTTAAGTAATGTGTTCATTGCCCTTGAATCATATGAAATCATGAAAGTTTTAGTTGAGTCCATTTCTAGCAAAGTTTTTGAAGTACCATCACATTTCCTTGGAATAATCGGTCCATTCTCCACGACCCACCATTCCCAAGGATCTCTTTTAAGATAGATCCTCATTTGGAATTTCAAAAAATTGTAATTTTCTATTCCATGCAGCAAAAGAGGTCTATTAGTTGATTGACCTCCTTGATTGTTGTTCCCGAACTGTGTCATGTTAGAATCTTTCCCTACAAGTCACCTTTAAGACCAAGATAAGTAGAGCCAAGCTTTGATAACAAATGAAATTCAGATAAGGCACACTTATAAGGGGGGGGGGGGGGGGTTGAATAAGTGTGGGAACAAACTATGACAAATTTTTAAACTTAAACCAAACTACTGAATTCATCCTACTATATTAACGAATACAACTTGCTTAAATAATATGGCATACTGGATTAAGTCTTTGATTTTATTGTTTAGTGAAAATAACTTGCTGAATTTATATCTTTATAAAAATACTTGGTGTTAATAAATTTTCTTAAGATAAAGAAAATATCCTAATTTTAATTATCAATATAATTAAATAACTTTTCTGAGCAAATAAAGTAAAGCAAGTAATAAAATGAACACCAAGATTTTTTACGTTGTTCAGTTATTACCCTCTATAATAATAGCCTAGTCCACGTCCAATATCAACTAGTAATGGAGACTCACTTTATTTCTTTAAATCGACTCTTTTTACAAAACAGATTCTTTTAAAAACTTGAATTACAAAATTCACTTAACACTTTTGCTACTTGTGCACCAATGCTGTGACGCCCCCAAAACATGTATACATCACCCATCTTGAGTCGCCAAATACATGGTACAAAATTTAAATATAACTTAATTATAAAACAGTCGTATAAAATACGACAAAACATAATCTAAGAGTTTTAATAAGAATATTGTCATCTAGACAATATCCACACTCAATGGAGTCCTCATTACATTTATTGTCACACTATTTAACAGAATAGTGAGGACTACTAATGCTATCATCTGGACCATCACTCCGTTCCCCGACTAGTCCCAGCTACGTTCTCATTTCATGAAGAGAACAATGAAAGAAAGGGTGAGCTCAACTAGCACAGTAAGAAATATTATGACTAAGATTGTAACGCCCAAGAATTTCGAATTTTTAATGAATTAAATTTTTATTTGATTATGTGAATTAAATGAATTTAATTGAGCTATTATGTGATTAAGATGTTCGAAGGTCGTTCTATGACCTAGAATGTGTGGATGTGTGTAGTATTCTGGCTTTGTACTAGAATTAATTATTGTAAATTATCAAGACGAGAACGAAGGTTTTCTGAGATTGTTTGTGTAAAAACACTATTCATCCGATGTTGTTTGCAGCTAGAGTTTGAAATTCTGAGAAACGCGTAATGTTAGAATATGAAGATATTATGGAATATCTAATAATATTTCCGTTATGGCAAACGAAGTTTTCGCCTGCAGACTTAAAACCTAAGGGTTAGTGAAAGAGGTTTCCGAAAGGGAAATGGAATGCGTATAGTCGTTTCGATTATTATACGTAAGGAATATGAGTATTATACTAGTATGTATACAAGTATGGTATGAAGAGTAGTACGACGTATAATACGATTATTATATGATTATTATACAAAGAGAATACGTGAATAATACGCGTAGAATACGAATTGTATTATTAGAGTATGAGCTAAGGATTAATCTAATCCAATTGGACTTGGATTAATAAACAAGCCAAATGAATTAAGTATACAAGCCCAATTCAAGGCCCGATATTAGATTGGTTAAAGCCCAATGTTAATTAATGTCAAGCCCAATCCAAAGAATTAAACCGTGAGTCCAACCTACGGGTCGAGGGTGGGTAAACCCGTGGGCAAAGCTATAGCATGGGAAAATTGAACATTTTGTAATTACTTTTAATAATGAATAAAATAATATTATTTATTATTATTGTGTATTGAGAAGATGAATGTTGTTCTATAACCTAGAAACGCTGGAACGTCATAGTATTTTAACTACGTGGAAGAATTAAAGTGTTTGAATTTCTAAAACGAAAATAAAAGTTTTTCGAGAAATTTTCTGAAAAACACTATTCATCGATTTCTGTTCAGGAATTATTTTTGAATTTCCGAGAAATATGTAATGTTATAATATCGAGGTGATATCGATTATGTAATAATAATCTAAGTATAGAAAATGCAATAAATCGCATTCGGACTTAATTTGGGATTATAGGTATTAAAACCTAATGGAAGGAATTAAGGTAATATTGTATAGAGATCAAGTCTAATATGTATAAGGTGTAAAATTAAGTGGGATTAATTATTAAGCCCAAGTAATTGGTTAATGAAGCCCAACTTGATTAATGCAAGCCCAACAAGGAAATAAGATATTATTATTAGTAAGCCCAAGGGATAAGTTAATTGAATTAGCATTGAGCCCAAACTATGATCCATTAGCTAATGAGGATCCATGGGGCGACCCATGGGTAAACTTGATGGGTCAAACCAAATGAGAAATGAGTAAGTGTGATGGGCAAACAAGAAGAGTGATGCCCAAGAACTTTGTGTGGTGGTCAAGAGAAGTGATGAGCACACAAATGAATAGTAAGGAGGTGGAATTAATTAGATTAAGTGAGGAGGTGGGATTAAGGAGGTGGAGGGCCTAAATGACTAGAGTGCCCCCACTTTGCCAAGCCTATAAATATAAGAGCCACAATTCAATTGTTGGTTATTTCATTTCATCCAAACTTCTCTCAAGTATAGCAACTTATTTGTTAGAACCAATAAGCACTTATAAGCCACTTCAACCATTGATAGTTTTCCAAAGAAAATAGAAGTCTTCAAGAGTAAGACTCCTCTCTTATATCTTCATCTCTTCTATAATAGGATTGATAGAGAAGGGGGAGGGTTGGATGATAACATGTAATAAATTACTAAAGAATGAACTTAAGCCGAATAAGTTGAAAAAGCAACTTGAATATTAATAAGTTGCTAGAACCATAAAGAACCTAGCATATGATGTTTAGTATGTGGAATATAGCATGAGAACTTTGATTGAAGGACTTAAGTTAATAATAAGTCATGAGCATGAAGATTTCTAATTCTTAAGTTAAATAAGTTAATAACCTATGAAAATAAGTCAAAACCTACTTTGATTATAAGTTGGAGTAGTAAATAACTTGTAATGATCTTATGTTGATTAAAATCCATTAAGAACGCTTAGTATTAAAGATTTTCCGGAATTCTCACGATTGGACGATTACTGTCGAATTCGTGAAATTCTCGAAATGGAAGTCGTATTTTGTGTTCGAAGTCAAAAACGTTGGTTTTCAATGGAGACAAGTCATTTTAGTCATTATAGTGTTGCGGACTCAAAAATGATCGAATTCCGACTTAAAACGAAGAAACGAGCGTTGAACGTTCACGAAAATTTATCGTTTTCGTTAAAAATGAACTCATAGGTGAGTTTTGAGAAAACGAAGTCAAATAGATAACATTTTTGCACGAATGAATAGATTATGAAATTTGTGAACCGTAGGCTTTTGAATGGACCAATTCGGACTTAAAACGAAGAAGTTATGCGTCTGGGAAGTTCATAAAAATTTTCAAAACTGAAAAATTTTCTAAGGCACAGAGTCCGCACCGCGATTATGAATTGTAGAATCATAAAGACTTAAAGTATTGTATGAGTATTAACCAGTAATCAGACGCTAAAGGCAAGTATTCTAACTCTTGTTTCAGTTCAGTCTGGACAAGCTTTGTAATTCATGTAACCTGTTCGCATGAAGTCCTGAATAATGAAGTCTTAAGCCAATTCTTTCGGCTGGACTTATATTATGAATATGTCAAGCATGATTAATGTTTATCGAGTTATATTGGTTGGTTTTCAATGGAAGACCAAGTATACTAAAATGTTTTTGTCGTTTAACGACAGGGACGTGAGGTTGCCACAACTTAAACGTATACACGTTTAATGAATGTAGTGTTGATCAACATAGAGTACTATGAGCTGATCACTCAGGAGTGCTCGTAAGCTATGTCGGACTTACGAACTTAGTGGCGGGTTATCCTTTTCAAAAGAACTTATGAATGCTCATATAATTGAGCCATAATTATTATTCTAGTAAGTATGGTTGTGTAAAACGTTTTGAAGAAAAATAAGTGCTATTTTGATTTATCGATAGTACTTTGTAACTATTGTTTAGTTATTGAAGATATATGAGTTCTATGTTTCAAGCATGTTGTTTATTAGAATTGTAGTACTTGCTGAGCTAGTCATGCTCACTCTTGCTTGAACCATATAAACACAGATAAAATCGAGTGGACCGAAGGATCCGGCAAGGATAAAGGCAAGACGAAGGCGAACCCGTAGCATACTTATGTAATAGTATATCAAGACTGTCTGTAATATATTGATATTATGACAAGAACAACTGAAAGGGGTACAAAGAACCTGGGAAATGTAATATTATTTTGAATATATATAAGTTATATTAGTCCTTTTTAGACTATTCTATGAAATGTATGAATGAATGGTAGTACCGTGTAGCACCATCTGTCGGGTTGGAAGAGACCCAGATTTGGGGGCATCACAGGTTGGTATCAAAGCATTAGGTTATAAAACTTAAGGGGGAAGTAAAAACCTTAAGTCATAACCTTAAGAAAAGTCAAAGAATAAAAGATGTAAGTTAACCTTATAAAAATGCATTATATATGTTATGTGTTTTTATTATTCTACTAACGTTTACTAATCAACTCTGTGTGTTGTTGTAGATGTCAGGTGAAAATAGGGATGTACACGTAGTCAACGAAGGGTCGGTAAACCAGATAGAAATCATTCCGAACCCCATAGCAGCAGATCCCGAGATAGTTGTGGTGGAGTCCGGAGACTCCGAAAGCTTAGACCTCATGTCGGTATTTGACGGCATGATAGGAGAAGAAGTGGAGGTAGTATCCTTCAATCCAGTGGCTATAGCAGTGGAGATAACTCCAGGAGAGTCGATGATGTCACTATTCATGTCAGTGATAGATAGGAACGTACACTATTGTCAGGAGATCAAGGAGCCGAAGGCGGAGCTCCAAGCGGTTATTGAGGACAAGACGGACGTGGAGTCCATGTGGGAACAGGAACATGACAAGAGAGTTTTGGCTAAGGATAAAGTCCATGAGCTAAAACAAGAGGTCTTTGAGCTTAGGAGCGAGCTAAAGACCAAGAAACAGAAGATAGGGAGAATGTCCTATATTCATAGGAGTTCTCATGAGGATTTCTAGTTGCAGGTAGCTGGGTATCCTGCAGAGATAGGGTAGACGCGGTATACTATCAGCCGTGATATTATTGTCGGTCTTGCCAAGGCAGATTTCGAGAATGCCTTAAGGCAGATATGATCGAGTAGTTGTTAGAGTAGTTAGGTATGTATATATTGTGTATATAGTAGTGATGTAAAGCCCTCTTTTGTATAATCAAGGGTAGTCTTTTGTAATTCCTAATTTTTGGAAAGCAATAGCGGGAAAGTAATATATCCAGCTTGGGCTGTGTAACCGATGTAGTATTATACTACGATGAATTAATATAAGTTTTCATTTTTGAAAAATGTTGAATAAGGAGTGTTTAAGTTATTGTTTAATTATGGAATAATAACTAACTGACAGGAAATGCATAATAACGAAATATGTGTTTTTATTGTGACACAGAAAATTCGCCAAGAAAAGTACCCGTACCCAAGGTGCGTACCACGAATCAGCAGGAGGAGGTCCGATTAACCCCATGCAAGAATTTTTGAACCTTTTAGCTGCGACTTTTAACCAAAGCAGGGCTAATATTCCGTGAATCACGGTGTAGTAATCTGAGCTACTACATTTAAGGACTTTAAGAGTGTGGGTCCGCCGGAGTTCAAAGGAACTACAGATCCTATCGAAGCCCAAATGTGGGTTAGGGAGATAGAGAAGGCATTTGTAATAACAAATGTCGACGAGGCCCAAAAGGTTGCCTTTGCAACCTACATGATGAAGGGAGAGGCCAACTTTTGGTGTGAGGCCAATCAGGCGAGGGCCGGAATAGATGCAATAACGTGGGTGAGGTTCAAGGAAATATTCTACGAGAACTACTTTCCCACGAGCATGCAGGGAAGGATAGAGATGCGATTTCTGGAGTTGAAACAAGGGGACGTGACAGTGCCCCAATATGCTGCCAAGTTCAATGAACTGGCGAGGTTCGCTCCACACCAAGTGGATACTGAGGTGAGGAAGGCTGACGGCCAGTTCGGCGGGGCTTGAAACCACAGCTCTACTCTCAGTATATCGGTATTCCAAAGTACTTCTTTTGGAATCGTTTTAGAGAAGGCAATAATTGTCGAAGGTGGTAGTGAGGCGTTGAGCCAATACCATAAAGAAAAGAAGAATAAGGGAAAGGTTGACGGGAGAGTCAAGATTGTGGAAGCCAGTGGAAGTGGCGAGGGTCAGAAGAAGAAGATATTTTGCTCTGGGAATACCGGAGTGAAGCAAGGAGACCCGAAGAGAAGAATGGAGGCCTGCAAGACATGTGGGAAGACTTATTTAGGAGTCTATCTCAAGGGGAAGGCCATTTGCTACAACTATGGACAAGAGGGGCATATTACGCCTAGTTGTCCAAGTTCGAAGAAGAACCATGGATGCTTTGTGTGTGGATCAACTGACCACATGGCAAAGAATTGTCCGAAGAAGGGGACGGACGGGAACCGGGGCACTAATAGCGGTAAGTTAACTATTGGGGGTCCATCACAGCCAGGTAGGCCGATGGGTCGTACCTTTAACATGACAGTCCAAGATGCGGTTGCATCAGGGGACGTCGTCGCAGGTATTATTCCGATCAACGATATCAATGCGTACGTGCTGTTTGATTCGGGTGCTACTTGTTCGTTTATAGCGTGCGATTTTGCTAAACGATTAGGATTACTTCCTGAAAAGTTGCCTATACCTTTAAATATTAAGGTAGCAAACGAAGAGATTATTCTTGTTGAAAATGTTCACAAGAGTTGTTGTGTAGATATTCGGGGTTGTAAACTATCAGTAGATTTATTACCAATAAAGTTAGGAGAATTTGATGTAATTCTCGGAATGGATTGGTTGGTAAACCATGGGGAAATTATAGATTGTCAAATGAAATGTGTGAACATTAAGACGTTAGAACAACCTCGGTTAGTATTTTATGGGAATAGATCGTCGGGACGTTCGTGTTGTCTAACCATGACACAAACTAGGAAATTATTGAGGAAGGGATGTGTAGGCTATTTGTGTCATGTGGTTGATACCCAGAGAGTGGGAGCGACCATGGAACAAATACCTATAGTGAGTGAGTTCAAGGATGTATTTCCAAGTGAGTTACCGGGTCTTCCTCCGGATAGGGAGACCAAGTTCGTAATAGATATTGTGCCAGGAGTGGCACCAGTTTCCAGGGCACCGTATCGTATGACGCCAGTGGAGATGAAGGAATTGATGGTACAGCTACAAGAACTATTGGATCTGAAGTACATTCGGTGAGTGTGTCGTCAAGTAAGCGAGCAATCAGATCTTGTTTGTTAAGAAGAATGACGGATTATTAAGACTTTGTATCGACTATAGAGAGTTGAACAAGTTAACAATAAAGAATAAATACCCATTGCCCAGGATCGATGATCTCTTTGATCAATTGAAAGGGGCTAAGTATTTTTCTAAAATAGATTTGCGGACATGGTATCATCAGCTGAAGGTTAGGAAGGAGGATGTACCAAAGACAACATTCAGGATTCGTTATGGTCACTACGAGTTTTTAGTGATGTCGTTTGGATTGACAAATGCACCAGCTGCATTTATGGACATGATGAACAGGGTGTTCAAACAATATTTGGACAAGTTCATCGTGGTGTTTATTGATGATATTCTATTCTACTCTAAGGCACCAAAAGATCATGTTGAACATCTAAGAATAGTGTTGGAGACATTAAGAAAGGAGAAGTTATATGCAAAGTTCACTAAGTGTGAATTTTGGTTAGAGAAGGTTCAGTTTTTAGGTCATGTTATTGACCATGAGGGGATTTCAGTAGATCCAGTGAAGGTGGGAGCCGTGATGAATTGGGAACAACCAAAAACGCTGACTGAGGTGTGGAGTTTCTTAGGATTAGCGGGTTACTATCGGAGGTTCATTCAAGACTTTTCAAAGATAGCTACTCCACTGACTAACTTGTGAGGAAGGCGGTGAAATGCGTATGGGTGAGAAATGCGAAGATAGCTTTCAAGAACTGAAGAAGAAGTTGAGTGAAGCGCCTGTTTTGTCATTACCCGATGACACAGGAAATTTCGTAGTTTATAGCGATGCTTCGCATAAAGGACTAGGTTGCGTGCTCATGCAGCATGGCAAGGTCATTGCGTATGCGTCTAGGAAGTTGAAGGATTATGAGAAAGTTTACCCTACTCATGATCTGGAACTAGCCGCGGTGGTGTTTGCCCTAAAAATATGGCGACATTATCTTTATGGGGAAAAGTGTGAGATATACACGGACCACAAAAGTCTAAAATATATCTTCACACAGAAGGAGTTGAATATGAGGCAGAGGAGATGGCTGGAGTTGATAAAGGATTACGACTGTGAAATCCTGTATCACCTGGGAAAAGCAAATGTAGTTGCCGACGCCTTAAGTAGGAAGGGTTGGGAAAAGTTGTCTTTGTTAACGGCTCAAACTGAGTTAATAATAGAGATGGCTAGAATGGAGTTGAAAGTGAAGCTGTCAAGTGAAGCGGCACAAATGTTGTTTGCGACGGAGATGCAAACTACCATCGTAGAGAGTTAAGGAGGTGCAACTCAAAACTGATGAGTGTAATCGGATAAGAGAGCGACTGATCAATGAAAAAGATATTAAGTACAGTCTTGATAACGAGGGGTTATTGAGATTTGAAGGAAGAATTTGGGTTAGAATGAGGCGGAATTAAAAGGCGGAGTTCTACAAGAGGCTCATTGTTCGAGGTTTTCGATTCATCTGGTAGTACTAAGATGTATCAAGATCTTGACGAGAGTTTACGGTGGTAGAATATGAAGAGAGATTTGCGAAATGCGTTAGTAGGTGCTTAACTTGTCAAAGAGTTAAGGCCGAACATCAAAGACCAAGTGGCTTGTTACAGTCATTAGAAATTCCAGAGTGGAAGTGGGAGAATATCACGATGGATTTTGTGGTTGGACTTCCGACTACACAGAAGGGGTATGATGCGATTTGGGTAATAGTGGACCGATTGACGAAGTCGGCTCATTTTTTGCCAATTAGAGTTAAGTATAACTTAGACCAGTTAGCTAAACTTTATATTAAGAAAATAATCTCTAGACATGGAGTGCCAGAATCGATTGTGTCAGATCGTGATCCACGATTCACGTCGAACTTTTGGAGAAGTCTCAAGAAGCGAGTTGGGAATGCGGTTGAAAATTTGAGTCTGCCGTATCATCCATGAGACGGATGGGATGAGGCGAGAGGATAATTCGGGGCGTTAGAAGATATGCTAAGATCTTGCGTCATGGATTTCAAGGGTAGTTGGGATGATCATCTACCATTAGTGGAGTTGCATATATAACAATAGTTATCATGTAAGCATAGGTATCTTTGCCATACGAATCTTTGTATGGGAGGAAATGCGAAACGCCACTATATTGGGATGAGGTAGGAGAACGCCGGATGTTGGGACGAATTGGTGCAACAGAACGGCGGATATTGTTAAGAAGATTGGATCGTCTTCTAGCGACTCGAAGCAGAACGAGAAGAAGTTTACTGGATCCATAGAGAGAATCGAGAGTTTGAAGTAGGCTCGTATGTATTTCTAAAAGTATCTCCCTGGAAAGGAAAGATATGTTTTGGAAAGAAGGGAAAGTTAAGTCCGAGGTTTATAGGACCTTTCGAGGTATTGAAACGGGTAGGTGAGGTAGCTTATATGTTAGCTTTACCTCTAGACCTAGAACGAATACATAATGTATTTCACGTATCTGTGTTACGTCCTTATAAGCCGAATTATAAGCATGTGATAGAATATGAGCCTATTCATGTCGAAAAGAACTTAACATACGAGGAAATGCCGGTTCAAATTGTCGATGGAAAAGAACAAGTTCTGTGGAATAAAGTCATACCTTTGGTGAAGGTGATATGGAAGAACCACGATGCAAAAGAAGCAACGTGGGAGTTAGAAGAAGCGATGAAAAAGAATTACCCGCATTTATTTGTGTAAATTGTTTTTATAGCGAGATTCTGGGGACAGAATCCTTATAAGGGGGAGAGAGTGTAACGTCCCGAAAAATCGAACATTTTGTAATTACTTTTAATAATGAATAAAATAATATTATTTATTATTATTGTGTACTGAGAAGATGAATGTTGTTCTATAACCTAGAAACGCTGGAACATTTTAGTATTTTAACTACGTGGAAGAATTAAAGTGTTTGAATTTCTAAAACGAAAGTAAAAGTTTTTCGAGAAATTTTCCAAAAAACACTATTCATCGATTTCTGCTCGGGAATTATTTTTGAATTTTTGAGAAATATGTAATGTTATAATATCGAGGTGATATCGATTATGTAATAATAATCTAAGAATGGAAAATGCAATAAATCGCATGCCGACTTAATTTGGGATTATAGGTATTAAAACCTAATGGAAGGCATTAAGGTAATATTGTATAGATATCAAGTCCAATATGTATAAGGTGTAAACTTAAGTGGGATTAATTATTAAGCCCAAGTAATTGGTTAATGAAGCCCAACTTGATTAATGCAAGCCCAACAAGGAAATAAGCTATTATTATTAGTAAGCCCAAGGGATAAGTTAATTGAATTAGCATTGAGCCCAAACTATGATCCATTAGCTAATGAGGATCCATGGGGCGACCCATGGGTAAACTTGATGGGTCAAACCAAGTGAGAAATGAGTAAGTGTGATGGACAAACAAGAAGAGTGATGCCCAAGAACTTTGTGTGGTGGTCAAGAGAAGTGATGAGCACACAAATGAATAGTAAGGAGGTGGAATTGATTAGATTAATTGAGGAGGTGGGATTAAGGAGGTGGAGGCCTAAATGACTAGAGTGCCCCCACTTTGCCAAAGCCTATAAATACAAGAGCCACAATTGATTGTTGGTTATTTCATTTCATCAAACTTATCTCAAGTATAGCAACTTATTTGTTTGAACCAATAAGCACTTATAAGCCACTTGACCATTGATAGTTTTCCAAAGAAAATAGAAGTCTTCAAGAGTAAGACTCTCTCTTATATCTTCATCTCTTTCTATAATAGGATTGATAGAGAAGGGGGAGGGTTGGATGATAACATGTAATAAATTACTAAAGAATGAACTTAAGCCGAATAAGTTGAAAAAGCAACTTGAATATTAATAAGTTGCTAGAACCATAAAGAACCTAGCATATGATGTTTAGTATGTGGAATATAGCATGAGAACTTTGATTGAAGGACATAAGTTAATAATAAGTCATGAGCATGAATATTTCTAACTCTTATGTTAAATAAGTTAATAACCTATGAGAATAAGTCAAAACCTACTTTGATTATAAGTTGGAGTAGTAAATAACTTGTAATGATCTTATATTGATTAAAATCCATTAAGAACGCTTAGTAATGAAGATTTGCCAAAATTCGCACGATTGGACGATTACAGTCGAATTCGTGAAATTCTCGGAATGGAAGTCGTATTTTGTGTTTGAAGTCAAAAATGTTAGTTTACGATGGAGACAAGTCATTTTAGTCATTATAGAGTTGCGGACTCAAAAATGGCCGGATTCCGACTTAAAACGAAGAAACGAGCGTTGAACGTTCACGAACGTTAATCGTTTTCGTTAAAAATGAACTCATAGGTGAATTTTGAGCAAAAGAAGTCAAATAGATAAAATTTTTGAATGAACGCATAGATTATGAAATTTGTGAACCGTAGGCTTTTGTACGGACCAATTCGGACTTAAAACAAAGAAGTTATGCGTCCGGGAAGTTCATAAAAATTTTCAAAAGCGAAAAAATTTTCTAAAGGCCTGAGTCCACGCATGGCGTGCGACTCTAACCTAATTACTTGCGTCTCATAAATGGTAGCGAGGCCGAACCATTGTACATCGCGAACTTCATGTAGCAACACAAGTCATGAAAGCGATCCTTGGCTTGCCATGGCGCTTGATCAAGGAAGTTGATAGTGAAGAAAGATTTCAAGTATGGAAGGAAAGGGAACTTAATAGTAATGTATTAAGATGTAATCATAACATGATTAAGACATTGTAAGGTACTTGTAAGACACTAATGCATGTTGATTAAGAGTTAATAATCAATGGAAGATTAGCGAAATGAGAATGACGTAATGAAAGCCGAAAACCCTAAATAACGAATCTAAATTAGGAATTACATTGAGATGAAGGGTAAGATATAATAGTAATCATACTTGATTGTGTATGACTTAATGTGAGTGCGTGATTATGAATTGTAGAATCATAAAGACTTAAATTCTTGCATGCAGTATTAACGATGTCAGACACACTAAAGGCAAAGTATTCTAACTCTTGTTTTGATTCGATGCAGGACAAGCTTTGTAATTCATATAACTTTGTTCACATGAAGTCACGAATAATGAAGTCTTAAGCCAATTCTTTAATTTGGACTTATATTATGAATATGTCAAGCATGATTAATGTTTTTAGAGTTATATTGGTTGGTTTTAATAGAAGACCAAGTATACTAAAATGTTTTTGTCGTTTAACGACAGGAACACGTGAGTTGCCACAACTTAAGCGTATACACGTTTAATGAATGTAGTGTTGATCGACATAGAGTACTATGGTGATCACTCGAAGTGCTTTCGTAAGCTATATCGGACTTACGGACTTAGTGTCGGGTTGTCCTTTTCAAAAGAACTTATGAATGCTCATATAATTGAGCCATAATTATTATTCGATAAGTATGGTTGTGTAAAAGCGTTTTGAAGAAAAAAAAGTGTTATTTTGATTTATCGATAGTACTTACGTAACTATTGTTCGATTATTGAAGATATATGAGTTCTATGTTTCAAGCATGTTGTTTATTAGAATTGTAGTACTTGCTAAGCTAGTCATGCTCACTCTTGCTTGAACCATATGAACACAGCTAAAATCGAGCGGACCAAAGGATCCGAAAGCGAGGATAAAAGCAAGACGAAAGCGAACCCGTAGTAGCATACTTATGTAATATATATAGCAAAAGGTATCGTAATATATTGATATTATGACAAGAACAATGAAAGGGTACAAAGAACACAGGAAATGTAATATTATTTTGAATATATATAAGTTATATTAATCCTTTTTAGACTATTCTATGAAATGTATGAATGAATGGTAGTACCGTGTAGCACCATCTGTCGGGTTGGAAGAGACCCGGATTTGGGGGCATCACAGCAACCCATGGGGATGACCCATGTGCAAGGTGGGCCGGCCACTTGGTGTGCAAGGCAAATGAATAACTTGGTCACCAAGTACTTTGCTTGGTGACAAAGTTGTAATTAAGTAAGGAGGTGGAAAATTGGACATTTTTGCCCTCATTTGGTTTTCTATATATACAAGGCTTAGGTTGGATTTTTGTTGTTTTAAAAAGCTTGTCCAACATATTTGAGAGAGAAAAAGAGGTAGACTTAAACTATTCTTCTACCTTGAAGCTTTTTCATTAGAAGTTAAACAAGAACACTAAGAGTTCTTAAGGTAATACTCTTCAATTCTAATTCCATCTCTTTTGGTTTTCTTTTATCATGGAGAATCATAAATGGGTGGGGTATGGAAACTGTAAGGGTGGAATGAGAGTGACTTACCATAGATTCAATCTCTATAAGTCATGACCAAATAGAAATCGTAAGTGTTTATGTAAGTGGAAAACGTAGAAAGTCTTGAACGTGAACTTAGTTATAATTGAACGTTTTGGAAACCTTTGTAGCTAAGGTATGTGCACCTTGATTGGTTAAGATGTATATATGAAGTCCATGGATTATTCCTTGTGATTTGGCTTATAGAACATTAGTAACGAAGTTATGGCGAATTGTACGGAAATAGACATTAAATGTCGAAAACGTATAAAGTCCGGATTAAGGGTCAAAAGTTGCCTTGTGACTTGAAAACGTTGGTTTCCAAGGTCAACACGTGAGATAAGGTAATTAAGAGTCGTTGGCGAAGGAATCATCGCATTCCGACTTATAACGAAGAAAACGAGTATTGAACGGGCGAAAATGTTAAACGAATGCTTAAAAACGAACCTAAAGGTGAATTCCGAGTTAACGAATTTGAAAAAGGTGAAATTCTTATACGAACACATAAAGGATGTAATTTGTGACTTGTAAGAATTCGAATAGGTCAATTCGGATGTAAAACGAACAAATTAGGAAGCCGGGAGTTTCGTTAAGAAACCAAATCTATTTTGGTTAAGCGTGGTGCCTGAGACTTCATGCCATGAAGCAAAACCGATTACAAAGTGGTGGCGCCATGACCCAGGACTCAGTAGAGTACCACCTTAACTTTCATGGCAATACCACTAAAATACAAAGGATGTCATGCCATGCACTTGTGGCCTTTGGCGATGGGAAAAAGTTGACTAAGTTAGGTTTAGTTCCATTTTGAATGTAGACCTAAAGTAAGATGTTAAAGGTACTTAAAGTACATAATGAGACTTACTTTAAAACACTTATAAGATGTTAATGTAAGAAGAATGGGTAAGGTTTAATGGAAATTAAACGAAGAACGCAAATACGTAATGAGTGAACCGTGAACGATGTTCAACATTGGTAATTAACCATTAATGATCGAATGTCGGCTAAGGACGTAAGAATGTTAATAAAACGTAACGAAGTATAGAAAGTTGAATCGACTTTAATAATGGAGTTAAAACAAGTAAGACATAGAAGAAAAAGAAGTTGGTTAGAACCGTAAAGTTAGTTTGTTTGATAACTAATTACAGTGTGCTATGTGAATGTATCATGTAGATCTTGTAAAGACTGAGAATAGTTGGAATATATATTCAAAGACGCTTGAAGGCAAGTCTTTCTTAACGCTTGTCTGACCTTCGTGTTAGCCAAGTTTTTACGTGATGCATGATATACAATGCATGAATGGTAAATAGAAAAGAGTCGATGCCTGTTTTATCCGGGCTAGACAAGTATTGAAGGATAGATTGAATTGTTTACAAGTGCGTTGATATAGAAGCTCATTAACGCTATCCTATGCCATGTATTTGGTACGGATGAGAAGGTAAGTTTGTCTATGAATAAACAAAAGTATTTTCATCGATTATTCGATGGGCACGCGAGGTTGCCAAATGTTAAACGTAAATACGTTTAACAAAAAAGTGTTGATCAACATAGAGTACAATAGGTTGATCACCTAGAAGTGCTCGTAAGTAAAGATGGGTGGATGGCCTTAGTGCCAGATATCCTTTTCAAGTATGAAAACAAAAAGAGTATGTTCATGGTCTATTGACCGGTTCATCATTCCTAAGCTATTATATATGTTCTGGAATTGTGGTAGTAGAAGTATTAGTCAAATGATTTAGAATGCTTCATAAGCAATTGTTTTGATATTGATATAAAACATGTACTTATTGATGTGATATTCATATGTTTCGTTGTTAAGACTTGCTGAGCTAGTTATGCTCATTCTTGCTTGAACCATATGTTTGCAACTAAAATTTGAAGCTAATTGAGAGTTCTATGAGAGATAAAAGGCAAGGCTAAGATGGACAATTAATAAATCTGTAATAGACTAGTATATTTGTATGTAATATACTTATGAAGAACAACGAATGTATTCGGTTATGAACCTGGGAAAAGATTTATTACAAATGTAATACAAAGATAGTAATTGCACTCATTTTGTTGTTATCTCAATGGAATGATTGTATGGATTGTAGTATCGTGGAGCACCATCTGTCGGCTTAGAAGATACCCAGATTTGGGGGTGTCACAGGTTGGTATCAAAGCATTAGGTTATAAAACTTAAGGGAGGAAGAACATTAGGCTAATAACCTCGTAGGAAAGGAAGAGTCCGAAGAAAGTTAACTCGAGTCAAATGAGTTAATAAGGTATTGAGGAAACTCAGTGCCAAAAGATTTAAAAGATGGAAAGTAACCCTAAATGGATTAAATGTGATTTGTGCTTATATTATTGTGTATTATGTACTAATCAATTTGTTATGTGTTATTGTAGATGTCGGTTTATAGCTTGATGTATAGGGATATACATGTGATCAGTGAGGAGTCAAGTGAACTAGAGTTGAGAGATACATGCCTATAGCGGACATACCTTTAGTGATTCTAGAGGAGTCTGAGTCTAAGGAATATTACTCGGAGGAGGATTATTCGGAGGAGACCATGGGGATAGCATCATATTTGAATATGATGACTGATGTGGAGGATGACATGGAGGTAACATCGATTAATACGGTGATGTCTGCCCTAGAGTCTACACCTACCGAGACTATGAGGGAAATGTACCTCTCGATGACTTGGTAGTAGCGTCTGCAACTGCACAATATGGTGCAGCACCAGAAGGAAGAGATCAGTCATCTCTATGGGGAAAAAAGTCTGTGAAGTCGGGGTATGAGATAGAGAATGATGAGAAAGTGCTCATGGTGACAAGGCCCGGGACTATAAGAGCGAGGTCATAGAACTTTATGAAAGCTGGTTGAAAAAGACGAGGAAGATATACGATTGTCATATATAAATGACGGTCGCTTACGAGATTTCAAGCTTAAGATACCTTGTTATTCTATTGAGTGGAGACGGACTCGACATCTTATAAGTCATGATATTGTGTCAATTTTGGCAAACCAGAAGCATGAGAATGCTGTTAAGAAATATTAGGAGTAGTATAGTGAATACTTTTGTGTAGTGACGTAAAACCCTCTTTTGTATAATTAAAGGTTAGTCTTTTTGTAAATCCCAATTTTTGTAGAAGTCAATCGCAGGATGTATATGTAATAGCTTTTGGCCTATGTAAAGCAACATGTAAATAGTTTTGAACTATGAAGAAGCATTTTAATATAAGAAAGTTTTTATTTTGAATTGCTTTGTTGAGTATGAGTTATTATCCAATTGTTTGATGACTAATAACGAAGTAAGTAAATAAGTAATAACGGAACTTTATTTATTTAATAATAAATCTTTGCCAAGAAGAAGACAACGTAACAAGAGGCGGAATCGCATAATGATAATGAGGGGGCCTAATAACCCAATGCGAGGAGTTCGTTAATTTATTACTTAACCGTGCATTTAACAAATAGGGGTATAGCACCTTGAGGACCTAAATGTAGCGACGACTACTTTTAAGGAATTCAAAAGTGTAGGTCCACCGAATTTAAAGGAACAAACGTCAATGGAGGCCCAGAACAGGTCGAGGAAATAGAGAAGGCGTTTGTTATTACAAGCGTGGTAGTGAAGTCTAAAAGACCTCTTTTGCGACCTATATGATGAAGGGGAAGCCAACTACTAGTGGGAGGCTCACGAGGGTGAAATTTGGGCGGAAGCCGTTACATGGGACCAGTTTAAGAAGGTATTCTTCGAGAACTATTTCCCTACTAGCATGCAAGGAAGAATGGAGATTAACTTCTTAGAACTTCAGCAGGGGGACATGACTGTTCCCCAATACGCGGCCAAATTCAATGAATTGGCAAGGTTCGCTCCACACCAAGTGGACACGAAGGAGAGGAAGGCTCGTAGGTTTGAGCAGGGCCTAAAACCCTGGCTCTATAGTAGGATATCGGTTTTTCAGAGTGCTTCCTACGGGACCATTCTGGAAAAGGCGATAATAGCGGAGGGTGGTAGCGAGGCATTGAACCAATACCACAAAGATAGGAAGAATAAGAGTAAGGGAGAGGGAGGAAATAAGTAGAGGTTGCCAGTGGAAGTGGAAATATGCCTAAGAGGAAGAATTTTAACCCTGGGAATACTGGGGCAAAACAAGGGGATCCTAAGTGGATGATGGAGGCATGTAAAACATGTGGTAAGACTCATCTGGGAGTCTGCCAGAAAGGGAAGACTGGTTGTTATAACTATGGGCAGGAGGGTCATATATCTCCCAACTGTCCTAATCCTAAGAAAAGTCGGGGTTATTTTGTTTGTGGGTCGATAGACCACATGGCAAGAAATTGCCCAAAGAAAGGGGCGGAGGGTAATAAGGGTTCTGGTAGTGGTGCTTTGGCCATTCTCGACCAACAACACCATCGATGGGTAGACCCTCGGCCGAGCGTTTAATATGTGATCAAGATGCGGTTGCATCAAGCGGATGTAATGGCGAGTATCATTCCGGTCAGCGAAATAAATGCTTACATGTTATTTGACTCGGGAGCTACTTGTTCTTTTATAGCATGTGGATTTGCTCAGTAATTGGGATTAAATCCTGAAAAGTTAGAAATACCTTTAGACGTTAAGGTAGCAAATAAGGAGATAATTCCCATTGAACACATTCATAGGAATTGTTTCGTAGATATCATGGGTAATAGATTATCGGTAGATCTTTTACCAATAAGGTTAAGAGAATTCGATGTGATTCTGGGTATGGATTGGTTAATTAACCATAAAGCAATAATAGATTGTCATAAAAAGAGTGTGAACCTAAGGCTTTCTAAGGAACCTGAGGTGGTGTTTTATGGAAATAAATCACCAGGACGTTCTTGTTGTCTAACCATGACACGAGCTAGGAAGATGCTGAAGAAGGGGTGTAAGGGTTATCTGTGTCACGTGGTGGATACCTAGATAATGGGAACATCATTGGAACAGATAGTGGTGGTTCAAGAATTTGCGGATGTATTTCCGAAGGAGTTACCTGGTATTCCTCCAGATAGGGATGTAGAATTTGTAATTGATTTGTTGCCAGGAACGACACCAGTTTTAAAGGCACCATATAGAATGGCGCTTGTTGTGATGAAGGATTTAATGGTTCAGTTGCAGGAACTATTAGATAGAAAGTACATTCAACCAAGTGTGTCACCGTGGGGAGCACCGGTGTTATTTGTAAAGAAAAAGGACGGATCATTACGACTTTGTATCGACTATCGGGAGTTTAATAAGTTAACGATTAAGAATAAATACTCGTTGCCCAGGATCGATGATCTATTTGATCAGTTGAAAGGGGTAAAGTATTTTTCTAAAATAGATTTGCGCACGGGGTATCATCAACAGAAAGTGAGGAAGGAAGATATACCTAAGACGGCATTCAGAACTCATTAGCATTACGAGTTTATGGTTATGTCGTTTGGGTTGACAAATGCGCCAGCCGCATTCATGGATATGATGAACAGAGTGTTCAAACAATATTTGGACCAATTCATCGTAGTGTTCATTGATGATATTCTAGTCTATTCCAAGACGCCAGAAGATCATGCTGAACATCTAAGAATAGTGTTGGAAACCCTACGGAGGGGAGAAGTTGTATGCGAAATTCACTAAGTGTGAATTTTGGCTCAAAAAAGTGCAGTTTCTAGGACATGTTATAGACAAAGATGGCATATCCGTAAATCCAGCGAAGGTAGAAGCGGTGAATGAGTGGGAGCAACTAAAAATGCCAACCGAGGTTAGGAGTTTTCTGAGGTTAGCGGGATACTATAGAAGGTTCATTTAGGACTTTTCTAAATTAGATACTCCGCTGACAAATCTGACACGGAAGTCGGTGAAGTATGAGTGGACAGAAAAGTGTGAGCATAGTTTTCAAGAACTAAAACGGAGGTTGAGTGAGGCACCTATATTATCTTTACCCGGATGATACGAGAATTTTGTAGTTTATAGCGATGCTTCGCATAGAGGACTAGGTTGCGTGCTTATGCGACATAGCAAGGTCATTGCGATGTCGTCACGTCGATTAAAGGATTATGAGAAGGGTTATCCTACTCATGACCTAGAACCCATAATTTGTGGTGTTGCTTTAAAAATATGGAACATTACTTATCTGGGCGAAGTGTGAGATATACAGACCATAAAAGTCTGCGAAATATATCTTCACCACGAAGGAGTTGAACATGAAGCGAGAGAAGGTGGTTAGAATTCATAAAAGATTATGATTGTGATATCTTATATCATCGGGGGGAAGCGAATGTAGTAGTGAGCGTGTTGAGTCGGAAGGGTAGAAAGCTGTCGATGTTAACGACTTCGAGAATGAGTTAATAACGAGAGATGGCGAGGATGGAATTAGAAGTTAAGTTACCAAAGGGAAGCGAAGGAGATGTTATTTGCAATAGAAACTTCGACCAACGATAGTGGAGCAGGTTAAGGAAATGCAGTTAGTCTTGAAGAATGCGGCGGATGAAGAAGATAATGAAGGATGACGTGAAGACTAAGTATAACCTTGATAAAGAAGGTTTACTTCGTTTTGAGGGAAAAATTTGGGTTCCAAATAATTCCGAGTTGAAGGAAAAGATTATGTGTGAGGCCCACAGTTTGAGGTACTCGATACATCCTGGTAGTACTAAGATGTATCAACACCTTCGTCAGAACTTTTGGTGGCCGAACATGACGAGAGAGATTGCAGGATATGTTAGTAAGTGCTTAACTTGTCAGAAAGTTAAGGCTGAACACCAAACACCGAGTGGACTGATACAACCCCTGGAGATTCCGGAGTGGAAATGAGAGCATATCACCATGGACTTTGTGGTGGGACTTCCAACGGCAAAAAAAGGATACGATGCTATTTGGGTAATAGTGGATCTGTAACGCCCCGAAATCCGGTCTATCTTCACACTCGGATTTTGTACGTCACGAGTACATCATTCATCCAACATACATCATTATATACTAAAATATAACAACATACACTCTCATATCCCAGGTTCTAGAACCTTATCGTTCTCTATTATTACAAATAATGATAAGTACATTATTCATTTCATCTTACAAGAGTGACTTTTATCCGCCACCAAGGATACATAATAGTTCATTAAACTAGTCTATAGTTCAATTCCATCTTTTTACATAACAAGTCTTCACATGATCTTCTCGCTCATTCACTTTCTGAATGGTACTGCATCTGGATACCGTCAGCTTGATCTTTACGGGATCCTTAAGTTCTTCTAACCTTGTTCGCTGGAAATTATTTTTCATTTAAAGAAAGTGTGAGCATTCAATTGCCCAGCAAGTCATAACAGTTGAACAAACAACTTAAGAATTAAAACATTTCTTTAGAACTTCTATAACCGAACAAAGGTTATGAAGCAGCTTGAATAATAGGAATAGTCTCGATTCCTATCATCTTAAAACATCAATTATTTTCACTTTGAAATACTTTCATCCCTCTACCTTTTTCATACACATCACAATCGGCTAGAATCATTAGTACAGAGACTTAATAATAACGGTTTGTGACACCCCAAATCAAGTTACGACGACCCAGAGTTTGGTGCTCACGATCCACAATATAAATAACATTTAACTACCCATTTAATTATAAATAGGAACATACATTTCATTAACTGGTATAGTTAATACATTATCCCAGGTTCTCTAACCTTAACATTACCAACATACCCCTTAGATATACAAAAAGAGTTTACAAACATAACATAATAATAAGTTTATTATAACTACTCAAGCATTTTGCCTTTGTTCTTCACTGCACCTTCTGCAACTTCGTCCCTAGCTGAAAAGTTTTATTTAGCAAGGGTGAGCAACTAGTTTTCCCCGCAAGTTAAAACATATAATAAATGTATACGAATCAATAAAAATAGACTATCTATTTTGATAGAATGAAACCAAAGTTCAGGGAACTTTGAAATAATTTGAACAAATCGTTAATCAATAACAAGTCTTCTCGAATTCTAGGCAACGCAATAATCTGATAATGAAAGAGTACAACGCTTTCAAAGTTCTATGATATTCAAATGAATAAACAAGAATTAATTCTACGCAATAACAAAGTGGAATATTTTCTAGATTAATGCTGAGTGATCTCACCAGATCTTTGAACTTATTTTCTCGGGTATCTATCAAAGATTTACTTTGATACATACTGTGACGTGTCGAGATAACCATAAAGATTAAATCATACCCCTCTGCAAGTATAACAAGTGATCGACTTTATTATACGATATTATGCATAATACTTATCAGTGCGCAATGGCCGAATATACGACCTAAAATGTTCCCTTTATATAAAAGGTTGTTCTTCTCAGTCTCAGAATCAAGATTTGATTGAACAACGAAATACTGTGATTTCAAATTCTATTTACTTATCGATCTAGCCGAAATAATTGGCATCGATCTATCAATAACAATTGAATTCTCTTTTGAATTTATCAAGTTCTAACAAATGTTAAATCTAGCGAATAATTAGCTAAGACATTTCTCAACATAATTTGACAATAAGCAGAATTATCTCATCTTGTCAATTCTATTTTCTCTGAATATGAATATCCAACAACAATAATTCTACGAATATATATTTTCCGAATCAGTAATTCAATTTGAATTATTAAACATGCACTAACTGCGATTTAATCAACAATAAATCCCTGTATATGGTATAATTATCAATAATTAACCACTATAATAATTGAATGAATATAACTCAAGGTTGAGTTAGGGAACTTGCCTTCCGCGTTGACTACTGCTACACAAAATACTTATCTACTTTCAAAAGACCTATAACCAATAATATCGGTCTTACAATTAGCACAATTATTCATAACACGTAACACTGTATTCTACAGTCAAACTTCTACTAGGCATATTACCACATAGCCACATTAGTGTTTATAACCTATATAAACACTTATCAAGTCTAACTATTTTGGTCTGGTTGGATTTCGGTCCATTCTCTGTTACGGTCACCTATCCAGATAATTAACACATTGATTGTCAATTAAACTTGGTCCTAAGCTTCAATATTATTTTAGATAAGTCAAATATCGTTTATAATATTTTTTGGAAGCTTTTAATAATTTATAAATAATTATTATAATTTATAATAATTTTTAAACACTTAAATCATTTATAAATGATTTAATTATCAAATAATCTTATCATTATTAATATTTAATAATATAAAAATATTAATAACATACTTGTCAAAATATTAAAGTTATTATTAATAACTTAAAATATTTTTAAATTATCAATATTCTACTTAAATAATTTTTAAAGTAATTAAAATCATTTTAAATCATCACCCTTAATATTTAAATATTAATGAAATTATCATCAAAATATTAAAAGTAATTAATTCTAACTTAAAACATTTTTAAAACATTTTTCTCATTTTTAAATGATTTTAAATCAATAAAATCATTTTTAATTTATTTATTTAATATAATAATTAAATAAATCTTATATCATTAATATTAATTTATTAATGAGAATTCTCCAAAAATATTGAAAATTATATTTTAAAATATTTTTAACACTTTATTCTTATTTAAAATGATTTTAAATTAATAAAATCATTTTAACTTATTTATTTAATTTAATAATTAAATAAATCTAATATCATTAATATTAAATTATTAATGAAAATTCTCTAAAAATATTAAATGTCAAATTTTATAACTCAAAATATTTTTAAATACATTATTCTTATTTAAAATGTTTTTTCATAATATTAAATCATTTTTTCTCTAATTTATTTAATAAACTAAGTAAATAAATTAAATACCTTTAATATTTAAATAATTATAAATATTAAAGAAAAATATTCCAATTGGTCAAAAATTATTTTTCATAATTTAAAATAATTTTTAAAACCATTTTTAGTAATTTTTAGAATTTATTTCTATTTTTAAATAATTTTCGGAATTTCAGAAATTAGAAAATAAATAAACCGTCGCTATAGGCCTTTAGCGACACAAAGCGTCGCTGTTGGTGTTCTTGAGCCTCAAGAGAACAACGACGGTTACGGCGACATACATGGGTCTACGTTTGACCAGCTATACAATCCAATAAAAATATGTTTCTGGGCTAACTTAAACTGTGATCGTGTAGTATACATGTAATTCTCCAATTATCAACCATCAATTGGCTCAAACAACAACCCAGATGCAAGATCTGAGCCTCACAAAACAATGTCGAGGTACATTCGGGTTTTACGGGTAACCTGTAAACTCGAACGATAGCGTGGTACTACTTTGAAGCTCAATTTGTAACGTGTTCCGGTTATGTTTTATGTTGTTTAATGGTTCACCATTATAGACCGTATGTCATAGAACATTCACAAAGCAACACATCAGTTTAACAACAACAGATACACAAGATATGCCTCGATCAAACCCTGTCCGAGGGTTGTTCATCCGATTTCTGGAAATTCCAGAAACGGTTATCATGGTCAAGTAGGCTGCTTTGACCACTTGCTACATTCTATTTATTGATTGTTTACATGAGCTAAAGACATATAGTTCAAGACCATATAACAGGGTATAAACTGATTACAACAACAAAATCAAAACGCATAAACACGGACAGATCACGAAGCTTAGAAATGTTGTCAGACGCTGATTTTAGAATTCTAGGCTACCCAGAATTCTTCTGGTCAACGTCGGTCAATGGGTTTTGACCATTAATAACTCGACATCTGGACATCCAATAGCTACGATTCCAGTTTTAGATCAAAGACAACATGACAGAATATAGATTACAACTTTAAAAAACAAAAGTCAAAAACATGTAGAGATCTACGGCCACTGACATTTGCTTGTCAGAGCATATTTAGACTCAAGAACAGTTTTTGTAAAACTCATTTTTAAAGCATTTTGATGCTATGGATCTATGTTACATCAACAAAGATCATCATAAAACATATTCTAGCACAAATCTAAACACTTAAACACAAAAGTTTTATAAGCATACAAGATCCAAAAATTTAATTTAGGGTTATACCTTTTATTTTCCAATTCTTGATCTATGCTCTCCAATCTGTTTTTGATGTTCTAAGGACTGATATTGTGACTGATCTAACTTAGATTTTCGGAGGTTTTTGTGTGAGAGGGAGTTGGTAGCAGCTTGGAGAGAAATTAAACAAAATGGGTACACTTTCTCTCTCTAATTCTTTTATATAACTTAGATAAATTGTATACAAGCATGCTAGGTGTCAATTGGATCAGATTTGCTGAGATTTGGAGTCACAAAGTCAAGAGAGTTGGTCAACCACTAAAGCTCTTAACAAACTTTACAAGTTACCTTAAAAAATCCATAAAGGGTAATTTTATCATTTGGAAAATAATTTTAATGGCATTCTTGTCCAATTCACAAACTCCTAGGGTTTAGGGTTTGGGTTAGAGTTTAGGGTTTAAACCCTTTAGGGTTTAGGGTTTAAACCCTTTAGGTTTGTAATTTAATTTTCAAGATTTTCGAATTTCGGTTTTCAAAATAGAAAATTAATATTCTGAAATTATAATTAGGATTCAATGATTATATTAATGTTTCTTAATCATAAAATTCAAACTTGCTAATTAGGATTAATATTCTAATTAAAATTGCCTAATTTAGCAATTAGGGTCAAAATGGTCATTAGGGTTTATAAACCCACGAATTAGGGTTTTAATTAGAAAAATAAATTTTCTAAATTACAATTAGGGTTTGTAAAATAGAAATTAAGATAACTAAAATATAATTAGGGTTTTTTAATCATATTAAAGTTTAATAAACACCTTAGGCTTGTCAATTAGGATTAGGGTTTCCTAATTTAGGGTTTAGGATTCCCGAATATGAAATTAGGGTTTCCCAGCGTACAATTAGGGTTTCTAACGGTACGTTAGGGTTTCTAATTCTGAGATTAGGGTTTCTAATCTCTTATTATGGTTTATAAATTTTTAAACCTTATCCAATCAATCATTGATCAAAAATTCTATATCGTACAAAACACATAAATATTAATATAGTTATTTTAATTATATTTTCTATCGAATTCCTATCCGGACTTAGGGTTAGGGTTTTTATTCTTTATTAAGCAAAACTCTACTCTAAAATTTATTAGTCAATACACAAATGGACCTTCTCGGGACTCGTATCACAGATACTTGTCACAAAATTGATAATTAATATTAATATTAATTAAAAAAAATTATTCGTAAAATTTTGATTATTCGAAATCCCGGGTTATCACACGGTTCATGTATAAACAGAACATACTTGTATTGAACAGCTAAATCACAGAACAATTCATATCATAGAAACACTGAAGTGTTCAAATTATGGCTCAAGGCCTCATACGTTCTACCACATTGTACAAATATCGCACATTCGCACATAGACAGAACTTCTCAAGTACAACATCTGAGAAGTTTAAGAAACTAGCATTCATGTAATATGAATGAAGTTAGGAAACTTGCCTTATGCCCAGCTACAACATACGTTGAACTGCTCATTTCAATTCCTATATAACACATAAGGAGAAAACATAAACACCAATTAGTCATATATTGAACTTACGCATTGGTTTACTTAACTTTACTTCTTAGGGTTTGCGTTCTTGTAATATGAGTTTACGCGACTAACTTCCTTTACCAGTTTACGGCTTTATGACATACGGAGATGTCTTACTCAAAACGTTCATCATCTTGGATGATTTATATTCTTATCTTATTTAATACTTTCATTGTCCATTACATGAACCCTATGTTCATTACTCGTTCTTAGTTTCGAAGCCATACCAATTGTTGTATGCTAAGACCAATCGTTCATCACAACAACGTTGCGTTCACAGCGTCTATACGCTTCACACTTATCTCTCATTATCATGATATAACATCGAAATGTTATTCATTACCCTCGTCACTCAACGTCTAAGGAATCACAACAATAGCAATTCCTCACATTCGTTCATCCCGACTACGGTCCCCGGACATCGGTTACGTAACTCGTGATTTATATTCTTTGTTATTTAATCTCGTTTAATCATTACGTTCAACCTTTAATAAAGGTTTAAGTCATTTGCTTAAGTGTTATTTTAGGTGAACTATATGTTCATATTTCTTTCTTGCACATCCCCTAGTAATTGAGTAATTAAAATCTCATTTCTGGGCATTGCCTTACTGCCGCATTAAGGCGCTTGCCCTTCCTTTTCTCTCCATATTTGCTGGTGGCGACCTACTTCTCTCCTCTCTTCTTCAGAAATTTGGCGCTACGGTGCCAAGTCCTTTGTTATCTCTCTTAACATGCTATTTCACTCTCCGGAAGAATATGGCCGAGCTCGCTTGCTTGCGCATTGCTACTTCTCACGATCTATCCGTGTTGCGGTCATGATGAGAGACAAACCCTAGAAATTTTCTAAGTGTTAAATAAATTCTTTGAGACGCTCACTTCCCGATCTCATAACTCCTTCGTTATAACTCAGAACAAGGTTGTTTCAAAGCCATTTTCTTCCTTATCTTAAGTACTTCAATACCCCTCGAACAAAACTTCGTTTTGAATCCGTTAACGTGCCATTCTATTGGCTTGATCTTTACCCTTTGTTCATTTTATGTTTTTAACTCTCTTCGTTCGTTCATCCGTAATTCGGTCATCCGAACTCGAAACTCATTTGTTCTTGAGTCCATGACTCACGTTTTCTATGTTCTCTTACTTTCTTATGAAATCCTACACGTTCGGGTTCATTTACTAATTTTCTAATTCTCGTTTGACTTTTACGAAATTTCGCCATAACTTCGTTATAGCTAAGTTTTAATCTGTTCTTCATGAACGTTTCTGTGACGCCCCCAAAATAGGTATACACCACACCCATTCTGAGTCGCCAAATACATGGTACAGAAACAACTACAACTTTATTATTACAACAAAGAAAGCGTGAGTTTAAATACAAATATTATCTTTTAGACAATGTCTATACTAAAATAAATCCCCATCACATTTATTGATACATTATTTTACAAAAATGGTGAGGACTACTAAACAACTCTCTCTAGAACCTTCATTCCATACCCCAGACTAGTACTCGCTACATTCTCGCCTCCCCGAGAAAAATGGAACAACAAGGAAAAGGGTGAGCTCAACTAGCCCAAGAAGAATACTATGACTAAGATAATATCAACAAATTATCGTTAGTCTCCAACGAGGAAAAATCGATGAATACAATAGACAACAAGTTTGAGATCAATATTCGGTGAAATAATAATTCATAGAAGAGTTACGTAGAGAATGAAATCTACTATAATCTATGAATTTAACGATCCATCATCAATATTTTATCCTCGTAACATCAATCGATATTCATCTCAAATCAAATATTCATCTTTGCACTACAAGCCAAAGATATTCATTAATCGGTCATGTTCATCTCAACACTGTTCATCTTTTGCACTAAAGGCCAAAGATATTCATCGATCGGTCATGTTCATTTAAACACACCGCTCATCTTTGCACCTGGGCCAAAGATATTCTTTAAATCATTCATCTTTGACCTCTGGCCAAAGATATTCAATAATATCATCATTTTTAAGGCGAGGATGATGAAAAATATTTTAAAGAACGAATCCGATTGAAACAAACCGACAAGGATTAAGGATTAAGGATTCGTACTTTGTTTTATCCATGTTCAACAATACCTCAAAAATAATCATAGTGGTGTAAAATTCAAGAATGATCAAAACATGGATACAATCAAAGCTAGTATCCGAATAGATGTTTTGGACAAAAAGAAGAAATTTTTTTTTTTAATTGAATAGTCTTAGTATCGTGAATAGTGCACAGTATATCGTGAATAATCCCAATATCGTGAATAGTAACTCAGAACACCAAAAGATAGAAATTCCACAAAAAAACATTTTCACGCTTCATGAATAGTACTCGTGAATAGTAACTCATGAATAGTAACTCGTGAATAGTAACTCATGAATAGTAACCCAAGCATGAAAAAGTTCCAAATTTGATAAAAACTTCAGGATCAACATTTCAAACATAATAATATTGAAGAAATAATATCATTATGAAAAAAATAATATCTCTTACCTCAAAGAATCAACACTTGGCGAAGGAAAGGTCGGAAGTGATCTTTGAATGAAACTTATCTTTGATAAACAACTCTCAAAGTATCTAAATACTCACAAAATACGCTCAATAATATAGAGAGAAAGAGAAAACTTTGTTTACGGTGTGATTTTCAATTCTAACAGCCTCTATTTATAGGAAAATGTTAGCCTTCACCAAGCAGACTTGACTGCTTTACGATGGCTTTACACGCTACTATTGCCACCCACCACATTTGAAATAAAATTCAGCACATTTTTCACCAACCACAAGTGGGGCCCACTCAATTCTAGAATTTTCCACCAAAATCAATTTATAAACCTAATTTTCGAATCAGACACCTCTTAAAATTCACAACAAATCATTTGTGCATTTTAACGGTTCAAAATTTGTGGACATATACTCAACTTATATATGTATAACATATCCAAAAATTACAACGATCCAACTATTCGGATTAAATATTATAACTCACACAATAAAGCTATAATAACACCGATTTGATCTTTTAATACCTCAATCAAATAAAATACAAATAAAACATCTCGGCATTAATTCCTTCATTAATAACCACATAAATAAATCCATCATTTATATTCATATAAAATAAATATTTCTTATCATATGAATCAATAATTAATTATTCACAAATAATATTACGAGAATCACAATTATGACAACCAGTAGTTCCGGAAAGAGGGGCTTTCAATAAGGATCTCTCCTTCTTGGTAGCGCAATTAGGTGACCAAACCTCTCCTTAAGCCAGAACTTTCTAGACATTGCCAATAATGTTATCTAATAATATTATTCAAATAATATGAATTATTGATCCGATAATGGGAAATATGTGCGATGACAATTATTGAAACAATAATAATATAAAATACCAACGCAGCAATTATTGAATCAATAAAATAAAAAATCTTTGAGCAGTAATTGATGTAACAATTATTGAGTAGTGCCTTCTTACGTAAGGATCAATAATTCAACAATCTTGTACTGTCTGGTGTGCTCTTTGTGCAACCACGCAGCGTACATCGTATTTTTAACCCAAGGGTATTCCAGCATGTCTTAACGGTAACAACTTCATAGTTATTTATAACCACCCAAACTTTATTCGTTTTCTCATCCAATCGCTTTCCGTTATGGGGCCCACACACATGGGCGCTTGCAGTTATGCGAATATTCACGAGCGATCACGAATATTCCACGACTGAAACGAATATTCAGAACGATCACGAATATTCCACGACCCAAACGAATATTCCCGACAAAATGAATATTTTATAACCACTTGCTTATTTTGAAATATTTGCGTATTTAACCCTTAACTATCCACATTAATCAAATCAACCCTTACTATTTCAAAATAATAAATAAAGAAAATTCCTTTTATTTAAAAAAAAAATTTGAGGGTCTTACAACCTCCCTCCTTATGAAATTTCGTCCTCAAAATTGGCCATCGCATACTGGTGTTTCGAAAAGGTGAGGATACCTCGCTTTCATTTCGTTTCAACTCCCGGTCATTTCCTCTATAGCATGATTCCTCCACAAAACTTTAACTTGTGGTATAACCTTTCTGTGGCGTAGGACATGCTCCTTCCTATCCAAAATCTTGGCGGTACCTCCTCATCGTTAAGTCTTGACTATCTCGTCCGGTTCTAACTCTATAACGTGGTTGGGTCTTTCACATATTTACGAAATGAGATGTGAAACACATTATAAACACGAGACATACTCGGAGGTAACGCAAGTCTCATAGGCTACATTTCCTACTCGGTCGAGAATTTGAAATGGTAGATAAATGCGTGGATTGAGCTTTCCTCTCTTCCCAAATCTTGTAACTCCTTCCATGGAGCAACTTCGCAACAATACATGATCCCCTACATTAAATTCCGTCCTTTCGATGAAGATCCGCATAACTCTTTTGTCGATCTTGTGCCGGTTTGTATACGTTGTCGAATCATTTGGATCTTTTTCGGTAGTCATACGTCTTAACTTCGGGTCCCCAACAATGTTGCTTCACCCACCTCATCCCAACATATTGGAGAACGACATTTTCGTCCATATAATGCTTCGAATGGAACCATGCCTATATTTGTTTAATAACTATTGTTGTATGAGAATTCCACCAATGGGAAGTACTTATCCCAACTTCCTTTGAAATCTAGGACACGAGTTTTAATATATCTTCAAGAGTTTGAGTAGTCCTTTCTGATTGCCCATCCGTTTGAGGATGGTATGCCAAACTGAATCGTAAATTCTTGCCCATAGCTTTCTAACCCAAAATCATGAAGTGAATCTTGGGTCACGATCTAAAACTATGGATACTGGCATGCCATGCAACCTCACAATCGCATTTACATTACATACGAGAAAAGGCGTTCAAGGAATAAGTCTCTCGTATCGGCAAAAAAATGAAGCTGATTTGGTTAATCTATCAACAATAACCCAAATAGCATTGATGCCTTGAGAAACCGTAGGAAGACTAAATATGAAATCCATGGTAATGTGTTCCCACTTCCATTTGGAATCTCAAGTGGTTGCAACCGGACCCTTAGGTACTAGATGCTCGCCTTTACCGTTAAGCAGAGTTAAACACATCGAGATAAACTTTGCAATCTCTCTCTTCATATTGTTCCACCAAAATGTATGTGAAGATTATGATATATTTTAGTACTTCGGGATGGATTGCAAATGGCGTATTGTATTGCCTCCATCATAATCTTGTTCTTCAAATCGAGTCGTTAGGAACACAAAGTCTAGAGTGGACTCAAGTATTCCTTCTTCATCAATTCTCGCTTAGGAATAGCTCCTTCTTGTACTTTCTTCTTCATACGCATCATTTCTCGGGTCCGGTGGTTTGAGCGACTTTAACTTTGTCGATTAAAGTCGATTATACTCGTATATCATCACGTGGGTACCTAGAGTTTTCATCTCCATCTCTATTATTTGTAAATTATCTGAAATTAGTCTTTGACAATATCATTTTCGTACTTATATATACGATCTTCTACTCAACACGTCGGCTACCACGTTAAGCTTTTTGAGGATGGCATGGTCGAGAACATGTGTTGAAATGAGTCTCCTCTTGAGTTCTTTGAAGCTCTTCCCACATTCCCTTGCTCCATTCGAATTTTGTATCTCTACAAGTCATTCGTTAATGGAATAGCGATTAGAGAATATCCTTGTGACGAATCTCCGATAATAACCAACTAAGCCTGAAAGCTACGCATTTTGATTATCGACTTAGGTTGCTCTCAAGCGTGACTCATATCCCAATCTTGGATAGCACATCACAATGACACCTATCGGTTTACTATCGCATCGAATATGGCGTCCCCTATAGAGAGTAAAGCTTAGGTGAATTCCACAAAGAAAGTCGCAAGATAAAGGCTCGTGTACCAAATTCTATAGTTGAATTTTAACTCACGAAGTTCAATAAGAGCCATTCGATATGAGATTTTAGAAATGAGTTTTGTACGGGTTCAAATTAGATACAAAATTTAATATTAGGCTTTGGGAGTAAGCCAAGAAATTCTTGAGAAAATCGTCGGGAAAATCAATAACAACAGAATATTATTCAAATCGGCGTGTCTTTATTCAAATCCATAACATGGATTAAGAAAACTTGACATCAAGTAATAAGCGAATGACTTCATGGCTTGATATGAAAATGTTTGATTACAATGGTTTGATTGCTTGAATTGAATAACGAGTTGCTTAGGAATATGAAAACTAATGACCTTACAAAAGCAATCAATTTGGCGTGATGAGTAGTTAACCTTAAAATCACATCAAAAGCAAATATCTCTATAGAAATAAGGTTAACGGTAATGTGATAGTGCCAACTTTGAATCAAACAAGATTTCTAAACAACGAGATGTAATGAAAGTTTCTCTAATGATTCTCCATAAATAGGTCAAAGTCCCCAATTTCTCAAGTGTCAGTTCAAACGTTGAGCGCAAGCAAGAGAGATAAAAGAATGGGTAGAACCTGGGGTATCTAGTAAGGTATAAACTTACATAAGAATTTCTAATTAACTAACCCGTGCTAACCGTTCGGGTTCCTCGCATTTTAATGCCATCGCGACAAAACGCTCTTCCAAGAACCGTTGACTTTGACTTTTCAGGACATCCTTTTTGAGTCACCATTCACGCTGGATGGGTTTCGATATCGTCATGATCTCGGCGATATGTCCTTCTTTTCCACAATTATAGCATACCTTGGAAGGCTTTGAGCAGTTTGACCTTATATGTCCCTCCTCTCCACATCCGTAGCATCTAAGCGGCGATCGTTCTCTTCCCCTAGAATTTGTTGATGGTGGCGATGTTCTTTGCCGGCGTCTTCCGTCATCGTTAAATCTTCTCTTTTAGATTGGACATCTCTTTCCATAATATCAGCGTCGATGCGACTTTTACCCATGCATCACTCATTCTCACTCGTTCGAGTTATTTCTTCTTTAAGCTCGATTCGACTTTATCATCTTATACTCGCGAAAGAGTGTACATTCAAGCATCACGTATTGGGTAACACAAGCTTGAATCGTTGCATCCTTTTGCTCCACATCGCCTGCAATTCTTTAGCTTTGCTCTTCTAACTCATGAATACGATTTTGCAATTCTATATTTTCGATCATAAAATACCTCTAATAAACTCTCTTCGGGTACCTCTTCTTCCTCTTCTTCCTCACTCTCGTTTGTTACCTCTGCGATTATCTCTGGTGCAACTATCAATTCTTCACTCACCACATGGATATCTCTAATTCCTTCTTCGCTTTGACATCACATTATCACGGTTGGCGATTAGAGATGTCTCCACGATCTCATTCACTCCATTGTTAACGTTCTCGGTGACCATTCTAAAAAAAACTATCATAAAACAAGGGTTAATTAAATAAATTAACAAATCACATAATACCCTATAATATGACCCAACCAACAAATAAGCTTAGGTAGGACACACTAGCGAAGGATTTACTCGTCTCCCCTCTAGTTTTATTCCCGATCTCACTTGAGAGATCATATCCCTAAGCTCGATATTAAGCTGTGGCGCCCCAAAATAGGTATACACCACACCCATTCGAGTGCGCCAAATACATAGTACGTAAACAACTACAACTTTATTATTACATGAGAAAAGCGTGAGTTTAAATACAAATATTATCTTTTAGACAATGTCATACTAAAATAAATCCCCATCACATTTATTGATACATTATTTTACAAAAATGGTGAGGACTACTAAACAACTCTCTCTAGAACCTTCATTCCATACCCCAGGCTAAGTACTCTTACATTTCTAGCCTCCCGAGAAAAATGGAACAACAAGGAAAGGGTGAGCTCAACTAGCCGATAAAGAATACTATGACTAAGATAATATACAACAAATTATCGTTAGTCTCCGGCAGGAAAAATCGATAGAATATAATAGACAACAAGTTTGGATCAATATTCGCAGCGGAAATAATAATTCATAGAAGAGTTACGTAGAGAATGAAATCTACTATATTCTATGAATTTAACGATCCATCATCAATATTTTATCCTGTAACATCAATCGATATTCATCTCAAATCAAATATTCATCTTTGCACTCTGAGCCAAAGATATTCATCAATCGTCATGTTCATCTCAACTTTTGTTCATCTTTGCACTAAAGGCCAAAGATATTCATCGGGTCGGTCGTATTCATTTAAACACTGCTCATCTTTGCTTTCTGGCCAAAGATATTCTTGAAAATCATTCATCTGCACTACTGAGTTAAAGATATTCAATAATATCATCATTTAAGGTGAGGATGATGAAAAATATTTTTAAAGAGCGAATCCGGTGAAACAAATGACAAGGATTAAGGATTAAGGATTAGTACTTTGTTTTATCCATGTTCAACAATACCTCAAAATAATCATAGTGGTGTAAAATTCGAGAATGATCAAAACATGGATACAATCAAAGCTAGTATCCGAATAGATGTTTTGGACAAAAGAAGAAATTTTATTTTTCGGTGAATAGTGCGTATCGTGAATAGTGCCAGATATCGTGAATAATACAAAATATCGTGAATAGTAACTCCGACACGCAAAAGATAGAAATTCCACAAAAAACATTTTCACGCTTCATGAATAGTACTTCGTGAATAGTAACTCGTGAATA